>CM076846.1:41161886-41781167 GCA_039519185.1 Astragalus membranaceus
TGGCTGTAGAAGGCATGTTCAAACAAAATAGCTAGTTTAGGTTAGGACTTAGGAGTCGTAAGACATATATTAGACCCCCAGACAATATATTTGAAGCTTCTCTCTACCATTCTAAAATCGCTCACATCATATAACAAACATAAATAGATAATACAATGAAGGGAAATAAACAACTTTTTTCAAAATAGAAATACATAATCAACACTAGTAGGAGAATCCAGAGTAAAAAAATAATAATTCTTCCTCCTAAATTTTAGAATACCAATAACTGCCTTCGAACTATAATCTTAATATGAGTCTGCTACAAAGATATCAAACATAGGTATACACTATACAGTTTAGAACATAGGCATAAATAAGTTCGGTACTTCGGCAGTAATAATTTCTAAATTAATAGTTGACGGGAAAAGAGAAAAGTGAAGTTGAAGTTACCTTGACGGCAAGAAGTCCAAGTGCGAAAGCACTTCATTTCTCAACTTCATGTTCAAACGGCAACGGCTTCTGGACGCGGTCATTTTCAGACAAAGGAGGCGCTTGAAGATGCATAATCAAAGCAGGAACGGCGCCTCCTTCAACAATCACACTTACAACTTCCTCTACAACAGCAACCACTGAATAATTGAGACATAAACACGCATGCATCCGAATAACTATAAAACGAAGGAAAGAATCGGCAGCTCTATCGGATTCGTTCCATGAAAAAGTAGAATCGAGGATGGAAACGTGTTCCTTGATGTCGGAGAGAAGAGCATCGCTTACATCTCCGATTGGAGGCACGAAAATATGCTGGCCGTCGAATTCCTATTCCAGTTTCCTCTTCTGACCTTTCCTCTTCTGCAATGGCAATCTCACTGCCCCCAATCTAACCTAAACTAAATATTAAGTCTTTGCCCCCAAACCCTAACTCAAGATTCAAATAAATAAGAAGAATGAAAGATGAAGATTACACTTACAGAAATTTACGAAAATCTAAGAGAAAAAATGGAAAAAGTAGACAACAAACATACCACTGAAATTGGTCCTCGTGAAATCAAATGCGACGGTGTTCAAGAATGTGGCGTTGCCGTCGACGACGTGGAAGTGTTCTTCGTCTTCTCCGGCGATGTCGCCTCTGTGGATGTAGCGGAAGAGAAAGGGTTTTCAGAGTGGAGACTTAGGGTTTTCAGAGTGATGAGTAGAAGAGGCGCGAGACAGAGAGGGAATGAGTAGAAGATTCTGAAAAAAAGAGTGGGAGAGTTATGGCTTTTTAGTAAATTAACTTAAAAATAGCGTGGGCCATCCGACACTACTTTTATGACTTTTTTTTAGCGTTCCAACTTATTCTATAGCGTGGGCCTGACCGATGCTAATCTGCATCTCCTAGGGCCAAACATCATTTTTTGGTGCGCGTGGGCTTGGTCGACGCTAATTCGACGCTACTAGCGTCCATTTTGGGGGCCGACGCTACCAAATGGACCAAACTGAAGTTTTTTTTAATCGAAACTGAAAGGGATTGATAAGTCATAATGCATAATTTAAGAGAAAATAATTCATCTGGAAGTTTAAAAAATAATAACAATAATAAAGGAGATTGGGGTAGGATTTAGAACCAGTAAGATGAAAATCATGGTTCAGCGAACCGAACCCGACCGATTGGTTGAACCGGTTCAACCGTGAACCAGGCACTACGCCGGTTTGAATAAGGTTATGAACCCCTCATTTAACAAACCAGTATTTAAACCGCTAAACCGGCAAAAAACGGGAAACCCCGGTTAAAATACGGTTCATGCGGTTTAATAAAAACTGCCTTTTTACTATAATAATAAATATTAATATAAATAATAAATAATAAATAATAATATATCTTTGTCAAAAAAATCAATAATAATAAATATATTATTTTGTTTGACAAATAATAAATATATTATTCATTAATCATTGGCGAATGAAAAATACGCTTCCTTGCATTCTTTTGTAAGACCAACCGATGTGGGACTTGACGCAATGCATTACTATTTAAGCAAAGTTGCAAAACATATCCAGGAAGTAGAAAGTAACGTACTATATGGTCCTTTTAATCATTTTTGATGAGTCACATATTATTTTAGCCATTTTTCTATCATCTTTTTTTTGGAATTAATTCCCCCCGTAGCATAGGAATGACATATTTATAACTCCACTAAAGTATATATTCCTAAAATGCAAAGTTTATTTTAAATAAAATGAATGTAAAATTTAGAGGTAAATACAAGTATAGTTAAGGCTTAAATATGTTTTAGGCCCTTGCAAATATAGCGTGTTTTGGTTTAAGCCGCTGCAAAAAAAATTTAGTAAAAAGTCCTTGCAAAATATAATGTTTTGATATTAGCCCTTCTGTTAGAGTTCTGTTAGACTGACGTTAAAAAAATGCCAATGTGTCTGCCACATGGTAAAAAGTCCTTGCAGGATACAGTATTTTGATATTAGCCCTTGCAAAATACAGTGTTTTGATGTTAGCTCTCTTTCTAGTTTCTTCTTCTTCCTCTGTTCTCTTCTCAGGCGCATCAATGGATGGTTACAACCGTCAAAATTGGGTTCCTTTCTCACCTCTCTCTCTCTCTCTCTCTCTCTCTCTCTCTCTCTTTTTTGTGTTCTTGTTTCTGTTCCAGATTCCTCTACTCATTATCAATCTTGCCATTATCAATTTTCCCACTTTTTTCCAGATTCATCGTGAAAGATTAGTGATGTGATTAGAGATTTGATTCTGAAATCAGGATTAGGCATTTGATTCTTAAATTAGGGCTTTTCTTTCAATCTGAAACTATGCAACAAATTGGAGCAACAACAACAACAAAGATGGAGTTTGTGAATAGAGAGATGGAAAGGATGGATAAAAAGTTGAAGGCATCAATGGTGGTGCTCTATGATTACGTGAGAGAGAAGAGGGAAGATTGAGAGAGATGGAGTTGAAAGAGAGATGAAGAAGTCGATAATTAAAGAATTAAAAAAAATAGAAACAAAAAATGGTGGTGTGGCAGTCCCAGTCAGTATAAAAATAATAGAAAAGAAAAAAATGCCAAATCACTGTTCTGTTAGCCACGTGTAATTTTTTTGTAACATTTGACTAACATAAAGGCTAAAATCAAAAAAATGTATTTTGCAAGGAGTTTTTTCTAAAAAAAAAAATTGTGCGAAGGCTTAAACCAAAACACGCTATATTTGTAGGGGCCTAAAACATATTTAAGCCTATAGTTAAATTTGTCATGAATTAATATCAAATTGGATATGTGCATAAAATGATAAAATATTATATATAATGTACAATTATATATAAAAATATAATAAAAGGGAAGGTGGGCTATTCAGATTTTTTAATTTTGCATGTTAAATATGATGAATAAAACGGTTTAATGACCGGTCTGGTTGATTCTCGGTGGAACCATTGAACATTAAACCAGTGTCTTCACCGATTCAAAGACCAGTCCGATTCTCTGAACATTGATGAAAATAGGTGTTGAATAGAAAGAGGAGACATTTTTATTCACCACCAAAACCAAATCAAGCAAGCATCAGTGTTTTTTGTACATACAAAAGGGGAAAGAATAGAATCAGTAAGAAGGTTTAGAATATAGGTGACTAGGTGATCAGACTAAGCAAACAAAAAAAGGAAAAAATACCTAAAATTCCGACCACCATTAGTGATGACCTTCTCTCACTCGAAACCCCTTCTCTTTCCCTTCCCCTCTCTCTTTCTCTTTCTTGTAAGGCTCTTTCTCCCACTTCAAATGAAGAGTGCGGTGCTGGAGAAAGGATAATGAAAAAATTAGGGTTCTTTATAAGTGTTGTTTCCTTTTATACTCTCTTTTATTTATTTATTTATTTATTAAAAAAATATTTAAACGTCAAAACTATATTTGCACCCCCATTTTCAACAATACAACGCCCTATCACAGGTCAAGATTTTAAAGGCCCAAAAAATAGTGAACTGAACAGTAGCTACTTGCACCCGCACTGTTAATAGTACATCAACCACCTATACAAGCCTTGATTTCGCATGCCAAGCCCAAATTCGCAGACTAGGCTTCAGCTAATCACACCCCTTTTATTTCTTTTTTGTGCCCCCTCCATTTTATTTTTGTTTCTTCTTCATTTACTATCTATGACTAAAAATGAAAAAAATAAATGTTTATTCGCTTCAAAGTATTTTTTTTTCTTTCCTTTTCTCATAAAAATAATAAAATGAGTTTGATTGAGATGTACATCTTGTCAATCCCGGTTTAAGAGATCTGAGTTGTACAGCTCGGATCTTAAACGTCTTTCAAAAATTACAATTTTTGAGCCGTCTGATTCGAGATCCCGGTCACGACAAGAAATCAACAAAAATAATTGCTTGTAATTGTTTTTTTTATTACACTAGCCAATGACTCTTGCATTTTTCGAATGGTTTCTTTTTCTCCTCATCTTTGTAACGGTAAGAACCTCCCTTATTACACATAGGGAGTGTGAGGTCAATGAAAGTTTGACAAATATTTTACAAAGATTTAGAGTTCATACTCTTTAGTTTTGTATTGGACCAGTTATTGATCTTATCAAGAAATTCTCTTCTTGTGGTGCTCCCCACATTCATTGGCTTATCCTTGTTTTGGATTAGACTAAGGTGGCGCACTCATACTCTAATCATCCATCTTCTTCACTTAGTCACCAAAATATTGTTTATTACAATTGAGTTCTTTTGTTTTCTTTAAGCTTGTTCCTTAATTCCCATCACATAAACCACGAAAATTCATCACACTCCTTCTCCCATCTTTCATCCATTTTATATCAAAAATACACTAACATAAGTTTCAACCAGAATCTATACCGTAAAACAAGCAAATGGCCAACTGTGGCGGATCTTGACTAAAAAAAGTTAGGGCGGGCCACTCATGAAAGAGTCATGGAAACTCAAAAGCGCATGAACAAAGATGCAGAAACGCAAATACAATTAAAATAGATAAATATACATTAAAATTATTTATAAATAAAATTAAATCACTAAATATATAATTTTTGATTTCACATAGAGACTCAATTGATGTTGTTTGTAAATATAGTTTTAAATTTATTTGATTCTAATTTTAAAATGCTGAGTTATTCTTTTCAAAAAATTATCAACCATCTATATAATCATAATTTCTAATTCTAATATAAGAGATGTGTTGACATTAAAAAAACATAGAAATACCTATACATATATATATATGTATATATATATATATATATATATATATATATATATATATATGTTTAAATATGTCTTTAGTCCCTACAAAATTGACTCCTTCTAAGTTTAGTCCTTACATTAACGAAATAGGCGTTTTGGTCCTCATCTTATTTTGCCGTTTTCAATTTTAGTCCCTCATGACTTTTAATAGCGCTTTTTTGACCTTTTATAAGCGCTATTAAAAGTTTTGAAGCGCTATTAAAAGTAATGAGGGACTAAAATTGAAATCAGAAAAATAAGATGAGGACCAAAACGCCTATTTCGTTAATGTAGATACTAAACTTAAAAGGAGCCGATTTTGTAGGTACTAAAAACATATTTTACCCTATATATATCCCCTATATATGTTGCAAATTTGTATTATATATATTTTGTAAATATGAATAAATGTAAAAAAAACATATTTTTCTTTCGTATTATATATATTGCAAATATCCAAGAACATTATTATAGAAACCCAAGTAACAAAGTAAAATTATTCATGTGTATTAAACAAAGAAAGGACGACTTAAGGTAATCTTATATAATTGGAGCCAGACTTTACTTACCTCCTGGCCGAACTCCGGATTATTCAGGGCTCCTTTCCCCTGGATACCGGAGGGGGTCAAAGACCCCTAGACCAAAAAAAAGAAAGGACACTTAAAGTAATTAAAAATTACTTCTGGTGTTACAAGATACGTCCGATTCTATTATCTTAGAAAAGAAATCTTATATAATATACATTGTATATTGTGTTCCTCAACACACATTTATATATTTTATGTTATTTTCATCTAGAAAAACGTGAATTCTTTTCTCTAAAGATTTGATAGGTATAATATATGATAAAAAATTTGGCCAAGTAATTAATATCACTTTAAAAAATATTTTTTTTTGTCAAAAAACAGCTCACTTTGGAGCTAGATAGAATCTCCTCACTCCGTGTTGATGATGTTTGGGTTGTTGATGTTCCTGCGATACGAGTAGAAGTTACTCGTTTCTTTAGAGAACACTTAATTTGCTGAGGAAGAGTGGGAAAGACCTCGTCTGGATGGAATCACTTGTTTGATTCTTTCGCTAGAGGTATTTACTTCACTTTCTAGGCCTTTCTTTCTTGATGAGATGGATAAAGTGGTGGCTGACTGCAATCGTAATAAGAGTCTGGGACAATATGGAGTCAATTTTGCTTTCGTAAAGACCTTTCTTCTTGGGATATGACGCATTCTGACGTGGGCACATTTTTTGAGGAGTTCCATAGAAAAGCGAAACTCCCAAAAGCCTTCCCCTCCTTCTTTATGATTCTACTCCCTAAGATCCATTGCCTGCCCTTTCTTCTTGGGAGACTATCGTCCTATCTTCTTACTAGGATGTCTATACAAGATCCTTGCTAAGATGTTGGCGACCCGACTAATTTCGGTTACTGACTCTCTAATTACCCCAGTACAACTCGCATTCATAAAAGGGAGAAACCTTGTTGATGGAGTGTTGGTGGTGAATGAGGTAGTGGATTATGTCAAGAAGAACCGTAAGCAATGCCTCATCTTTAAGGTGGATTTATAAAAGGCCTATGATTTGGTCAATTGGAACTTCCTTGACTACATGATGCAGCGTGTAGGACCTATATATGTATTTTCTGGAAACCTCTTTGTCCTGGTCACTGAAAGTATGACTTAGGAGATCAGCATTAAGAATGGGTTAAAGCAAGGAGATTCACTTGCCCTATTCTTTTTCCTCTTAGTGGTTGAAAGGTTTGTGTGGCTTGATGCAACATGTAGTATCTCTTCGTCTCTTTATATATGGGTCTCTCGTTGGGGGGTCATGGCCAACAATTTCCCATTTGCAATATGCCGATGATACTCTGCTGATCGGGGAGGCTTCAACTGATAACCTTCAACTATCAATATAAAAAAATAAGGGTTAAAGGTATGTTTCGTCCCTGCAAATATCACAATAATCCAGTTTCGTCCCTGTAAAAAAAAAGTTTTAAAACAGCCCTTGCAATTACCAAACGCTTCTAGTTTCGTCCCTGCTGTTAACTTTCCATCCAAAAAACTAACAGTTGCCACGTCATCAACCCTTGCCCAAAAAAAAGTTTTAAAACAACCCTTGCAATTACCAAACGCTTCTAGTTTCGTCCCTGCTATTAACTATTCATCATCTTCAACCTCTTGATTGTCTTCTTCAAACCCAAATCCCATCAAATCTCCTTATTTCCTTACACAAAATCTCATTCTCACCACAAACACCAAATAATGACATTTTATATTGAGTCAATATATATATAACATTATAATGAAAGCAACAAAGATATTATTATAATATTTATATATTTACTTATGAGTTAACTTGTTATGCCTCAATATCATTTAAATATTATAGAGCCCAATATTTATAAATAATCAATGGAACCTAGCATAATAATATCATTGAATTGATAACTATATATGCCCATTATTACAAACTGAGAAATAGTTTGGGAACTAGATAAATCAATGGAATAGTTAAAAGGTTTGATGAAACCAATTCCAAAGGTAAGCAACATAATTGCAATGGAGAATGATGTGTGCAGATGATTCACCATAGTTTGCAAACATAAATGATGATAGATCTTCCATAAATTAGAATGTCATCATATGGGATGTTTTATGAATCCATTTCCAAAAGAATGTGTTGAAATCTAGAGATAGGAAATAGTTGCATTCCAAATAAGCTTACACCAAATACTTGCTTAGGCGGAATGAAATTAAGATAATCAAGTTCTAGAGCTAATTAACCATAATGATTGCCATTCTAGATATCTCTACAACGGAACGAACAAATGAATGATAAAGTCTTCTATCTCATAAACTAGGTCTAGGAATTTCTCTGATAAAACCGAAGGAATGACACTCAGCACCAGAAGAATCAAGATTATTGTGAATATGGGTGGGCAGTAAAGTGGATCATAATATTATAATAACAATATTACAAATTACAAATGTTAACATTACAATATAGTGAATCATAATCTTTCAATTAATACATTATTGAAAAGCTAGACTGAGTTTGGTCTCTATATGATGACCTTTCTCAAGCGTCCAACATCAATTTCACATCTTTTTTTAATGAGAACATGAATTTCACATCTAAATCATTCACAAACTTGATGGGATATAAAATCTCAATAGGTCTTTCTCATACCCCCTAACAATATAATTTCTAACGATTAACAACATAGTCACTCTTAAAAGTGTACAAGCAGGAGCTACTAGATCAATACATACTTATTAACTTTTAACAACACATTCATGTGTCTAGGGTCCTTTGCGCTTTGGACTAGGATATTTATGTCGCTAGATATATCTCATTTGGCAATCACCACAAACACCAAATCTCATTCTCACCACAAACACCAACCTGTTGTGAGAATGAGATTTTGTGTCATTATTTGGTGTTTGTGGTGAGAATGAGATTTTGTGTAAGGAAATAAGGAGATTTGATGGGATTTGGGTTTGAAGAAGACAATCAAGAGGTTGAAGATGATGAATAGTTAATAGCAGGGACGAAACTAGAAGCGTTTAGTAATTGCAAGGGTTGTTTTAAAACTTTTTTTTGGGCAAGGGTTGATGACGTGGCAACTGTTAGTTTTTTGGATGGAAAGTTAACAGGAGGGACGAAACTAGAAGCGTTTGGTAATTGCAAGGGCTGTTTTAAAACTTTTTTTTTTACAGGGACGAAACTGGATTATTGTGATATTTGCAGGGACGAAACATACCTTTAACCCAAAAAATAATGGGTTGGAGAAATTACCAAATTAGCCATTTAATTTTTTGCTTTTTTGAGGGAAAATTTGGGAATGCATATTTTAATCCCTCACTTTTTTTAATAATTTTATCTCACTTTTTATCTTTGCGGGTCCCACTTTTCACATCATCTCTTAATTTTTTTTCATATTTAAAACCCAATTTTTTTCCTCTCTATCACTCTTATCTTTTTCAATTTTCTTTCTATCTCTCCCCCGTATAATCTCTCTCTCTCTCTCTCTCTCTCTCTCTCCCTCTCTCTCTCTCTCTCTCTCTCCCTCTCTTCACCTTTCATTTTTTAATCTATCTATTATTTATTTAATCAAAAAACTAATCATCAACTATCTATTTAATCAACTCAACAAACTACAAAAAATATCAAACTACCCATTTCTAAAATATTGGACGGAAAGCAAAAACTAGATATTGTCGAAAAATTTATATAAATGAACATTTTTCTTTTGAGTCGCGACAAGCAAATACTAGATATTATCGAAAAATTTATTTTATATATTACATTTCTTAGTTTCAACGGGTAAACATTACATATTGTTGCTATAATTTTATTTTTATTTTATGGTGGAGCTCATGATGCAAATTGCAAGCCATCGTTTATTTTTTTATTTTTTCAACTCTACTAGCTGCACCCCTGTTTTCACGCCACACACCCTCCCAGCAGCCCTTAAATATAAATTTGTACTGTTCATCTCCTTCACGTTCATAGATGCAGAACTTAGCACCGCCACCACCAAATTTCAAGAAAACTTCTCTCTTCAATAACTCAATGATTTGATCACGAAAAAAACACCAAACTTCGTAAAGCTACGCGAAATCAACCTCCCATTCCATTTCTAGTATCAGTTCAATCAACCGTTGCTCCATTTTTTCTGTGCTTTCTGTAACACCCTATATATCTAACAAATAAAAAAAATACTAAAATGCACAACTTAGTATACATCAGAGTAAAACTCCTGTATTTGGATATTGAACAAAATTAAAAACTTGATATAACTCATCAAGTTATCAATCTTATTCCCTATTATTCAATATCAAAAACAGCAATAACGGAAACGATTTACAACTTCTAATACGTGTACAAGTCATAAAATCGAAATTAAATTAAAAATAGGGAACAACATAAGCGATAAACTAAGACTCCTCGATCTTCATGGACTTCATCATGTGCACTGTCTAACTGTGCTCCTCAACTTCTGCGGTTCCCTGTTTCTCTGTAAAAACCCCAAGATATAAAGGGTGAGATTACAAATCTCAATGAGTCCTATCGAGACCCCTTACTATACACTCTCGGTTCAATTATGAAGTCTTATTGATATCTTGGTTAGTTTATAAACTACGTGCTTTTCTAATCTCTGGTAGTTTAATTTATAAACTACGTTTCACTAACTTAACACGACACCTACTGCCAACTTGCTAATCCCGGTGAACCGCACCCCTTAATCTTAAGTACAACATCGACTGCCAACTTGCTAATCCCGATGAATCACGTACTTAACTTTAAGTATAACACTGACTGCCAACTTGCTAATCTCGGTGAATCACATACTTAAATTCTAATATAACACCGACTGCCAACTTGCTAATCTCGGTGAATCACGTACTTAACTTTAAGTATAACACCGACTGCCAACTTGCTAATCCCGGTGAATCACATACTTAAATTCTAATATAACACCGACTGCCAACTTGCTAATCCCGGTGAATCACACTTAATCTTAATTACATCACCGACTGCCAACTTGATAATCCCGGTGAATCGTACACTTAACCTCATTAGGTCGCCACCTATACTCGATGTAATTTATACATCGTTAACCTCAAACATTTTTAGATGGAATGTATAATCATCCCATTTCATGATACAATGTTAAATTGAACATATAGTCCGTTTTATTTCCAAATGATACATGTCCTCACACGTGTACTATATTTCGGTATTTCGAAACATTTATAACTTCAAAAACAATTCACTTTTAAACCTTGCAATCATGTTCAAAAACATGGCATCATTGGTTCCATGCATGAGGGACGGTTGGGAAGAAGATTAGAAGAGGTTTGGAATCGAAAGGAGCGACGAAACGAGAATTTTCACCTTGAACCCGAACCACACGCACGGTCTGTGCCCTAGGGGCGCACGACCCGTCCGTGTTGCACCATTTGAATCAGACAACAACGAAGCTGGCGCACGGTCCGTGCCACATGGGCGCACGGTCTGTGCCACAGGGGCGCACGGTCCGTGTGCTCTGTTCAGTATACCAAATTAATTTCGTTTCTCTCGTTTCGCTTCTCCGTTCGCGTCCAATCCGTATCCGATCAAAATCCAACCTCAAAACAGATAATACCAAACAATATTCTAGTCCAAACAACATCATAGCAATCACAAAATCACCAATCAATCAACCATATAATTCATCGTTCAACACGTAATTTTTATAAAAACAGTTTTGGACTCGAAAACGCACGAACTAAACGTGGGACCAGAGCATGCAATCAACGTTTAGAAAATAAAACCTTAAGCGATTATAGAACTCACCAATCGTGATGAAAATCACGAAAGCAACCATTGCGAAGTCCAATCTATGCTCAATCGATCCAATACTCTCCGAAACGCTCTCCAATTCGAACTCGAATTACCCGAACGACTCCAATTGTTATCCTTACCCTTTGATCTTTACTCCAAATCTCCCAAACTATCATGTAGGTTCCTATTACATCTCTGGAATGATGCTCCAGCTCCTACCACAACACACCCGAGAGTTGGAATTTAAGGTGCTAACGAAATCTTTTCAAAACTCTGATTTTACAACAACAGTGGGCAGTTTTGCATCATGCATATCTGATTCAATGCTTCACCAAATTCGCCAAATCAAGGGTCTATTATGAA
Organism: Astragalus membranaceus; assembly: GCA_039519185.1. Classification (NCBI taxonomy): domain Eukaryota; kingdom Viridiplantae; phylum Streptophyta; class Magnoliopsida; order Fabales; family Fabaceae; genus Astragalus; species Astragalus membranaceus. Next base: position 41,173,771 of record CM076846.1, read on the forward strand.
GGAAAATTTGTCTAGTTTCTATTTATGTAGGTTTGAAACTGATACCCTAGGTATTTAGTGAGATATGGTTAGAACAATACAGCTAGGTCCAAACTTGCAATAATTCACAATGCTAACTTGTTGGTTTAATTTCTCATTCAATACGCAATGAAATTAAATGGTTCTTGTGCGAAAACGAAGGATTTCGTGTCTAGTTTCTGAAGAAACAACAATGAACTTAAACGGAGTTCTGGAAAGTGAGTTACGAAGGAAATACCATGGACTGTTCAAAACCGATTTCTGCAGAACTTGCTGTGAGTTGATTCCTTCAACTCTACCACCAAGGACCACGAACTCAGCAACTAAAACCCACTCTAAAACGTATTCCAACCACTTCTTGCTACTGAACCTCTCTTCTAACTAGTACAGTCAACAATATATACTCAGCTCTACCCACAATCTACACTACAAAAAAATTGGTTATCACTACAAAAAACAGAACGGATGGCGGGGGTTTTTAAGTCGTTTAGCGGGGGTTTTAAACCCCCGCAACATATTCTGCGGGGGTTTTAAAAAACGCCGGAGAATCAAGTGTCGCAATCTGTTTGCGGGGGTTTTAAGGAAACACTGGTATCGGTCCTGTTAGCGGAGGTTTTTAACCCCCACAATTAGTGGAGGTTTTTTTGAGGGGGTTATAAACCTCCCTAACCCGAGTGATTTGTAGGAGTTTTTTTTTTAGATAAGCTGTAGGAGTTTTTTTTTGTGTAGATTTTTGATTGCCATATAGTTTATAGGACTTTTTTGTGGGGGTTACAACCTCCTATTAGAGACAATATTTCTTTTGCAATTTGAGAATTTCTTTCCTTATCTCATTACAATATTTTTATCGCTAATGACTATACATACATCTTACATAACTCTTCCTAAACTAAATCAAAAAACTGAAAATTTCATTAAAAATATAATTGTGATAATATAAATGTAATGTCAAATATCTAAAATATTTGATATCATCCAACTCAAAAACATAATAAAAAGAAACACATTGTAGCTCAAATATCTATTGTCAGACAGCTCAAAATGATAATAGCATCAAAGAAATCCTATACTAAAGGATCCTAAAACTATTAAATGTTGCTAGCACCGAATGATCCACTTGCATCCATCGGAGAATGAGGCTCACTTGCATGATCACTTGCCTGAAATAACAAAAGAAAAGCTTTAATTATATTTACATGTGTGTGATAGCTAAATAAAGGCATTCTGCCAGATATCAAAGATAAAGCATATATATTTACATGTGCAACAAGCTTTAATTATTTTAACTCAAGTAGCTAGCTAGATATTTATTCAAGAGGACCTCCTTGTATATAAGTTTATTGTTCAATTCAGAAGGTACATAACATCATTGATTCTGTTACTGAAAAGGTACACATCAAACAGAATAATAAATACATACAATAACTTTGAAAATATGCAACACTTGCTGCATTACACCTTGGTGCATTGCACCTTGGTGGAGCTGATCAAACAGAATAATAAACATCATTGATCAGTGTACTTCGTGAAGTCAGAGGACAGTGAAACAGAATAATAAACATCATTGATTATGTTACTGAGGACAGTGAATTTGAAAATATGCAGCACTTACTGCATTACACCTTGGTGGAGATGATCAGTGTACTTCGTGAAGTCAGAGCCTCCCTAACAGTTCTTCCCCAATCCAAACAGAATAATAAATACATACAATACATCACCCCAATTCAGTAGTAGTAATAGTAACTTTGAAAACTTATGCCTAACTTCTAACCATAAATGAGTGAAACAAGAGATTTAAATTTTTCAACAATTAATTCAAACTTGATTGAAATTTGAAAACTTACATTTGATGAATCAAAGACACCAATAAATTCTTCAGGGATCTCTCCTTCTTTCCGTATCACGTAAGCTTTAATTGCACGTTCCAAGTTTGTGTACTTCTTTTGCCATATGTTAGGATATGGTGTGACAACAGTAGATGTAGAAGGATTCAAATTTGAATGTTGAAGTGTAGTATTTCTAAATGCAATAGTAGGAGGTACTCCCATACCCATACACCGTGTTCTCCCAGAGTGTTCAGGCCCCAACACTATACCCAAGACGTCAAACTTCAGCCTCATCAATATTACTTTGAGTCAAACCCACTTCAATTTGTTCCTACCATCATATAAGATTTTCAAATTAAAAACTCATGATTAAAATAAAAAATGCAACCTAAAGACAATATTGTCTAAGTGAAACTTACCACAATAACTTTTGCTGCATCGTTAACAACCGATCCGTCCTTCTTTTTATGGGTTTCAATATACATTTTTCCTTGACTCGGTAGTTGTCCGGTTTCCAAAAACTAAAATAGATAAAAAATGTCAAAATAGATATAATTAAATATGCTAGATCATAAACTGTATTAGGTTAATTAATATAACTACCATCTCCTGTCTTTTTCTCGAGAGAGTTTTAGAACCGCCGGTATGAGGAATATCTTGCAGGCTCCGTATTCCTTTATTTCTTTGACAAACCTCCTAAAAACAAACAAATATAATTATGTATTTTAGCTAAATAACTTGCTACACCAAAAATAAATAGATCAAAGTAAACCAAATCCTACCTGTGTTTTTTGTGTTAAACGATAGGTAACAAAATAAGCCCATTGAGTTTCATCTATGCCGGTTGGCACGTTACTTATGATTTCATCTCTAGTTTTGGTTGAATCAGAGAAATGGTCCCATAAGGATTGCCTGTTTGCAGCCCACTTCTTTGAAAGGCTAAGTTTGCAATATCTTTTTGCAGCGACTTCAGTAGCCCTAAAACAAAACCGAGGCTGCCAAAAAATGCTAAGTCAACATTCAAAAGTAAGAAACATTCATGCTAAGTCAACATTCAGTAGCCCTAGAACAACTTTTGCTTTGACACAAAGTCTGTTTGTGACTAATTGACAATAGAAAGTATTTGAATACTAGTCACCACCTGATTTTTAAATATACACTACTAAAAAAAAACAGATAGAGACGGACGAATTCTGTCTCTAAAAGTGGGATATTCCGTCTCTGACAGTCTTAGAGACGGAATTAGAGACGGAACATGGTCCGTGGCGAATTCTGCGGTCGCAAAAGCCTTAGAGACGGGTTTTTGAAGTCCGGCTCTAATCAGAGACGGAATATTTCCGTCACTAACGGTAAATAGTTGGTCGCCAATATTGAACAATATAATTCGTGGGGTACTAAAAATCCGTCTCTGTAGAGACGGAATTTATCCGTCTCTAACAGAGACGACATTAATATTCCGTCACAAATCTTAAGATTTTACAGAGACAGATCTACAATTCCGTCTCTAAATATTGCTTTAATTTTTTTATATTATTTCCTTTTCTCTCTTTTCCAAAATTAAATTAATCTTCCACCTAAAATATCAAATAGATAAATTTTCAGTAGACATGTCGAAACAATAAATTCATTACTACTAAAAGTGTTATAATAAGTATATTGCAAAAACTTTACAAAACTAAAATCTTGTTCATAACATAAAAAGAAAATTAACATTAAATTTAGCAAAAGTATGTAAAAGAATCTAATTAAATAAAGAGCTATTATCCATTTGAGCTTCACCGATATGTTTTCTTGTTCAATATCCTTCTGTTGAAGTTCCCTGCAGAGTGCATATTATGTCCTTGCGCCTGCCTATTTTGCTTATTAACTTAAGAAGCTTTTTGCCAATCCTCAACTTCCCAAAAAACTTTCAACTGCTCCAAAGTTTTTTACCGATCCAACCGCCTTCATCCTTACCCCTACACACCTCAACTGTACACACACCGTTAATTTCAGTTACTATTAAAATCACATATAAATAATTTTCTGAATTAATATTGCATAAGATAAATATTTTTAAAACATTCATTCCAAATGAGAGTAAAGCAGTTGCTGTGTCAGTAGCTAAGCTCCATTTAAAGACATGTGTACATAACCACGATTCCTAAGCTCCATATTTCAGTTGCAAGTCCATAACCACGATTCCTCAAGTTAACAACCTAAAATCCAACAATTCAAAACTAATTACTGTTGTGTATGAAACTTTATTTTTCAGTTTCCAAGTTATTGCCTATTGCCATGAATTACAAAGGATTGAAGAAGCCTGTTTTTAAAATGGTGAATATTAGGTGGAAGCGTATATTATGAATAATTGTTTACTTATAATTGAGAATTAAGTTGTTAAAGCAAGTGAGAACAATTGGTATATATACTGAACGGAATTAGGAAGCCACGTACATATCTCATTCAATCACAGGAATTATATATCAAACATATGCTACAAATAGAGACGGAAATAGAGATGGAATCACTTTGACGGAAATATCCGTCTCTAACTTTGGTCTCTAAATAAAGTTTGACTTGTTCACATTTCAATTTGACCAATTGGAGACGGATTTAGAGACGAAATTTGTTTGAGACAGAAAATTCTGTCTCTAAATTCCGTCTCTACAATGCAAAATTTCATTTCTGTCTCTAACTGGTATTTTCCGTCTCTAATTCCGTCTCTATTAGAGACGGAAAAAATTCCGTCTCTAAATTCCGTCGGTATTTGAGATTTTTCTAGTAGTGATAGATGAACCAAAATCATTGACATTATATTTTGCTGATTTTTAAATATAGATGAACCAAAATCATTGACATTATATTTTCTGCAATTGAATAAATGTCGGGTGTGATAGGATACTATGGCGTGGGAGAGGAGCACTGATTGTGTTAGAAAACTAGAATTAAAACAGTATCAAACTAGAATTAAAACAGAATTAAAACTAGACTTAGAAAACTAGAATAAAAACAGAATTAAAACTAGACAGGGCTCTGCATCAAACATCTTGCAATCATTAAAATATTGCCGCAATGCTATCTTGAAAACAGAATTAAAACTAGAATTATGACTAGACAGAATTAGAACTAGACAGAATTAGAACTAGACTTAGAAAACAGAATTAAAACTAGCCAGAATTAGAACAACTAGAATTATGAGAGGAAGCAGAATTATTACCGCAATGCTATCTTGAAAGCAATCATTAAAATATTTAATCGGAACACCTCGTGGTCCATTCCACCGGTCAAAGTTAATTGGAAATATCTTGCAATCAATTGCTAGTGTACCCAAATATCCTGCAAGCAAGCCTTGTGCCTCACCAATTGCAGCACCTTGATCATCAAAGTGCACAATTATGCGTTTCCCTCTAGGTAAGAATTCAACTTGCTTAACCTTGAGTTTAATCTTCTTAACAACACCTTCGGGGTCTTAAACAAAAATCAATTCATTTAATCAAAAAGATAAAATGTATAAGAACTTTGACAAATGAAATAAAGTATAACGCATATACCTATTTGTTCAACAGACCAACTACTTGCACACTCGCGTCCAATACATGGCCTGTGGGTTTGAGATTCGTGTGGTGAACTGTGACCAATATGGTCAGCTGAGGCAAATGATGTTTGATAGGAAGACTGAGAAGAATGTCCATCATTCTGATTTGAAGAATTAGTTGGAGCTTGATTTGTAGTTGAATGGTATCCTGCACTTTGAGTGTGGGGTAAACAATGGTTTGAAGCTTGAGTTGGATAATGTGTTGGGGCTTGAGTTGGAGGATGTGTTTGAGGACCATAATTAGTTGGGGCTTGATTTAGAGTTGGAGGGTACCTTGCCGCTTGAGTTGGAGGATGTGCTTGAGGTGAAAAATTAGTTGGGGCTTGATTTGGAGTTGGAGGGTACCTTGCCGCTTGAGTTGGAGGATGTGCTTGAGGTGAATAATTAGTTGGGGCTTGATTTGGAGTTGGAGGGTACCTTGCCGCTTGAGTTGGAGGATGTGTTTGAGAAGACTCAATTGGAGCTTGAGTTGAAGTAGGAGGGTGTGTTGCACAATGAGTCTTAGGTGCTGACTTTAGTGGATTTTGGAAACGTCTATTCTTTGCCATCACTGCATATTCACGAAAAAGGAGAAACATAAAAGGTTAGATTCAAATCAAATGTCATATTGTCAAAAAAATTAACATGCATAGAAAGCGTAATGTATCTATTACCTTATTTACAGCACAATATTAACTATATTATTCTACTCAGACATGTGTGAGTCTGTTGCCAAGTCAGCAGGTGTAACACCCCTTTTCTACCCGGTAATTTATTTACTAAAAATCAGAGTTTCTTTTTTTTCTTAAAAAATCATATTTCACCACATGGGATGTCACACATAAATCCACACAAAATTATGCATCAATATAAAATAGTTTCATCGTCAATAGTAACGTGATACATAGCACATCACGACTGGGGTGAGCTCAAAATGCTCAATTCAATCAACATAATAAAAACTCAGCATCTACGCAGCGGAAAGTCATAAAAACATCAACTACAACAGTTCAATAATCATAAAAACTAAGGTTCCTTCCCCCCCCCCCACTGAGTGCTACGTATCAGAGCAGACGACCAGACTCAGCTAGCGAAGGTACCTAAGCCTTCACTCGAGATCACCTGTACGTTACCGCATAGGGGTAACATTCAAACAGAAAGGGTGAGTTCATCTAACATTATAATAGTGCATATGATAAGTATTATGCTAGAGATACAATGCTATATAAACCACATCGCAACATCAAATCAGTCATCACTGCAAGTCATCATAATGTCATGAACATGTATGAAATGCAACCCATCACAACGGGCGTATGCATGTGGTACCTGTCATCATCGTCACTAAATAGCCTTTATGGCATCATCGTCACTAAATAGCCTTTATGGCGTCATCGTCAGTTGTTTATGCACATGAGATGCAAGAAGCACCATGATATGCACCAGGGACAGTCACATACAATCACAATCAACTTAGTGATCCATCACTTACCAATTTGCCAATAAAAGGCACATCACCTGTCAGGTTATCATCACACATATCATTGCCACTAACACTCATCTTCATTAATATCATCATCTCTAATAGCCTTTATGACGTCATCGTCACTGATAAAACCGCAACTTATATTCATCATCAATACCATCGTCAATCAAAATAATAGCCACTAGGGGCATTGTCGTCAAAAACATCAACACATCATTATTGACACCGGGACACTAATATTACCGATTACACCAAAAGGTTTTACTCCAGCTCACTACACCAAAAAGGACACCAAAAAGGGTTTTAGACACCGAAATAATTTTACAACGCCAACAACAACGACCACCGGGGACAGCCACTTGAGGCGCCCAGAAACCATCAGAAAAATAATAATTTTTACCTTAAAATAGAATATACCAGTAGGAAACAGAATAAGCTTCACAACGCACTTTGAAACACTTAAAACGGACACCCGAGTCAAAAGATATGTCAAAAACAAAACCGGGAAAAATTGAGGAACATCCTGAAAATGGCGCCAAGGCACTGGGCGCCAAGCACGCAACACGCAACACAGACACAAGGCGCCCATGGCGCCCCTGCGCCAAGACACAGCGCGCAACACACACGGAAAACTGGCGCCCATGGCGCCCCTGCGCCAGGGCAGCGCGCAACACCCAGACACAGGCGCCCAGGCACAGGGCGCCAAGGCGCCCCTGCGCCAAGACACAGAAACACGCACCCACACACACAGCAACACACTCACACACCTTGGCACACGGCGCCCATGCACTGGGCGCCAAAAACAGAATGGCAACAACTTGGCACACGGCGCCCACACCCAGGGCGCCAAACATAGGAACCCACGCACAACACACTGGCACACCGAGACACACCCAGACACGGCGCCTAGGCACTGGGCGCCAAAAACAGCAACAGAACACCAGGCCAACACAGACAGGCACGGCGCCCAGGCACAGGGCGCCATTTTTTGCGACACAAACACCACACGCAACACAATTAAACACGGCGCCCATGCACTGGGCGCCTAAAACAGAACATGCACAAGACATCCAACGCAACACAATTGGCCACGGCGCCCATGCACAGGGCGCCAAAAACAGCACCACGCCAAGACACCAAAACGCAACATCCTTGGCCACGGCGCCCATGCACAGGGCGCCAAAATCAGCACACTTAGACATGGCGCCCAAGGCGCCTAGGTTTCACAAACTCTTGTTTCATCATCAAATTAAAACACCAATTCAAATCACCAAGATTAAATCACCAACATGAACATCAATTATCATAGTCCACCCAATTAACATCAATTGATGACACCATCAACAAATATTCAAGCACTTGGCATGCAAATCATTGATTTTCAATCACAAGGCATTTTTTTCTCCAATTAGCATATTCATGTTATCTCTATCATCTAATCAACGTCAAATTAAATACTAGGCATCATAGGTCAATGCCCCTACCCTAATACCCATCATACCCACCATTATAGTGAAAGAGAGATCTCACCCTTACCTTAACTATTTGGATTAGAAGACCCTGGAGAGAAAGTCACCAACAGAACACAGCAACACAGCTTCTCTTCTCCTTCCTTGGATTCGCAAATTCCTCTTCTCCCTCCTCTCCCTTGAGCGCCGAAACCCTTTCTCTCCTCTCCTCTCTCTATTTCGCAAGTCTTTCTTTATTTTCCTTTCAAAAATGCGCAATGCTCCAACCCTCACCACACTCCCCTCATGCGCCTACACCTTGGGCTTGGATCGCGGGCTTCCTCCAGCTTAAGCCCGATCACTAACTCCATCCCCTAATATTTATTTACACACCCCTTAATCAAATGCTAATATAATTACACCAATTAAATAAATAAATAAATAAATAATTGAATACCTAAATATTTAATTAAATAATTTAATTAAATATTTGGGCGTTACATCAGGCATATTTGACTCAGTTACATCATCAATAAAGTGGTTTGTAGCCAATTGCACATACTCATCATCAATATTACAAAATTGTTCAAGTTGTTGCTCTTGGTACGGTTCATTTTCATACACTTCATCTTCTATTTCTTCTCTCATTTCATACAAATCTCTTGGTTTTAAATGCACTGCAACACTCCATCCTTTATTAACCACGTCATCTACATAATACACTAGTTGTGCCTGAGATGCCTCAATGTAAGGATCGTGTTCTTCACGATCACCATTATGAATCAATCTTTCAAAATTTACACAATTAAAATTCCAACTATCCTTTTTATACCCTCTATCTCGTGTAGTTTCCGCCCACTTGCATTTAAAAAGAACAACATTGAATTGCCCATAGAAGTTAATCTCAATAATATCTTCCAACTTCCCATAATAAGGTATCTCTGCTTGTCTTGAGTTCCTATCAACACTACTCGAAACACAAGATGTGTTGGATGTTAAAAAAACTCCACTATTTTCTGTTCTCAGCCCCTCTTCTCGAGCCAAAGTTCGAAATTTGAACCCATTAATGTTGTAACCACTAAATCTCTTTGCATTGTCCAAAGGACCACGTGCTAGAAATTTTAGATCAGCAGTCACGTTATTCATTGTTTCTAGATTCGTAACCTAGAAAATGTAATGCAATTTTGTCAGTCAAATTTGGAAGCAAACACGACAAATAGGAACATGACTATTGAATGATCACATACCCGCTTTCGAAACCAATCAACAAATTCCTTAGATACTCTCTTTTCTATCTCTGTTGCTGAAGGTCTTCTTGACCTTGAACTTCTTTTTATGAATTGTCTAAATTCCCTACACGAATTAATAATATGGCAATTCAATGCATGTTTAGTATATTTAAAAGTTTAATAATGAATGATCTGAAGTTTATTCTAATTACTCACTCAACAAAGGGTTCAACTATTGAAAAATTCAGAAGCACGTATCGATGAGCTTGTAGTTTTTGCATTTGAGTTAATGTGAACATTTAGGAAGCTCCTACTGGTTTTCCAAGTTGAGGGAAGATACAGGATGCATATAGGAGAACTCATTCTCATTTGGGTCATCACAAACACGCCCAAGTCTATTGAATCTTGTCTCTATATCTTCAATATAGCGAGAACAAAAAGTAAGACACTCTTCAGCTAAGTAACCTTCAGCTATAGACCCATCTGGTTGAGCCTTGTTACGTACAAAGGACTTCAAGTGACCTAGTTCCCTACAAGAATGATAGATAATTAGTCTATACAAGTGGCATATATTGAACAAGATAGCTTCGATTGAAGGAGCAGTTCTTTTACCTCTCTACAGGATACATGTATCTATAATGTACTGGACCTCCAAGCTTGGCTTCCTCTATTAAATGGACAGTTAAATGAACCATAACTGTGAAGAATGAAGGAGGGAATAACATTTCCAAATGACAAAGTGTAATCACAATGCGATCTTGGAGAATTTGAAGATCTGAAAGACTCAGACTTTTACCACAAAGAACTCTAAAAAATGAACAGAACTCCACCAAGACAGCCGTAACATGGTTTGGCAACAAATTGCGGATGGCTAATGGTAGTAGTTGTTCCATTATAATATGAGAATCATGGCTTTTCAATCCAAACATCTTTTGTTGTGCCTCATCAACACATCTAGAAATGTTACTTGAGTAACCATCGGGTACTTTAACATTCTTCAAGGTTTTAAAGAACAACTTTTTTGTATCGCGTGTTAGTGAAAACAAAGCAAGGCGATATCTCCCTTTATCATCGGGCCAAAGATCACGCCTTATACCCATATCTTGCAAATCTTTTCGAGCATTAAGATTGTCTTTTGTTCTAGGCTTCTCGTGGAGCAAAGTATACAAAACATTGTCACATACATTTTTTTCAATATGCATGAAATCCAAATTATGACGCAACAAATTAGATTCCCAATATGGAAGTTCAAAGAATATGCTTCTTTTATTCCATTGCTTAGTTGGTTGTCTAGATCTTTTTCCTGTACCATTCAACACTGCTTCTCTTCCAAATGGAACATCAAGGTTTTCCACTTGCTTCAAAACATCAAATCCTGATATAATTGAGGGTGGACTTTGCTCCTCTGTGCTTCCATCGAAGCGAACACGGTTCAATCTAAATCTATGATTTCTGCTCAAAAAACGACGATGGCCCATAAAACACCATTTTCTACTATGAGGGAGACGACAGGGCTCTGCATCAAAATTACATGTTGGACAAGCCAAACCTGTATGAGTGTTCCAACCAGACAAATTTCCTAAGCCAGGAAAGTCACTAATTGTCCACATAAGAGCCGCCCGCATTCTAAAGTTTTTATTCATTGATGCATCAAAAGTAACCACGCCATCATTCCATAACTCCTTTAACTCATTTATAAGGGGTTGTAAGTAAACATCTATATTATTTCCAGGCATCTTCTTTCCTGGAATGATCATCGATAAGATGAAGGAAGTATGCTTCATGCACATCCAAAGAGGAAAATTATACAGAATCAAAAACACTGGCCAAATGCTATAGGCAGAACTCATGGTTCCAAAAGGGTTAAACCCATCACTAGCAAGGCCTAAGCGAACATTTCGAGGATTTAAAGCAAATCCAGGATGCATCAAATCAAATGACTTCCATGCCTCACCATCCCTCGGATGCCTCAGCAACCCATCCTTATTACTCTCTGTAGATGCCCATCTCATATGCTCAGCAGTCTTACAGCACATGAAACAATCTTTGCAATCTTGCTTTTAATGGAAAGTAACGAAGAACTTTTACAGGTTGTTTTTTCTTCTTCTCCCAAATATAACATGCAATCTTGTGGACATGCATCTATTTTGGTATAATTAAGACCTAATTTGTTGATGATTTTCTTTGCCTCATAAAAAGAAGGGGGAAACTTTGCTTGTTGAAACACATCTCTCAACAAATCTAGTATCATAGTCATTGCCTTGTCACTCAATCCACACAAAACCTTTATATGATATAATTTGATTACAAATTCTAGCTTTGTATACTTGCTCCCTTCGTGCAACATCTGATTTCCATCTTTGATAAACTCATCAAAATCACTATAATCCTCCCTTGGCCCTTCGTTTAATGCCTCATTTGTGCCTACTGCTTGTGCTTCATCTCTATTAGTGTCTTGTTGCCTATGGTGCCCAAATGCATCATTGACCATTGTGTCTAGCGGGTTCTCATAATGAAATGTCCCTTGCACATGATCTTCATTTCTAGTAGATTGCGGTACTTGTTTCTCACCATGGCGAGTCCATATGATATAGTTTTTAGGGAATGGTTTTGATTCTAAGTGTGATTGGACTATATCTCTTGTTTGCCAATCAACAATCCCGCAATCAGGACACGGGCATTGTATTGTATCTCTAATAGCACCATGCTTAAAAGCAAAATCCAAGAATTGACTTATGCCATTTAAGTACTCACTTGTATTTCTTGGCTTTGCAATCCAAGATTTGTCCATAGTTAACTGTCTTCTTCTAAATAACGATGATAAGAAGATATAAAACAAATTAAGAAAACCTCAAGAAGTGAATTAAAGAATATAAACAATCAATCAAACATCACATATACTGAAGTAATAGTTTATTTTGTGAAAAAATTATATCAATTTAGGTAGCAGTACGCAACTATTTATATCACAAAATCACTGAATCACTGATTTATACCACTATTTATATTACAAAATCACAGAATCACTGATTTATATCACACGATCAAACGGAATTGAAAAGACATTAATTATTTATAAGAGAGATATACTGACTTGAGTACCCGTGGAAGGACTGCTCAGGAATTTAATTGTAACTTGTTAATATGTTAATACATAAAAAAGAGAAAGGAAAGTGATGCTGTTTTTGTTATCTTGTACCAACACAACCAATTTCAACACCACTCCAGTCAACACACAACAACTAGACTGTAAAAAAACCAATATAAATTCAACAGAATGCCACCAAAAAAGTGGGGAAAGGTGTAAAGGGAGAGGAATTAATCTGAGGGTCTGAAAGCATGTCTGAAAACATAGTTTATCCTTCTAACTAGTTAAGACTTAAGACATCATTTGATCTGACAGCCACCTAAATTACTTGTTTATGAAAGCGAAAGAAGCTAAATTGTAGAATCTCATACACATAACAAAATGGTAAGCATTAAACAGCAAACACCTACATTGCAGGAGCAGCAAAGTAAGCACAATCAAAATGGGGTTTGAAACTCAAAAATAGAAATACAAATAAATCCCAATCATATTCCTAAATTACTAATTAATTAATCCCAACACCAAAAACTGAAATAAAACTATTAATAGTTTCAGCAAAACACGGTATTACCTTGACTGTGAAACTCGAAGAAGTCGTCGACGTCATCGACGCTGCCAACCTTTCTTCAATTCAAACCTTCCTCTTCAAATCTTGACTGTAACAAGATGAGCATTTACAAACAAGATGATAGATTCAGAATCACATAATCATTACATAACATTCAGAATCACACACATAATCAAACAACTTAAGATGCAGAAACAGAACACAAAATCAAAACTGCAGAAAATCAAAACTGCAATCTAAAAGATGGAGAACCTTACCTCAAAAATCTTCAGATGCAGAGACGCAAAAAGCAAGAGAAATTGCGACTGAGGGAGAAGAACATAACCCTTTCCTCAAAAGACCAGAACCCTTTCCTTCCTCCTTCCAGAAACAGAACAACGAAAGTAACTGAGGGAGAAGAACAGAGCTTCAGCAAGGAGGAGACGCTGTCAACGATTGAAAGGGTTTCGCGAGTGAATCGAACTTCGGAAGAGCTTCAGCGAGTGATAGGGTTTTGCGAGTGAAAGAGTGTCGCGAGTGATAGGGTTTCGCGAGTGAAAGAGTGTCGCGAGTGAAAGGGTTTCAGCGAAGAGGGTTTTGAGGGTTCTGAAAGTTGAAGATTCAGTGATTTCAGCGAAAGGGTTTCAGCGATTTCAGCAACTGGGTTTTGAAAGTTGAAGATTCTGAAAGTTGATGGCTCTGAAAGTTGAGTGATTTCAGCGATTTCAGTTGAAGCAACTGAGAGTTGAGTGAAGAGCGAAAGTGGAGAGGGAAAGTGAAGACGGAAACGCGAAAGTGAAGAGGGAAAGGGTTTCATATTTTTTTTGACAAAAAAGGTTTCTGAGAGTTGAGAAGAGGGAGCGCGAAAGTGAAGAGTGAAAGTGAAGTTTCAGCATTTTTTGGGTTACATGTTTGAAGGTTTTTTTTTACAAGTAGGGGGGTTTTTCCTTAACAATTTACGGGGGTTTTAAACCTCCTCAAATTGAAACAAAATTTTTAACTAATCCCACCGAGGATTCCTTTTTCACTGATGAACGGAGGGGGGTTTTTAAAACCTCCGCAAAAAAAACCCCGCTATTTGATCCGTTTTTTGTAGTGTATTAGCGACGCAAATTTCCCTCGCAAAATGACCAAATTCCGTCGCTAATGACCGTTAGCGAGGGAATTAGCGAGGGACCTGTTGCGTCGCTAAATTGCTCCTCGCTAATGGGATTAGCGAGGGAATCTGAGTCCGTCGCTAATTAGCGACGGACTGTTCTGATTTCAGTTTCCCTCCAAACAATTAGCGACGGACTGTTCCGTCGCTAATGCACTAACTTCCGTCGCTAATTTTCAAAAAAACGAAGACCCTTATTCCCTCGCAAATTCCGTCGCTAATGTCAGTTTTAGCGAGGGAATCATATTCCGTCGCTAATGTCCGTCGCAAATAACGTTTTTTTTTGTAGTGCTAGTCCCCAATAGACATGCAAGACTCCAAGACTCCTCAAAACTTCATTGTCTTCTTCATTTGAGCTTGAAGATGCATCAATGGTGAATAGAGAATGGAAAGGAAACAGGTGCTGATTGTGGTACCAATAGATAGGAAATGAAAAATGGAGAAGATTGAGTCATGAAACTGTTGCATGCAAGGAGAAATGAAATTGATCTCCTCCCTTCTCCCTCTCACTCTCTCCCACGGCTCTACTCTCCCTCTCTCTCTATGTTCTAATTTCTGATTTTTGCTGAAAACTAATGGAGGGTGTTGTTGTGTTGTGTTTTTATGTGTTTCAGCTGAAAGTTCATTAATGAGGTGGGAAAAAGACTTAAATGCCCTTTACTCTAATCTTCACTTAAATTCATTTCTAACCAATAATCAATCAATAATTCATATACTTATTATATTTTAGCACACAAGTACAAGATAAATTATTTACTCAATAACGGTCATCTCATTTATACTTAATTATGCTAACTTATATAATTTAGCTAATCAATTATCTCATAACCTCTTGCTAATTTCAATAAATGAAATTAGCTAAATTGTGGATGTTACACTTCCTCGTGATCTCCATGGATCCTTCAATCAGCTTCTGTAGATGTTGTGCTCCGACAATGATTGAGCGGTGCGACATCACTTTGTTCATGCTCGGTTTGCTTGGTCCCAGAGCATACATCTTGCGCAGTATCAGTTTGGAGTGAGGTTATGATATCTTTGCTTCACTATTATTATAGTTACAATGCTATTTTCGAGGATTGCTTCAATGATTAATTCTGTATTATTATTATTAGTTTTCCAACCTGTTTAATACATGGAGTAATGCTATGTTTTATGCCACATCGAGAACTAATTTATTATTGTTATTATGCCACTTCCAGAAGTGCTATGATTTATGGTTACACTTGAAAATAAAATTTCTTTGAAGACAAATGTATTTTGTTAAATATATATATATATATATAATAATATAATTTTTGTATAATTTTATATATTAAAGTTAAAGTGAAATATAAATTTTATTAGACTAGTGTAAGTTATATTGACCTGGATCTAAGTTTTACTAAAGTCAAATATATTTAATATATTAGACTATTATATTGCCATTATTAGACAAGTATATGAGTTTGAAATTGATCTATGATTTTAAATAGTTTAATATTTTAGTTTTTAAAGTTTAACTTACTTTAAATTACTAACATATTAATATATTCTTTCTAAACTATTTTGACTATGAAAAATGGATTTTATAATTAATTCGTTAACTGAGTTGATATTATATTTAATATTTTTAGTGTATGACTTTTGGACTGCCCTTGTTGTTACATAATCGCACGCGTTCGAGTCAAACATTGTTGCCCTGCTGGAATTAAATCACGCTCGAGAGTTCGTGATTTCTCTTCATCGATTCGTTATCGGAATACCCTTCGATACCAGGTACGGGGGGAAAGGGTTTCTATTCTATATGGGGAATAGAGGATAGGACTATAATAGTATTGATTATCGCCATTCCTATGTGTTTGTATTTATTATGTGTTTGTATTTATTATTATTCGATTTATTCAATGCGGATGACTGTTAATGATTGGGCTACTGTAAATATTATGGTTGATTATAAATTATTTGTATTTGGATGACTGAAAATAATACAAATAATATGCTGAGTTTAATTGATGATTCTAATGTGAGTAGTCAATAATATGTCGAATGGTGTCCATTGAATTGCAAGTGATGAACATAGGATTTGTGAGCATATAACTCGTATGTATTATGATACTAATAAGTAAATTGCGTTGACTATGAAGGTGAAGTTAGTGTAGGAACGAAAAAGCATAAGGATTAAGTCTAGAATTAATCTTCGCAAATAAGAGTAAATGGTGAACTAAGACTAAGACTAATGAAGAGCTTTGAGGACACAACTAGTTAGTTAGTAATTTCGTCGTAGCCCTAGAAACATGAAGATTGATATTGAGAATGATTATTAGTGATAGGGCAGCATGTCGAATCGGTCGTAAATCACGAGTGACATAAGACAATAGAAAGTTTTAATAGAAAGTTTTAATAGATTAACGAAGCTAAGTAAGTTATGAACGATCGATAATGACCCTTCCTAAGCTAGTTTCAGGTAACCTTGACCATGGATGACGATTGAGACAATAAGAGTCACAGGAGCCTTTGGAAATATCAAATAATGGGTGGAGTTGGAATTAGAGGCATTGAATCACATCGATTACATATGAATATAAGGATGACGTTATTATATAGAATTAGCGGGGACTTGGGTAATAGTTATGACCAGAGATGATGACTATAGTGACCCCCTAGTTGTATGGTGATACCCGAGATGATGATTAAATGACCTGTAGTTGTTGATGATACCCTAGGACTTAGGAGTTCTTAGGGAAGTTGATGACGATGATGTTTAAGGAACCTTGTCGCAGTATGGGCAAGGACTCGCTGCAGTATGGGCGAACCATACCTTAGTAATTTAAGTTGTAGGAGGAACCTTGTCGCAGTATGGGCAAGGACTCATTGCGGTATGGGCGAGCCGTACCTCAAAGGATAGTGATGATGATAAGCATTGTTGTTGTTGTGGTTGTTGTTAGTAGGGCATTATCAGGGAAGGTATCTCGGTCCTCATAGTCCTCTCTTGGGTGTTCTTCATGGCATTATCGGGCAAGGTATCCTGTTCGAGTGTTTCAGCCCTGTTGTTCTTGTAGGGCCTTATCGGGCAAGGTATCCCGGTCCTCATAGTCCTCTTCCTACTGTTCTTCGTAGGGCGTTATCGGGCAAGATTTCCCGTTCGGGCAAGGTATCCCGGTCCTATTGATGTTGTTCCTTGTAGGGCGTTATCAGGCCAGGTATCCCGTTCAGGGAAGGTATCCTGGTCCTATTGTTGTTGTTCGTCGAAGGGCATTATCGAGCAAGGTATCCCATTCGTGCAAGGTTTCCCGGTCCTATTGTTGTTGTTGTTGATAATGGTAAGGCATTATCGGGCAATGTATCCTTGTCTTATTCTGGTTGTTGTTGTTGATGATGATTGTAAGGCAATATCTGGCAAGGTATCCGGATCCTGTTGTTGTTGTTGTTGTTGTTGTTGTTGTTGTTGTTGTTGTTGTTGTTGTTGTTGTTGTTGTTGTTGTTGTTGTTGTTGTTGTTGTTGTTGTTGTTGTTGTTGTTGTTGTTGTTGTTGTTGTTGTTGTTGTTGTTGTTGTTGTTGTTGTTGTTGTTGTTGTTGTTGTTGTTGTTGTTGTTGTTGTTGTTGTTGTTGTTGTTGTTGTTGTTGTTGTTGTTGTTGTTGTTGTTGTTGTTGTTGTTGTTGTTGTTGTTGTTGTTGTTGTTGTTGTTGTTGTTGTTGTTGTTGTTGTTGTTGTTGTTGTTGTTGTTGTTGTTGTTGTTGTTGTTGTTGTTGTTGTTGTTGTTGTTGTTGTTGTTGTTGTTGTTGTTGTTGTTGTTGTTGTTGTTGTTGTTGTTGTTGTTGTTGTTGTTGTTGTTGTTGTTGTTGTTGTTGTTGTTGTTGTTGCTGCTTGTAGTCCTAGGACTATACATGAGGTAGCGACACTTGGATTAGCTGAAGATTAGTTAATGATTGTTTGTGGATTCGTGTTATGAAAGTTGTATCCACTACTGTTGATTGTTTCCTTGTTTTGTGGTAGTCTTGCTGTTTTAGTTTCGGTCTTATATTTCTTAGGCTAAAGTGCTCCCGGGGTCCCTTATCTTTATTTAAAGTAACGAATTAGTCCTTTATGTTTTTTTTGTCCCAAATAAGTCCTTTATCTTTCAAATTTTTGACACATAAATCCTTTTCCGTTAAAAGTGCTGATTTAGGTGTCAAAAAAAAGGATTTATGTGTTAAAAATTTAAAACTTAAAAGACTGATTTGGGACAGAAAAGGATTTATGTGTCAAAAATTTAAAACATAAAGGACTGATTTGGGACAAAAAAAAGATAAAGGACCAAATCGTTACTTTAAATAAAGAAAAGGGACCCCGGGAGCACTTTAGCCTATTTCTTATATGGGTTGGACGCTCTTTCTCACCCGTGCACCATTTTTTAGATTAAGTTCCAGGTGTCGTTGGAGTGACTTCTACGATCGTGCAGCGGTGGGGATGTGATCACCACGGATCGCCCAGCAACTTGCAGAATGATACTACACGTTGATGTCACTTTCTTTTTATTTAATTGATTAAAGGTCTATTACTTTGATCATGTGACATCGGGATTTGGGTTGTGTTTTCAATATTATATTTAAAATCAATCTTATTACTGTACTGAAAGAAATGCTTCAACATTTTAGTCTTTTTATATTATTATTATTATTATTATTATTATCATTTATATATATGATTTAAAGAGTTGAATGACATCTTTTACTTGCGAAAACCATTTCATAAAATGAATTGTTAGTTTATTTGAAAAACAAATTTACTCGTTTTTCGTACTTTTTCACTTATAAATACTTTCGGGGTAAATGGTGTCACATTTAGTGGTATCAGAGCACTTCGGTCCTAACCGGACTGTTTGTTGTTTATTGTGCTTTCCGATGTGTGAACTCTGAGTAGAGTTGCATGCATTGCTTATTTTAATTCTTGATAGTCGGGAAGTTGACCAAACTAGTTGGTTAAGTAATCTAGGGGATGAGATGTGCGATAGGTATTCCTTAGAGAAATCATCGAGGTTATAGCAAATAGAAAGAAGTTAGAATCCAAGTGAGAACCCAAACGACACTTAGAGAGAATTTTTCAAAGACCTTTGTCTATTCTTTAGGCTGTCCATTGTGTATCTATTATGTATTCTCTGTGTTAACTATGCATCTGTTGCTTTATTGTTTGTAACCTTCTTGTTATGTGAACTTTGTATTAAGATAGTCTAAGCTTCTATAATTTGATTTTTTATTTTTTTCATATCTAGTATTTGCGTACGTGGATATATGATTTAAGAACAAGATGTGAACTTAGGTTGTCTTTGAACTTTTGTTAAACTAATCATATTATTGGATGTTCACATGTATAATGTCATTTTCTATAACGTGTTTTTATTGTGTATTGATCAGTTGAGTGTTTTAAGGAATTTTCTTGTTAATTATTTTAAGTTGACATTTCACCACTTATGTGTTGTAATGCTTTTGATTACCGTCTATAAGTAATCTTTTTTTTAAATGCTACAATTACTAATTTCTTATATTCTTATGATTGAAATTGGATGTAATCGTTTCAGATGTTTACTATATATTTGGTTATTATTAAAAGCAGATGTTCTTCTAGGATCTCATATATTATAGTCTTTTCCGAAGGTAGTTACGATGTTAAAGCTTTAGTTGTTACCTTAGGAGTGAACCTTGGGAAGCACCATATAAGTAGATGGTAAAGGGAAGGCATGTGTGATGCTTGTAGTTACGAGGTAGACTCTTAGAGTGGCGTAGCAGAATCCTGCTTATAGTGCTATAGGAAGGAACTTTAGTAGATCTCGAGGGTGATAATGTGGTACCAACATGTTTACGCTCAAGCCCCTATTAAGGATCCTTACAGAATCACTAGGTAACGTGTTTGGTTGTTGTTGCATGGATTACTTGGCTGAACGAGTAGGGGGGACGGCCGCCCAATCACTTATCGTCGGTAATGAAAACAATGATAATTAACATGAATAGATAATATTAGTAGTCTAGATGATTTTAGTTTGTTAGTGGAGCTTACGAATATAAGATTAGTTATCTTACCCTATATATCTAGACTTCTAGTTGAACTTGTAAGATAGAGACCGATTATCTAATACATGAATACAATCCTTAAAACATTGAGGGCTTCTAGTTGAGGGACTAGTATCGTTTTTGTTGCCAAGAATCGTTGGAATTTCGAGGACGAAATTCTTTTAAGGGGGAGAGAATTGTAGCACCCCAAATGTCATATTTATATGTATATTCAATTTCATGAATATAGTAGTAACATTGTGACATATTTTGTACTTGATTGTCTTTGTAATTGATATATTTTAGTAAGAATTATGATTTTACTATTTATTTACTAGCTTTACAAAGTATTAGTTATGATTTATTATTATTATTATTATTATTATTATTATTATGATATAATTATATAGTTCTACAAAGGTTAAGAAATGTTTTTAAAGTGGAAAAGAAAAAGTAAGTATTGGACATTAACTTGGGAGCTCATGATGCAAATTGCAAGCCATAGTTTATTCTTTTATTTTATCAACTCTACTAGCTGCACCCCTGTGTTCACGCCACACACCCTCCCAACAGCCCTTAAATATAAATTTGTACTGTTCATCTCCTTCACGTTCATAGACGCAGAACTTAGCGCCGCCACCACCAAATTTCAAGAAAACTTCTCTCTTCCGTAACTCAATGGTGAAGTGGCAGTCCCAGTAAGTATAAAAATAATAGAAAAGAAAAAAATGTCAAATCACTGTTCTGTTAGCCAAGTGTACTTTTTTTGTAACGTTTGACTAACATAAAGGCTAAAATCAAAAAAATGTATTTTGCAAGGAGTTTTTTCTAAAAAAAAATTGTGCAGGAGCTTAAATCAAAACACGCTATATTTGCAGGGGCCTAAAACATATTTAAGCCTATAGTTAAATTTGTCATGAATTAATATCAAATTGGAAGGTGGGCTATTCAGATTTTTTAATAAAAGGGAAGGTGGGCTATTCAGATGGGATATTCAGATTTTTATAAAATGATAAAATATTATATATAATGTACAATTATATATAAAAATATAATAAAAGGGAAGGTGGGCTATTCAGATTTTTTAATTTTGCATGTTAAATATGATGAATACAACGGTTTAATGACCGGTCCAGTTGATTCTCGGTTGAACCATTGAACGTTAAACCAGTGTCTTCATCGATTCAATGACCAGTCCGATTCTCTGAACATTGATGAAAATAGGTGTTGAATAGAAAGATGAGACATTTTTATTCACCGCCAAAACCAAATCAAGCAAGCATCAGTGTTTTTTTTTTACATATAATAGGTGAGTAGGTGATGAGAATAAGCAAAAAAAAAGGAAAAAATACCTAAAATTCCGACCACCATTAGTGATGACATTCTATCACTCGAAACCCATTCTCTTTCCCTTCCCCTCTCTCTTTCTCTCTCTTGTAAGGCTCTTTCTCCCTGTAACACCCCGATATTTTTATCGAGTAAAAATACCCAAGTGTACCATTTTTAAAACATCAGAGATATATTTCCTGTTTAAATACTGAACGTCACTATAAAATTTTCACTGAATAACAACAGAACAGTCTTAAACATAAATAAGACCATAAACCATCAGTGAAATACAGTGTTCAATATCGCACAAGAAAGCGGAAATAAATACATAACTTTTACAACAGTTAAAGTCCTAATATCGTGATACATAACTAACAAGGGAAAACATAACTTAAGCATAAAAGCTAAGTCTTCAGCAACCATCCGAGTACCACCTACTCGTGCCTCTTGGATCTCCACTTCCCCTGTTGATCTGAAAAACCACAACATATAAACAATGAGATACAATCTCAGTGAGTTCTACCGAGACCCCTACTAACACTCTCGGTCCATTTAAAACATTTTTAAGATTCGACACAGCACCGACCGCAATCCGCTTGCTAATCTCGGTGGACCAAACGATAAGGCTTCGACCTAGTAAGACACCGGCTGCAATCCACTTGCGTCTCCCGATGAACTAGCATCTTAGGCCTTTCTACATGACACCGGCTGCAATCCACTTGCGTCTCCCGGTGAACATAGTACAATACTTTTAACATAACACCGGCTGCAATCCACTTGCGTCTCCCGGCGAACCCCTATCCAATAACAGTTCCGCTATTGGCCTCAGAGCCTAGGGTAAGGGTTCATGACTTCCCCGCCTAGTATGTCAACATGGGTCGTCACCCAAACTCGATATAATATATATATATATATATATATATATTTACAATCATATGAACATTTAGTTCATTTACATTCAGACCAATAACTGAACATAACACCCGCATCGGGCTGTTTTCCCATAGTCGATATAATGTATATATCGTGAATCGTAGATCGGTTTAGACAATATTTAATAATCATCCCGCGTCGGTTAAACCATATCACGTAGGACTCATATTCCACTTTATTATTAACAAAACCTATCCGCACACGTGTACTAATATTCGGCTTTTCGAAACTATTTGAACTTCAAAAACAGTTCTTTTTACCTTTTTAATTTGTATATTTAGTTAGGCCTCGGAATAAGCTTTCAAACGCATCTTAGAACACCTCAATCGGGTTCCCGGATCAAAAGTTATTGCGAAAACAAAATCGGTGAAAAACTGTTGAAAATCTGCAAAGCGTCGCGACGCGAACTGCTGCCGTCGCGACGCGAAAAACGACAGAAACTTTTTGCGTGACAAAACTGGGCCAGATCGCGACGCGGAGAGGACGGGTCGCGACGCGACCATCTGCAGAAAGTGCAGGTTTTCCGTCTTCTTGCAAAATTCGCTATTCCGTTCAATTCCGATTCTTGTTCCGATTGAAAACAGTTTTGACAACTATAAAAACAGTTTCAATCAAAGTCACACAATCAATCAAAAACTCATTTTAAACAAATTGTATCAAAACGCGACATATTTTACAATTAACGGTTTTTAAGTCAAAATCTTTCGAAATCGAATCACCAAAAATTCCATTTCAACACGACACAACTCGAGACTCACTCCGATCGATTCCTAACCCGAAACAGACAATATCAAGTAATATTCCAGACCAGCGAAAGCGATAAAACGATCAATCAATTAATTCGAAAAACAAAAATCCTAAACGTGAGTAGAACTCACCCTTGAAGCGTGAACCACGATCGAGCCGAATTCACCGAGTAGCCACACGAACATTCCCCGCTCCGGCGACCTCCAATCCGCTTCCAAAGCTTTCCACTCGATCGCGAAACCTCTTGTTGACCGAAATACCGAATTCCCCGAAATTCTCCACGGATACTATTCATCATCTTCCTCCTCTAACCTCCATGACACTATTCACACATAATCCCAATAATTTTGACTTTTCAACCTAACTCACCCAACTAGCTCCCAATCATCCCATCGAACTCTAATACTCGAGCAATCCTCCTTGGGTCGTTCCTAACCGAACTTAAACCTTCAAAACCAACCCAAAATCGGATTTCCCACAAAACCTCCAAAACACAAAAATGGCCAAGTGAGAGAGAGTGAGTTGATCGTCATGAAATTGGTACCAAAACGAAGAGGAAGGAACGCCGAACATTTTTCGTGTTGGAAGGAAGTCGTTTCGGCGAAGTCTTCTCACTCCCTCTTCTCTTCTCCCTCACGCCATTTTCTTCTTTTCTCTCTTCTCTTCTTCTCTGTAACTCTCTCTCGCATTCTCTCTTTCTTTTCCTTTCTTAATTCTTCTCTTTCCTTTTTAACACACACACACGTACACATATATATATTTATTTAATATATAGTTGGTAACGTGGTCCAATCACCATATTGATCGAAATCTCCTATTTCGATTCTGAAACTTCCTTGATCCGTATTATCCGGTTAACGATCCGATGACAACCAATAAATAATTTTAGCACTCAGTAAATTTACCAGTCAAGTACTAAATTAATTTAATTGGGTTAACATCCAAATAATCCCATTAATTATTTTGCGGATGTTACATTCTCCCCAACTTAAAAGAATTTTGTCCTCAAAATTTCGTCAAATCTTTCATCCGACTAACCGAGGATTGATATCCTCAGAAAGGTCTTAAATTGCTGGAAACAATCTCGAACTAACGAAATTAGCGTAGGAACTCTTCCCAAGTTGGCACATCAATCTCCAAGTATGGTCCACTACTACCTTGATACGAACTCTCTTGTTACGAATTTACACGAGAAACTCCTATCTCGCCTACATAGGTTCGGCACCGCGTTCGAAAACACTCCCGAAGCTTCATTCCAATTATCCTCGTTTACTCCCCAACTTTGATTAATCTAAATCAAAGGGTCTAATATAAGACACTTGATGGAAATACAGGTTGAAAATGAGATCCACAGACTGGTACTCCTCGGTAGAGGTAAAAACAAACACGATTTCCTCGGAGGGTGTAAACACGTCCTCAACAAATCTTCTAAAATCCATAACAGTTCTCGTACATACCGACAATGTGACGAAAAAGTCACTTGTGAAACTTCTTGACTCGCCCCCAAGATTTCGAGATAACACTTTTCGAAAGAATACGGAATGAGGATTTACTAGAAACGTTTATCTTAAACGTAGAAATAAACCGTGGGACCATCAAATAATCTCGAAAGCAATGAAATCACCTCAGTTGTTCTCCAAACAACTATCAAACAGAACTCAGCTTCTTTTCTTATATTGCAACTTCTTCACGAGGTTTTCACCAACGACGCCCCCCATTCCTTTCCAATTTTGTCAATAGCGTTGAGAGTTTTCCCTCAACCTAAGTAATCCTCTTGATTTATTCCCAAAATTAACTTTAGCATGCGGGTTTTCACAAAAAATGATTTTTCAAAACTATCACGCCGCACACCAAGCTTCATTCCGGGAATTTCACTCACTTGCAAGCAGATCCATCAATTAATCCTTTGATGGCTATTCGCAACGTGAAAACAGTCAACAGTCACCTCACCTACCTATTCGCGTTCGCGTTCAACTTGTCAAACGGAATCATATAATACTATCTCATTGTTAACCTTCACAAAGAAGAGATTATCAACTAATACCTTGCCACTAATACATCTGCTTTACATCTCTGTACATCTTGGTGGATCCAGGGTGTACAGAATGTAAACTTCGGTGTGCTTCCTCTAACACTTGCCTACTATTTTTCTCATCATCGGGTGCACAGATCCTACCGTTGAAACAACTGACTCCATCACTATCCATAGTAAAATCTGGAAAAACCTTTTGTGATTGTAGCTTCACATCAACTTCCTATGCTAAGCGTATAGAATCCCTTAGGGAACTAGAGATCCTCATATGGCTCAACACTAACAGGTTCCTCTCGATCTTGAATTCAGATTTAAGTCTCTATCAGACTCTAATAATTCCATCTATTGCATCATAATTCTGCCGTGTGGAGCGATTTCCTACTACTCGCATCAGCTACAACATTGGAATTTCCTGGATGATACTTCAACCCGAAGTCATAATCCTTCAGAAATTCTACACACTTCTCTGCCTGCTATTCAGTTCTTTCTGATCAAACAGATACCTTAAACTCTTGTGACCACTAGAGACTTCGAAACGAGACCCATATAGGTAACGTCTCCAAATCTTCAGTGCATACACAATAGCTATTAACTCCAATTCCTGAGTTGGGTAATTCTCTTCACGAGACCTTAATTGTCCGGACGCCTAAGCTACCACTTGTTGATTTTGCATTAGAATACATCCTAAACCTTTCCCTGAATCGTCATCGAAAATTTACCATTCCAATGACAGATCCGGAAGAATCAGGATTGGAGCAAAAGTCAAAATCTTCGACTCTAGAAAACATTCTTCACAATCGGCATCCCACGTAAACGGATGACCCTTACGAGTTAACCGAGTAAGTGGAAAGCTAACTGTGAGAACCCTTGAACAAATCTCTTATAGTAACCGGCTAGACCCAGAAACTTTTGATCTCTGCGGCTGATGTCGGTCACTCCCATTCAACACCGCTTCCTTCTTACTGAGATCTACAGAAACTCCCGACTTGGGAAATCACCTGTCCCAAAGACTTTACTCTGGCGCCCAAAAATCACACTCCGAAGGCTTCAAGTACAACTTACTTTCTCGGGGTACTTTCAGAACAATGCGGAGATGTTGGACATGCTCCTCAATGGTCTTCGAGTACATCAAGATAGCATCAATGAAAACGACTACAATTTGATCTAGGTACGTCTGGAAAACTCGGTTCAGGTAATCCATGAATACCGCTGGAGCATTAGTCAAACCGAAGGGCGTCACTACCCACACATAATGTCCATACCTAGTACGGAAAGCTGTCTTCGGAATATCTAAGGCTCTAACTTTTATTTGATGATGTCCTGACCTCAGATCAATTTTAGAAACACTGCAGCACCTGAAATTGCTCAAGAAAATCGTCTATCCTTGGTAAGGGATATTTATTCCTGATCGTCACTTTGTTAAGTTGTCGATAACCGATGTACAATCTCATGCTACTATATTTCCTTTTGACTAATCACACCAGAGCACTCCCTAGAGAAGCACTCAGTCGAATAAATTTCTTTAACATCGACTCTTCAAGTTGAGACTCCATTTCCTTTAGTTCTCAAGAAACCCTCAATAAGAAACAATAGATATTGATTCCATTCCAGGAATCAATTCTACAGTAAACTCTACTTCTCGCTCTGGAGGTTCAGAAGAAACTTCATCGTGAAAACATCCAGAAAGTCATTCACGACCTGAACGTTTGCCAAATCTAAACTAGTTTCAGCGGATGCAGATAACATACTAACATGTGCTCCCGCACCTTGGAATGAAGATTGACCGTCTAAGGTGAACTAGGTAACCGCTTCAGAATTTGTCCTTGACAATTCAACTGTTTCTGAAGCGAAGCTGGTAGATAATTAACACGGTCGATTGTAACCTGATTTGCAGTCATCCAATCCATACCCAAAATGGTGTCCACACTTCTCATAGGCAGACAATAAATTCTACAACGAAATTTCTGCCTCGTATGACAAGTAGACAATTCTATACAAAGATTAGGTCTGGACACGACCCTTAGCAGCAGTTAAAATAGTTATCGGCTCGGATAGCGATGATAAGGCTGATCCCAACCGATTCACATGCGATCGGGGTATACAGCAATAGGTTGCACCCGAATCATATAATATACTGATCAAGTTATTGAAAACTGATCTCATACTCCTCAGTAGATTGTCTGCAGTCGTAACTGCCTAAACATCAGAATGTTGACTCATCCTTGCCTTAGAGCTGCTTGTAACTCCTTGAAACTCTTCCTTACGGGGCACTCTTTACCATAGTGACCCTCTACATTTCTATAATAGCACCGATTAGATCTTCGCTTGCAATCACCGCTGTGAGGCTTTCCACAGTTAGAACATCTTCTGTCCTCTAAAGAATCAAAGAATTGCATCTGCTTTTCCTTTGATGAAATTATCTTAGGACTTTGCATTCGGAGTTGATAATTCAACTACCTTCTTTCCTTTCCCATATTTCCTATGAGATCATCCTCGGCGACATAGGCTGATTGCACTAAGGCAACATAATTTGTAGTAGTATAAGAACTGAGACCCTAAGTCATAAAAACACTAAGGCCCTTCTTATACATCTGTATTCTCCATTCGTCATTTGGAGCTTACTTTACCACCTGGTAAAACTGAGACAACTTCTCCAACTTAGCGGTGTATTCTTCCACCGTCATGTCACCTTTCCCGAGGATGCACCGGTTGAAGATTCCGATTGTGGTCAAGGATTGCATCTTGATCATCCAGTCATAATTCCGCTTATGATGCACTAAGTATTAAGTTGATCAGGCTCAATGTCTCTTAGCATCACAAGTGTAATTACAAAAAGGACAAACAAGGAATCGACTCAACCCTAAACTAAGTCCGACTAGGTCGAACTGCTCTGATACCAACTGTAACACCCCGATATTTTTATCGAGTAAAAATACCCAAGTGTACCATTTTTAAAACATCAGAGATATATTTCCTGTTTAAATACTGAACGTCACTATAAAATTTTCACTGAATAACAACAGAACAGTCTTAAACATAAATAAGACCATAAACCATCAGTTAAATACAGTGTTCAATATCGCACAAGAAAGAGGAAATAAATACATAACTTTTACAACAGTTAAAGTCCTAATGTCGTGATACATAACTAACATGGGAAAACATAACTTAAGCATAAAAGCTGAGTCTTCAGCAACCATCCGAGTACCACCTACTCGTGCCTCTTGGATCTCCACTTCCCCTGTTGATCTGAAAAACCACAACATATAAACAATGAGATACAATCTCAGTGAGTTCTACCGAGACCCCTACTAACACTCTCGGTCCATTTAAAACATTTTTAAGATTCGACACAGCACCGACCGCAATCCGCTTGCTAATCTCGGTGGACCAAACGATAAGGCTTCGACCTAGTAAGACACCGGCTGCAATCCACTTGCGTCTCCCGATGAACTAGCATCTTAGGCCTTTCTACATGACACCGGCTGCAATCCACTTGCGTCTCCCGGTGAACATAGTACAATACTTTTAACATAACACCGGCTGCAATCCACTTGCGTCTCCCGGTGAACCCCTATCCAATAACAGTTCCGCTATTGGCCTCAGAGCCTAGGGTAAGGGTTCATGACTTCTCCGCCTAGTATGTCAACATGGGTCGTCACCCAAACTCGATATAATATATATATATATATATATATTTACAATCATATGAACATTTAGTTCATTTACATTCAGACCAATAACTGAACATAACACCCGCATCGGGCTGTTTTCCCATAGTCGATATAATGTATATATCGTGAATCGTAGACCGGTTTAGACAATATTTAATAATCATCCCGCGTCGGTTAAACCATATCACGTAGGACTCATAGTCCACTTTATTATTAACAAAACCTATCCGCACACGTGTACTAATATTCGGCTTTTCGAAACTATTTGAACTTCAAAAACAGTTCTTTTTACCTTTTTAAATTGTATATTTAGTTAGGCCTCGGAATAAGCTTTCAAACGCATCTTAGAACACCTCAATCGAGTTCCCGGATCAAAAGTTATTGCGAAAACAAAATCAGTGAAAAACTGTTGAAAATCTGCAAAGCGTCGCGACGCGAACTGCTGCCGTCGAGAAGCGAAAAACGACAGAAACTTTTTGCGTAACAAAACTGGGCCAGATCGCGACACGACCATCTGCAGAAAGTGCAGGTTTTGCGTCTTCTTGCAAAATTCACTATTCCGTTCAATTCCGATTCTTGTTCCGATTGAAAACAGTTTTGACAACTATAAAAACAGTTTCAATCAAAGTCACACAATCAATCAAAAACTCCTTTTAAACAAATTGTATCAAAACGCGACATATTTTCCAATTAACGGTTTTTAAGTCAAAATCTTTCGAAATCGAATCACCAAAAATTCCATTTCAACACGACACAACTCGAGACTCGCTCCGATCGATTCCTAACCCGAAACAGACAATATCAAGTAATATTCCAGACCAGGGAAAGCGATAAAACGATCAGTCAATTGATTCGAAAAACAAAAATCCTAAACGTGAGTAGAACTCACCCTTGAAGCGTGAACCACGATCGAGCCGAATTCACCGAGTAGCCACACGAACATTCCCCGCTCCGGCGACCTCCAATCCGCTTCCAAAGCTTTCCACTCGATCGCGAAACCTCTTGTTGACCGAAATACCGAATTCCCCAAAATTCTCCACGGATACTATTCATCATCTTCCTCCTCTAACCTCCATGACACTATTCACACATAACCCCAATAATTTTGATTTTTCAACCTAATTCACCCAACTAGCTCCCAATCATCCAATCGAACTCTAATACTCGAGCAATCCACCTTGGGTCGTTCCTAACCGAACTTAAACCTTCAAAACCAACCCAAAATCGGATTTCCCACAAAACCTCCAAAACACAAAAATGGCCAAGTGAGAGAGAGTGAGTTGATCGTCATGAAATTGGTACCAAAACGAAGAGGAAGGAACGCCGAACATTTTTCGTGTTGGAAGGAAGTCGTTTCGGCGAAGTCTTCTCACTCCCTCTTCTCTTCTCCCTCACGCCATTCTCTTCTTCTCTGTAACTCTCTCTCGCATTCTCTCTTTCTTTTCCTTTCTTAATTCTTCTCTTTCCTTTTTAACACACACACACGTACACATATATATATTTATTTAATATATAGTTGGTAACGTGGTCCAATCACCATATTGATCGAAATCTCCTATTTCGATTCCGAAACTTCCTTGATCCGTATTATCCGGTTAACGATTCGATGACAACCAATAAATAATTTTAGCACTCAGTAAATTTACCAGTCAAGTACTAAATTAATTTAATTGGGTTAACATCCAAATAATCCCATTAATTATTTTGCGGATGTTACACTCCCACTTTAAATGAAGAGTGCGGTGCTTTAAATGAAGAGTGCGGTGCTGGAGAAAGGATAATGAAAAAATTAGGGTTCTTTATAAGTGTTGTTTCCTTTTATACTCTCTTTTATTTACTTATTTATTTATTAAAAAACTATTTTAATGTCAAAACTATATTTGCACCCCCATTTTCAGTAATACAACGCCCTATCACAGTAGCTACTTGCACCCGCACTGTTAATAGTACATCAACCACCTATACAAGCCTTGATTTCGCATGCCAAGCCCAAATTCACAGACTAGGCTGCAGCTAATCACACCCCTTTTATTTCTGTTTTGCGCCCCCTCCATTTTATTTTTTTTCTTCTTCATTTACTATCTATGACTAAAACTGAAAAAAATAAATGTTTATTCGCTTCAAAGTATTTTTTTCTTTCCTTTTCTCATAAAAATAATAAAATGAGTTTGATTGAGATGTATATCTTGTCAATCCCGGTAAAAGAGATCAGAGTTGTACAGCTCGGATCTTAAACGTCTTTCAAAAATTACAATTTTTGAGCCGTCCGATTCAAGATCCCGGTCACGACAAGAAATCAACAAAAATAATTGCTTGTAATTGTTTTTTACTACACTAGACAATGATTCTTGTATTTTTCGAATGGTTTCTTTTTCTCCTCATCTTTGTAACGGTAAGAACCTACCTTATTACACATAGGGAGTGTAAGGTCAATGAAAGTTTGACAAATATTTTACAAAGATTTAGAGTTGATACTCTTTAGTTTTGTATTGGTCCAGTTATTGATCTTATCAAGGAATTCTCTTCTTGTGGTGCTCCCCACATTCATAGGCTTATCCTTGTTTTGGATTAGACTAAGGTGGCTGTAACACCCCGGTATTTTTATCAGCTAAAAACACCCGAATGCAACAAAAGGAAATATAAACAAAGCATAAGGCTATGTCAACGGCAACCATCCGAGCTCAACCTACTCGTGCCTCTTCGATTTCCACTGTCCATGTGTCTCTGTAAAACAACAACATTTAAACAGTAAGATACAATCTCAGTGAGTTCTACCGAGACCCCTACTAGCACTCTCGGTCCTTTTAAAACATTTTTAAGATTTGACACGACACCGACCGCAATCCACTTGCTAATCCCGGTGTACCATACAATAAGGCTTCGATCTAGTAGGACACCGACCGCAATCCACTTGCTAATCCCGGTGAACCCCATTACCAATAGTGTTTCCTAATGGCACGGAGCCTAGGGTAAGGGTTCATGACTTCCCCGCCTAGTATGTCAACATGGGTCGTCACCCAAACTCGATAAAATATATATATATATATATATATATATATATATATCTACAATCATATGAACATTTAGTTCATTTAAATTATACTTTACCACGTAGGACTCATAGTCCGCTTTGTTATTGATCGTACCTGATCAATACGATGAGTGGTTGCTGCCTGATGATGATGCTCGGTCGTTGGGATGAAGGACCGAGTTCTGAGCCGCACGCGGGTGGTACCTGCAAAGGCACTCCAACGCTCAAGTCAGAGGTGTTTCAACGGGCAGGGTCACAAGGTGAGTAAAAACTTACCTGAAGCCACATGCTGGTGTGGTATATATAATGTTGGCGTTCTAGCCGTTGCGGTTTTTGCGGGGCCGGCCGCATCTTGCGGAGCAAGTTAGATATTGGGCCGCGATGGGCCTGTTGTACGAAATTGGCCTTCGAGCCCACTCCAGAACAGTTGCCCCCCAAGCCTAGGTCGCCTGGGGGCGGGCTAAGGCTTGATTCCTTGCCCCCCAGTGTGGTCTCAAACGACCGTTCTAGCCCACTCCAGAACTGAAAATGTGTAATAATCAGCACAAAACACTAGCTTCCATAGAATACAACTTAAAACTTAGGGCTCCAGAACAAAAGTCATTGAATTCTCACCTGCAGTCGATCAGGGAATCCAACAGCACAACAAGAGGATGGTGGTGAACTGAAAATGTGTAATAATCAGCACAAAACAGTAGCTGCAGTCCTTTCCAGGTAATAACTCCCCATTAGCAGAAGCAGGAGTTCCCATCCTTTGCTTTCGATTTCTCAACCAATGAGCCAAGAGTCCTTTCAGTGTTTCTCGAGCCAAGTTAATCTGTGGAGTAATAGGAAGAGTCATTAGCAGCCAGAGAGAGAGGGAGATGGAAAGCATCATCTCAAACCAAGCAACCAGAAAGTAAAATGAGCTATTTTGAACTTACAAATGAGCTATTTTGAACTTACAAATGAGTCCCATTGGCTATAGTTGAGACTTTGAAAATAATAACCAGTACAAGTAAGCTTCTTCCCTAACAAACAAGACAGCCATGCAGACTACCAAATGAAAGCAAAACCCATCATCACCTTTCCATAATCTTCAATTGCAACACCTTTCGTAATTTCCCACAACTTCACTGAACCAGAAGTATCCTATAAAAGAAGCCATTTATCAGCTCGGAAGATAACAGAGAAGGATTGTCAACTTAACAAACAGATGACAATATAAACATTTTTGGCATAATAACACAAACACAACACCATCAATACCTTTGTCAGGACATGCCTCTTATTATTTAAAACTTCATGCTGTACTATTGCAGGGATGCCAGGAATAGTCAAGGTTGGCTGTTTATATACAGGAGCCTATTTATATTTGTGATTTTGGCAACAAAAAGAAAATTTATCAGTGCTCCACAGCAGAAAGAATCAAAAGAAATTTAGCTTTGAACAGAAACTACTACGGAAGAGAAGCACCATTATATATTTGTGAGTGTTATTCATAAACAGAAAAGAGAAAACAAGAGAAAGGAAAAGAGAGAGAAGGTGAGATTATACCTTCGGTGAGTGTTATTCAAAACATCACTTGTCTTTCCTGCAAATATTCAACACAACAAACGTAAAAACCCTAATCTATGAGCCGAAAACAAAAAATCGGTGAGAAATCAAGAAATTGAACAATTAGGGTTTTCAATTAAAGTATCATTCTATCAAACAATCATCAAAGACGAGAAGAAGAAATCTAACCTGAGAAGAAGAAGAAGAACTGCACGTTTACTGTTTTCGCGACTGAGAGAGCCAGAGAGGGAAGCTCGCGAGAGAGAGGGAAGCTGATCGAAGCTCGCGACTGAGAGAGGGAAGCTCGCGACTGAGAGGGAAGCTCGCGAGAGAGAGAGCACCTGGAGAGAGAGCACCTGGGGAGAGCGCCAGAGAGAGAGAGAGTGCCTGAGGAAAGCCAACGAAGGAGAAAACGGGTGACAATAGAAAAGGAGAGAACGAGAGTGGATAGGTTAATGAATTAGGATTGTGAATTTGCGACGGGCCAGCGACTAAATCTTCGTCGCAAACTAGCGACCAACATCCTCTTCCGTCGCAAATTAGTGACCAACATGTCTTCCCGTCGTAAATTATGAGCGGGATTTTTACCGCCAATGCACAATTTCACTTGCCGTCGCAAATCCGTCGCAAATTAGCGACGGATAGTTCTCCGTGGGAAACTTTCGTAGCAATATAGGCTTATTCTTGTAGTGTCTGGACTGGTCGAACGTAACCTGGTCGATCGCTAATTGGTTGATTGCGTGGTCGCTGCCACGCGGCCTGGTCACACGGGGCCAGGTGCCGTCTCGGGGGTGATGCCTGACAATCCATCGTCATGAATGCTGAGGCGGCAGTTACTTTAATGAGGTGACGTTTAGAGACTCGAGGAGTTTAAGTAATGATGACACGCGAAGAGTGGCGCCTCTTCGCCTCCGGCCCATGGTGATGGTTGGCCCATTATATATAGGGTTCGAGGGAATTTCCATTTACACGTTTCTTCGATTTCCTCTGCTCTCTCTGATCGCTCGCTTCTGCCAAAGCTCGCTCGCTAACGCCGAAGCTCGCTCGTTCTCACTAAAGCTTGCTCGTAATCAACTTGCTTTAATTCGAGGTAACTACGACCGCTGTTCCTTTATTTAAGTTTTTTATGTTCTACCTGATGGAGGGGGTGTCAGGTCTGGGGACGACCGCGTCGCCCCTTCCCACGCGCGAGCAAGACCTTGACCGTTATTCCCCTCCACAGGTTCATTCTGGCGCGGACCAAACAAACCCGCCGTATCTCTGGAGTCCCGGCCGTTTCTCTTGCGCACAACATGACCCGACCAGTGGAGGAAAGTTCTGCGCACGCCCGGTCGTCTTCTTCTGACGACGAATCTTCCTCTGGGTCTTCGACCCTGAACAGTACTTCCTCTAGCCAATCCGGGACGCGGCCGGACAGAAGTGGGGCGCTGTTCACCGAGGCTGTGGTCGCTGACACCGCAGAAAGCAACACACGGGTTTCCTGTGACGAAGGTATTGGCCAGGCTGCGGCCGACTGCTCAGAGACTGCCGACCGAGGCCAATAGGGCGACCATCGGGAAGATCCTGAGGTCGCAGCTGCAAGGGACATGTCTTGGGTTTCTCTTAACCTGAGAAGTCAACGCAGCAAAATTCAACATGGGAGCCAGGACCTAGAGTATCTGGCGACCGAGCTGAACGAAGGTTGGAGAGTTGAAGGCATGGCTAAAGGAGAAGATGTTGCGGCCTGGACTGATGTGATGAAATTTACAATGTACCGCATCGTTTTCGAACGCATGGGTATCATTCCGCCGTTCACCAGGTTTCAGCGCCAAGTTTTACGCTATCTTCAGGTCGCCCCTTCTCAATTGAACCCGAACGCTTGGGCGTTCCTGCAGGCATACGAAGATGTTCTCGCGGTTCTGAGACGACCGGTCTCCATACGACTGTTCTTCACTTTGTTTGAAATGAGCTATATTTATGAAAAATGCTCCAAGGGCGCCCGCAAGGAAGCGGTCTCATTCAAAAACCGGTCAACATACAACTTTTTCAAGCCCTACATGGAATCATTGATGACCGGGTGGAAAAGGGAATTCTTTTGGGTCGTCCCCAACTCGGCCGAAGCCCATCGAGGGATCGCCCAAATGTCCAATGATCAGGAAGGAACGCCCCTGTTTCCCACAGTGTGGAGTTTCAACCATTTCTCGAAGAAACCAGGCCAGTATGCTTTCAAGGACACTGAACTTGACGACCTGGAAAGGGGGACGATCCAAAGGCTGAGAAAGATTGCGTCCCTGGTCCCTGAGGGTCGCATCAAGGTCAAGAACGTTGTGGATGCTCGGGGCAAGAAAAGAGTCAAGGCCGCTCTTGGTCGGTGGCCGCTCGCCTACTTTATTTTCTGTCACTTAGTTTTGTTTAACTGTTTCTAACCATCTACTTTGTCCTTTGCAGCTGACATGGCGAACATGAATGATTTTGACCTCTTGGAGCAATGGGCGGCCGAGGATGGCGATGCCTCGGCCGTCCGCGGAATTCCTGAAGCTCAAACCGAAGGTACGCCCCTACCTGCCGGAACTGGGTCTCAGCCCGGTCGTCATACTCGTCGGGCGGGCACACCAGCACAAGCCATTGACCTGAGCAGCCCACCCAAAAATCAAGGAAAGTCCAAAAGGAATAGGTTGGTCGATGATGGGGGCGAGAAAAAGAAGCATAAGAGTGGGAAAAGCCACGGGCACAACCGGTCGCCCAAAATCGACCTGCTTGGGTTGGGTGATGAAGACTGTGCTCGTTTCAAGGAGGAACCTTTCGAGGTGATGGCCGATGCAATGAAGGCCGCTGGTATTCTGTTCAAGAAATACCAAGATGAAGAATCAGATCGCCTGGAAGGTAGGCGCCTTGCCCATAGGTATTCATTGCTTGAAGACGACCTAGTCGATAAAAATTTTAAATTGAATTCTGCCTTGTCATTGCTCGCAGAAATGAGGGGCGAGCGAGACGACCTGCTCAAGAAAATGAAGGATCTCGAACCGAGAATCGAAGCGGCCGCTGACAACGAGAGGAAGCTTGTCGAAGCAGAACGCCAGCTTGTGGCTGCTGTCTCTGCTCAAACACTGGCCGAGTCTGCTCTGGACAAGGCGGTCGCTGACAAGGAAACGACTGAGAAAGAGGTCGAACGCCTCTCTTCCAAGAATAAAGAGCTGTCGAGCCAGGTCGTTGGGCTGAAAACTGAGCTGGATGCAGTGGAGGTGGAGAAGAACAAGTTTAGAGGTCGCTATAAAGACGTTCTAGACCGGGCGAAGGGAGCTGCGGAGGGTCAATTTGAAAATGCTGTCAGCCAGATCAAGATCCTCTACCCTGATTTGGAAGTCGATCGCGAGATTGTGCAAAGCGCACATCGTGCGACCGATCAACAGATCGTCCGCCCCAAGAAGATGTCGAAGGGGAAGGTTCTTCAAGAAGAGGCGGTCATCTATCAGGCCCCTAGTGACTCTTAACTTGTAATTTTTTCTGAATTGTAATCTTGGCCCGCCTGCGAGCGGTGTTTGAATTGTAATTTTTCGACCAAGGCGTCTTTGTAATCGATGACAATTTTTCTTTGAATTTGGCCTGTTTAATTGCTTTGTAATTCGATTTGATTCTTTTTACTATGGTCGGTCGCGACCTTGAATTTTTTATGGGTCACTTTATTCGGTAACACTTTTTCAGGCCGCTCGGCGGCTATCGTTTGGGCCATTCGATGGCACTCTTTTAGGCTGCTCGGCGGCTCTCGTTTGGGCCATTCGATGGCACTCTTTTAGGCCGCTCGGCGGCTCTCGTTTGGGCCATTCGATGGCACTCTTTTAGGCCGCTCGGCGGCTCTTCGCATGGTGAGCGACCGTTCATACAATTTGCATGAAAATAAAGTACACAAGTCAAATTTTAAGGTCGGTCCTCGGTAAAAAACCCCTGTGGGGAAAAAGAGCGACCGCTTGTTCTTTATTGATCAATTGGTTTTTACAAAATACTCTCAACTTGTCAGCATTCCATGTTCTCGGGGTGGTCGCCCCTTCAGTTTATTCTTTAGCTCGCGGGCTAAACCGTCGTCGTCATCCTCAGGGTCGCTATCTGGGTCGTCTCGAGCATCCAGGTCGGCCACATTGACCTGATGCCCCTCTCTGAGATTCTGAGGTTTAGCATTTACTGCCTCCATATCACAAATCTCTTGATAGAGGAAATGGCTCCTCATGGCTGCTTCCATGTCGGCCATTACTGTCACAACTTGGTCGCTTTTACTGTAGAATTTCATCTTTAAATGCGCAGTTGAGGCTACGGCCTCCAATTTTCCCAGTGTTGGCCGGCCGATGATGCAGTGGTAACACGATTTGATTGGCAGAACTAAGAACGTTGTCCTGACTGTCCTGTATGACGCGCTGCTGTTCGTATCATCTCCAAAAGTAACAAGCAATTCTATCGTCCCCAGGGGGTAGGTGGTCGCCCCATTGAACCCGGTCAATGGGGTTGGCATTGCTTGTGGAATAATTTCGCTCCTGTCCACGTTTAACTTGTCGATCAGTTCCTCAAATATGATGTCATCCGAGCTCCCTTGGTCGACCAGTATCCTTCTGACCTCAGTGTTGGCCATTGCGGCTGATACTAGCAAAGGGACGTAATTATTGACTTTGCCATCGAGCAAGTCTTCATCCCCAAAGGAAATGGGCGGCCTATTTGAGGCCGGCCGTGGGGTTGAAGTTGAGCCGACCATCATAAGTTCATTCCACTTCCTCTTCATTGCCTTCTTGGACTCTCTGATATCCAACGGATTACCTCCATGGATGACCATGGCTACATTGCGGCCCTTCGATTGTCTGGGGTCGCGATCTTCCTCAGAATCGTTACGCGCTTGCTCGACCGTTGAGTTGACGATCGCTTTGCCTCTGTCATTGGCGGGTTGGCCAACGGCTCTTCCTTCAGGGCGATCGTTACCTTCATCTCTGACATATTGCCTCAACTTGCCTTTCTGAATGAGATCTTCTATGTCATCTTTTAGGGCCATACAGTCATTGGTATCATGCCCCTTACTCTTGTGGTATCGGCAGTATTTCTTGGTAGGCCGACCTCCTTTCTTCAACACTAGAGGATCAGGTCGCCTCACGCCAGCGAACTCGTTGTTTTGGCACTCTGAAGATCTGCGCGATCGGAGTGTTCAAATTTGTACGATGCTCGTACTTCTTGGACCGATACTCGGGCTTACTCTCACGATAGTTTTCTTGCCCTTTGGGTGGCCGGCTATTCTCTTCTTTGGGACGCGCGCGGGCGCCCTTGTCAGCGGCCAATTGCTCTTCATAGCCCATATGGTCGTTGGTCCTTCTAAGGAACAGGCCGAGGTCGTAGTAGCGGTTCAATGAGAACTCTTCAGCAAATATGTGGTTCTTTCTTATACCACGTTTGAGATACTTCAGTTTGTCCATGTCTGATAGGTTGCGGACTGTATCAGCCTCTGTCATGAACCGATCGATAAACTCCCTCAATGGTTCATTCTCTCCTTGGACGACCGAGTCCAAGTGCTCTTCATAACGATACTGACAACGGTTGGCTGTGTAATTGGCCAAGAACATTGCCACAAGACCTTCCCAAGAAGAGACAGAGTTGGGATGCAGGGATTCCCACCATTCTAACGCCCGACCTTCGAGCGACTAAGGAAAAAGTCTGCACTTCATTGTCCGTCCTAGCTCCCTATAGCTATAGTAGTTGTTGAAGTACATAAGGTGTTTATCTGGATCCCCGCGACCGTTAAACTTGTTCAGGTTTGGGGGCTTCCTCAGGTCCCTTGGGATGCGATAACGCCTGATTTCGCTGGTGAAAGGCCCTTGTCCGGTCGGGGCGAGATTCTGCCCGTAGGGCTGCATGGCGGCATAAGTTTGGTCGACGGGCAAACCGTAAAGGCCGACCGGCTGACCAAGGAATCTGTCAGCAATTGGAGGAGGTCCATGATATTGTGGAGCATGCGACGGTGACCGTCTTCTAGGCCGCTCTGAATAGTTCCTTCTTGGTCGGCTGATGGCCCGGGAGACATCTCTAATCTCCCCTTTGCGGTAGTCGTTAAACTCCTCATACGAGTCCCACGACCTGCTTCTTGATCGGCGGGATCCTGAGGACTCGTTGGACGAGTATCTTGTTGGCGACCCTTCGGACTCTGGTTGGTAGCTCGAGTCAGCATAGTCGTAATCTTCCACGGAGGAACGACGATGGCGACTCCCTCGATGTGGGGGCGACCTGTGGACGATCGCCCTTCTTGAAGGATTGCGTCGGGATACTCCTCGACGAGGAGGAGCTTCTCTTCGTTGTGGTGAACGATGGGGCCGAGATGGTTGCCCTCGGTGACGGCTATCCGCACGCGGGCGGATCGAGATCGACCCTCTCTCGTAGCGTTCGATCAGCTCGTCTCGATCAGCAATCACTTGATTCTTTTGCTCCAGAATTTGTATGAGTGCTTGGGTCACATGCTCTGGCAATGCTTCTGGGATCCCAGCTTCGGCCAGCTCGGTCGGTAATTGCTGGACCGGTTGGATGACTGGCCCGCGGCCGCCCTGCACTGAGGGTTCTTGGCGAGGCTCGCCTTGTGATTCATGAACTGTCACGGGCTTGCCCTCTGGGGTCCGTTGAGGTCGGTTCTGTCCAGAGGTGTTGAGCCTGGAAGAAGTGTGTTTCTGACGTGGCGGCATGGTTTGATGTGGAATAGCGCTCGGGCCTCCCACTGTGGTCGCCAATTGATCGTACCTGATCAATACGATGAGTTGTTGCTGCCTGATGATGATGCTCGGTCGTTGGGATGAAGGACCGAGTTCTGAGCCGCACGCGGGTGGTACCTGCAAAGGCACTCCAACGCTCAAGTCAGAGGTGTTTCAACGGGCAGGGTCACAATGTGAGTAAAAACATACCTGAAGCCACATGCTGGTGTGGTATATATAATGTTGGCGTTCTAGCCGTTGCGGTTTTTGCGGGGCCGGCCGCATCTTGCAGAGCAAGTTAGATATTGGGCCGCGATGGGCCTGTTGTACGAAATTGGCCTTCGAGCCCACTCCAGAACAGTTATCAATAAAAACATATCCGCACACGTGTACTATTGTTCGGCTTTTCGAAAGAATTTCCACTTCAAAAGTATTTTATAAAACCCTTTTGAAACATACCCAAAATCATGGTATTATAAGCCTAATATCATTATAGAAGGGTTAGGAAAGGATTGGGAGAGGATTGGAATCGAAACGGAATCATTTCGGGCACTTTGAAAAATTTGGACAGAACCATGCGCACGGATCGTGCCCCTAGGACGCACAGATCGAGCTCATGTGCACGGATCGTGCCCCTGGGACGCACGGATCGTGCGCCCTGTTAAGCATTTTGAAAATCTGAAACCGAACCAGGCGCACGGATCGTGCCCTTGGGACGCACGGATCGTGCTCATTTGACAACATTGCAAAAATAGCCTTTTTCATGAAAATTCGCTTTTCGATTAATCTCAAACTCGCTCCGATCAATTCCTAACTCGAAAACAGATCATACCAAGCAATATTCCAGTCCAATCAACATCAAACTATTAAGTAATTCAATCAAAAACTCAATCTAAACGGATTCTCATCCAAAAGCGATATTTTTCGAAATAACGGTTTTTGACTCAAAACTCTCGAAATCAATCGACGCAACAAATCATACCAAAACGGAATAAACCTAAATGTGAGTAAAACTCACCCTTGAAGCGAGAGCCGATACCGAACCGAATTTTGCCGAGACTTGAAAACTCTCGAACGGAACCCTATTTCACCAAACCGCTCCAAACTTCGATTCGAACTTCACAACGCGATCAATCCGCTCCTAGCTTCGATCCTAAACATAACTCAATCATCAACACAACCTATCAATCCATGATTTCAACAAATTTTCCCCACAAACCCTCAATTTTCGAAGTCAAAAAGCAAGGGGAAAAAGTGGAAAGAAATTTACCAAACTATTGGGTTTTGATGGTGGAGGAGGGAAGATGATGATGATGAAGTTATGGGGGATGGGTTGGCCTTCTTCTTCCTCTTCCCTTTCTCTTCCTTTCTCCTTTTCTTCTCTTCTTTCTCTTCTCTTCTTTCTCCTCTGTTCTCAGTTTCGCTTCCTCTCTCTCTTTCTCCTTTCTTTTATTTTATTTTTCCCTTCTAATATATATATAAATATATATATATATATAAAATATACTTAAGTGGTAATATGGCCAAAGACCATATTGCCCTTATTTCGTGCCATCCATTTCGCGCTCCTGAGACAACCCACATTTTAATTTAGTACTCAATAATTCTATTAATCAAGCACTAAATAATTCAATTGGGTCAACATCCAAATTATTCGACTAATTATTTTGAGGATGTTACATTCTACCCAACTTGAAAGAATTTTGTCCTCAAAATTGAACAACATACCTTAAGAGAATAGATACGGATACCGTGTTTGCATATCATCCTCCAATTCCCACGTCGCTTCCTCAACGGAAAAACCGTCCCAAACTACCTTGACAATTTGAATCGTCTTCGATCGAAGCGTTCTTACGCTTCATTCTATGATATGACTAGGATGAGGTTGGAAAGTCATGTCCAGTCGAAGATCAATCGTATCAAAATCTAAGGGTTGACTTGGATCGGGAATGTACTTTCTTAACTGAGACACATGGAATACGTCATGAAGATTGGACAATGGGGGAGGCAGGGCAATACGGTATGCTAGAGGCCCAACACGCTCGATAATCTGGAAAGGTCCTATATACCGAGGACTGAGTTTCTTCACCTGTAATGCCCTACCCGTACCAATCGTCGAGGATAATCTCAAAAACACATGATCGCCCGACTCAAACTCTAACGGCCTTCTTCTTTTGTCGGCATAACTCTTTTGCCTACTCTGAGCAGCTTTCATTCTCTCCCTGATCTGGCGGATCTTTTCAGTAGTTTCATGAATCATCTCAGGTCCTAATAATCGGTTCTCGCCGACTTCCCACCAACACAATGGAGTCCTGCATTTCCTCCCGTATAAAG
The DNA here is from genome assembly GCA_039519185.1 of Astragalus membranaceus. Classification (NCBI taxonomy): domain Eukaryota; kingdom Viridiplantae; phylum Streptophyta; class Magnoliopsida; order Fabales; family Fabaceae; genus Astragalus; species Astragalus membranaceus. The sequence goes on from CM076846.1 coordinate 41,216,428, forward strand.
CTTCAAAAGGTGCCATACCTATGCCGGAGTGATAACTGTTGTTGTAAACGAATTCCACCAATGTAAGATGATCTTCCCACTTCTTTCCGTTATCGAGCACAAAGCCCGAAGCATATCTTCTAAAGTTTGGATAGTTCTCTCGGTCTGACCATCTGTCTGCGGGTGATAAGCGGTACTAGTAAATAACTTAGTTCCTAAGGCTTCATTCAAAGCTTTCCAAAATCGAGAAGTGAATTTCGGATCTCGATCCGACACTATACTGGTAGGAACCCCATGTAACCTTACTCTGTTCTTCAAATACACCTCAGCTAACTTGGATACTTTACTGCTCGAACGAACTGGAATAAAATGAGCTGATTTGGTTAACCGATCCACAACTACCCAAATGGAGTCGTTACCGGCTTGAGACCTTGGCAACGCCATTACAAAATCCATAGAAATGACTTCCCACTTCCACACTGGCACGTCTAGTGGCCGTAACAGACCAGCAGGCTTCTGATGTTCTATCTTAACTCTTTGGCAAGTTAAGCATTGAGATACGAATTCAGCAATCTCTAACTTCATTCCATGCCACCAATACATCTGCTTTAAATCTCTATACATCTTGGTGGATCCAGGATGTACATAAAATAGACTTCGGTGTGCTTCCTCTAGCACTTGCTTTTTAATATCTTCATTATTGGGCACACAGATCCTACCGTTGAAAGAAATAACTCCATCACTATCTTCGGTAAAGTCTGCCAACACTTTTTGTGATTGTAGCTTCACATCAATTTCCTGTGCTAACCGAATAGAATCCCTTAATGGACTAGAGATCCTCATATGGCTCAACACTAACCGGTTCTTTCTTGATCTTGCATTCAAATTTAAGTCTCTAAAGGACTCCAACAATTTCATTTCATGCATCATAATCTCTGCTATGTGAATGGATTTCCTACTTAGTGCATCAGCTACAACATTAGCCTTTCCCGGATGATACTTCAATTCGAAGTCATAATCCTTCAGAAATTCCACCCACCTTCTCTGCCTGTTATTCAACTCCTTCTGATCAAACAAATATTTCAAACTTTTATGATCACTAAAGACTTCGAAACGAGATCCATACAGGTAATGTCTCCAAATCTTCAGTGCATACACAATAGCTGCCAACTCCAAATCATGAGTCGGATAATTCTCTTCATGCGTCTTCAACTGTCTGGAGGCATAAGCTACAACTTGTTGGTTCTGCATGAGAACACATCCCAAACCCTTTCCAAAAGCATCGCTGAAAATTTGAAAAGGCAAAGACGGATCTGGAAGAATTAGGATTGGAGCAGAAGTCAACCTAACCTTCAACTCTTGAAAACATTCCTCACAATCGGCATCCCATATAAACGGTTGGGCCTTACGAGTTAACCGAGTAAGTGGAAGAACCAATTGTGAAAAACTTTGAATAAACCTCCTGTAGTAACCAGCTAGACCCAAGAAACTTCTTATTTCAGTGACTGATGTTGGTCGTTCCCAGTTCAACACCGCTTCCACCTTACTGGGATCCACTGCAACTCCCGATTGGGAAATCACGTGTCCCAAAAACTTCACTTCTGGCATCCAGAAGTCACACTTCGACGGCTTGGCATACAATTTCTTCTCTCGGAGTACGTTCAGAACAATGCGGAGATGTTGGACATGCTCCTCAATGGTCTTAGAGTACACCAAGATATCATCAGTGAAAACCACAACGAACTGATCCAGATAAGTGTGGAACACTCGGTTCATGTAATCCATGAATACGGCTGGAGCATTAGTCAAACCGAAGGGCATTACTACGAACTCGTAATGTCCATACCTCGTACGGAAAGCTGTGTTCGGAATATCTAAGGCTCGTGCCTTTATTTGATGATAGCCCGACCTCAGATCAATTTTTGAAAATACCACGGCACTTCGAAGTTGATCAAGTAAGTCGTCTATCCTTGGCAAGGGATATTTATTCTTGATCGTCACTTTGTTGAGTTGTCGATAATCAATACACAACCTCATGCTTCCGTCCTTTTTCTTAACTAACAACACCGGAGCACCCCATGGAGAAGCACTCAGTCGAATGAACCTCTTTGAGATCAACTCTTCAAGTTGAGACTTCAATTCCCTTAATTCTAATGGAGACATCCTATAAGGAGCAATAGATATTGATCCTGTACCAAGAATCAATTCTATTGAGAATTCTACCTCTCGGTCAGGAGGTAAGGATGAAACTTCTTCTAGAAAGACATCTAGAAATTCATTTACCACTTGCACAGATGACAAATCTAAACCCGTTTTAGTAGATGCAGACAACATAATATGAATAGCTTCCGCACCTTGGAATAATGACTGGCTTGCTTCGGTGTAAGAGATCGTTGCTTCAGAATCTGCCTGTGTCAATCCTACGGATTCAGAGGCGAAGCTAATGGTTCGATCGGCACAGTTGATTGTTACATGATTTTCAGCCATCCAATTCATACCCAGAACAATGTCCATACTTCTCATAGGCAAGCAAATAAATTTCACAACAAATTGTCTGTCCCTTATGAAAAGTAGGCAATTTTCACACAATGATTGGGTCTGGACACGACCCTTGGCAGCAGTTAAAATAGTTATCGGTTCGGATAGCTCGGATAATGCTAATCCCAACCGATCTACACACGCTTGTGATATAAAACAATGAGTTGCACCGGAATCATATAAAATATTGACTGCGTTATTAAAAAGAGATCCCGTACCCCTCAGAAGATTATCAGTAGGTGTGATGGTCTGTGCATCCAAAGTGTTGATTCTCCCCTGATTGGGAGCATTTGGTGCTCTTTGGAAAATTTTCTTGGCCGGACACTGATTTGCATAGTGGCCCTCTTCATTACAATGATAGCACCAATTAGGTTTCTGCCAACAATCACCGGAATGATACTTTCCACAAGTGCCACACTTGTGGGGCTTTGATGGGTCATGGGATTGCACCTGCTTCCCTTTATAATTACTTCCTTTGAAAGGCCTGTATGGAGTAGAAGACTTAGCAACCTTCTTCTTTCCCTTCCAATAGTCCTTCCTTTCAGCATACATTTTCCTTAAATCCTCCTCAGCAACATATGCTTGTTGCACTAAGGCAGGATAATTAACCAGAGTGTAAGAACTGAGTCCTTGGCTCACATCAGCTCGGAGACCTTCTTTGAACATTTGCATCTTCCACATATCATTTGGGGCATAGATCCCCAACTCATAGAACTGATATAGTCTTTCAAATTTTGCAGCATATTCCCCAACAGACAAGTCACCATGCTTAAGATTTACAAACTCTGCCTGCTTGCTTAGTTTCTTCACCGAAGGGAAATATTGCTTAAAAAATGATTCCTTAAAGTTGTCCCAAGTGAGGGGAGTTCCTTGGAGTTCCATCATTTGCCTTGCATTACACCACCAGGTGTGGGCATCTTCATTGAGCACATTTGCCGCACATATTACCTTCTCTTCTTCCCCGCATTGCAAGGTTTGAAAAATTTTCTCCATTGAATCAATCCAATAATAGGCAGTCATTGGATCCGGTCCACCCTTGTAAGTCGGGGGCTTCATCTTTTGAAATTGGAAATATGTCCGATTCGGATCTTCTTGATGCGGTTGAATATTGGCCTGCTGCAGACCCATTTGATCATGCTGCATTTGCAAGATATCTTGCATCATCTTCTGCTGATTCTCAATGACATTCTGCATCCATTCGAAATGTGGATCAGCAGGAGGAGGAACGCCTCTACCTCTTCTGGCCATGATTCTGCGAAATATGCACAAAGTATTAAGTTGATCAAGCTCAATGTCTAATAGCATACTAAGAAAATCACGACTGAAGAAAGCAAAGACCCTAAAAGCTAAGTCCGACTAGGTCGAACCGCTCTGATACCAACTGTAACACCCCGGTATTTTTATCAGCTAAAAACACCCGAATGGACCAAACCTAAATCATCAGAGATAATATTTCCTGCTCAGACACTGAATACCACTATAAATTTTTCGCTGAATTAAAACAAAACAGTCTTACACATAATCAAGACCATACGGTTCTCTGACCATAAACTGTAGCGACTAATGTATTCATTATCATACAGGAAGCGGAAGAAAGATAAAGTACTAAACACATAGGGTCTTAGTATATGGACAACAAAAGGAAATATAAACAAAGCATAAGGCTATGTCAACGGCAACCATCCGAGCTCAACCTACTCGTGCCTCTTGATAAGTCTATTTTTAGAGTCTTTTTAATAGTTATTTTCATTAAGTTTTTTTAGGTATTTTAATTATATTTTATATCTTTGAACTATTTTACTACAAATGTTTGCTTTTTATTTTCAGGTTTTATTTTGGAGCAAAAGAGAAAATATGAGCTAAAATGAAGAAAAAAGGAAATATTTGAGGAGGAGCAATTTTTAAGGCACTAGATACCCTCATGGGCGCCAAGGGCCCCAAAAACCCAAAACTGGCCAAGGGCGCCAAGCAGCAAAACTGGCGCAGCACAGGGCACCAAGCAGCAAAAACTGGCGCAGAGCCTGCGCACGACCCTGGCATATAGGCGTACGACCCTGGTGCAAAACTGGCGCACGACCCTGGCACATAGGCGCACGACCCTGGTGCAAAACTGGCGCAGAGCCTGCGCACGACCCGTGCTATACCACACACGACCCATGCGTGTTTTCAACTGAAAATGGCCCATTTTGGCATAACAAGGCGCGCGACCCTGGCACATAGGCGCACGACCCATGCTTGCCAGCAACGCAGAACAGCTGTTGCCAGCACAAGGCGCACGACCCTGGCTCCATAGGCGCACGACCCTAGTGCAAAACTGGCGCAGAGCAGCCAAAATTGACTGGCCAGGGCGCACGACCTAGGCACATGGGCGCACGACCCTGGCACCAGACAAGTCAATTTTGGCTGCACCCACTTGCTGATGGCTTTCCTTGCCAACTTGATTTGCCACTTTTTTTGGACCATTTTGCCCCTCCACTCAAGTGCCTTGGCCCTCATATTTTCCTATAAATAGAGGCTTGATCCTCACTTGTAACTAAGCTTAAATTTTTGTGAGAAAAATCCATGACAAGGTTTCCTCTAAGATTCATGACTTCACTTTAATTTCTCGCTTTTTACTTTCTCGCTTTTTACTTTCTCGCCCTGTTATTTTCCAAGTCATTTACTTTCCTTGCTATTTACTTTCTTGCCCTTTTATTTTCCAAGTCATTTACTTTCCTTGCTATTTACTTTCTTGCCCTTTTACTTTCTCGCTCTTTTACTTTCTCGCTCTTTTATTTTCTCGCTCTTTTATTTTCTCGCTATTTACTTTCTCGCCCTTTTATTTTCCAAGTCATTTACTTACCTTGCTATTTACTTTCTTGCCCTTTTATTTACCAAGTCATTTACTTTCCTTGCTATTTACTTTCTTGCACTTTTATTTTCTTGTCATTTACAATTCCGCTATTTATGATTTTGCAATTTACCGCTTTCTTTTATTTCTCGCTATTTAATTTCATGTCTTTTCTTCTTCTTCTTCTTCTCTCATATTTAATATGAGTGAGTAGATACAAAGTCTCGGGTTATTGGGCGTAATCCAATGATAGGTCCCTAATAATTCCTAAGACTATTCTCCACTCCAAATTGTTTTATATTTCAATCTAATTTTATTGTCCTTCAAATCTTATTCTAAACATCAAACGAAGAACCGAAAGGTGAAGTATTGATGTTGGATCTATGAAATTAGACAAGGGAATCAACACATAAGAATAGTTTTGAAACTCTTGAGACATTATAAAGGTGTTATGCTTAATGGGTTTTGGTGACAATCAACCATGAGAATAGGCTTGATTGTTAGTTCAAAACACGCTCTTGTACTCCGAAAGGAGACATTAGTTATATTCGCTGCCTTGTCTTTGAAATATATTACTCTTGTAATTTGTTGAATAGTCTAAAGAAATTATTTTGGTTCCTCATTGTTTTGATAAAACTATAAACCTGAGATTGTTTTGTTTTTATTTTTAAATTTTACATCTCCAAAAAACCATTCCTTCTAGCTAATCAACTTTGGAAAATTAAATTGGTAATCACTTAGGCTCTCCCTGTGGATCGATAACTCTTTTATTACGCGATACGACTCGTGCACTTGCGAGGCTATCACCTCTTCGATTTCCGCTGTCCCTGTGTCTCTGTAAAACAACAACATTTAAACAGTGAGATACAATCTCAGTGAGTTCTACCGAGACCCCTACTAGCACTCTCGGTCCTTTTAAAACATTTTTAAGATTTGACACGACACCGACCGCAATCCACTTGCTAATCCCGGTGTACCATACAATAAGGCTTCGATCTAGTCGGACACCGACCGCAATCCACTTGCTAATCCCGATGAACTAACATCCTAGGCCTTTCTACGTACCACCGCCCGCAATCCACTTGCTAATCCCGGCGAACGTAGTACAAACTTTTAACACAACACCGACCGCAATCCACTTGCTAATCCCGGCGAACCCCATTACCAATAGTGTTTCCTAATGGCACGGAGCCTAGGGTAAGGGTTCATGACTTCCCCGCCTAGTATGTCTACATGGGTCGTCACCCAAACTCGATATAATATATATATATATATATATCTACAATCATATGAACATTTAGTTCATTTAAATTATACTTTACCACGTAGGACTCATAGTCCGCTTTGTTATCAATAAAAACATATCCGCACACGTGTACTATTGTTCGGCTTTTCGAAAGAATTTCAACTTCAAAAGTATTTTATAAAACCCTTTTGAAACATACCCAAAATCATGGCATTATAAGCCTAATATCATTATAGAAGGGTTAGGAAAGGATTGGGAGAGGATTGGAATCGAACCGGAATCATTTGGGGCACTTTGAAAAATTTGGACAGAACCATGCGCACGGATCGTGCCCCTAGGACGCACGGATCGTGCTCATGCGCACGGATCGTGCCCCTGGGATGCACGGATCGTGCGCCCTGTTAAGCATTTTGAAACTCTGAAATCGAACCAGGCGCACGGATCGTGCCCCTGGGACGCACGGATCGTGCTCATTTGACAGCATTGCAAAAATAACCTTTTTCATGAAAATTCGCTTTCCGATTAATCCGAAACTCGCTCCGATCAATTCCTAACTCGAAAACAGATCATACCAAGCAATATTCCAGTCCAATCAACATCAAACAATTAGGTAATTCAATCAAAAACTCAATCTAAACGGATTCTCATCCAAAAGTGATATTTTTCGAAATAACGGTTTTTGACTCAAAACTCTCGAAATCAATCGACGCAACAAATCATACCAAAAGGGAATAAACCTAAATGTGAGTAAAACTCACCCTTGAAGGGAGATCCGATACCGAACCGAATTTGCCGAGACTTGAAAACTCTCGAACGGAACACTATTTCACCAAACCGCTCCAAACTTCGATTCAAACTTCACAACGCGATCAATCCGCTCCTAGCTTCGATCCTAAACATAACTCAATCATCAACACAACCTATCAATCCATGATTTCAACAAATTTTCCCCACAAACCCTCAATTTTCGAAGTCAAAAAGCAAGGGGAAAAAGTGGAGAGAAATTTACCAAACTATTGGGTTTTGATGGTGGAGGAGGGAAGATGATGATGATAAAGTTATGGGGGATGGGTTGGCCTTCTTCTTCCTCTTCCCTTTCTCTTCCTTTCTCCTTTTCTTCTCTTCTTTCTCTTCTCTTCTTTCTCCTCTGTTCTCAGTTTCGCTTCCTCTCTCTCTTTCTCCTTTCTTTTATTTTATTTTTCCCTTCTAATATATACATATATATATATATATATATATATATATATATATATATATATATATATATACTTAAGTGGTAATATGGCCAAAGACCATATTGCCCTTATTTCGTGCCATCCATTTCGCGCTCCTGAGACAACCCACATTTTAATTTAGTACTCAATAATTCTACTAATCAAGCACTAAATAATTCAATTGGGTCAACATCCAAATTATTCGACTAATTATTTTTAGGATGTTACATTCTCCCCAACTTGAAAGAATTTTGTCCTCAAAATTGAACCATACCTCAAGAGAATAGATACAGATACCGAGTTCGCATATCATCCTCCAATTCCCACGTCGCTTCTTCAACGGAAAAACCGTCCCAAACTACCTTGACAATTTGAATCGTCTTCGATCGAAGCGTTCTCTCGCCACATTCTATGATATGACTAGTATGAGGTTGGAAAGTCATGTCCAGTCGAAGATCAATCGTTTCAAAATCTAACGGTTGACTTGGATCGGGAATGTACTTTCTTAACTGAGACACATGGAATACGTCATGAAGATTGGACAATGGGGGAGGCAAGGCAATACGGTATGCTAGAGGCCCAACACGCTCGATAATCTGGAAAGGTCCAATATACCGAGGACTGAGTTTCTTCACCCGTAATGCCCTACCCGTACCAATTGTCGGAGATAATCTCAAAAACACATGATCGCCCGACTCAAACTCTAACGGCCTTCTTCTTTTGTCGGCATAACTCTTTTTCCTACTCTGAGCAGCTTTCATTCTCTCCCTGATCTGGCGGACCTTTTCAGTAGTTTCATGAATCATCTTAGGTCCTAATAATCGGTTCTCCCCGACTTCCCACCAACACAATGGAGTCCTGCATTTCCTCCCATATAAAGCTTCAAAAGGTGCCATACCTATGCTGGAGTGATAAATGTTGTTGTAAGCAAATTCCACCAATGGAAGATGATCCTCCCACTTCTTTCCGTTATCGAGCACAGAAGCCCGAAGCATATTTTCTAAAGTTTGGATAGTTCTCTCGGTCTGACCATCTGTCTGCGGGTGATAACCGGTACTAGTAAATAACTTAGTTCCTAAGGCTTCATTCAAAGCTTTCCAAAATCGAGAAAAGAATTTCGGATCTCGATCCGACACTATACTGGTAGGAACCCCATGTAACCTTACTATGTTCTTCAAATACACCTCAGCTAACTTGGATACTTTACTGCTCGAACGAACTGGAATAAAATGAGCTGATTTGGTTAACCGATCCACAACTACCCAAATGGAGTCGTTACCGGCTTGAGACCTTGGCAACGCCATTACAAAATCCATAGAAATGTCTTCCCACTTCCACACTGGCACGTCTAGTGGCCGTAACAGACCAGCAGGCTTCTGATGTTCTATCTTAACTCTTTGGGAAGTTAAGCATTGAGATACGAATTCAGCAATCTCTAACTTCATTCCATGCCACCAATACATCTGCTTTAAATCTCTATGCATCTTGGTGGATCCAGGATGTACAGAAAATAAACTTCGGTGTGCTTCCTCTAGCACTTGCTTTTTAATATCTTCATTATTGGGCACACAGATCCTACCGTTGAAACAAATAACTCCATCACTATCTTCGGTAAAGTCTGGCAACACTTTTTGTGATTATAGCTTCACATCAATTTCCTGTGCTAAGCGAATAGAATCCCTTAATGAGCTACAGATCCTCATATGGCTCAACACTAACCGGTTCTTTCTTGATCTTGCATTCAAATTTAAGTCTCTAAAGGACTCCAACAATTTCATTTCATGCATCATAATCTCTGCTATGTGAATGGATTTCCTACTTAGTGCATCAGCTACAACGTTAGCCTTTCCCGGATGATACTTCAATTCGAAGTCATAATCCTTCAGAAATTCCACCCACCTTCTCTGCCTGTTATTCAACTCCTTCTGATCAAACAAATATTTCAAACTTTTATGATCACTAAAGACTTCGAAATGAGATCCATACAGGTAATGTCTCCAAATCTTCAATGCATACACAATAGCTGCCAAGTCCAAATCATGAGTCGGATAATTCTCTTCATGAGTCTTCAACTGTTTGGAGGCATAAGCTACAACTTGTTGGTTCTGCATGAGAACACATCCCAAACCCTTTCCAGAAGCAAATTTGTATTATATATATTTTGCAAATATGAGTAAAAGTAAAAAAACATATTTTTCTTTCGTATTATATGTATTGCAAATATCCATGAACATTATTATAGAAACCCAAGTAACAAAGTAAAAGTATTCATATGTATTAAACAAAGAAAGGACGACTTAAGGTAATCTTATATAATTGGAGCCAGGCTTTACTTACCTCCTGGCCGAACTCCGAATTATTCAGGGCTCCTTTCCCCTGGATACCGGAGGGGGTCAAAGACCCCTAGACCAAAAAAAAGAAAGGACACTTAAAGTAATTAAAAATTACTTCTGGTGTTACAAGATACGTCCCTACTGATTCTATTATCTTAGAAAAGAAATCTTATATAATATACATTGTATATTGTGTTCCTCAACACACATTTATATATTTTATGTTATTTTCATCTACAAAAACGTGAATTCTTTTCTCTAAAGATTTGATAGGTATAATATATGATAAAAAATTTGGCCAAGTAATTAATATCACTTTAAAAAAAAATTTGGTCAAAAAACAGCTCACTTTGGAGCTAGATAGAATCTCCTCACTCCGAGTTGGTGATGTTTGGGTTGTTGATGTTCCTGCGATACGAGTAGAAGTTACTCGTTTCTTTAGTGAACACTTAATTTGCTGAGGAAGAGTGGGAAAGACCTCGTCTGGATGGAATCACTTGTTTGATTCTTTCGCTGGAGGTATCTACTTCACTTTCTAGGCCTTTCTCTCTTGATGAGATGGATAAATTGGTGGCTGACTGCAATCGTATTAAGAGTCTGGGACAATATGGAGTCAATTTTGCTTTCGTAAAGACCTTTCTTCTTGGGATATGATGCATTCTGACGTGGGCACATTTTTTATGGATGAGGCACCTTTCTTCTTGGGAGACTATCGTCCTATCTCCTTACTAGGATGTCTATACAAGATCCTTGCTAAGATGCTGACGACCCGACTAATTTCGGTTACTGACTCTCTAATTACTCCAGTACAACTTGCATTCATAAAAGGGAGAAACCTTGTTGATGGAGTGTTGGTGGTGAATGAGGTAGTGGATTATGTCAAGAAGAACCATATGCAATGCCTCATCTTCAAGGTGGATTTATAAAAGGCCTATAACTTGGTCAATTGGAACTTCCTTGACTACATGATGCAGTGTGAACACCCCAATATTTCTAACATGTAGATATAATGAAGTGCACGACTTAGCAACAATCAGAGGACACAATCCCCGTGTAGATATTGAACACACTTAATTTTTCCGATAATAAAACATAATGCCTCAGATCCACCAGTCTTCAAATCCATAAAGTTAACTTGGTTCACAACTTAAAAAGGAATACAGACCCAATTGTTCAATATCATAACCAGGGAAATAGAAAGGGTTTATACAACTCATATCAAATAGAAGTTACATAACCATAACAGAAAACAATGAGAGAAGAACAATTGGAAACATCAAGATTACAAGTCCTCGGCATCTCCGTAAGCACGTCACCTAATAGTGCCGCCTTGTCTTCATTTTCCCCTGTTTATCTGTAAAAACCACAATAATGATAGGGTGCGATAACATATCTCAGGGAGTTCTACCATGACCCCTCACAATCACTCGGTTCAATTATAAAACCGTTGCAACATAGTTTAATTTATAAACCACTTGCTCATATAACCGTAGCCCATCGCCGACAGTGCAAACAACCACAATCTCGGCATATAATGTGCTATTCAATTATTTCTAAGCCTCGTAAGTTAATTTATAATTACAAGCTTACCAATCGAAACACCGACCGTGCAAACAACCACAATCTCGGGGAATCGTGCACCTAACGTAGCATAATATCGGCCGTGCAACAGCCACAATCCTGATAAACCCCCCGCTAGTACTTTACCTAACGTGTCCAGGGCCTAGGGTAGGGGATCATGACCTTCCCCGCCTAGTGTGCTATTCATCGGATCGTCACCCGACATTGATATAATTTATATATCATACCTGCATTGGGCCGACTCCTATATTCGATATAATCTCTCTCTCTGTATATATATATATATATATATATATATATATATCGTTGTTCATAACCCGTCTTGATGAACATAATAATAGACATCCGTCGTCATAATACAATACTAAGTTGGACATATAATCCTATTAGTTATTCAAAAGCTTGTACTCACACGCGGTCTACTTTTCGGTTTTTCAAAACATTTATAGCTTTCCAAAATCTTTCCTCCAAATTCAGTTGAACACGTTTGAAACAATGTTTTTATCAGGTGAATATCATCACAATTGATTGGAAGGAAGATTATAAGAGGTTTGGAATCGAAAGGAGCAGTGAAACGAAGTTTTGGGCATCCAGTAACAAAAGCATGCGCACGACCCGTGCCCAGGGGCGCACGGTCCGTGTGCATTGCTGAATCTTTTCGCAGGCATCACCGAAGAGGGCGCACGACCCGTGCCCAGGGGCACACGGTCCGTGCGTTCTGTGCAGATTCACAGTTCGCTTCGTTTAATTTGTTCCGCTTTTCCGATCTCATCCAATCCGTAATCCCATCTAAATTACAACAACACAACCAGAATACAAACACATCCCAGTACAATTACAATCCACATAATACATATATATTTTTATAAAAACCGTAAAACGCAATTATTTAGAAAAACAGTTTTCGACCCAAATCCTTTCGAAATGCAATCATGCCACAGAACCAGAAATGCAATTAATTCGAAAACAATGAGATAAAACCCTAACGTGAGTAAAACTCACCACATCGTGATGAAAATCACGCAACACCGAAATGCTTAAAGCTTGACGACGCCGAAATTCCACGAATTCTCACTGAACTCGCTCAACTTCAAAATCGCACTTCTCACAATCCAAATTCGAACTCCATCTCTTTAAGCTACTGTCCTTCCTCCTAATTAGCTTAATTCAAGAATGTAGGTTCAGAAATTTGCCAAGAACTACTCCCCCATGACAACCAACAATATGCTAGCAAGAAAAATTGAGATTGGTCAACATTGAGCTTCAAGCTCCATCCATGGCAAAGTGAATTAGGAGAAGAATGAGAAGATGAATCTAGGTTAATTGGAAAGAGCTTGAAAAATGAAGTGAAATGGGGAAGAAAGAACTTACATGCAACAAGTTTGATGGTGGTGGTGTTCCTCTCCTCTTCTTCCTCCTTCGTCCCACTCTCTCCTTTCTCTCCTCCTATTATTTTCTATTTCAGAAAAATAATGACGAAACAGGGAAAGTGGCTAAGTTATGTGAGGTAATGGGCTGAGGGTTTAAATGATTGGGAAAAGACCAAAATACCCTTGGCTCATTAATTCATTCTCAATCCTTATTTTTGCCCAAGTTCTCTCTAACTTGCACTTTAATCCTATGGTTTATCCACTAAACGTTGCTTTCTCGACTATCCCATACCAGTGACATGATTTATTTTTCATTTGAATAATAAATCACTCGTAAATTCCATAAATTGAATTTAACGAAATTAGGGATGTTACACAGCGTGTAGGATTCAATGACCGTTGGAGACCTTGGATCAGGGCCTATGTATTTTCTGGAAACCTCTTTGTCCTGGTCACTGAAAGTATGACTTCGGAGATCAGCATTAAGAATGGGTTAAAGCAAGGAGATTCGCTTGCCCCATTCTTTTTCCTCTTAGTGGTTGAAAGGTTTGTGTGACTTGATGCAACATGTAGTATCTCTTCGTCTCTTTATATATGGGTCTCTCGTTGGGGGGTCATGGCCAACAATTTCCCATTTGCAGTATGCCGATGATACTCTGCTGATCGGGGAGGCTTCAACTGATAACCTTCAACTATCAATATAAAAAAATAATGGGTTGGGGAAATTACCAAATTAGCCATTTACTTTTTTGCTTTTTTGAGAGAAAATTTGGAAATGCATATTTCAATCCCTCACTTTTTTTAATAATTTTATCTCACTTTTTATCTTTGCGGGTCCCACTTTTCACATCATCTCTTAATTATTTTTCATATTTAAAACCCATTTTTTTCCTCTCTATATCACTCTTATCTTTTTCAATTTTCTCTCTATCTCTCCCCCCTATAATCTCTCTCTCTCTGCCTCTCTTCACCTTTCATTTTTTAATCTATCTACTATTTATTTAATCAAAAAACTAATCATCAGCTATCTATTTAATCAACTCAACAAACTACAAAAAATATCAAACTACCCATTTCTAAAATATTGGACGGAAAGTGTAACACCCCGATATTTCTAGCTTGTAGAAATTCCAAAGTGCACTAAATGGCATACATCAGAGTAACTTCCTGTTAATGAATATTGAACACAGACTAAAAATTTCGATAATAAATATCAAATGGTTCTCAGAACCTTAATAACTTCCTGAAAATGCTTAAGTTTCATATCTTAAGACTTATACAATCCTGGTGTTCAATACCCAAAACATAAAGTAGCGGAAACGATTTTACAACTTATACAATGATAGTCATACAATCGATAGCATAAACTAGAAAAGCACAAAGGCCTAAACAGGAAATCAAGTCTCCAATGACTCCGTGAGTCGCACCGGCTAACCGTGCTTCGTCGCCTTTTCTTTCCCCTGCTTCTCTGTAAAAACCACAACATATAAATGGTGAGAGAAACATTATCTCAATGAGTCCTATCGAGACCCCTTACTAACTCTAGCGGTTTTTTTTTTGATTTTATCTTTGAACTCGTGGCCCTCATAAGCAACCACGTGGACATATATTATTTTCATCTAACTTGTAGCTCTAATAAGCGACTACTTGTTAAATTAATTACTTTCTTGATGTAGCCCTGATAAGCAACTACACATCCTATTTTCATGAACTTAGCACAACACCTCAAGCCTACCTTATCATGGTTATTTCTTTGGCTTTTGGTGAACCCATCCTGCTAATCACTTGTGGGCAAAACATGTGGGCCTAGGATTTGGGGCTCATGACTTCCCCCACCCTAGTATGCTAATCTTGGAGGATCGTCACCATAGATATACTCATATTATTACAAGTATACCATCTACCTTTCCCAGAGGGAAAGTAACTTGATTTTTTTACAAGGATTGAGAGTTTATATAGCTTATATAGACTTACAATCAATTAACTTATCATGGCATGATGGATCTCGAGGTCCGTTTTCTTAACATGATTTGTGTACACTCGCGTTCACTATAGTTCGGTTTTTCCAACATTATTAACTTTCAAAACAGGTAATTTTATAGTTTGAATTACACCTCTGAATAGACCTTTCAATAAGCTTTAAAACGCAACTGAAAACACCTCAATCGGATTCCCGGATCAAAAGTTATCGCGAAAACAAAATCAGAAAAGTTTGTTGAAAATTTACAGTGCGTCGCGACGCGAACATGTTCTGTCGCGACGCGAAAAGTAACTGATAGATTTTTTGTTGCAAAACAGTGTATGGTCGCGAGGTGACGGCCACGGGTCGCAACGCGACCGTTGGCAGAAGTGTTCAAAATGATTTTTCAAAATTCTGTTTTTGTTCCGTTTCGATTTCAATCCGGTGCCGAGACATTTTAGGACTTCCATGACTTAAAAACAGACATTTCGACCAGCAATTCAGTCCATATTCCAGCAAAAGCATTAAAATCAACAAATCAATAAAAACATATATAATCACTGAAAAACCGTAAAAACGCCATTTTCCCGAAAATGGTTTTTGACCCGATTCTTTTCAAAACGAAACGCGAAGCACCTTGATTCAGAATCATGAACATTCAATATCACCAAAATATCCCTAAGCGAGTATAGAACTCACCTAACGTGATGAAAATCACGCAAATTCTGAAACACTTGGAGTTTAACGACACCGAATTTACACGAACTTGCTCCGTAACGGTCCATCTTGCTCTCACGAACTCCACGCCCTCTCCAATTCGAATCCAAGCAATTTGAGCTACTGACCCTCTTCCCAAATTACTTCAAACAGCAAAGTGATTTCTCCCAAGGTTCTATTCTACTTCTAGGATCGAAGCTGGTGAATGAGGGAGGAGGAGGATGTTGATGATGAAAATTATATCAGTTGGAAGAGGTGGGTGTAGGGATCAAGATGGTGAAATCATTTCAGACATGAATCCAGAATTTCTCTTCCTATCTTTTCTTCTCTCCCTCTCGTCAGCTCTTTCTTTCTATCTCTCAAACCCTCTATTTTGCTAAATTTCTGAAAATGAGGTGGTGCTGTGTGATGTGGGGTGTGGGTTCAACTGGGCTATCAAATAAAGGGGTGCAAAGACCAAAATACCCTTCAGTCACTTATTCTTTTAATCTTACCAAGACATGGCCTAATCTAATGATCTTAGTCAAATTCCTAGCACTTAAGCACCATTAATTATTTATGTCAATGATACTATCTTTTAGAAAATAAATTATGCTCAATTATTAATTAGACCTCTAGTTAATTTAAACAAATCAAATTAGCTAATTGGGGGTGTTACAATCACCCCAACTTTTAAAAAATTTGTCCTCAAAATTGAATAAAACGTACCTCAATCGAAAAGATGGGGATATTTCACCCGCATGTTTTCTTCTACTTCCCATGTCGCTTCGTCGGGTGAGGCACCGTCCCAAAGTACCTTGACAATAGGAATTGATCTCGTTCGGAGCGCTTTCTCGCCACGTTCGATGATCCTGACTGGAGTAGGCTGATAAGATAAGTCCGGTCCGATGTCAATCGTCTCATAACTCAACGGTTGACTCGGATCGGGGATATACTTTCTCAACTACGATACATGAAACACGTCATGCAATCTAGACAATACTGGGGGCAAGGCAATGCGGTATGCTACTGGCCCAATTCGCTCGATAATATGGAAAGGTCCAATATACCTAGGACTGAGCTTCTTCGCTCGCAATGCTATACCGGTACCAATAGTTGGAGAAAGTCTTAGAAATACATGATCTCCTTCTTCAAATTCCAATGGCCTTCTTCTTTTGTCGGCGTAACTCTTTGGCCGGCTCTGAGCTGTTTTCATCCTCTCTCTGATCTGACGGATCTTCTCCGTAGTCTCACAGACTAAATCCGGCCCCAACAATCTCTGCTCACCTACATCCCACCAACACAATGGTGTCCTACACTTCCTCCCATACAATGCCTCGTATGGTGCCATTCCGATACTAGAATGGTAACTGTTGTACACATGCTCTCAACATATCCTCCAACTTTTGAATTGTTCTCTCCGTCTGTCCGTCTGTTTGTGGGTGATAAGCGGTGCTAGCACACACCTTTGTTACCAACGCCATATTCAATGCTCTCCAGAATCGTGATGTGAACTTGGGATCACGATCAAAGATGATACTAGTTGGAATTCCATGCAGCTTCACAATATTTTTGAGATACTCCTCTGCTAACCTGGCAACTTTGTGATTCGAACGCACCGGAATAAAATGAGCGGACTTGGTCAAGCGATCCACCACTACCCAAATAGAGTCATTTCCAGCTTGGGACCGTGGCAACCCCATGACAAAATCCATAGAAATACTTTCCCATTTCCATTCTGGTATATTCAACGGCTGTAACTGACCGTCTGGCTTCTGGTTCTCTATCTTGACCCTTTGACAAGTCAAGCATCGAGACACAAACTCCGCAAATTCCACTTTCATACCCGGCCACCAATACAACTGCTTCAAATCTTGATACATCTTGGTGGACCCAGGATGTATTGAGAACTGACTCTTATGAGCCTCTTCTAAAATCTGCCTCTTAATATTCTCATCATTCGGCACCCAGATTCTACCATCAAAGAAAATCACACCATCACCGTCTTCGGTGTAATTCGGTAACCTCTTATGCGCTTGAAGCTCTAAATCAACCCCTTGGGGTGAGCGAATCAGATTTCTCAAGGAACTCGAAATCTGAATATGGCTTAACACCAACCTATTCCTCCTCCGCTTCACTTTCAAATTGAGGTCTCTAAACGATTCCAACAATGTCATCTCATGAATCATCAACTCTGCAGTGTGGATAGACTTTCTGCTCAAAGCATCAGCCACAACAATAGCCTTCCCCGGATGGTACTTCAATTCAAACTCATAATCTTTCAGAAACTCCACCCACCTTCTCTGCCTATTGTTCAGCTCCTTCTGGTCAAATAAGTACTTAAGGCTCTTGTGGTCACTAAAGACTTCGAAACGAGACCCATACAGATAATGTCTCCAAATCTTTAGGGCAAATACAATCGCCGCCAATTCTAAATCATGAATTGGGTAATTCTCCTCATGCGGCTTCAACTATCTAGAGGCATAAGCAACTACTTGTTGATTCTGCATAACAACGCATCCCACGTCATAATGCGTCATATCCCAAGAAGAAAGGTCTTTACGAAAGCAAAATTGACTCCATATTGTCCCAGACTCTTATTACGATTGCAGTCAGCCACCACTTTATCCATCTCATCAAGAAAGAAAGGCCTAGAAAGTGAAGTAGATACCTCTAGCGAAAGAATCAAACAAGTGATTCCATCCAGACGAGGTCTTTCCCACTCTTCCTCAGCAAATTAAGTGTTCTCTAAAGAAACGAGTAACTTCTACTCGTATCGCAGGAACATCAACAACCCAAACATCACCAACACGTAGTGAGGAGATTCTATCTAGCTCCAAAGTGATTTTTAATTACTTTAAGTGTCCTTTCTTTTTTTAATTACCAGGAGTAATTTTTAATTACTTTAAGTGTCCTTTCTTTTTTTTTGGTCTAGGGGTCTTTGACCCCCTCCGGTATCCAGGGGAAAGGAGCCCTGAATAATCCGGAGTTCGGCCAGGAGGTAAGTAAAGTCTGGCTCCAATTTTATAAGATTACCTTAAGTCGTCCTTTCTTTGTTTAATACACATGAATAATTTTACTTTGTTACTTGGGTTTCTATAATAATGTTCTTGGATATTTGCAATATATATAATACGAAAGAAAAATATGTTTTTTTACATTTATTCATATTTACAAAATATATATAATACAAATTTGCAACATATATAGGGGATATATATATATATATATATATATATATATATATATATATATATATATATATATATATAGGGTAAAATATGTTTTTTATATTTTATTTTTTATATACGAAAAAATTATTTTTTATATTTTATTTTTTAGTTTCAACGGGTAAACATTACATATTGTTGCTATAATTTCATTTTTATTTTATGGTGGAACATTACATGTTGTCATAATTATTATTTTATATTCTGCATTTGAGTTACAACGAGAAAATCTTACAAGTTGGTATAATTTTATTACTGATAAAATGTATTTTCTAAAGATAAAAATGCCAATTGAAAAAAATATTTTAAACTTATTAATCTTCATTTTTTATCAATTTGAAAGATTTATTGTAATTAAGTCCTATCTGTAACACCCCAAATGTCGTATCTATATATATATATATATATATATATATATATATATATATATATGTAAAGGAGACCCTAATGGAGCCTCCACAATGAATCTCAATATTTTTGTGTATTAAAATATTTATTTATAATTTAGGCATGAGGAGGAATTTAATTTTAATGAAAGCTAATAATTCCCACTAACTTATTAAATGATTCTCTTAGTGGAATATTAATTAAATATTTTATATTATATTATTGATATAGATAGTTATAATATAATATATTATAATATAATATAATATAATAGAATGGTTAACGTATATCATAATTGTTAAATTTTCAATTTAAAAATAGTTGATTATTTTATTATTTTAAAAATATTAGTACTTTAGTAATTTATTTGAAAAATAAGTTGATTTTTTGTTCCAAAAAATAATGAGATAATTTTTTAATCAAATATTGGAACATGAATAAAATTGATTTTAAAAATTTAAATATTTAATAAATAGTTTGTGGTATTAAATATTTTATTCAGTCAATTATCTTTATACGTTGGAAATAAATATTAAAAAAATTGACAAAAAAATAGATGTAGAATATTGGTAACGTTTAAATACATTCATTCTAACTTTATAGCTTCACTTTTTATTTATTTTTACCATTTGGATTATATATATACATAAAATTTATAATAATATATTTTTTTTAAAAAAATTATCCCTTATTGATTCATCGCTTCATGTTTTGGTTTTGGTTGCCTTTTTGTATCTCTAAATTATTGTTGTGATTATTATTAATTATTTAGGTTATATTATAATAGACATTGATTAGAATCTTTTCATTTTCCTTGACTTTAAGTCTTCTTTCAGATATACTATAAATACCTAAAATATTTGAGAAGAGGGGTCACCACTTATCTTTCTATTTTTTACAGCCCCTTTTTTGGTTGTTACATTACTAATACCCAGGTTTGAAGAAAGGCATTGCAGAAGTAGGAGTTCCAATTTTGTTATGTATATCTGTCTTTTTTTCTTAAGCTTTTGTTCATTATTGATTTAGTATTGAAATCGTTATAGGTTTCAAGTTTCATGATTATATTTTAATATTCTGTAAATATAAGCAACTATCTCTTCTTGGATTGGAGTATGTATTCAACTATTAATTGTAATCTTCTTGATGTATGGTGCAACTGTAATTGAGATGTTATAAATTTTATTCGCAGTCTTTGCTAAAGAAGTATTTTATAGAAATTTGGGCATTTGCATCCATAATAAATTATTTCATAACATATGTTGCTTTCTATTTGAGATGCTCTTCTAATGGTTTTGATCTTTTATGTCATTCCTTGATGCATCTTCCAATAGACAATCATTTGTGAGAGAATATAATGATCATGATATTTGTGAAGAGACCCTTGGTGGAAAGTTAGCCAAGAGGACAAAGAAAAATAAATTCATAAATTGTCCCCAATTTGATAGAAACGTCATTTTGAGAAAAATAATATATATATATATATATATATATATATATATATATATTGTAAAGGAGACTTGAGAAATTTAGCTCCGCCTTTGAATGACAAGCGTACTAGGTTTTAATTAAATGACTTAATAAAATGGCTTTTCATATTTCAAGTATAAATGCATGAATTTCCATTAGTAATATTTTTAAATTTTTGGCCCTTCATCTTATCATTATAATTATATTAATAATAGATGTGAAAATTAAATAATTGAAACATAAAATTATATATATGTTATGAATAAAATATTAAATAATGTAATATATTTAACAACAACATTCACATATAGTTATGACTTTTCATCTTCAACCCATATTCTAATAACCCATACTAAAAGAAGTATGAATAGAGTAAGTTACCTATCAAAATATGCAATAATTACAAAAAAAAATTGAATTAAATATGTGATTAATTGATTAAAACTTTACATCTTCAACCCATATTCTAATAACTCTTGATATTATTGACAATTAAAAAAATAATTCATATTAATATGAAATTTTTCTCTTTCAAAGCATACGAGAATTTGAAAAGTCTATTAATTCATAAAATAAAAATATTCATCTAAATTTAATTATTTGATCAAACTTTCAAACCTCAAGTTAGATTTTTTGTATTTCAAAATTTATAAAGACTTTTTTTATTATTAAAACTTTATGTTTTTAAATAAAATCAACATTTTATATACCTTTTCTAATTTATTGTATAAACATTTTGTAAACAAAATATTTTGTGTAGGAAGCTCTAATGGAGCCTTTAGGTTGATCCTTATTTTTATAATTTATTTTTGTATTAAATATCAACTTCCTTATTTTAAAGTATTTAATCAACTATGTAAAATTTATTTCACTTTTGTAAAATTATATTTCGAAACAATTAATTTGATAAAAATTATTAACAGTTATTTATATTTAAAAACACATAATATATGTAACAATATTGCCTAAATTTAATAAATTTGATTTTAAAAAATAAACTCAGATTTATATCAAACTATACTCTATACATACATGACTATTATATATATATATATATATATATATATATATATATATATATATATTTAAAAACACATAATATATGTAAGAATATTGCCTAAATTTAATAAATTTGATTTTTAAAGAGAAACTCAGATTTATATCAAACTATACTCTATACATACATGACTTATATATATATATATATATATATATATATATATATCCATTAATAATTTATATATATTATGAATAGACTCAATAAGATTAAATAAAAAATATTAGAACAACCCGTGCAACGTGATAGCCCCGCAAGTGCACGGGTCGTATCGCGTAATAAAAGAGTATCGGTCCTCAGGGAGAGCCTAAGTGAATACCAATTTAATTTTTCAAAGTTGATTAACTGAAAAGAAAGTGTTTTTGGAAAGAAGGAATATTTTAGCAAAGTCTACTCACTCATGATCATTGTAGACAAAAGAAGAGAAAGGAAAATAAAAGAAGAAGACATAAAGTTAAATAGCGAGAAATAAAAGAAAGCGGTAAAGTGCAAAAATCATAAATAGCGGAATTGTAAATGACAAGAAAGTAAATTGCTTGAAAGGTAAATTGCCAGTAATTTACTTGACTTGCCAGTAATTTACTTGACTTGCCAGTGATTTACTTGACTTGCCAGTGATTTACTTGACTTGGAAATTTAAAGGGCGAAAAAGTAAATAACAAGGAAAATAAAAGAGCGGAAAAGTAAAGAGCGAGAAAGTAAAGAGCGAGAATTTAAATAGCAATGAAAGTAAATGACTTGGAAAGTAAAAGAGCGAAAAAGTAAATAGCAGGGAAAATAAAAGAGCGGAAAAGTAAAGAGCAAAAAGTAAAGAGCGAGAAAGTAAAGAGCGAGAAATTTAAAGGGCCATGAAAGTAAATGACTTGGAAAATAAATAGCAAGAATTTAAAAGGCAAGAAAGTAAACAAACAGGAATCATAAAAAGCATGAAGAGTAAACAAACAGGAATCATAAAAAGCATGAAGAGTAAATTTGAAGTCATGAATAATTAGAGAGCCTTTGTCATTGATTTTCTAACAAAATTCAAGCTTAGGTACAAGTGAGGATCAAGCCTCTATTTATAGGAAAATATGAGGGGCAAAATGGTCCTAAAGAGGAAAAAGTGGCAAATCAAGTTGGCCAAGGTAGCCATCAAAAATATCCATCAACAAGTGGGCAACAAGTGGACAAAATATCCATCAGCAAGTGGGCAATTCGAATTCTGACTGTTCAGTCGAATTCTGGGAGAGCAGAGTTGAGGCACAGTCGAAATCTTGCCAGCAGAAGCAGGTACAGTCGAAATCTTGCCAGCAGAAGCAGGCACAGTCGAAATCTGGGTAGCAGAAGCAGTCGAAGTCGAATTCTGAGAGATCTTGGTCGAATTCTGAGAGATCCAGTCGAATTCTGACCTGCTGAGACAGATGCTGTCGAATTCTGGCCTGCTGAGACAGATGCTGTCGAAATTGCTTCAAAATAAGACCTGAAGATAAAAAGTAAACATTTGCAGTAAAATAGAACAAAAATATAATTAAAATACTAAAAAGACTTAATAAAATAACTATTAAAAAGACTCTAAAAATAGACTTATCAAACTCCCCCACGCTTGAACCTTTGCTTGTCCTCAAGCAAAAACAGTGTAAATCTTTAGGCCAATTCTGAAGGAAAATTATTTTCATATTGAAACCTTAAGTGAACTGTGGGGCAATTCTAACACTTTGGTATGAGAGCTACTATTTTGGGCTTCTTGTGGAATTGAGAGACAACTTTAAAGTATCAGTACTCTAGAGGGGATATCAATGTCATCATAGAACCGGTTCCCCAACATTCTTAAGCTTGGGTCTTCCATTTACTAAGACCGGGTCTCAAAGGAGGGTCTTTATACGTTGGGTATTCAAGCATTTTTCTTTTCTTTTTGATCTTATATGCTAACCATTTATTTTGACATTTAAAATGCACTAACTTCTGCATTTTTGAATTGGTTTTGCATATATACATCAAATTTTTTTTTTTTTTTTTTTTTTTGAATATCCCAACTCAGACGTTTTTCTCCAGTAACCGCGCATCTAGTAAATGTCACCAAGAGAACCAGGTTACTAGTTTCTTTTCAGTCCCTCTAATTGTATTAACAACTGAAAACAGTCTCAGTAGTGTGTGTGTGAAAAAGCCCTATAAGTAGAAATCGAACCATGATACAATTTTTGTTGTTCCCAACCAGTCCACCTAGATGATTGCTAATGAAAAATTTGAAAAATTATTTTTGTCCAGAAAAGGCTTATTTAAAACATGCTTAAGGTTCACAAAGTTTCGCGATGGAGGTAGCAGATACTATCTCAAAGTAAAAAGATAAAAACTTGGCAAAACAATAAAGAAATTCCTAATAAAAGTAATAAATAAAATACCCCCCCATGCTTGGACTAGGCATTGTCCTCAATGATTTTTCAAATAAAATAAAAAGGGGTTAGGAGAGCTCACCTGGCTGTCTGGTTCAGGATACTCGGCCTTGGGGTATTTTATTTTTCAACAAATCGAAAAATACATTAAGCCGTGGGTTGCCTCCCACGCAGCGCTCTTTTAACGTCACTAGCTTGACGGTCAAAAAGAATTTTTCAATTGGGATCATGTAGAACTAAGCTAGTTCCTTTCTCAATCGGGTCACCAATTAAATAATTTTTCAACCTTTGACCATTGACTTTAAACGATCCGGTTTTCTCGCTCCAGATCTCTACAGATCCGAAGGGGTAAACCTTACGGATTTCAAAAGGACCGGTCCATCTTGACTTTAATTTTCCCGGAAAAATTTTTAGCCTGGAATTGAATAATAACACCAGGTCACCCTCCTTGAATTCTCTACGAATAATACGCTTATCATGCCAATTTTTTGTTCTTTCTTTGTAAAGTTTGGCATTCTCATAAGCATCCATTCGCAGTTCTTCCAATTCGTTTAGTTGGAGTTTTCTTTTTTCTCCGGCTAATTCCATGTTCAGGTTAAGGCGTTTAATTGCCCAGTAAGCTTTGTGCTCTAGCTCTACCGGAAGGTGGCAAGACTTCCCATAAATTAATTTGAAAGGAGTCATTCCTATGGGAGTCTTGTACGCAGTCCGATAAGCCCAGAGAGCATCATCAAGCTTTACCGACCAGTCTTTCCTTGAAGTCGAAACAGTTTTTTCTAAAATACTTTTAATTTCTCTGTTCGATACCTCAACCTGACCGCTTGTTTGAGGGTGATAAGGCGTTGCAACTTTGTGCCTTACTCCAAACTTTTGTAGTAACATTTCAAAATGTTTTGAGATGAAATGGGATCCTCCGTCGCTTATGACAACACGAGGGACCCCGAATCTTGGAAAAATTATTTTTTTGAAAAGTTTTATGACTACCTTTGCATCGTTTGTAGGAGAAGCAATGGCTTCGATCCATTTTGACACATAGTCAACGGCTACCAGAATATATTGGTTTCCAAAAGAAGAAGGAAATGGTCCCATGAAATCGATACCCCAGACGTCGAAAATTTCAACCTCTAAGATATTATTTAAGGGCATTTCATTTCTTTTTGAAATATTTCCGGTGCGTTGACACTGGTCGCATTTAGAAATGAATTGATGCGCGTCTTTAAAAAGGGACGGCCAATAAAAACCAGATTGAAGAATTTTCGTAGCAGTTTTTGAAGAACTGGCATGGCCGCCATAGGAAGAAGAATGACAATGGTATAGAATGTTACTTACCTCTTCTTCCGGAATGCATCTTCTGAACACCCCATCATCTCCCCTTTTAAAAAGCAGTGGCTCGTCCCAGTAATACTGTTTGAGATCATGGAAGAATTTCTTCTTCCGCTGATAATTTAAATCTGGGGGGAGTACTCCTGCTGCAAGGTAGTTTACAAAATCTGCATACCATGGTGCTTCAGTTTTGATCAATGAGAAGAGTTGATCATCCAGAAATGTATCATTAAGCGGCAACTCTTCTTTTTTTGTTCCTTGTAGACGGGACAAATGATCAGCCACAACATTTTCAACGCCTTTTTTATCCCTTATTTCAAGATCAAATTCTTGTAGGAGTAAAACCCATCGGATCAATCTCGGCTTGGCATCTTTTTTGTTTAACAAATATTTTATGGCCGAGTGATCAGTAAAAATGATGATTTTTGAACCTACCAGATATGATCGAAACTTATCAACGGCAAAAACTACCGCCAATAATTCTTTTTCAGTTGTGGCGTAATTCATTTGTGCCTCGTCTAAGGTCCTGCTTGCATAGAATATGGCATGCAATTTTTTTTCTTTTCTTTGTCCCAGGACTGCCCCAACTGCATAGTCGCTTGCATCGCACATTATTTCAAACGGAAGATTCCAGTCTGGTGGCTGTATGATCGGGGCAGTAACTAAAGCCTTTTTCAACCTGTTAAAAGCTTCAAGACAAAGATCGTTAAAAATAAATGCTGCATCCTTAAGGAGCAGACTTGTCATAGGTTTTGAAATTTTTGAGAAGTCTTTTATGAACCGACGGTAGAAGCCTGCATGGCCTAAAAAGCTTCTCACCTCTTTTACTGTGGTGGGAGGTAGCATTTTTTCAATCACTTCAATTTTTGCACGGTCTACCTCAATACCTCTGTGAGAAATTAAGTGCCCTAGGACAATTCCTTCATTAACCATGAAATGACACTTTTCCCAGTTTAGAACTAGGTTCACCTTCTCACATCTCTCTAAGACTTTTTCCAGATTTGCTAAACAGTTTTCAAAATTTGACCCATGGACGGAAAAATCATCCATAAACACTTCCATTATGTTTTCAACAAAGTCTGAGAATATGGACATCATACACCTTTGAAAGGTAGCGGGAGCATTACATAGACCAAAGGGCATCCTTCTATAGGCATAAGTGCCAAAAGGACATGTGAAAGTTGTTTTTTCTTGGTCGCTAGGATGGATGGGAATTTGGAAAAATCCCGAATAACCATCCAAATAGCAGAAATGTGAGTGCCGCGCTAACCTTTCTAGCATTTGATCAATGAACGGGAGAGGGAAGTGATCTTTTCGGGTAGCTTTGTTAAGCTTTCTGTAATCAATACACATTCTCCATCCCGTGATTGTCCTTGTGGAAATGCATTCATCCTTTTCATTTTTAATAACTGTTAAGCCTCCCTTCTTAGGTACTACTTGAACAGGACTAACCCACTTACTATCAGAAATAGGATATATTATCCCAGCATCAAGGAGTTTTAAAACTTCTTTTTTTACAACCTCTTTCATGTTTGGGTTTAATCTTCTTTGATGCTCGATAGAAGGTTTATAGTCCTCTTCCAGTAGTATTCTGTGTATGCATATTGACGGATTTATTCCCTTAATGTCCTCAATAGTATACCCTATGGCTTTGGGATACTTCTTGAGAACATTAAGTAATTTTTCAGTCTCACTTTGTTTCAAATTTGCATTTACAATTACTGGAAAAGTAGAATTAGGGCCAAGAAACTCATACCTGAGAGATGATGGTAAGGGCTTCAGTTCTATTTTTGGTGTTTCTTTTGGGAGAGGCTGAGGCTTTTCCTCACCCAAGGTTTCAGTACCCAATTCTTTTGATGGTGGATTTTCATCCAAAAGTTTTATGTAGAATTGGGTTTCCTCTGCTGCATTTGTATTTGTGTTGCCTAAAAGGCAATCTTCCAGACTATCTCGTGAAGATGATGCTAAAGAGCATTCTCGCACGCAATAGTCTACAATGTCAATCCTGCAGCATGAGTCTTTTACAGATGGACTTTTCATGAAGTTTGAAACTTCAAACTCAACCTTTTCATCCCCCACATTAAAAACAAACTTACCGTTTTTAACGTCAATTATTGCCCCTGCAGTAGCTAAAAAAGGCCTCCCCAGAAGAATAGGAATTTGGGAGTCTTCTTCAATTTCCATTACAACAAAGTCCACTGGTATAAAAGTTTGCCCTACCTTGATAGGGATATCCTCTAAGATTCCAGTGGGGTATTTAACGGAACGATCTGCCAACTGTATTGTCATTTTTGTGGGTTTGAGTTCGCCTATCCCTAGTCTATTGCAAAGAGAAAGGGGCATCAAACTTACACTGGCTCCTAGATCGCACATCGCTCTGTTTATAGTTTCACTTCCAATCACACAAGGTATGGAAAAACTACCTGGATCTTTGAGTTTTTGTGGCAGCTTGTTTTGGATAATTGCACTACATTCCTCCGTTAATGCAATTGTCTCGTAGTCGTCTATTTTTCTTTTCTTGGACAAAATTTCTTTCAAAAATTTAGAATAAGACGGCATTTGAGACAATGCATCAGTGAAAGGAACGTTGATGTAAAGCTTTTTAAGCAAGTCGACAAACCTTTTGAATTGCTCGTCAATTTTGCTTTTTGCAAATCTTTGGGGGAAAGGAATGGGTGGTTTGTATGGTGGAGGGGGGATGTGTGGTTCTTCTCTTTCTTTTTCTGGTTCTTTCCCTTTTTCTTTCTCTTCTAGCTCACCTGGTAAATTATGTTTTTCACTCACAGTTTTTTCTTGGTTTGCTCTTGGTTCCTCTAATAGTTTTCCGCTTCTAAGGGTGACGGCATTTATTTGGCCTTTTGGATTTTGTTCTGGTTGCCCAGGAAATACCCCTGAAGTTTTAGAGGATGAAGCTACCTGTGTTGCCACTTGAGTTATTTGATTTTCAAGCATTTTATTATGAGTGGAAATAGAGTCGACTTTTGATACTAATTTGATAAGTGTGTCATTCAAATAACCAGTTTGATTTTTGAATTCTTCATTTTGTTTTGTTTGAGATGACACAAATTTTTCCATTAAAAATTCCAAGTTCGACTTTTGCGGGTTGTTTTGTGGGTTGTTAAAAACCCTTTGATTTTGAAAGACAGGAGGTGGTCTAGGTGCTGGATTGGGTGGAGGATTTTTATAAGAAAAATTTGGATGATTCCTCCACCCAGGATTATAAGTATTTGAAAACGGATCTTCCTTTTGAGCATAATTAATATGCTCGTTTCCAGCACTAGATGCCTCAAGCTGGCATTCAGCTCCAATATGGCCAACAACCCCACATAATTCACATGGTGGAGTAATAGGAGAAGAAGTTTGTGAGACGGCACTTACATTTAATTTTTCAAATTTTTGAAAAAGTGCGTCCACTTTTGAGGTAAGATGATCAACAACAGATATTTCATACTTACCCGGCTCTTTTGATGTGGCTGGCTTATTCGTTATGGCTCGCTCACTTGTCCACTGACAATGGTTTTGAGCCATATCTTCAACGAGTGCATAGGCTTCGGTAAAATTTTTGTTCATTAAAGCTCCACCTGCAGCTGCATCAACAGTCATCCTTGTTGCATATTGTAATCCATTATAAAAAGTGTGAACAACAAGCCATTTCTCTAGTCCATGATGGGGGCATAGCCTTAACATTTCTTTGAAACGTTCCCAAGCATCATAAAGAGATTCCCCGTCGTTTTGAGAAAATCGAGTAATTTGATTTCTCATTTGAGCTGTCTTACTCGGGGGAAAGAATTTAGTAAGAAAAGCTTGTTTCAGCTGGTTCCAGTTGGTAATGGATTCCGAAGGCAAAGAATGTAGCCATGCTCTAGCTCTATCCCTTAATGAAAAAGGGAAGAGTTTTAGTCTTATGGCATCCGGAGGTACCCCGTTTAATTTGAGAGTTCCACAGTATTCAAGAAAAATTGAAATATGAAGATTTGGGTCCTCCGTGGGAGAACCAGAAAATTGGTTTTGTTGTACCATCGAAAGTAGAGATGTTTTGAGTTCAAAATTATTTGCTTCTACATTTGGATGTACAATGGCAGCCGATGGCTCTGCCGAAGGCGTTGCGTACTCTTTGAGAGCACGATTTTCATTAGCCGCCATTTGGTTATCGGGAATTTCTCTCCTCCTTCTATGTAAGAACCTTTCGATTTCGGGAATTTGTGGAATAGTTTCACCGAAACTTCTGGTTCTTCGCATTCGAGGGACAAGAGAAGAAAAATAAAGAAAATAAAGTTTCAGTATAACCGGTTTCGAAAAACTTAATTAATATCACTGCCTCCCCGGCAACGGCGCCAAAAACTTGATAGCCCCGCAAGTGCACGGGTCGTATCGCGTAATAAAAGAGTATCGGTCCACAGGGAGAGCCTAAGTGAATACCAATTTAATTTTTCAAAGTTGATTAACTGAAAAGAAAGTGTTTTTGGAAAGAAGGAATATTTTAGCAAAGTCTACTCACTCATGATCATTGTAGACAAAAGAAGAGAAAGGAAAATAAAAGAAGAAGACATAAAGTTAAATAGCGAGAAATAAAAGAAAGCGGTAAAGTGCAAAAATCATAAATAGCGGAATTGTAAATGACAAGAAAGTAAATTGCTTGAAAGGTAAATTGCCAGTAATTTACTTGACTTGCCAGTAATTTACTTGACTTGCCAGTGATTTACTTGACTTGCCAGTGATTTACTTGACTTGGAAATTTAAAGGGCGAAAAAGTAAATAACAAGGAAAATAAAAGAGCGGAAAAGTAAAGAGCGAGAAAGTAAAGAGCGAGAATTTAAATAGCAATGAAAGTAAATGACTTGGAAAGTAAAAGAGCGAAAAAGTAAATAGCAGGGAAAATAAAAGAGCGGAAAAGTAAAGAGCAAAAAGTAAAGAGCGAGAAAGTAAAGAGCGAGAAATTTAAAGGGCCATGAAAGTAAATGACTTGGAAAATAAATAGCAAGAATTTAAAAGGCAAGAAAGTAAACAAACAGGAATCATAAAAAGCATGAAGAGTAAACAAACAGGAATCATAAAAAGCATGAAGAGTAAATTTGAAGTCATGAATAATTAGAGAGCCTTTGTCATTGATTTTCTAACAAAATTCAAGCTTAGGTACAAGTGAGGATCAAGCCTCTATTTATAGGAAAATATGAGGGGCAAAATGGTCCTAAAGAGGAAAAAGTGGCAAATCAAGTTGGCCAAGGTAGCCATCAAAAATATCCATCAACAAGTGGGCAACAAGTGGACAAAATATCCATCAGCAAGTGGGCAATTCGAATTCTGACTGTTCAGTCGAATTCTGGGAGAGCAGAGTTGAGGCACAGTCGAAATCTTGCCAGCAGAAGCAGGTACAGTCGAAATCTTGCCAGCAGAAGCAGGCACAGTCGAAATCTGGGTAGCAGAAGCAGTCGAAGTCGAATTCTGAGAGATCTTGGTCGAATTCTGAGAGATCCAGTCGAATTCTGACCTGCTGAGACAGATGCTGTCGAATTCTGGCCTGCTGAGACAGATGCTGTCGAAATTGCTTCAAAATAAGACCTGAAGATAAAAAGTAAACATTTGCAGTAAAATAGAACAAAAATATAATTAAAATACTAAAAAGACTTAATAAAATAACTATTAAAAAGACTCTAAAAATAGACTTATCACAACGCACGGGTATTCCCCTAGTTTATATGTATATTCACTTGGTTGAATATAGTAGTATCATTCTGACATATTTTGTACTTGTTTGTCTTTGTAATTGATATATTTTAGTAAGAATTATGATTTTACTATTTTTTTACTAGCTTTACAAAATATTAGTTATGATTTATTATTATTATTATTATGATTTAATTATATAGTTCTATAAAGGTTAAGAAATGTTTTTAAAGTGGAAAAAAAATAAGTATTGGACATTAACTTGGGAGCTCATGATGCAAATTGCAAGCCATCGTTTATTCTTTTATTTTTTCAACTCTACTAGCTACACCCCTGTTTTCACGCCACACACCCTCCCAGCAGCCGTTAAATATAAATTTGTACTGTTCATCTCCTTCACGTTCATAGACGCAGAACTTAGCGCCGCCACCACCAAATTCCAAGAATTCTCTCTTCAGTAACTCAATGATTTGATCACGAAAAAACACCAAACTCCGTAATCCTACGCAAAATCGACCTCTCAATCCATTTCTAGTATCGGTTCAGTCAACTGTTACTCCATTTTTTCCGTGCTTTCCTCAAGGGCAGACTGAAAGTGTCGTTTTCCGGCCAGACACCACCGCGAGAGGCTTCTCTCTCCCCACTGCGAACACCCCTCTGTTCAGTACTCCCTTCCCCGTGATCTCCATGGATCCTTGTAACACCCCGGAATTTCTAACGAGTAGAAATGGCTAAGTGTACCAATCCTAATACATCAGAGATAATATTTCCTGTTTAAATACTGAACACCACTATAAAATTTTCACTGAATAACAACAAGACAGTCTTAAACATAAATAAGACCATAAACTATCAGTGAAATACAGTGCTCAATATCGTACAAGAAAGCGGAAAAATAAATACATAACGCCAAAGACGAAATGTCTTGATACACAGACAACAAGGAAAGATATAAACTTAAGCATAAAAGCTAAGTCTTCAGCAACCATCCAAGTACAACCCACTCGTGCCTCTTGGATCTCCACTTTCCCTGTTGATCTGTAAAACCACAACATATAAACAATGAGATACAATCTCAGTGAGTTCTACCGAAACCCCTATCTACGCTCACTACAAAAAAATTGTCCATTAGCGACAGAAATTAGCGAGGGACTAATGTTCCCTCGCAAAAACTGGAAGTAGCGACAGAATTTGCAAGGGAATTGGGGCTATCGTATTTTTTTGAGAATTAACGACGGAATTTTGAAAATTAGCGACGGAAATTTTGAAAATTAGCGACAGAATTTCAGTCCCTCGCTAATTCCCTCGCTAATTTCTGACAGTTTTCAGATGATGAGACTCAGTGCAGGTATTTAGCGACGGAATTTCAGTCCCTCGCTAATTCCCTCGCTAATTTTTGACAGTTTTCAGATGATGGGACTCAGTGCAGGGGTTGGTAAATGTGCATCAATTAGCGACGGACAATTCCGTCGCTAATTCCCTCACAACTTTTCTTACTTTTTTCCCTTAAATCCGTTTACACCCTCACTCTTCTTTCTCACTCACAACACCCTCACTCTTCTTCTCTCCTCTTCACCCTTCCTTTTCCCTTACTTTTCTTCTCACTCACACCACCACCACACCACCACCACGCCACCACCACACCACCACCACACCACCACCACGCCACCACCACGCCACCCTTCCTCTTCCCTAACTCTTCTTCTCTCCTCTTCTTCTCACTCACACCACCTTCACCACCACCACCACCACCACTCCACCTTCACACCACCTCTCCTCTTCTTCTCACTCACACCACACATCACCACCACGCCACCTTCACCACCACCACCACGCCACCACCACTCTCACTCCTCACTCTCTCTCTCTCTTTCTCCCTTACTCTTCTCCTTCTCTCTCTACCATCCACACATCACCACAACGCCACCTTCACCACCACCACCACTACGCCACCACCACGCCACCACCACTCTCACTCCTCTCTCTCTCTTTGGAATTAATAATAGTAATAATAATAATAATAATAATAATAATAATAGTAATAATAATAATTAAAATAATATAATAATAAATATAAAAAAAACAGAAACAGTCAGACTTAGCGAGGGAATTAGCGACGAATTTTTCTCTCGCTATTCAAATTCCCTCGCTAATCCCATTAGCGGTGAGGGAATTAGTGAGGGAACCAGTCCCTTGCTAATTCCCTCGCAAATGACCATTAGCGACCGATTTAGGTCATTTTGCGAGGGAAATGTCCCTCGCTAATGACCAGGTTTTTTGTAGTAGCTCTCAGTTCAATTATGAAACCTTTTCAACACGACACCGACAGCGCGAACGCTGAAGCCCGGTGAACCGCATTATTTAACTTTTAACATACCACCGACTGCGCGAACGCTGAAGCCCGGTGAACCAGTTATAACTCAGTACGACACCGACTGCGCGAACGCTGAAGCCCGGTGAATCGCACAACAAACTTTTTAACATAACACCGACTGCGCGAACGCAGAAGCCCAGTGAACCACATTATTTAACTTTTAACATAGCACCGACTGCGCGAATGCTGAAGCTCGGTGAACCAGTGATAACTCACTACGACACCGACTGCGCGAACGCTGAAGCCCGGCGAACCCCATTACCAATAGTACTTTCCCTAATGGTATACGGGCCTAGGGTAAGGGATCATGACTGCCCCGCCTAGTATGTTAACATCATGGTTCGTCACCCAACTTGATATAGTATATATATCTATATATATCCACCCGCATTTGGGCTAACTCCTATATTCGATATAATTTATATATCGTGAATGATAGAACGGCTTAGATGATTAAATAATAATCATCCCGGGTCTGTTATTTGATTAGGCCTTTCAATAAGCTTTCAAACGCACCTGAGAACACCTCAATCGGATTCCCGGATCAAAAGTTATCGCGAAAACAAAATCAGTGACTTTTGCTGAAAAACTGCAAAGTGTCGCGACGTGAACAGATTCCGCCGCAACGCGAAAAGTGACAGCAACGAAAATTGTCAAAATTTCAGGAAGGGACGCGACGCAACGCGACGGGTCGCGACGCGATGGTCTGCTGTGAAGTGCAGATTTTGCGGTTTCTTGCGAAGTCCGCTATTCCGCTCAATTCTGATTCTTGTTCCGATTAAAAACAGATCAAACAGCCATAAAAATTTAACACCCCGATAATTTCTTCCTTGTAGAAATTACCGAAATGCACTACTGGAAATAAATCAGAGTACCTCCTGTTTCAAATATTGAACACATACTAATACTTTTATACTAAAAACCATCGAGCGCACTTACATAACTTAACATGAAATTACATATAGCGTTCTTACACCACTCAAACTAGTGTTCAGTACCAAAATAGAAAGTATGCGAAAGCGATTTACAACTTTAACAACATAAGTCGTACAATCGTACAATCTAAGGAACTAAAAAGGAAATACATGACAAAATAAATAAAGCGTCAGCGACTCCTCAGGCGTCTCCATGACCATGCCTCATCGTCTTCAACTTAGCTTGCAACTCTGAAAAACAACAACATATGAAGGGTAAGACAACTTGTCTCCGTGAGTTCTATCGAGACCCCTTACTACCTCTCTCGGTTCAATTATGCTTGATTCATTATTATTGATTCATAACTCATAATCCTAATAGTTGACTATGTGGCTGAGACTAACGTTGTCCCCATAACCCTTAAGCCGGCTACAAGAGGCAACACATGAACAATGATTTTTAGCGTGTCACCGGTCATTTGGCAAAATAAACTCCCGGTGAACCCATTCCACTAATCACTAGTGGATCCCTCATGGGGCCTAGGTTCATAGGGCTCATGACTTCCCCTCCCCTAGCACACTAAACTGAAATAGGTTCGTCACCCTAACTGAACTGATGTATATATTTTAATATACCTTAACATGAACATAACAATGATCTTGAACATAACAATGAGCTTATACATAACGTGATCTCTTACTTAACATGATCTTATACTTAACATTAGGGTCTCTAGTCCGTCTTATCTTAATTTAACGTGAGCTCACTCGTGATTACTAATCTAATTAATCCAACCTGTAACATTTACCATTCAGTCCAAACATAATTATATCAACCACACCTAGCCTGATCATAACATAACAATCAACTTCATATCATGAACTTAACTTGGTCTTAATTAACCTCATAACATTAACATGATTTAGGACATTAGGCTAACATCAATCATAATCAATTTCATAGCAATAGCATCATAACATCATTGGGTGAGGTTGGGGAAGGGATTGGAATGCAATCGGAACCGTTTGGAATGGCCTAAAACACATTTTAAAAGAGGGTACCGGAAGACCACGCACGGTCCGTGCCCAGGGGCGCACGACCCGTGCGTGTTCGAAAGACTTAGAATTTTTCAACCCGAACAGAGCGCACGATCCGTGCTCCTTAGGCGCACGATCCGTGCGAAGTCCAAAAATCAACCCAAGCTCCCTGCGAACAGCCAGCACGGTCCGTGCCCCCTTAAAGCACGATCCGTGCGTGTTCAGCAGTTGCCCAGATTTGCTGTTTTTCTCGCACGATACCATTCCGTTCCGATTCCGATATACTTTCCAATCGAAACTCCCACATTACACGCACACCATAACAGTCAAATTCAGTCCAGCAATCACCACATATTCAATCAACAATCAATTATCCACAATTCAATCACAATCCCCAACCAATGATTACAAAACTCAATGACTCAAAAGAACGATATTTTCATAAACGACTCAACACCGGGTTTTCATAAAACGCGAGACCAAATCCAGAACACATAACACATAAACCATGATTCCCTAGTGAGTATAGAACTCACCTTCTTGGCGACGACAACCACACAATCAGAAATCCTGCGAGCCGAACCACTAAGTAACTCTACGAACGGACTCCGAATCCTCTCTAAGCAACCCGAAACTGAATCCCAGATTTTCTATAGCTTATGCTCTGAACCCAATCACTGAAATGCCTCCTAGAGTGTTCCAAAGTGTGACATGGCTGCTGTAGCTGGTCCTAATGCTCACCCAACTAACTTGCAATGGTTCAGATTTGGTATTTGGCTAAGTGAAGCTTAAGGTGTTCATCAATGGGGGTTTATGGTGGAGGAGGGTGCTGGCTTCGAATTTAGTATCAATGGAAAGGGGAAGGTGAGCTGATCACTTTGGTGAAGTTGGATTGTACATGCATTCTGTTTTGGGAACCCCCCCTTTCCCCTTCCTCCCTCCCTACCTCGCGCCCTCTCTCTTTTCTCTCTTCTCTGATTTTCTGTTTCTGAAGAACGGAAATGAATGTTGGCTTCTTGGTTCAGCTGGGGGGATTTAAGTGACATGGTAAAAAGACTTTTGTACCCCTCAGTCAATAATTCTATTCCCTATGACTCCCATCTGCCCTAAGCATCTAACTTAATGCAATTATTATTTTTTTAAATAAACACACAATTTGCACCATTAATAATTCAAGCAAGTCATTTTCAAATCATTTATTTTCAATCAAACTCAATAAATCGTTCAATATAATTTCATGCCAATTTATAAAATAGCAAAAATAGGGGATGTTACAATCACCCCAACTTTTAAAAAATTAGTCCAGAAAATTGGACTAAATATACCTTTCGTCGAACCATCGTCGGCTTTGCCTTTCTGAGCGTCCAACACAAAGATTCTTCCGGGTGCGGGGATGGCCTGCACCTCTCGATTCCTCTTCTTCGCCGGACATTCGTTAGCATAATGCCCTTTTTCTTTGCAATAATAACACACAGTTGATCCCAAACGACACTCTCCACTATGAGGCTTTCCGCATTTTGAACACTTACCGATTCTTGGGAATTCAGACGCCACTGCTTGCTTTCCTTTGTTGTAGTTACTTCTCGGCTCCTCACTTGGGGTTGGCAATTCCAATGCCTTCTTCTTCTCCTTCCGATACGCTTTCCTTTCTTCATACAGTCTGTTGAGATCTGCTTCTGCGACATACGCTTGCTGTACCAAGGCAGCGTAACTGGTCATTGCATAAGAGCTGAGACCTTGGGCTACATCAGCACGAATGTAACATCCTCAAAATAATTAGGCGAATTATTTGGATGTAAACCCAATTGAATTGTTTTAGTACTTGACTGGTAAATTTATTGAGTGCTAAAATTATTTATTGGTTGTCATTGGATCGTTAACCGGATAATACGGGTCAAGAAAGTTTTGTAATCGAAATAAGGGATTAAGATCAATATGGTAATTGGACCACGTTACCGCTTATTTATTAAATAAATGTGTGTGTGTGTGTGTGTGTGTGTTAAATGAAGAAAGGAAACGCAAACAGAAGAGAAGGAAAGAAAGAAGAGAAAAAGAGAGAAAAGGAGAGAAAAAGAGAGAGATTGGCGTGAGGGAGAAGAGAAGAGGGAGAGAGAAGACTTCACCGAAACGACTTCCTTCCAACACGAAAAATGTTCAGCCTTACTTCCTCTTCGATTTGGTACCAAGATCATCATCAACTCACTCTACACCAATCCACCATTTTCGAATATTGTGAAGAAATGAGGAATGTTGAGTTTCTTGGCTCATTCTTGTCTTGAAAGCTTAGGGATATGCCATTGAGTGATTGATTGTAAGCTTGGAGTGAAGAAATTAGAGTTTGGTTGGGTTATGGTGAGTGGAACTAAAATTGGGGTTTATGTGTGAATAGTGGGTTGAGGTTGAAGATGATGAATAGTGTCATGGAGGTTAGAGGTTGAAGATTTCGAGGAATTCGGTATTTCGGTCAAAAAGAGGTTTCGTGATCGAGTGGAAAGCTTTGGAAGCGGATTGGGTGACGCCGGAGCGGGGAGCGTTCGTGTGGTTACTCGCTGATTTCGGCTTGCTCGTGGCTCACGCTTCAAGGGTGAGTTTTACTCACGTTTAGGTTTACTTCGTTTTGAAATGCATTTTTGTGTGACTTGGTTTCGAAGGATTTTGAGTCGAAAACGTTATTTTGAAATATATCGTGTTTTGATGAAATTCGTAATTGTTGGGTTTTTGATTGAATTGCTTTAATGTTTGATGTTGATTGGACTGGAATATTGCCTGGTATTGTCTGTTTTCGAGTTAGGAATCGATCAGGGCGACTTTCGGATTGATCGGAAAGAAAATTTTCATAAAACAGGCCATTTTTGCAGTGCTGTCAAATGAGCACGACTCGTGCGTCCCAGGGGCACGACCCGTACGCCTGGTTCGGTTTCATTGTTTAAAAATGTCTAAAAGGGCGCACGACCTGTGCGTCCAGGGGCACGACCCGTGTGCCTGGTTCTGTCCAAAATTTTCAAAGTGCCCAAAATGATTCCGTTTCGATTCCAATCCTCTCCCAATCCTTTCCTAACCCTTCTATAATGATATTAGGCTTATAATGGCTTGATTTTGGGTATGTTCCAAAAAGTTTTATAAAATACTTTTGATGTCCAAATCGTTTCGAAAAAGCCGAATAATAAGAACACGTGTGAGGTCATGTTTCATTGAAAGGTAAATGAACTATAAGTCCGATGTGGTATTGTATAACTGACGCGGGATGATTATTATTTAAATCATCTAAAACGGTCTATGATCCACGATATATAAACTATATCGAATATAGGAGTTAGCCCAAATGTGGGTGGATATATATATATATATATATATATATATATATATATATATATATATATATATATATATATATATATACTAGATCGAGTTTGGGTGACGACCCATGAGGTTGACATACTAGGCGGGGAAGTCATGATCCCTTACCCTAGGCCCGTATGCCATTAGGGAAAGTACTATTGGTAAGGGGGTTCACCGGGATTACCAAAGCTGGGGTCGGTGTTATGTTACAGTTATAAAACAGTTCACCGGGATTACCAAAGCTGGGGTCGGTGCTGTAATAAAGTTATGAAGCGGGTTACCGGGATTACCGAAGCTAGGGCCGGTACCATGTTAAAGTTAAAAAGATTGGTCACCGGGATTACCAAAGCTGGGGTCGGTGTCATTCTAAAGATATCAATAGTATGGTTACCGGGATTACCAAAGCTGGGGCTGGTATCATACTATGTTGACTAGTACGAGCTCACTGGGATTACCAAAGCTGGGGTCGGTGTCGTGCTAAATTAAAAGAATGTAATTTATAAAGTAAACTACGAATGTATGAGAATTCATAAATGAACCGAGAGCGTAGTTAGGGGTCCCGGTAGAACTCACTGAGATTGTATCTCACTATTTAAATGTTGTTGTTATACAGATAAACAGGGACAGAAGAAACCTCAGAGGCACGAGTAGGTGGCCCCGGGAGATGGATGATGACTTAGCTTTATGTTTGAGTTTATTTTCCTTCTGTTTTCCATGTATCACAGCACTATGGCATTAGTGTTATGTTTATCTATTATTCCGCTTTCTTGTATGACTCTGACTACCACAGTTGCTGACAGTCTATGGTCTGAGTACCGCATGGCCTTATTTGTCTATAAGACGGTTATGTTATTTTTCAGCAAAAATTTTATAGTGGTATTCAGTGTCTGAACAGGAAATATTATCTCTGATGATCTAGGTTTGGTGCACTCGGGTGTTTTTAACAGAATAAAAATACCGGGGTGTTACAGTTGGTATCAGAGCGGTTCGACCTAGTCGGACTTAGCTTTTAGGGTCTTTGCTTTCTCCAGTCGTGATTTTCTTAGTATGCTATTAGGCATTGAGCTTGATCAACTTAATACTTTGTGCATATTTCGCAGAATCATGGCCAGAAGAGGTAGAGGCGTTCCTCCTCCTGTTGATCCACAATTCGAATGGATGCAGAATGTCATTGAGAATCAGCAAAAGATGATGCAGGATATGTTGCAAATGCAGCATGACCAAATGGGTCTGCAACAGCCCAATTTCCAACCTCATCAAGAAGATCCTAACCGGACATATTTCCGATTTCAAAAGATGAAGCCCCCGACTTACAAGGGTGGATCGGATCCAATGACTGCCTATTATTGGATAGACTCAATGGAGAAGATCTTTCACACCCTCCAATGTGGAGAAGAAGAGAAGGTAATATGTGCGGCCAATGTGCTCAATGAAGATGCCCACACCTGGTGGTGTAATGCAAGGCAAATGATGGAACTCCAAGGAACTCCCCTCACTTGGGACAACTTCAAGGAATTGTTTTTGAAGCAATATTTCCCTTCAGTGAAGAAACTAAGCAAGCAAGCAGAGTTTGTGAATCTCAAACAAGGTGATTTGTCAGTTGGGGAATATGCTGCGAAATTTGAAAGACTGTCTCAGTTCTATGAGTTGGGGAGGTATGCCCCAAATGATGTGTGGAAGATGCAAATGTTCAAAGAAGGTCTCCGAGCTGATATAAGTCAAGGACTCAGTTCTTACACTCTGGTTAATTATACTGCCTTAGTGCAACAAGCATATGTTGCCGAGGAGGATTTAAGGAAAATGTATGCTGAAAGGAAGGACTATTGGAAGGGTAAGAAAAAAGTTGCTGAATCTTCTACTCCAAGCAGACAATTCAAGGAAGATGGTTATAAAGGGAAGCAGGTGCAATCGTTTGATTCTTCAAAGGTCCGCAGGCGTGGCAACTGTGGAAAACGTCATCAAGGTGATTGTTGGCAAAAGCCAAACCGGTGCTATCATTGTAATGAAGAGGGCCACTATGCAAATGAGTGCCCAACAAAGAAGAGTTTACAAGGAACACCAAATGCTCCTAGGCAGGGACGAATCAACACTTTGGATGCTCAGACAATCACACCTAAGGACAATCTACTGAGGGGTATGAGATATCTTTTCAATAACTCTGTCAGTATATTATATGATTCGAGTGCAACCCATTGTTTTATAGCTCAAGCATAGTTTCAAAAATTATCTACTTGTCATACGAGACAGAAATTTTGTGGTAGAATCTATTTGTTTGCCTATGAGAAGTATGAACATCTTTCCGTGTTTAGGATTGTCGTCTATTCAACTCGTGAATGAATTTCTGTATGTTATAAAGGATGAAGTTTCTTCCGTACTTCCATGGTGAGAGGTAGAATTCTCAATAGCATGGATTCCGAGTGTCGGGTCAATCTCTATAGTTCCTTGTCGAATGTCTCCCTTAGAATTAAAGGAATTGAAATCCCAACTTAAAGAATTGATATCAAAGAAGTTCATTCGACCGGGTACGTCTGCATGGGATGTTCCAGTGTTGCTAATCAAAAAGAAGGATGGTAGCATGAGATTGTGCATAGATTATCGATAACTGAATAAAGTGACGATCAAGAATAAATATCCCTTGCCAAGGATAGACGATCTGCTTGACCAACTTCGAGGTGCAGTGGTATTTTCAAAAATTGATCTGAGGTCGGGCTATCATCAAATAAAGGTAAGAGCCTTAGATATTCCGAAGACAGCTTTCCGTACTAGGTATGGACATTACAAGTTCGTAGTGATGCCCTTCGGTTTGACTAATGCTCCAGCTGTATTCATGGATTACATGAACCGAGTCTTTCACACGTACCTCGATCAGTTTGTAGTAGTTTTTATTGATGATATCTTGGTGTACTCTAAGACCATTGAGGACCATGTTCAACATCTCCGCATTGTTCTGAATGTACTTCGAGAGAAGAAATTGTATGCCAAGCCGTCGAAGTGTGACTTCTGGATGCCAGAAGTGAAGTTTTGGGGACACGTGATTTCCCAATCGGGAGTTGCGGTGGATCCCAGTAAGGTGGGTGGAATTTCTGAAGGATTATGACTTCGAATTGAAGTATCATCCGGGAAAGGCTAATGTGGTAGCTGATGCACTAAGCAGGAAGTCCATTCACATAGCAGAATTTATGATGCATGAAATGAGATTGTTGGAGTCCTTTAGAGACTTGAATTTGAACACAAGATCAAGGAGGAACCGATTAATGTTGAGCCATATGAAGATCTCTAGTGCATTAAGGGATTCTATTCGCTTAGCACAGGAAATTGACGTGAAGCTACAATCACAAAAAGTGTTGCCAGACTTTACCAAAGATAGTGATGGAGTTATTTGTTTCAACGGTAGGATCTGTGTACCCGATAATGAAGATATTAAAAAGGAAGTGCTAGAGGAAGCACACCGAAGTTTATTTTCTGTACATCCTGGATCCACCAAGATGTATAGAGATTTAAAGCAGATGTATTGGTGGCATGGAATGATGTTAGAGATTGCTGAATTCGTATCTCAATGCTTAACTTGCCAAAGAGTTAAGATAGAACATCAGAAGCCTGCTGGTCTGTTACGGCCACTGAAAAGATCCGCCAGATCAGGGAAAGAATGAAAGCTGCTCAGAGGAGGCAAAAGAGTTATGCCGACAAAAGGAGAAGGCCGTTAGAGTTTGAGTCGGGTGATCATGTGTTTTTGAGATTGTCGCCAACAATTGGCACAGGTAGGGCATTACGGGTGAAGAAACTCAGTCCTCGGTATATTGGACCCTTCCAAATTATCGAGCGAGTTGGGCCTCTTGCATACTGTATTGCTTTGCCTCCACCATTGTCAAATCTCCATGATGTGTTTCATGTTTCTCAGTTGCGGAAGTACATTCCCGATCCAAGTCAACCGCTAGATTTTGAAATGATTGACCTTCGACCGGACTTGTCTTTCCAACCTCATCCAAATTACATCATGGAACGTGGCGAGAGGACGCTACGGACAAAGTCAATTCCCATTGTCAAGGTGGTTTGGGATGGTTTTTCCGTCGAGGAAGCTACTTGGGAGTTGGAGGACGATATGCGGACTCGGTATCTGTATTTGTTTTCTTGAGGTACGTTGTGTTTAATTTTGAGGACAAAATTCTTTTAAGTGGGGGAGAATGTAACATCCTCAAAATAATTAGGCGAATTATTTGGATGTAAACCCAATTGAATTGTTTTAGTACTTGACTGGTAAATTTATTAGGTGCTAAAATTATTTATTGGTTGTCATCGGATCGTTAACCGGATAATACGGGTCAAGGAAGTTTTGGAATCGAAATAAGGGATTAAGATCAATATGGTAATTGGACCACGTTACCACTTATTTATTAAATAAATGTGTGTGTGTGTGTGTGTGTGTGTGTTAAATGAAGAAAGGAAACGCGAACAGAAGAGAAGGAAAGAAAGAAGAGAAAAAGAGAGAAAAGGAGAGAAAAAGAGAGAGATTGGCGTGAGGGAGAAGAGAAGAGGGAGAGAGAAGACTTCACCGAAACGACTTCCTTCCAACACGAAAAATGTTCAGCCTTACTTCCTCTTCGATTTGGTACCAAGATCATCATCATCAACTCACTCTACACCAATCCACCATTTTCGAATATTGTGAAGAAATGAGGAATGTTGAGTTTCTTGGCTCATTCTTGTCTTGAAAGCTTAGGGATATGCCATTGAGTGATTGATTGTAAGCTTAGAGTGAAGAAATTAGAGTTTGGTTGGGTTATGGTGAGTGGAAAAAAAATTGGGGTTTATGTGTGAATAGTGGGTTGAGGTTGAGGATGATGAATAGTGTCATGGAGGTTAGAGGTTGAAGATTTCGAGGAATTCGGTATTTCGGTCAAAAAGAGGTTTCGTGATCGAGTGGAAAGCTTTGGAAGCGGATTGGGTGTCGCCGGAGCGGGGAGCGTTCGTGTGGTTACTCGGTGATTTCGGCTCGCTCGTGGCTCACGCTTCAAGGGTGAGTTTTACTCACGTTTAGGTTTACTCCGTTTTGAAATGCATTTTTGTGTGACTTGGTTTCGAAGGATTTTGAGTCGAAAACGTTATTTTGAAATATATCGTGTTTTGATGAAATTCGTAATTGTTGGGTTTTTGATTGAATTGCTTTAATGTTTGATGTTGATTGGACTGGAATATTTCCTGGTATTGTCTGTTTTCGAGTTAGGAATCGATCGGGGTGAGTTTCAGATTGATCGGAAAGAAAATTTTCATAAAACAGGCCATTTTTGCAGTGCTGTCAAATGACCACGACCCGTGCGTCCCAGGGGCACGACCCGTGCGCCTGGTTCGGTTTCATTGTTTAAAAATGTCTAACAGGGTGCACGACCCGTGCGTCCAGGGGCACGACCCGTGCGCCTAGTTCTGTCCAAAATTTTCAAAGTGCCCAAAATGATTCCGTTTCGATTCCAATCCTCTCCCAAACCTTTCCTAACCCTTCTATAATGATATTAGGCTTATAATGCCTTGATTTTGGGTATGTTCCAAAAAGTGTTATAAAATACTTTTGATGTCCAAATCGTTTCGAAAAATCCGATTAATAAGAACACGTGTGAGGTCATGTTTCATTGAAAGGAAAACGAACTATAAGTC
Source organism: Astragalus membranaceus (assembly GCA_039519185.1). Lineage (NCBI taxonomy): Eukaryota > Viridiplantae > Streptophyta > Magnoliopsida > Fabales > Fabaceae > Astragalus > Astragalus membranaceus. Next base: position 41,260,983 of record CM076846.1, read on the forward strand.
CGATGTGGTATTGTATAACTGACGCGGGATGATTATTATTTAAATCATCTAAAATGGTCTATGATCCACGATGTATAAACTATATCAAATATAGGAGTTAGCCCAAATGCGGGTGGATATATATATATATACTAGATCGAGTTTGGGTGACGACCCATGTGGTTGACATACTAGGCGGGGAAGTCATGATCCCTTACCCTAGGCCCGTATGCCATTAGGGAAAGTACTGTTGGTAAGGGGGTTCACCGGGATTACCAAAGCTGGGGTCGGTGTTATGCTACAGTTATAAAACAGTTCACCAGGATTACCAAAGCTGGGGTCGGTGCTGTAATAAAGTTATGAAGCGGGTTACCGGGATTACCAAAGCTGGGGCTGGTACCGTGTTAAAGTTAAAAAGAATGGTCACCGGGATTACCAAAGCTGGGGTCGGTGTCATTCTAAAGATATCACTAGTATGGTTACCGGGATTACCAAAGCTGGGACTGGTATCATACTATGTTGACTAGTACGAGCTCACCGGGATTACCAAAGCTGGGGTCGGTGTCGTACTAAATTAAAAGAATGTAATTTATAAAGTAAACTACGAATGTATGAGAATTCATAAATGAACCGAGAGCGTAGTTAGGGGTCCCGGTAGAACTCATTGAGATTGTATCTCACTGTTTAAATGTTGTTGTTTTACAGATAAACAGGGACAAAAGAAACCTCAGAGGCACGAGTAGGTGGCCCCGGGACATGGATGATGACTTAGCTTTATGTTTGAGTTTATTTTCCTTCTGTTGTCCATGTATCACAGCACTATGGCATTAGTGTTATGTTTATCTATTATTCCGCTTTCTTGTATGACTCTGACTATCACAGTTGCTGACAGTCTATGGTCTGAGTACCGCATGGCCTTATTTGTCTATAAGACGGTTATGTTATTTTTCATCAAAACTTTTATAGTGGTATTCAGTGTCTGAACAGGAAATATTATCTCTAATGATCTAGGTTTGGTGCACTCGGGTGTTTTTTACAGAATAAAAATACCGGGGTGTTACAACGAAGGCCTGCCCTATACATCTGCATCTTCCATTCGTCATTCGGTGCATGCTTTGCTAGCTGATAGAATTGAGACAGCCTCTCAAACTTGGCGGTGAATTCTCCCACTGACATCTCTCCTTGCCTCAAATTGACGAACTCGGCCTGCTTACTTAATTTCATCACCGGAGGGAAAAAGTGACCAATAAACATGTCCTTGAAGTTGACCCAGGTAACAGTATTTCCCTTATTCACCATCAATTCATGGGCATTGGTCCACCAGGTCTGAGCATCTTCCTCGAGCATATGGGCGGCAAAGAGAACCTTTTCTTCCTCGCTGCATTGAAGAGTCCTAAAAATCTTTTCCATCGAATCCAACCAAAAATGAGACACCATCACCTCAGGCCCTCCCTTGAAACTTTGGGGATTCATCTTCTGAAAACGGAAATAAGCTCTATTCGGGTCTTCCGGAGGAGGTTGTTGAACATTCGGTTGCTGCCGATTCATCGCCTCATGATGCATCTACATCATGTCCTGCATCATCTTCTGCAGATTTTCAATTACATTCTGCATCCACTCGGAATGGGGATCGACGGGGACGCTTCTCCTACCTCTACCAGCCATGATTCTGCAAAATTTGCACAAAGTGTTTAGTTGATCCGTCTAAACGTCTAATAGCATATTTAGAGGAATCACACTTAGAAGACATAAGAGACTCTTGAAATCTAAGACCGACTGGGTCGAACTGCTCTGATACCAATTGTAACACCCCGATAATTTCAAACTTGTAGAAATTACCGAAATGCATTACTGGCAATAAATCAGAGTACCTCCTGTTTCAAATACTGAACACATACTAATACTTTGATACTAAAAACCATCGAGCGCACTTACATAACTTAACATGAAAATACATAAAGCGTTCTTACACCAATCAAATTAGTGTTCAGAACCAAAATAGAAAGTATGGGGAAGCGATTTACAACTTTAACAACATAAGTCGTACAATCGTACAATCTAAGGAACTAAAAAGGAAATACATGACAAAATAAATAAAGCGTCAGCGACTCCTCAAGCGTCTCCATGACATTCCACATCGTCTTCAACTTAGCCTGCAACTCTGAAAAACAACAACATATGAAGGGTGAGACAACTTGTCTCCGTGAGTTCTATCGAGACCCCTTACTAACTCTCTCAGTTCAATTATGCTTGATTCATTATTCTTGATTCATAACTCATAGTCCTAATAGCTGACTATATGGCTGAGACTAACGTTGTCCTCATAACCCTTAAGCCGGCTACAAGAGGCAACACATGAACAATGATTTTTAGCGTGTCACCGGTCATTTGGCAAAATAAACTCCCGGTGAACCCATTCCACTAATCACTAGTGGATCCCTCATGGGGCCTAGGTTCATAGTGTAACGCCCTAAAATTTAATTAATTATTTATTTTGAATTGTTTGGGAATTTAATTGGTAGAAAAATAATAAAAAAATAATAATGCTAGTATATGTGGACCTATTGTTGGGGTTGGGATTATTAAAATGAGAAGTATTAGTGAGGCCCATGAATAAGTCGCATAAGCTAAGGAAAAGCCCATAGGACTAAATGAGCATATAAGGGATTAGGTTAGGGTTTTGCTCATTTAGAAGGATCAATGTAGAAAGGTTGATGGAACCCTAGGTGTGCTTAAGTTAGAAGACCCTAGTTGTAGGTATTGAATTTTTATATGATGATTGAACATGATTGATGATGAATGAACGTGCTTGATGATGTTTTGGAATCGAAATTCTTGTCATGGGCGCCATGGGCGCCGTTTTTGATGTTGTTGTCTGGGCGCCATGGGCGCCGTCCCTCTCTATGTCGCTGGGCGCCCTCCTGGGCGCCGTTCTGTGCGTGTGTTGTGGTCTGGGCGCCATGGGCGCCGTTCCTGTTAATGTTGCTGGGCGCCAAGGGCGCCACCCTGTTGTGTTTTGTTGCGGTCTTGCAGGTACCTGGCGCATAGGGCGCCAAGGGCGCCTAATCCTGGCTGCCCGTTGTTGCTGTTCCCGGGGCGCCATGGGCGCCGGTTGATATTTTCCTGGCACAAGGGCGCCAAGTCTTGGCTGTCCGATTTTGAGGTTGCTGAGTTTTCCTGGCGCAAGGGCGCCAAGGTTTGGCTGCCCGGTTGCTGTTGTTGCGTGCTGTGTCTGGCGCAGGGGCGCCATGGGCGCCTAAATCAGGCTGCCTAGTGCTGTGTCTGGCGCAGGGGCGCCATGGGCGCCTAAATCAGGCTGCCTTGTGCTGTGTTGCGTTGCGGGGTGCCATGGGCGCCAAGGAAGCCAGTTTGGCTGCCCGTTGTGCTGCTGGGCGCCATGGGCACCAGTTTGGCTGCCATTTGTGTTGCTTGGCACAGTGGGTGCCAAGGGCGCCAAGTGTGGCTGCCCAAATGTGAATTTCACGATTGTTATTTAAAATGATGTTGAATATGTGATTAGGCCCAAAGTTGCCAAAATGTTGAAAGTTGCTAAAATATTGCGATGTTGCCAAAATGTTGAAAATTGCTAAGTTGTAAATTGTTGACGACGAAGGTTGTACGAAGACGAATTTGCCTCTATTCATTGGCAGGTGATGTGTTGTAGGCCTACGGCCAATGTTGCTTTCCGATGTTGTTGCGTTGCTATGTAACCGTTGTTATTTGTTTGTGCATTTACATAGTGTCGCATGCATAGCATATTTTTACGATGGAGCTATGCTCAAACCACGATGGCCTGGATTGGCAAACCACGACGACGATGTTGCGATGTTGATGCCCCTATTTACGGGCTTGAATTATGGTACCACATGCATTATAGGGCGGTGGCCCTGAGTTGAGTCACATTTCGCATTATGTGCATACTTATGTGATTGAGATGATTTTGACTGCTGTTAAGTGATGAATTGACCTGAATTATATATTGTTTTTCATTTATCCGATTATATAGTGCGATATCTCACCCCTTCTGTTTGAATGTTACCCCAATGTTGGTAACGTGCAGGTAATCTCGAATGAAGGCAGTTCACCTTCGTTTGATCGAGTCGGTGTCGTCGCTCTGATATGTAACACTCGGGGGAATGGACACGCGTTTTAATACTGTTTGCCTTGTTATTTCGTTGTTGGATCTTTAAGCTGTTATGTTGCTATTTTGATGTTTTCTGAGCTGTCTTGAGTTGTTAAGACGCAACGATTATTTAATTTGACTTGTTGTGAATCCGCTGCGTAGTTTTTAAAGATGAATTATTTCCGAGGATTAAAATGGTTGTCATATCGGTTCATACAAACGTGTTATATAATTGTTTTCAAAAGCGAATTAACTCGTTGTTGTTTTCACGAAGTAAATGTGGCACTCCATTGTTTGTTGAAAAAGATTTTTATGAACTCTAATATTTTTGCATTATTTTGCCGGGTAGAAATGGGGTGTTACATTAGTGGTATCAGAGTAGTTTCGGTCTGTCCGGCCAAGTTTCCAAGTTATTGTGTCATTGACTATCAAGTATTGTCAATTAGTTCTAACTGTTGTTTATGTTGTAGCGATTAGTTGAGATGGCTGGAAGGAACGATGCTGCTCTTGCTGCTGCGTTGGCTGCTATGGCTCAGGCCGTGGAGGGTCAGCAGAATGCTGGTGAGAATGCTGGGTCTCGTAGTTTGGCGACCTTTCAAAGAGAGAATCCGCCTACTTTCAAAGGCAAGTATAATCCTGATGGAGCGTTGGCTTGGTTGAAGGAGATGGAGAGGATCTTCCGTGTGATGGACTGCACTCCAGCGCAGAAGCTTCGTTATGGTACTCATATGTTGGCAGAAGAGGCTGATGACTGGTGGCTAGAGACTAGTCAAAGGTTGGTAGCTACAGGTGAAGAGGTCACTTGGGTTGTGTTCCGTAGGGAGTTTATGAGGAAGTATTATCCGGAGGATGTTCGGGGTAAGAAGGAAATTGAGTTCCTTGAGCTGAAGCAAGGAAACCTGTCGGTTACTGAGTATGCTGCTAAGTTTGTGGAGCTGGCTAAGTTCTATCCGCATTATAGTGAAGCAACTGCTGAGTTCTCGAAGTGCGTCAAGTTTGAGAACGGGTTGCGACCAGAGATTAAGAAAGCAATTGGGTATCAAAAGATCCGTGTCTTTTCCGATTTGATTGATAGTTGCAGGATCTATGAAGAAGATCACAATGCTCATTATAAGATCATTAATGAGAAGAGGAGCAAGAATCCGAGTCGTGGTAAGCCGCATGATGCTCCTGTAGGAAGAGGTAAACCGAAAGCCGTTGATGGTAAGAGAACTAGTGGGGGAGATGCTCCGGCTGGTATTGTGTGCTTCAGATGTGGCAAAGCTGGGCATAAGAGTAATGCGTGCAAAGCTGAGCCGATGAGGTGTTTCCGTTGTGGTAATGTAACACCCCGGTATTTCTAACATGTAGAAGCACCGAAGTGCACAACTAGCGGAATAATCAGAGGACACAGTTCCTGCTTATAATTGGACCAACAAACTTTATCCGAAATAAACATAAGATCGGAATAATAACACTTCATACAATAGAAGTCATTCGGTATACAACCAATCGGAGTACAACATACGAATCCAACACATAAAACAGAAACTGAAATAAGGTTTATACAACTTATACAACACAAGTTCGTACAACCCAAAGGTACAATAGCAATAAAGGAAAACAGCTAGGTCTTCGGCGTCTCCAAGAGCATAGCACTACTCGTGCACAATAGCCTTCCTTTTTCCCTGCTTAGCTGAAAAACAACAACATATGATTGGGTGAGATAACATTATCTCAGTGAGTCCTACCGTGCCCCCTCACCGACACTCGGTTCAATTGTCAAACCGTTTTCAAAAATTATTAGCTACCACGAGCTTATAATCGAAATGCCAAGCAAATCGTGTTCAGTAAGAAGTCTTATTTTTATAAGCATAAACCGACTGCAATCCGTGCTAATCCCGGCAGCTTTTAAGAAGTCTTTTAACACCATAGCTTAACCGACTGCAATCCATGCTAATCCCGGTAGCTATATCTTTTAACATAAGCCGACTGCAATCCTTGCTAATCCCGGCAACCCGTGAGTTGACCACGCCAAAACACATTCAGGGCCTAGGTAAGGGGTCATGACTACCCTCCCTAGTATGCTACTTGTCGGGTCGTCACCCAACGCAATACGTATGACAATACGCATCAAGTTCTCGAGAGTTAGATAATTGATATCTTTTCGATCACCAAAGGATCAATCACACAATAATTGGATAAGCAATATCCATATCGATCTATAACCCGTTTTGAGGAATTCATAAGTTAGACCTCCGGCATTATAATCATTTTCATTTGACATATATAAACATATATATTCAGTCAGTGCACCCACACGTATCCTAGGGTTTCGGTTTTTCGCTTAAATGTGCTTTCGAAACTCTTTTCAAAAACATAAGTTGAACGAGCTCAAAATACGGTTCTTAATAAGGCAACTTCATTTTTAATGATTGAGAAAGAGATTAGAAAAGGTTCGGGATCAAACGGAGCTCCGAAACGAGAAATCGGGAATCGGTGACAGAAGCTCACGCACGTCCGTGCCCAGGGGCGCACGACCCGTGCGTGATTTGTTAAAATCACCCAGCCAAACCGAAAGGAGCGCACGGTCCGTGCCCAGAGGCGCACGACCCGTGCGTTCCGTTTTATTTTTTTAACAGAACCAACCCGTAGCAGGCGCGCGGTCCGTGCCCATGGGCGCACGGTCCGTGCGACCTGTGTCTGTTACCGAATTCCGCTTATTTCTCAATTCCGCTTTCCGTTTCCGCCCGAATTCGATTCCTAATATCAATCACTCCTGAAACTCAGAAAATCCCAAATATTCCAGATAGTATACAAATCATTTCATTTCAACGATTTAAAACACAATTACGTAATTCGTTCAACAATTCAATAAAAACCGTAAAAACGCGATATCGCTCAAAAACGGTTTTCGGTTCCAAAATCTTTCGAAAACGAATAATGCCTTATGACTCAAAACCGATATATTTTCAAGACACATAAAAATATCCCTATCCGTGAGTAGAACTCACCGGTAAGTCGAAATCCCGAGAGTTGAGCCGAAAGGCGAAGTCACCGAACCGAAACCCACGAACGATCCCCGTTAGAGCTCAACCGCTTCGAGACCGCAACAACACTTCTGTATACTTCGAATCCAGCAACCTATTCACTTATGAACAGCTCCCAATCTTCAATGTAGTTCCTGAATATACTTCTCCTTAGCTCCTAATGCACATGCAACACCATGAAGTAGTTAAAACTCCATTGTTGACCACTTTGAGCTCCAAGCATCAAAAATGGCAAGATGGGGAGGAGGATGAATGAGGTTCAGAAACTTTGATCAAAGGAAGGGAAATTGAAATTGGAGAAGAATGAGACATGGAGGACTTACATGCATGGCAGATTGTTGAAGGATCCATCCTTGCTCTCCACTCTCTCTCGACCTCACCTCTCTTCTCTCCTCTCCTTTTCTTCTGTTTTCAGTTGCTGAATAAATGAAGATGAGGGATATGAGTGTTTTGTTGTTTCAGTTGGGGCTGAGGGTGTTATGGTTGGGAAAGGACCATAATGCCCTTAGCTCACTTAGTCAAGGTTTTTCGGCCAAGACTCCCCACTACCTCTACGGTTATTTACTCGGTCTAAAATTTCTCGACTCGACCGATTCCGAATTGCGAGTTATTTATTTCTTCGACTAGCTATTATATAAACTCCACTTATAATGTCATTTTAAAAATTAGGGATGTTACAATCACCCCAACTTTTAAAATTTTGTCCTCAAAATTGACAAAACGTACCTTACTGAAAGAGATAGGGATATCGAGCACGCATGTCTTCTTCCAGTTCCCAGGTAGCCTCTTCGACTGAAAAGCCATCCCAGACCACTTTGACAATCGGAATAGTCCTAGAACGCAGAGTCTTCACACCACGCTCCAAGATATAACTAGGAGAAGGTTGAAAGGATAAATCCGGTCGAAGGTCAATTGTATCCACACTCAGTGGTTGAAGGGGATCAGGAATATACTTTCTCAACTGAGATACATGAAAGACATCATGAAGATTGGATAAGGCAGGAGATAGAGCAAGACGATACGCAAGTGGCCCAATACGCTCGATAATTTGGAAAGGTCTAACGTATCGAGGATTGAGTTTCTTCGCTCGCAAGGCTCTACCTGTGCCTATAGTCGGAGAAACTTTCAGAAATACATGATCACCAATCTCAAACTCCAAAGGCCTCCTTCGGTTGTCGGCGTAGCTCTTTTGTCTACTCTGTGCGACCTTCATCCTTTCTCGAATTAATTTGACCCTTTCCGTAGTCTCTCGGACCATGTCCGGCCCCAGAAACTTGTTCTCGCCGATATCATACCAACATAGTGGGGTCCTGCACTTCCTCCCATAAAGTGCCTCGAACGGTGCCATACCGATGCTTGAGTGGTAACTGTTGTTGTACGCGAATTCAATCAATGGAAGATGGTCTTCCCACTTCTTACCGTTATCCAACACACACGCCCGTAACATATCTTCTAGAGTCTGAATGGTCCTCTCTGTCTGACCATCCGTCTGAGGATGATAAGCCGTGCTAAGAAGTATCCTCGTCCCCAGAGCTTCATTCAGCGCTCTCCAAAACCTAGATGTGAACTTAGGATCTCTGTCTGACACTATAGTAGTCGGAACCCCGTGCAATCTGACGATGTTCCTCATATATTCCTCGGCCAACCTTGACACTTTGAAATTCGATCGAACAGGGATAAAGTGAGCAGACTTTGTCAGTCGGTCCACTATTACCCAAATAGAATCATTGCCGTCCTGCGACCTCGGCAAACCCATAACAAAATCCATAGAGATATCTTCCCATTTCCAAACAGGAATATCCAACGGTTGCAACTGACCACCTGGCCTTCGGTGTTCCGCCTTAACCTTCTGACAGGTTAAGCACCGAGAAACAAATTCAGCAACTTCGGCCTTCATCCCAGGCCACCAATACAGCGTCTTCAAATCTCGGTACATCTTGGTAGATCCAGGATGTACAGAATACTTACTTCTGTGAGCCTCTTCCAAAACTTGACCTTTGACTTCCAGGTCATTCGGTATACAAATTCTGCCTTTAAAGCATAAGACACCATCACTATCCTCAGTGAAATCCGGTGACCCTCTTAGAGATTGTAACTTCACATCTGCTTCTTGGGCCACACGGATTTGCTCCTGCAACATACTAGTAACCTGAATATGTCGCAACACCAGTCGGTCCTTCTTCCTTGCTACCTTGAGGTTCATGTTTCTGAAAGATTCTAGCAGGGCCATTTCATGCACCATTAGTTTTGCCGTGTGAATCATTTTTCTGCTCAGAGCATCAGCTACCACATTTGCTTTCCCAAGGTGATACTTCAACTCGAAGTCATAATCCTTTAAAAACTCGGTCCACCTTCTTTGTCTACTATTCAACTCCTTTTGATCAAACAAATACTTCAAGCTTTTGTGATCACTAAAGACTTCGAAACGAGAACCGTAGAGGTAATGTCTCCAAATCTTTAGTGCAAACACAATTGCTGCAAGTTCCAAATCGTGGGTTGGGTAATTCCGCTCATGCGTCTTCAATTGTCTAGATGCATAGGCTACCACATGCTGATTCTGCATAAGGACGCATCCTAAACCCTTCCCGGAGGCATCACTGTAAATCTGAAATCCCAATGACGGATCCGGAAGAATTAGAATTGGAGCAGAAGTCAACTTCTCCTTTAATCCAAGAAAACACTCTTCACAATCAGCACCCCAAGTAAACGGTTGGTCCTTGCGAGTCAATCGAGTAAGTGGAAGAACCAATTGTGAAAAGCCTTCGATAAACCTTCTGTAATATCCGGCCAAACCCAAGAAGCTTCTTATCTCAGTCACTGATGTCGGTCGCTCCCAATTCAACACCGCTTCCACTTTACTAGGATCTACTGCAACTCCTTCCTCAGAAATCACATGACCCAAAAACTTAACTTCCGACATCCAAAAGTCACACTTGGACGGCTTGGCATAGAGCTGCTTCTCTCGGAGTACTCCCAGTACAAAGCGGAGATGTTGGGCATGCTCCTCAATTGACTTGGAGTAAACCAAGATATCGTCAATGAACACAACCACAAATTGATCTAAGTAGGAATGGAATACTCTGTTCATGTAATCCATGAACACGGCAGGAGCGTTAGTCAGTCCAAAGGGCATCACCACAAACTCGTAGTGTCCGTACCTCGTACGAAAGGCGGTCTTCGGGATGTCTAAGGCTCTTACCCTGATCTGATGGTATCCTGACCTTAGATCAATTTTGGAGAAAACTTTAGCACCTCTGAGCTGGTCAAGCAAGTCATATATCCTTGGGAATGGGTACTTGTTCTTGATAGTTATCTTTTTAAGCTGACGATAGTCGATGCATAATCTCATGCTTCCATCTTTCTTCCTTACCAATAACACTGGAGCACCCCACGGAGAAGCACTCGGCCTTATAAACTGTTTAGAAATTAATTCCTCCAGCTGAGACTTCAACTCTTTTAATTCAAGAGGCGACATTCGATAAGGAGCTATAGATACTGGCCCCGCACCCGGCGCCAAATCTATAGAGAATTCAATTTCACGCTCGGGAGGCAAAGAGGAAACTTCCTCAGGAAATACATCAAGAAATTCATTGACAACCTGAACCGAAGACAAGTCTAAACCGGTTTCAGTTGAGGCAGACAAGATGATGACAAAAGCTTCCTCACCTTGATATATGGATTCGTTGGCAGACATGAAGGAAATATCAGCATCTTCAGAAGGAAAACCAATGGAACGGTTGTAGCAGTCAATGGTCACATGATTGTTGACCATCCAATTCATTCCTATAATAACTTCCATTTTCCTCATAGGCAAGCATATGAAGTCAATGGTGAACTCACGTCTTCCGATAACCAAAACACAATTACTACACATAGATTGGGTTCGTACCCGACCCATGGCAGCAGTGAGAATAGAGATCGGCTCGGATATGGGTGAAACAACCAATCCTACCCGATTAGCACAAGCTTCGGAGATAAAAACAATGTGTGGCACCAGAGTCATATAGTATATCAACAGACTGATTAAGAATAAAACCTGGACCCCTTATGAGATTATCTGATGGTTTGACGGTATCCCCATCCAATGTGTTGACCCGATGTTGCCTAGGGGCATCTGGGGTCTCAGAGTAAGCTTTCCTTGCTGGACAGTTGTTGGCATAGTGACCCACCTCCTTGCAAACATAGCACTGATTGGGCTTTGTCTCTGATTGACACTTTCCTTGATGATTCTTTTTACACATGGCGCATCTGCGGTACCCAAAAGTGTCGTCCGACCGAACTTGCTTTCCCTTGTTTGCATTTCCCTTAAATCTAGGATTTGATGAAGATGATTCATTACTCCTTTTCTTTTCATTCCAAAAACCTCTTCTCTCAGCATACATTTTCTTGAGATCACTTTCCGTTGCGTGAGCTTGTTCGACAAGAGCAGGATATGAGGTCATGGCATATGAACTGAGACCTTGGTTCACATCCCCCCTTAGACCTTGCTTGAACATTACTCTCTTCCATTTGTCATCCGGAGCATGAGTACCCAATTCATAAAACTGTGACAATCTTTCAAACTTAGCCGCATATTGACCTACAGTCATTTCCCCTTGCTTTAGGCTGACAAATTCCATCTGCTTAGCCAACCTTTCAGATTCCGGAAAATAGTGACCCAAAAACATTTCCTTGAAGTTCGTCCACTGAAGCGGAGTCCCTTGAAGTTGCATCATTCTTCGTGCATTTGTCCACCATGTGTGGGCATCCTCGTCTAGAGCATTGGCAGCACACAGTACTTTCTCTTCCTCAGTGCATTGCAGAGTTACAAAGATCCTCTCCATTGCATCAACCCAGAAGTGAGCTTTCATAACATTGGATTCTCCCTTGAAGATTGGAGGTTTCATCTTCAAGAACTTAAAGTATGCCCTATGCGGGTCTTCCTGAGGCATAGGAGTTTGCTCATTCTGTGGTTGAGGTTGAGCTTGTTGTTGTTGCAGAAGTATCATGTCATTCATCATCTTTTGCTGATTTTCAATGACGTTCCGCATCCATTCGTGCTGAGGATCTTCCGAGGCAGCATTCCTTCGATTTCTTCCAGCCATGATTCTGCAAAGTATGCACAAAGTGTTTTAGTTGATCAGGCTAAACTCTAATAGCATACTAGGAAAAATCAGACTTAGAAGACTCAAACAACTCTTAATGGCTAAGTCCGACTAGGTCGAACCGCTCTGATACCAAATGTAACACCCCGGTATTTCTAACATGTAGAAGCACCGAAGTGCACAACTAGCGGAATAATCAGAGGACACAGTTCCTGCTTATAATTGGACCAACAAACTTTTTCCGAAATAAACATAAGATCGGAATAATAACACTTCATACAATAGAAGTCATTCGGTATACAACCAATCGGAGTACAACATCCGAGTCCAACACATAAAACAGAAACTGAAATAAGGTTTATACAACTTATACAACACAAGTTCGTACAACCCAAAGGTACAATAGCAATAAAGGAAAACAGCTAGGTCTTCGGCGTCTCCAAGAGCATAGCACTACTCGTGCACAATAGCCTTCCTTTTTCCCTGCTTAGCTGAAAAACAACAACATATGATTGGGTGAGATAACATTATCTCAGTGAGTCCTACCGTGCCCCCTCACCGACACTCGATTCAATTGTCAAACCGTTTTCAAAAATTATTAGCTACCACGAGCTTATAATCGAAATGCCAAGCAAATCGTGTTCAGTAAGAAGTCTTATTTTTATAAGCATAAACCGACTGCAATCCGTGCTAATCCCGGCAGCTTTTAAGAAGTCTTTTAACACCAAAGCTTAACCGACTGCAATCCATGCTAATCCCGGTAGCTATATCTTTTAACATAAGCCGACTGCAATCCTTGCTAATCCCGGCAACCCGTGAGTTGACCACGCCAAAACACATTCAGGGCCTAGGTAAGGGGTCATGACTACCCTCCCTAGTATGCTACTTGTCGGGTCGTCACCCAACGCAATACGTATGACAATACGCATCAAGTTCTCGAGAATTAGATAATTGATATCTTTTCGATCACCAAAGGATCAATCACACAATAATTGGATAAGCAATATCCATATCGATCTATAACCCGTTTTGAGGAATTCATAAGTTAGACCTCCGACATTATAATCATTTTCATTTGACATATATAAACATATATATTCAGTCAGTGTACCCACACGTATCCTAGGGTTTCAGTTTTTCGCTTAAATGTGCTTTTGAAACTCTTTTCAAAAACATAAGTTGAACGAGCTCAAAATACGGTTCTTAATAAGGCAACTTCATTTTTAATGATTGAGAAAGAGATTAGAAAAGGTTCGGGATCAAACGGAGCTCCGAAACGAGAAATCGGGAATCGGTGACAGAAGCTCACGCACGGTCCGTGCCCAGGGGCGCACGACCCGTGCGTGATTTGTTAAAATCACCCAGCCAAACCGAAAGGAGCGCACGGTCCGTGCCCAGGGGCGCACGACCCGTGCATTCCGTTTTATTTTTTTAACAGAACCAACCCGTAGCAGGCGCGCGGTCCGTGCCCATGGGCGCACGGTCCGTGTGACCTGTGTCTGTTACCGAATTCCGCTTATTTCTCAATTCCGCTTTCCGTTTCCGCCCGAATTCGATTCCTAATATCAATCACTCCTGAAACTCAGAAAATCCCAAATATTCCAGATAGTATACAAATCATTTCATTTCAACGATTTAAAACACAATTACGTAATTCGTTCAACAATTCAATAAAAACCGTAAAAACGCGATATCGCTCAAAAACGGTTTTCGGTTCCAAAATCTTTCGAAAACGAATAATGCCTTATGACTCAAAACCGATATATTTTCAAGACACATAAAAATATCCCTATCCGTGAGTAGAACTCACCGGTAAGTCGAAATCCCGAGAGTTGAGCCGAAAGGCGAAGTCACCGAACCGAAACCCACGAACGATCCCCGTTAGAGCTCAACCGCTTCGAGACCGCAACAACACTTCTGTATACTTCGAATCCAGCAACCTATTCACTTATGAACAGCTCCCAATCTTCAATGTAGTTCCTGAATATACTTCTCCTTAGCTCCTAATGCACATGCAACACCATGAAGTAGTTAAAACTCCATTGTTGACCACTTTGAGCTCCAAGCATCAAAAAAGGCAAGATGGGGAGGAGGATGAATGAGGTTCAGAAACTTTAATCAAAGGAAGGGAAATTGAAATTGGAGAAGAATGAGACATGGAGGACTTACATGCATGGCAGATTGTTGAAGGATCCATCCTTGCTCTCCACTCTCTCTCTCGACCTCACCTCTCTTCTCTCCTCTCCTTTTCTTCTGTTTTCAGTTGCTGAATAAATGAAGATGAGGGATATGAGTGTTTTGTTGTTTCAGTTGGGGCTGAGGGTGTTATGGTTGGGAAAGGACCATAATGCCCTTAGCTCACTTAGTCAAGGTTTTTCGGCCAAGACTCCCCACTACCTCTACGGTTATTTACTCGGTCTAAAATTTCTCGACTCGACCGATTCCGAATTGCGAGTTATTTATTTCTTCGACTAGCTATTATATAAACTCCACTTATAATGTCATTTTAAAAATTAGGGATGTTACAGGTAAGATCGGGCATGAGGCGTCCGGGTGTGAGCATAAGGAGGTGGTTTGTTTCAACTGTGGCGAAGGAGGACACATCAGTAATCAGTGTCAGAAACCAAAGAAGGAGCGGGCTAGTGGAAAAGTGTTCGCATTGGCAGAGACAGAGACTTCCGAAGAAGATGGACTTATTAGAGGTACATGCTTCATTAATAATATTCCTCTATCTTCTATTGTTGATACCGGTGCTACTCATTGTTTTATTGCTGATGATTGTGTTGAAAGATTGGGTCTTGCGTTGTCTTCTATGAATGGAGAGATGGTCGTCGACACTCCAGCTAAGGGGTCGGTGACTACTTCTCTAGTGTGCTCTCAATGTCCTTTCTCGATTTTCGACAGAGACTTTGTTGTTGATCCGATTTGTTTGCCGTTAAGTGGATTGGATGTAATCTTAGGTATGAACTGGTTAGAGCATAACCATGTGAATATTAACTGCCGTAGTAAGTCTGTAAGTTTTTCTACCCCTGAAGAGGAGGAAGCTTGTTTGTTGTCTGCCGGTCAGTTGCGGAAGTTGATGCGGGAGGAAGTCCAGTTATTCTCGCCGATGGCGTCAATGTCTGTCGAGAACCAAGCCGTAATTGAAGGGCTGCGGGTAGTATGTGAATTTCCTGAAGTTTTCCCTGATGAGATTCCAGGTGTGCCGCCAGAGAGAGAAGTGGAATTCGCTATTGATCTTGTACCTGGTACCAGACCTGTTTCTATGGCACCGTACAGGATGTCTGCATCTGAATTGTCCGAATTGAAGAAGCATCTTGAGGATTTGCTCGAAAAGAAGTTTGTGAGATCAAGTGTGTCGCCGGGGGGAGCTCCTGTGTTTCTAGTAAAGAAGAAAGATGGAAGTATGAGGCTCTGTGTTGATTATAGACAGTTGAATAAGGTAACGGTTAAGAACAAGTATCCACTCCCAAGGATAGATGATTTGATGGATCAGCTGGTGGGTGCTCAAGTGTTTAGTAAGATTGATTTGCGGTCGAGCTATCATCAGATTAAAGGGAAAGACAAGGATATTATGAAGACGACCTTTAGAACGCGTTATGGGCTTTATGAGTATTCGGTAATGCCTTTTGGTGTTACTAACGCGCCGGGGGTATTTATGGAATACATGAACCGTATCTTCCATACTTACTTGGATCAGTTTGTGGTGGTATTCATCAATGATATTCTGGTCTACTCTATGTCAGAAGAAGAGCATGCAGAGCATTTGAGATTAGTGTTGGAGGTCCTGAAAGAGAAGAAGTTGTATGCAAATTTGTCTAAATGTGAATTCTGGTTGAAGGAAATAAGTTTCCTTGGTCACGTCATTTCAGGTATTGGCATTGCGGTAGATCCGTCTAAAGTATATGCAGTGTTGTAGTTGGAAGCCCCGAAGTCGGCTACCGAGATTAGGAGCTTTTTAGGGTTAGCTGGTTATTATAGAAGGTTCATTGAAGGATTTTCTAAGTTAGCACTCCCGCTAACTCAGCTGACGTGCAAAGGTAAAGCTTTTGTGTGGGACGCTCGTTGTGAAGAGAGTTTCGCCGAATTGAAGAAGAGATTGACGACGTCTCCTGTAACGCCCCAAATTTAATTAGTCATCTAATTGAATTATTTATTTTAATCAATTGGGGATTATGTGGTGATAGAAAATAAAATAAATATATATGAGGTAATTGGACCTATTTATAAGGTGAGGGCTAGTATTAATTAATTTAGGGTTTTAATTTATTTAGGAGGTGTTGTCATGAATTAGGTGGTGCACATAAAGGGCCCATGATCCATTAGTTGGCCCATGACCCATCATTTATCCTTAAGGGTCGAATATGTAGGGGTTGCTAGGGTTAGTTCATTTTCCCACTTATCACCAAAAGAAAGAAAAGAAAAGAAAAGAGAGAGAGAGAGAGAGGAGGGGAGTGGCCGAAGCCCTCAAGGAGGAAGGGGAGAGAGAAACTCGTGGAAGCAAGAAAGGGAAAGAAGAGGAAGGCTACAATCCTTGGTGTCTATCTCCCTAAGGTTTCTACTCATCTAAATCTAAGGTTAGGGGGCTCTCCTTTGCATCTTTAATAGTGTATGTGATGAGTGTTGTCTAGGTTTAGGTTCTAGGGTGATTTCCATGAATGGTTGGTGTGTTTTAATGTTGTTATCATGCTGAAAATGTGTTTGTGCAAAGACTTGCTTGATTGGTGTTGAGTAGGACACAATATGAATTATGCATGCTAGGTGTTTGATGTTATGACTGAATGGTATTTTTTTTTGGTGGAAAACGTGATGGTTAGCATTCATAGTGATAATTGGTGTGGGGTTTTATTCAATTCGATGAAATTGTGGTGTTGGTGATTGAGTATGATGAGTCTATTCACTTAGGGTTTTTGGTGCATTCTGATACTGTTTCGGTTTTCTGAAAACTGGTACTGTTTGGTTAATCCAAAAATTATGTAGCTGATTGTTTTCGAAAACAGACTTAAAGCCGGTCGTTTTGGCACTAGTTTCGTTCAATTTGGAGCTGTGTAGCTCAAGTTATGAGTCTCCAGAGTTGGGTCAAATTTCTGGAATCAATCTGTGTAGAGGTTCGGTCTTGGCAAGTTTTGTGTCCTCATTCGAACTCCGTTTTTAATGATTCTTGCTTAGTTGGAAAGTAGACTCAATTCCCTTCAAAATGAGCACTGGTTTCATCCAATTTCATTAAGAAATGAGAGAGAAAATTTGGTTGCAAGTTGAGCAAAAATTCTGTTCCTAGGCGCCTTAGCCATGGGCGCCAAGGCTTGCTGTTCCTGTTGCTGTGTCTGGTGCTAGGCGCCTTGTGCCTGGGCGCCATGTTCCCCCTGCGCCAGTTTTGCTGGGCGCCATGTTCCCCCTGCGCCAGTTTTGCTGGGCGCCAAAACCAGGATGTTGCCTAAAATGTTCCAAACTTGTTTTTGACGTAACTTTTTACTCGGTTGTCCAAATTGGGTGGTTCAAAATGCGTTTCGAAGCTAATTCCGATGTCTTCCTAAATATTCTGGTTTTAGGCAAAAAATGGATTATTTTCCTGATGGTTCTGGACTGAAGTTGTTCAAGGTGTCTAATTGCAATTTTTATTCACTTTCTCCTATTCCGTGTCAATGTCCTAAAATGATTTAATTAAATTGGTACTGAGTTTATTGGTGAGTTATTTGGTGAGTTTATTGGTGATATTTATTTGGTGAGTTTATTGGTGATGTTTATTTGGTGAGTTCATTGGTGAGTTTATTGGTGATATTTATTTGGTGAGTTTATTGGTGAGTTATTTGGTGAGTTTATTGGTGATGTTTACTTGGTGAATTTATTGGTGATGTTTATTTGGTGAGTGGGCTGCGGCCGGAGCTATGCTCAAAGCGACGATTGTGCCCTCAAGGCTTATTTTTATAGACCCTTGGAGTTTTGGGTTATGGTGAGAGGGGATTAATTGGTGATTATGCTTGTTGCTCACTTGGTGCGTTTTGGTGTGTTTTGGTGTGTATGATGCATTGTTCATGGCGTCTCATAAACCATATGCATTTGGTGAGTGGGCTGCGGCCGGAGCTATGCTCAAAGCGACGATTGTGCCCTCAAGGCTTATTTTTGGTGACGGATCCGACATGCATATGCCCAGTGGAGTTTTGGGTTGCATTCATACATATACTCATGCATTTGGTGATATTGGTGTGGTTGTGCCTATTGTTGTTGTTGGTGTTGTTCGGTGATGTTTCTCAATGATGTAAAGTAGCAGCGTGTGTTAATATTGTTGTGAATTGGCGTGCCTAGTTGTCCTTCCTAGTTGATGCTTATTTCGTATGCTATTACTTATGTAAAGAGACTCACCCTACTGCTTTTTATGTTGCTTCTTATGTCGGCAACGTGCAGGTGATAGAGAGTGAAGGTTATCCCCATACCTTCTTCTAGTAGGATGAGTCATGCTCTGATACGTAGCACCGGGGGGGCGTCTTATGTTTACTTGTCATTTTATTTGATGTTGTTAGGCTGTTATTTCGGTGATGTATCGAATTATGTTCAAACTTATTGTTTTCCGCTGTGACGGTGATTTAATTCAGTTGATGTAAACTAAACCGGAGATTTGTGGGCTTGCCCCTTGACTGTGTGCTAATGTATCGTGCTGTTATTCTGTGGAAGTATATCAATTCAAGTTGTTTGCTTTAAATGGAGTTTACTGTAGCACTCTCTTGCGGTTATTTAAAAAGAAAAAGAAACTCTGATTTTATTAACTAGTAATTAAATAGAAGGGGGTGTTACATAAGTGGTATCAGAGCAATGGTTGGTCCGTCCGGCCAAGTCGTCGAGTCGTTGTGTTGGTGTACGACCAACTGTTGTCTTTTAAGTGCTGACCAATATTTGTGTTGCAGGTAAACCAAGAGTTGCTAATGGTAAGTGAACTAGTGGGGGAGATACCCCTGCTGGTACTGTGTGTTGTATTGCATTTCTGTGTGTGAACTTTGTGTCCCTGTTGTTGGTTGCTGTTCTTTAACTTTCTTGTGGAACGAATTCTGACTTCGTTTGTGTGGCTTTCAATAACTTACCTTGCTGTTTAATATTGACATGTGTTTCGACTGGTTTAAAAATTGTTTCGACACTAGGTCTTGTATGAACTCTTTGGTGGTGTGTCTTGTCGTGGAGTCTAAATGCATTGTGAGAAATTGTTTTGATAAATTATGTCAAACTAGTACATGCCTAAAAATGTTGAGGTTTGGTGTTCCCTAATTTATAAATGTTTTCCATTTTGAGGCTGTTTGTATTTATTCTAAGGGACTATGACATCCTTCACTTAGCAGAAAAGAATTGTTAATTTTATTTGAAAACAATTATGACATCTTTTGCGTTAGTTGTTTATTTTTGGTGTTGTTCCTAATTGTTTTGACATGCAGTGTCGTAAGTGTAAGGTCCATGAATTGTTTTGCAATCTCCATGCTACTTGGAGTTTGATATTGTACGCTTGGATTTTATGAAAATTTTTGGTCATTACTTCTTGAATTGTGTTATGTGGTTTTGTGATCTGAAAAATAAAGTGATTTCTGAAATTGCTTTTAAACACCTGTAAAACAATTTTGTGGTTGAGTACCGGTATTGGTATGAAAATTTGTTTTGATAAATGAGCACTGATTTTGTATAAAGCTTTCACTATGGTTTGGTTTTGATTTCGAATTATATTACGCACTAAGTACCGTGTGAAATGGTTTTGAAAAGTGGACTATATTTTATGTTGTTGTTATCTACCTTATTCGGTCTTTTGCCTAATTTTCCTCAACATGTGATGTTTCCAACTCCGAATCCTTGCGAACTATTTCATGACCGTGAGCTGTAATCCCTACACTGGATTGTCCCTGATTTTGTTTTGGTTGTTGTACTCTTTACAATTGGTGCTACGTGATTTTGGGAGACCATAAACATTTAAAATGCGCATTGGCGCAGTTTATGTATTTCATTGGGTTAGCTTTTATTGTTGTATGTCCTTAAGAATGCTTTGTTCAAATTGTTAGAGTTGATGTTTAATTGATTGATTTGGTGTGTATTGTTGTGTTTGTAAAATGTTGAGATGTAGTGCGTAACACTGTTTCGGTTTTCGTGAAACTGGGACTGTTCGGCCAGTCCAAAAATTTCGTGTTTAATTGTTCGTGAAAATAGATTTCACGCCGGTCGTTTTGGTGCCGGTTTCGTTCGATTTGGATTTGTGTAGCTCTAGTTGTAGGCTCCACAAGTGAGGTTAATAATCTGGGAGCATTCTGGACATAGGTTCTGTATTTTAAAAACTGGAAACCTTTCGTTTGTCCAAAAATTATGGGACATATTTTGTTAGGAAATAGACTTAACTCTGGTCATTTTGGCACTGGTTTGGTTGAATTTGGATTTGTGTAGCTTAAGTTACGAGTCTCCAAAGTTAGGTCAAATTTCTGGAAGTAACCTGTGAATAGGTTCGGTTTTTGCAAGTTTTGTGTTCTCGATTGAATTCCGTTTTGAATGATTCTCGTTTAGTTAGAAAATAGACTGAATTCTCTACAAAGTAGGCACTGGTTCCACCGAATTTCATTAAGAAATGAGAAAGAAAAATTGGTCGCAAGTTGCGTAAGAAATTCTGTCTAAGTCGCTGTTTTCCAAACGTTGCTGCTGCTGTTTTGTATAAGAATAATTGTTGCTGTTGCTGTCTTTATAAAATGCCCTTGCTGTGCTGTTTTCAGAAAAATGCCCTTGCTGTGCTGTTTTCAGAAAAATGCTCTTGCTGTTGCTGTGTTGTTTTTACCGCTATTTTGCGATTTAATGTTGCTGTCTTCGAACTGTTTTTACTGCTGTTTTTGCAACTTAATGTTGCTGTTTTAAACGGTTTTGCTGCTGTTGTTGCAAATTGATGTCACCGTTTTCACGTTGTTTTATTGCTGTTTCTGAAAGTAATAGTACTGTTTTTGCACTAGAGTGTGCTGCTGTTTTCTTAAAATTTGAAGAGCTGCTTTCTTCAACTTAATTGGTGCTGTTCCCTTATATTTAAAATGCTGTTTCCTCAATCTAAATATGTTGCTTACTCAAATTTAAAGTGCTGTGTTCTTAAAATTAAAATGTTGTTTCCTTGAAATTAAAGGTGTTGTTTCTTGAATGTAAAGGTGCTGTTTCGTCATAGTTTAAAGTGCTGTTTTCCCTATCTCCAAGTGGTTGTAGTTACAATAATTTCGGCCGTCCTTATGTTGCGATGCCCAATGTATATGACTAATGATAAATATAACGACGTGTCAATTGTGCCAAGTTACCTATGATGATGATGTGGATGTGATGTGAACGTGTTGTGTGTCGATTAAATGATGATGTGAAGTTGATGTGAGTGTGTTGTGTGTGTGCCCGTGAGGATAGATGAGTGAGATAGAATGCAAGTTAGTCTATCAGAGTGGCGCAGCGGAGTAGAGAGTGAGCCTGATTGTTACTGCTTGAAGTTACCTGGCTGAACAAGTAGGAGGGACGGCCGCCCAAGCACTTACCGCCGGTAATCAAAGCAATAGTAATCAGCAGGATGGATAGCACTAGTTGTCTAGATGGCTTAGTTGGTTATTGGAGGAGTGTTAGCTTTGGCGAGAAGATTTTGAGGACGAAATATTCTAAGTGGGGGAGAGTTGTAACGCCCCAAATTTAATTAGTCATCTAATTGAATTATTTATTTTAATCAATTGGGGATTATGTGGTGATAGAAAATAAAATAAATATATATGAGGTAATTGGACCTATTTATAAGGTGAGGGCTAGTATTAATTAATTTAGGGTTTTAATTTATTTAGGAGGTGTTGTCATGAATTAGGTGGTGCACATAAAGGGCCCATGATCCATTAGTTGGCCCATGACCCATCATTTATCCTTAAGGGTCGAATATGTAGGGGTTGCTAGGGTTAGTTCATTTTCCCAGTTATCACCAAAAGAAAGAAAAGAAAAGAAAAGAGAGAGAGAGAGAGGAGGGGAGTGGCCGAAGCCCTCAAGGAGGAAGGGGAGAGAGAAACTCGTGGAAGCAAGAAAGGGAAAGAAGAGGAAGGCTACAATCCTTGGTGTCTATCTCCCTAAGGTTTCTACTCATCTAAATCTAAGGTTAGGGGGCTCTCCTTTGCATCTTTAATAGTGTATGTGATGAGTGTTGTCTAGGTTTAGGTTCTAGGGTGATTTCCATGAATGGTTGGTGTGTTTTAATGTTGTTATCATGCTGAAAATGTGTTTGTGCAAAGACTTGCTTGATTGGTGTTGAGTAGGACACAATATGAATGATGCATGCTAGGTGTTTGATGTTATGACTGAATGGTATTTTTTTTTGGTGGAAAACGTGATGGTTAGCATTCATAGTGATAATTGGTGTGGGGTTTTATTCAATTCGATGAAATTGTGGTGTTGGTGATTGAGTATGATGAGTCTATTCACTTAGGGTTTTTGGTGCATTCTGATACTGTTTCGGTTTTCTGAAAACTGTTACTGTTTGGTTAATCCAAAAATTATGTAGCTGATTGTTTTCGAAAATAGACTTAAAGTCGGTCGTTTTGGCACTAGTTTCGTTCAATTTGGAGCTGTGTAGCTCAAGTTATGAGTCTCCAGAGTTGGGTCAAATTTCTGGAATCAATCTGTGTAGAAGTTCGGTCTTGGCAAGTTTTGTGTCCTCATTCGAACTCCGTTTTGAATGATTCTTGCTTAGTTGGAAAGTAGACTCAATTCCCTTCAAAATGAGCACTGGTTTCATCCAATTTCATTAAGAAATGAGAGAGAAAATTTGGTTGCAAGTTGAGCAAAAATTCTGTTCCTAGGCGCCTTAGCCATGGGCGCCAAGGCTTGCTGTTCCTGTTGCTGTGTCTGGTGCTAGGCGCCTTGTGCCTGGGCGCCATGTTCCCCCTGCGCCAGTTTTGCTGGGCGCCAAAACCAGGATGTTGCCTAAAATGTTCCAAACTTGTTTTTGACGTAACTTTTTACTCGGTTGTCCAAATTGGGTGGTTCAAAATGCGTTTCGAAGCTAATTCCGATGTCTTCCTAAATATTCTGGTTTTAGGCAAAAAATGGATTATTTTCCTGATGGTTCTGGACTGAAGTTGTTCAAGGTGTCTAATTGCAATTTTTATTCACTTTCTCCTATTCCGTGTCAATGTCCTAAAATGATTTAATTAAATTGGTATTGAGTTTATTGGTGAGTTATTTGGTGAGTTTATTGGTGATATTTATTTGGTGAGTTTATTGGTGATGTTTATTTGGTGAGTTCATTGGTGAGTTTATTGGTGATATTTATTTGGTGAGTTTATTGGTGAGTTATTTGGTGAGTTTATTGGTGATGTTTACTTGGTGAATTTATTGGTGATGTTTATTTGGTGAGTGGGCTGCGGCCGGAGCTATGCTCAAAGCGACGATTGTGCCCTCAAGGCTTATTTTTATAGACCCTTGGAGTTTTGGGTTATGGTGAGAGGGGATTAATTGGTGATTATGCTTGTTGCTCACTTGGTGCGTTTTGGTGTGTTTTGGTGTGTATGATGCATTGTTCATGGCGTCTCATAAACCATATGCATTTGGTGAGTGGGCTGCGGCCAGAGCTATGCTCAAAGCGACGATTGTGCCCTCAAGGCTTATTTTTGGTGACGGATCCGACATGCATATGCCCAGTGGAGTTTTGGGTTGCATTCATACATATACTCATGCATTTGGTGATGTTGGTGTGGTTGTGCCTATTGTTGTTGTTGGTGTTGTTCGGTGATGTTTCTCAATGATGTAAAGTAGCAGCGTGTGTTAATATTGTTGTGAATTGGTGCGCCAGTTCTCCCCGCGCCAATGCCTGGGCGCTAGGCGCCCTGCGCCAGTTTTTGCTGGGCGCCAAAATCAGGATGTTGCCTAAATTTTTCCAAACTTGTTTTTAATGTAACTTTTGACTCGGTTATCCAAATTTAACGGTTCAAAGTGCGTTTCGAAGCTAATTTCGGTGTCTATCCAAATATTCTGGTTTTATGTAAAAAATGGGTTATTTTACTGGTGGTTCTGGACTGAAGTTGTTCAAGGTGTATAATTTCAATTTTTATTCACTTTCCCTATGTTGCGTCAAATCCTAAATTGGCCTAATTGAATTTGGTGTTGGTGTGAGTGGTGGGTTGAGTTGGTGAGTGTATTATGGTGTGATTGGTGAGCAGAGGCTTCGGCCTAATTTTAATTGGTGAGCAGAGGCTTCGGCCTAATTTTAATTGGTGAGCAGAGGCTCCGGCCTAATTTTGAATCGGTAAGTTGATTTAATGGTGAGTTTGATGAATTGTGTGGTGTGTGGTGGTGCATTTCCATAACATCTCATGAAACATGTGCATTATTGGTGAGCAGAGGCTTCGGCCTAATTTTATTTGGTGAGCAGAGGCTACGGCCTATTTGTATTTGGTGACGGATCCGACATGCATGTGCCCGTGGAGTTTGGGTTGCATTTCATGCATAACCATGTATTGTGTAGTGCTGCTTGGAAATGTAATGTTGATGTGACTGTTGCCATTGTTGTGAATCGGTGTGCCTGGTTTCCTTTTCCTATGCAGTGCTTAATTCCATATGTTATTAATTATGAAAAGAGACTCACCCTACTGCTTTTATGTTGCTTCTTATGTCGGCAACGTGCAGGTAATAACGAGTGAAGGTTACCTTTATACCTTCGTTTGGTAGGAAGTGTCATGCTCTGATACGTAGCACCGGGGGGCGTCTTATGCTTAAGTGTTGTTGTCTTTATACTGTTAGACCATTTTTGGTGATGTATTGGTTTTGTTTTCGAACTTAATTATTATTTCGCTGCTGGTAGTGACTGAATTTAGTCGATGTGAACTAAACGTTTTTTTTTATGATGCTATGTATCTTGTGGTTTTAACCGAACAATGAAAATTGAAGTTGTTGATTTAATGAAGTAAGTGTAGCACTCGCTTAGATTGTTTTAAAAAAAAAAAGAAAGAAACTCTGATTTTATTAAATAGTAAGGTTATTAGAAAAGGGTTGTTACAGACAGTATCAGAGAAGCTCAGAAGTTGGATGTTAAGCTGGTGGATTCGATGGTTGGAATCGATCAGTCTGAGAATAATGATTTCAAGCTGGATGCGCAAGGTGTGTTGAGGTTCCGTAATAGAATTTGTATTCCTGATGACGCGGAGATGAAGAAAGCAATTCTTGAAGAGAGTCATAGGATTAAGTTGAGTATTCATCCGGGAGCTACTAAGATGTATCAGGACTTGAATAAGTTGTTTTGGTGGCAAGGGATGAAGCGTGATGTAGCGCAGTTTGTGTATGCATGTTTAACTTGTCAGAAGTCGAAAGTTGAACATCAGAAGCCCGCAAGGTTGATGCAACCGTTAGAGGTTCCGGAATGGAAATGGGATAGTATTTCAATGGACTTTGTGACGGGATTGCCAAATACCGCGAGAGGTCATGATGCTATTTGGGTGATTGTTGATAGGCTAACGAAGTCAGCTCATTTTGTTCCTATTAACATCACATATCCAGTGCCGAAGTTGGCAGAGATTTATATCCGAGAGATTGTGAAGCTGCATGGTGTTCCGCTATGTGTCGTTTCGGATAGGGATCTGAGGTTCACGTCTAGTTTTTGGAAGAGTTTGCAAGCGGAGTTGGGTTCTAAGTTGAGGTTGAGTTCGGCGTATCTCCCTCAGACGGATGGTCAGACAGAGAGGACTATTCAGTCGTTGGAGGATTTGTTGAGAGCTTGTGTTCTGGAGCAAGGAGGTTCGTGGGATGCGTACCTTTCGTTGATAGAGTTCACTTATAATAACAGTTACCATTCTAGTATTGGGATGGCACCTTTGGAAGCGTTGTATGGTCGGAGATGAAGGACTCCTCTATGTTGGTATGAATCTGGGGAAAGTGTAGTACTTGGACCGGCAATTGTTCGAGAGACTACTGAGAAGGTGAGATTGATTCGGGAGAAGATGAAAGCCTCGCAAAGTAGACAGAAGAGTTACCATGATAAGCGAAGGAAGGATTTAGAATTTCAAGCAGGTGAGCATGTGTTTTTGAGAGTCACTCCAGTGACCGGTGTTGGACGCACTTTGAAGTCTAAGAAGCTCACGCCTCGTTTTATCGGTCTGTATCAGATTTCGGAAAGAGTTGGAAATGATGCTTATAGGGTGGCCTTGCCGCCTAATCTTTTGAACTTGCACGATGTGTTTCATGTGTCGCAACTTCGGAAGTATGTTTTAGATCCATCTCATGTAATTCATATGGATGATGTGCAAGTACGGGATAATCTCACTGTGGAGACGATGCCTGTGCGTATTGAAGATAATGAAGTGAAGACTCTTAGAGGCAAGGAGATCGCTTTGGTGAAAGTAGTCTGGCTGGGAGCTGCCGGAGAAAGCATGACATGGGAGCCGGAAAGCAGGATGCGGGAGTCGTATCCAGAGTTGTTCGAACCAGGTAAATTTTCGAGGACGAAAATATTCTAAGTGGGGGAGAGTTGTAACGCCCTAAAATTTAATTAATTATTTAATTGAATTATTTGGGAATTTAATTGGTAGAAAAATAATAAAATACTAATAATGCTAGTATATGTGGACCTATTGTTGGGGTTGGGATTATTAAAATGAGAAGTATTAGTGAGGCCCATGAATAAGTCGCATAAGTTAAGGAAAAGCCCATAGGACTAAATGAGCATATAAGGGATTAGGTTAGGGTTTTGCTTATTTAGAAGGATAAGAAAAATAGAATTGGAGAGAAGAGAAGAGAGAAGAGGCGCGGCGAAGAGGAGAGAGAGCTAGGGCAAAGCTTCGAGTTCTCCAAAGGCTAAGGTAAGGGTGGGGTTCTATCTCTATAATTGGGTGTATGAAGGGCTCTATGTAGAAAGGTTGATGGAACCCTAGGTGTGCTTAAGTTAGAAGACCCTAGTTGTAGGTATTGAATTTTTATATGATGATTGAACATGATTGATGATGATTGAACATGATTGATGATGATTGAACGTGCTTGATGATGTTTTGGAATCGAAATTCTGGTCATGGGCGCCATTGGCGCCGTTTTTGATGTTGCTGTCTGGGCGCCGTCCCTGTCTATGTCGCTGGGCGCCCTCCTGGGCGCCGTTCTGTGCGTGTGTTGTGGTCTGGGCGCCATGGGCGCCGTTCCTGTAAATGTTGCTGGGTGCCAAGGGCGCCACCCTGTTGTGTTGTGTTGTGGTCTTGCAGGTACCTGGCGCATAGGGCGCCAAGGGTGCCTAATCCTGGCTGCCCGTTGTTGCTGTTCCCGGGGCGCCATGGGCGCCGGTTGATGTTTTCCTGGCACAAGGGCGCCAAGTCTTGGCTGCCTGATTTTGAGGTTGCTGAGTTTTCCTAGCGCAAGGGCGCCAAGGTTTGGCTGCCCGGTTGCTGTTGTTGCGTGCTGTGTCTGGCGTAGGGGCGCCATGGGCGCCTAAATCAGGCTGCCTCGTGCTGTGTCTGGCGCAAGGGCGTCATGGGCGCCTAAATCAGGCTGCCTTGTGTTGTGTTGCGTTGCTGGGCGCCATGGGTGCCAAGGGCTCTAGTTTGGCTGCCCGTTGTGCTGCTGGGCGCCATGGGCGCCAGTTTGGCTGCCATTTATGTTGCTTGGCGCAGTGGGCGCCAAGGGCGCCAAGTGTGGGTGCCCAAATGTGAATTTCATGATTGTTATTTAAAATGATGTTGAATATGTGATTAGGCCCAAAGTTGCCAAAATGTTGAAAGTTGCTAAAATGTTGCGATGTTGCCAAAATGTTGAAAGTTGCTAAAATATTTCGATGTTGCCAAAATGTTGAAAATTGCTAAGTTGTAAATTGTTGACGACGAAGGTTGTACGAAGACGAATTTGCCTCTATTCATTGGCAGGTGATGTGTTGTAGGCCTACGGCCAATGTTGCTTTCCGATGTTGTTGCGTTGCTATGTAACCGTTGTTATTTGTTTGTGCATTTACATAGCGTCGCATGCATAGCATATTTTTACGATGGACTTATTCTCAAACCACAATGGCCTGGATTGGCAAACCACGACGACGATGTTGCGATGTTGATGCCCCTATTTACGGGCTTGAATTATGGTACCACATGCATTATAGGGCAGTGGCCTTGAGTTGAGTCACATTTCGCATTATGTGCATACTTATGTGATTGAGATGATTTTGACTGCTGTTAAGTGATGAATTGACCTGAATTATATATTGTTTTTCATGTATCCGATTATATAGTGCGATATCTCACCCCTTCTGTTTGAATGTTACCCCAATGTTGGTAATGTGCAGGTAATCCCGAATGAAGGCAGTTCACCTTCGTTTGATCGAGTCGGTGTCGTCGCTCTGATATGTAACACTCGGGGGGAATGGACACGCGTTTTATTATTGTTTGCCTTGTTATTTCGTTGTTGGAGCTTTAAGCTGTTATGTTGCTATTTTGATTTTTTTCTGAGCTATCTTGAGTTGTTAAGACGCAACGATTATTTCATTTGACTTGTTGTGAATCCGCTGCATAGTTTTTAAAGATGAATTATTTCTGAGGATTAAAATGGTTGTCTTATCGGTTCATCCAAACGTGTTATATAACTGTTTTCAAAAGCGAATTAACTCGTTGTTGTTTTCACGAAGTAAATGTGGCACTCCATTGTTTGTTGAAAAAGATTTTTATGAACTCAGATATTTTTGCATTATTTTGCCGGGTAGAAATGGGGTGTTACACATAGGGCTCATGACTTCCCCTACCCTAGCACACTAAACTGAAATAGGGTCGTCACCCTAACTGAATTGATGTATATATTTTAATATACCTGAACATGAACATAACAATGATCTTGAACATAACAATGAGCTTATACATAACATGATCTCTTACTTAACATGATCTTATACTTAACATTAGGGTCTCTAGTCCGTCTTATCTTAGTTTAACGTGAGCTCACTCGTGATTACTAATCTAATTAATCCAACCTGTAACATTTACCATTCAGTCCAAACATAATTATATCAACCACACCTAGCCTGATCATAACATAACAATCAACTTCATATCATGAACTTAACTTGGTCTTAATTATCCTCATAACATTAACATGATTTAGGACATTAGGCTAACATCAATCATAATCAATTTCATAGCAATAGCATCATAACATCATTGGGTGAGGTTGGGGAAGGGATTAGAATGCAAATGGAACCGTTTGGAATGGCCTAAAACACATTTTAAAAGAGGGTACCCGAAGAGCACGCACGGTCCGTGCCCAGGGGCGCACGACCCGTGCGCGTTCGAAAGACTTAGAAATTTTCAACCCGAAAAGAGCGCACGATCCGTACTCCTTAGGCGCACGATCCGTGCGAAGTCCAAAAATCAACCCAGGCTCCCTGCGAACAGCCAGCACGATCCATGTGTAACAGCCCAGGTCCACCGCAGTGGCCACCCCGGTCCCACTGTTACCTCACGGTCTTCTCTACCCCTCTTGTAGAATTTTTGCCTTCCGTGGGAATCGAACCTTGCACCTGAGGCATAAGTGC
Organism: Astragalus membranaceus; assembly: GCA_039519185.1. Taxonomy (NCBI): domain Eukaryota; kingdom Viridiplantae; phylum Streptophyta; class Magnoliopsida; order Fabales; family Fabaceae; genus Astragalus; species Astragalus membranaceus. The sequence goes on from CM076846.1 coordinate 41,290,689, forward strand.
AAGTTAAACACACCTCCCACTACCAATTGAGCACGCGCTCAATTGGTAGTGGGAGGTGTGTTTAACTTGCACTTATGCCTCAGGTGCAAGGTTCGATTCCCACGGAAGGCAAAAATTCTACAAGAGGGGTAGAGAAGACCGTGAGGTAACAGTGCCGGGGTGGCCAATGCGTTGGACCTGGGCTGTTACATAAAAATCTAATGTAACACCCCTTTTCTAATAACTTTACTTTTAATAAAATCAGAGTCTCTTTTTTTTTTTTTTGAAAACAATTAAAGTGAGTGCTACACTTACTCCATGAAAATCAAGATACATAACACCATAAGAAAAAGGTTTAGTTCGCATCAACTAAATCCAATCACCATCAGCAGCGGAATAATAATCAGTTCAAATTTAAAGCCAATACATCACCAATGAAAACTAACAGTTTTAGGAAAATAAAGCATAAACATAAGGACACCCCCCCCCCCCTGGTGCTACGTATCAGAGCGTGACACTTCCTACCAGACGAAGGCATAAGAAATCCTTCACTCGCTATTACCTGCACGTTGCCGACATAAGAAGCAACATAAAAGCAGTAGGGTGAGTCTCTTTTCATAATTAATAACATATGAGAATTAAGCACTGCATAGGAAAAGGAAACCAGGCACACCAGTTCATAACAATAGGAAACATTCGCATCAGCATACTAAATTCCAAACAGCACTATATAATATATGATTATGTATGTAATGCAACCCAAACTCCACGGGTACATGCATGTCGGATCCGTCACCAATACAAATAGGCCGTAGCCTCTGCTCACCAAATCAAAATTAGGCCGTAGCCTCTGCTCACCAATAATGCATATGTCCATGAGATGCTATGGGAATGCATTACAACACACCAAGTCCAAGCAATTTATCATTTAAAATTCATGATCTCACCATTGTATATTAATCAGCTCACCAAATTAAAATTAGGCCGTAGCCTCTGCTCACCAATCTCACCCTATCACACTCACCAATTCAGCTCACCACTCACACCAACACCAATTCAAATAGACCAGCTTAGGACATTGACACAACATAGGGAAAGTGGGTAAAAATAGCCATTTGGACACTTGAACACCATCAGCCAGAAACACCAGTGAAAATAAATTATTTTTGCATAAAATTGAGACTATTGGATAGGCACTGAAATTAGCTTCAAAACGCATTTTGAACCGTTGAATATGGATAACCGAGTCAAAAGTTATATTAAAAACAGTTTAGGAAAAATGTTAGACATTCTGGAAACAGGCGCATGGGCGCTGGGCGCCCAGGGGCAACACAGCGCTTGGCGCATGGGCGCTTGGCGCCCAGGAGAGGCAACACGCAACAGCGCACAGGCGCATAGGCGCTTGGCGCCCAGGAGCAACACGCGCAACAGCGCACAGGCGCTAGGCGCCCAGGGGAACAAGCGCGCAACAGCGCACAGGCGCTAGGCGCCCAGGGGAACAAGCGCGCAACAGCGCACAGGCGCTAGGCGCCCAAGAGGCAACAACGCGCACAGGCGCGCCCAGGGAACAGCAGCAACATGGCGCCCAAGCACTAGGCGCCTAAGGCCAACATGCTACACAACTCATTTTGCTTCGAAATTCATTTTACACGAGCCAAATGCTCAGGACATGAAAACTCAATAAAAATTTTATCAAAAGCTGAACTTTAATTTTGGCGCCCATGCACTAGGCACCTAGTGAAATTACGCAACTCAACTCCTTTCTTGACCAAAATTAGTTTTCATGAGCCATTTTACCCAAGTATAAAAACCTGAAAACAATTTTCACAAAACTATCACCAGAACTTTGGGGCCCTTGGCGCCCATGACTCAAGCAACAAGTGCCAAAACTGGCAGCACAGGAACACAGGAGGCAACACAGGCAACAGGGACAGCACACTGCTGGGCAACACAGGCAACAGAATTTTTGGAAAACTGGCACAGCACACTGCTGGGCACTTGGCGCCCATGACCATGGCGCAAAACAGAATTTTCAGCAACAATCCATATGGCGCCTAAGGCGCCTAGGGGCATCCAAACAGAAATTCTCCCACTCTCAATTACCAATTAAAATTCACCAAAACGCCCAATTACATATATGATACTAAGGTTCACCATGATCCTCCGTTTTCAACAAACAAGTGTCAACAAGTCATATATTCAAACATATGACATACAATTCACATTTTGCAATAATCAAACATCAATTCATGCGATTTTCAACATAGGCAATCCATGAACATATATTACAACACTACGATTAATTCAATCAACACGCAATTCATTCATATGATTTATCCTAGAACCTAACCCTAGGCACTACAATTCGCATAAGCCATTAAAGATAAAAAGAGGACCCCCTAACCTTATGGAAATCGAATTTGCTAGCCAAGCTCCAAGTGAAGAATGCGCACCACCAATGAGCCTCCTCTTCTTCTCTTTGAGCTTCGCCCCTTCCTTCTCCTTCTCTTCGCAACTCTCCTCTTCTCTCCTTCTTACGTTACTTTTTCTTTCTTTTCTCACTTGGGTGAATTTTTGCCACTCACTCCCTAGACCCCAAATAATTCGACTCCTATGCCAAAGAAGTGGGCCACGGGCCTAATTGTGGATCACGGGCCCTTGCTCGCACCACTTAAATAGTAATAGCACCTCCTAATAAAATAAAATAAAATACTTAAACTCGAATTATTTAATTAAATTAAATAAATATTGTAAGCCTTAAATAATTTAATTAAATAAATAATTAAATTATTTTGGGGCGTTACAACTCTCCCCCACTTAGAATATTTCGTCCTCGAAATTACCTGAATCAAACAACTCCGGATATGCCTCCCGCATCTTGCTCTCCAGCTCCCAAGTCATACTCTCACCAGCAGCTCCTAACCAAACCACTTTCACCAAAAGAATTTCTTTCCCTCTCAGAGTCTTCACTTCTCTATCTTCAATCCGCACAGGCATAGTCTCCACGGTGAGATTATCCCGCACCTCTACTTCATCCATCTGAATCACATGGGACGGGTCCGGAACATACTTTCGAAGTTGTGACACGTGAAACACGTCATGCAAGTTTGAAAGATTAGGCGGCAAAGCCACCCTATATGCAACACTTCCCACCCTCTCCGTAATCTGATACGGACCAATGAAACGGGGAGTTAACTTCTTAGATTTCAAGGCACGCCCAACACCAGTCACCGGAGTGACTCTCAGGAACACATGATCACCGGCCTGAAACTCTAAATCCTTCCTTCTCTTATCATGATAGCTCTTTTGTCGACTCTGCGACGCTTTCATCTTCTCACGGATTAATTTTACCTTCTCAGTTGTTTCCCGCACAATTTCAGGCCCCAACACTGCACTCTCCCCAGATTCATACCAACACAACGGAGTCCTACATCTCCGACCATACAATGCCTCAAACGGTGCCATACCAATACTAGAGTGAAAACTGTTGTTATAGGTGAATTCTATCAACGAAAGATGAGAATCCCATGAACCTCCCTGCTCAAGAACACATGCTCTCAACAAGTCCTCTAATGACTGAATAGTCCTCTCCGTCTGACCATCTGTCTGCGGATGATAAGCGGAGCTCAACCTCAACTTAGAACCCAAAGCTTCCTGCAAACTTTTCCAAAACTCAGATGTGAATCTTGGATCTCTATCAGACACAATACTAAGCGGAACGCCATGCAACTTCACAATAGTCTTAATGTAGATTTCTGCCAACTTTGGAACTGGATAAGTCATATTAATTGGTAAGAAATGAGCAGACTTAGACAACCTGTCCACAACCACCCATATAGCATCAAACCCTCTCACTGTATTTGGCAAACCAGTTACAAAATCCATGGAAATGCTATCCCATTTCCATTCCGGAATCTCCAATGGTTGCATCAACCCCGCAGGCTTCTGATGCTCAATCTTAGACTTCTGACAAGTCAGACAAGAATACACAAACTGAGCCACATCTTTCTTCATACCAGGCCACCAGAACATTTTCTTCAAATCTTGGTACATTTTCGTAGCCCCTGGATGAATACTCAACTTGCTCCTATGGCTCTCCTCAAGAATCATTCTCTTCATCTCAGCATTGTCAGGAATGCAGATCCTATCTCTGAATCTCAATACACCTTGGGAATCTAACTTGAAATCTCTATCCACACCTTGATCATTCACAACCAACAGGTCTACCAACTTTACATCTGACTTTTGGGCTTCTCGGACACTGACCAAAAATTCATTGCCAATTTTCAACATCCCCAATCTGACACTCTGCGGTGTCACTTCACAAACCAGACTCATGTCCCGAAACTGCTCAATCAACTCTAACTCTTTCACCATCAAAGCCGACATATGCAAACTCTTCCGACTTAAAGCATCAGCCACGACATTAGCTTTGCCGGGGTGATAGTTCAAGCCGAAATCGTAATCCTTCAGCAACTCTAACCAACGTCTCTGTCTCATATTTAGCTCCTTCTGATCAAACAAGTATTTCAGACTCTTGTGGTCACTAAACACTTCAAATCTGGTACCATACAGATAGTGCCTCCAAATTTTCAGCACAAACACAATTGCAGCTAGTTCCAAATCATGAGTAGGGTAGTTCTTCTCATGGGTCCTCAACTGTCTGGACGCATAAGCTACTACCTTACCCTCTTGCATCAATACACCTCCCAAACCCATCTTGGAAGCATCGCAATATACTACAAACGGTCGATCAGGAACAGGCAAAGTCAAAACGGGCGATGTGGTCAACCTCTTCTTCAACTCATTGAAGCTCTCCTCACAGCGTGCATCCCACACAAAAGCTTTTCCCTTACACGTCAATTGAGTCAACGGAAGTGCCAACTTCGAGAAACCTTCAATAAATCTCCTATAATAACCAGCTAATCCCAAGAAGCTTCTGATTTCTGTAACTGACTTCGGGCTCTCCCATTGAGACACAGCATCAACCTTGGCTGGGTCCACAGCTATACCATTACCAGAGATAATATGACCAAGGAAACCTACTTCATTCAGCCAGAACTCACACTTAGACAATTTTGCATACAATTTCTTTTCTTTCAGCACTTCTAGCACTAACCTCAAATGTTCTGCATGCTCCTCTTCTGTCTTAGAATACACCAGAATGTCGTCAATAAACACAACGACAAACCGATCCAAGTAACTATGGAAGGTACGATTCATGTACTCCATAAACACACCCGGCGCGTTGGTAACACCAAACGGCATCACAGAATACTCATAGTGCCCATATCTCGTTCTGAAAGCGGTTTTCTGAATGTCTTCATCCTTTACCTTGATCTGGTGATAACCTGACCTCAAATCGATTTTACTAAACACCTTAGCACCTACCAACTGGTCCATCAGATCATCAATTCTGGGAAGCGGATACCTGTTCTTTATTGTCACTTTGTTCAATTGCCTATAATCGACACAAAGTCTCATACTCCCGTCCTTCTTCTTCACTAACAATACCGGAGCACCCCACGGTGACACACTTGGTCTTACAAATTTCTTCTCAAGCAGCTCTTCTAATTGCTTTTTCAATTCAGACAACTCTGAGGCTGACATTCGGTACGGTGCCATAGACACAGGCCTAGTACCAGGTATAAGATCAATGGCAAACTCAACCTCCCTCTCTGGCGGGACACTTGGAATTTCATCTGGGAACACTTCAGGGAACTCACACACTACTTGAACCCTTTCAATGATTGCCTGATTCTCAGCAGACAATGACGCCATCAAAGCAAACAGATGAACTCCCTCCTTCATTACCTTATGCAAATGACCAGCAGGCAACAACACTGATTCTTCCTCTTCGGGAGGAAAGAAACTCACAGATCTCCGGAAACAATTAATATGCACATGGTTAAATACTAACCAGTCCATACCAAGAATGACGTCCAACCCTCCCAACGGCAAACAAATAAGATCAACAAGAAAATCTCTGCCGAAGATTGACAGAGGGCACTTAGCACACACAAGAGAGGTAGTTACTGAACCCTTAGCTGGAGTGTCAATAACCATCTCCCTCATCATAGAAGATAAAACAAGATCCAATTTCTCAGCACACAAAGCAGCAATAAATGAATGCGTAGCACCAGTATCAATAATAGCAATCAAGGGAATACCATTAATAAAACATGTACCTCGAATCTCATTAGTGTCCTCTGATCCTGCGAGAGCAAACACCTTTCCATGGGACTTCTCTTTCTTCGGCTTAGTACACATAGTACTAATATGACCTGATTCCCCGCAATTGTAACACACCACATCCCTTTTCTCACATTTCGCAGCCACGTGACCCTCTTTACCGCATTTGAAACATTTATTATCTGAGCAGTCAAAACTCTTGTGACCCGGCTTGCCACACCTGTAGCACACAACCTTCGCAGGGGCATCTCCCCCACTTGCTTTCTTATTGTCAGCATACCTCTGCTTACCCTTACCAGCTGGAGCCTCATACGGTTTACCCCGGTTCTGAAACTTACCCCTCAGATCCCTCATGACCCTGGAGTGAGCATTACTATCATCCTCATATATCCTGCAACTGTCGATCAAATCAGCGAATACCCGAATCTTCTGGTACCCTGCAGCTTTCTTAATATCGGCCCTCAGCCCATTCTCAAACTTAATACACTTTGAGAACTCAGAATCAGCATCAGTATAATGGGGATAAAACTTAGCCAATTCAGTGAACTTGGCAGCATACTCTGTCACTGACATGCTTCCTTGCTTCAGCTCAAGGAATTCTATTTCTTTCTTACCTCTCACATCTTCAGGAAAATACTTCCGCAAGAACTCTCTACGGAAAACAGCCCAAGTTATCTCTTCATTAGCAGCTTCTAATCTCTGCCTCACCTCCATCCACCAATCATCAGCTTCCTCTGCCAGCGTATGGGTACCATACCTGACCTTCTGCGCATCATCACAATCCATGACCCGGAATATTCTTTCAATCTCTTTTAGCCATGCCAAAGCACCATCTGGATTATACTTGCCCTTAAAGACAGGTGGATTCTCTCTCTGGAACGTAGCCAAATTGCGCGTCCCATCATTAACAGCACCGGGTATATTACCCATCGCCCCGGCTATAGCCTGCAAGGCAGCAGCAAGTGCAGCATCGTCCCGTCTGGCCATTTCAAACTATCACTGCAGCATAAACAGAAATTTAGAACTAATCTAACAATTCTATTTGTCATAAGACACTATGACAAGACGACTTGGCCGGACAGACCGAACTGCTCTGATACCACTAATGTAACACCCCTTTTCTAATAACTTTACTTTTAATAAAATCAGAGTCTCTTTTTTTTTTTTTTTGAAAACAATTAAAGTGAGTGCTACACTTACTCCATGAAAATCAAGATACATAACACCATAAGAAAAAGGTTTAGTTCGCATCAACTAAATCCAATCACCATCAGCAGCGGAATAATAATCAGTTCAAATTTAAAGCCAATACATCACCAATGAAAACTAACAGTTTTAGGAAAATAAAGCATAAACATAAGGACACCCCCCCCCTGGTGCTACGTATCAGAGCGTGACACTTCCTACCAGACGAAGGCATAAGAAATCCTTCACTCGCTATTACCTGCACGTTGCCGACATAAGAAGCAACATAAAAGCAGTAGGGTGAGTCTCTTTTCATAATTAATAACATATGAGAATTAAGCACTGCATAGGAAAAGGAAACCAGGCACACCAATTCATAACAATAGGAAACATTCGCATCAGCATACTAAATTCCAAACAGCACTATATAATATATGATTATGTATGTAATGCAACCCAAACTCCACGGGTACATGCATGTCGGATCCGTCACCAATACAAATAGGCCGTAGCCTCTGCTCACCAAATCAAAATTAGGCCGTAGCCTCTGCTCACCAATAATGCATATGTCCATGAGATGCTATGGGAATGCATTACAACACACCAAGTCCAAGCAATTTATCATTTAAAATTCATGATCTCACCATTGTATATTAATCAGCTCACCAAATTAAAATTAGGCCGTAGCCTCTGCTCACCAATCTCACCCTATCACACTCACCAATTCAGCTCACCACTCACACCAACACCAATTCAAATAGACCAGCTTAGGACATTGACACAACATAGGGAAAGTGGGTAAAAATAGCCATTTGGACACTTGAACACCATCAGCCAGAAACACCAGTGAAAATAAATTATTTTTGCATAAAATTGAGACTATTGGATAGGCACTGAAATTAGCTTCAAAACGCATTTTGAACCGTTGAATTTGGATAACCGAGTCAAAAGTTATATTAAAAACAGTTTAGGAAAAATGTTAGACATTCTGGAAACAGGCGCATGGGCGCTGGGCGCCCAGGGGCAACACAGCGCTTGGCGCATGGGCGCTTGGCGCCCAGGAGAGGCAACACGCAACAGCGCACAGGCGCATAGGCGCTTGGCGCCCAGGAGCAACACGCGCAACAGCGCACAGGCGCTAGGCGCCCAGGGGAACAAGCGCGCAACAGCGCACAGGCGCTAGGCGCCCAGGGGAACAAGCGCGCAACAGCGCACAGGCGCTAGGCGCCCAAGAGGCAACAACGCGCACAGGCGCGCCCAGGGAACAGCAGCAACATGGCGCCCAAGCACTAGGCGCCTAAGGCCAACATGCTACACAACTCATTTTGCTTCGAAATTCATTTTACACGAGCCAAATGCTCAGGACATGAAAACTCAATAAAAATTTTATCAAAAGCTGAACTTTAATTTTGGCGCCCATGCACTAGGCACCTAGTGAAATTACGCAACTCAACTCCTTTCTTGACCAAAATTAGTTTTCATGAGCCATTTTACCCAAGTATAAAAACCTGAAAACAATTTTCACAAAACTATCACCAGAACTTTGGGGCCCTTGGCGCCCATGACTCAAGCAACAAGTGCCAAAACTGGCAGCACAGGAACACAGGAGGCAACACAGGCAACAGGGACAGCACACTGCTGGGCAACACAGGCAACAGAATTTTTGGAAAACTGGCACAGCACACTGCTGGGCACTTGGCGCCCATGACCATGGCGCAAAACAGAATTTTCAGCAACAATCCATATGGCGCCTAAGGCGCCTAGGGGCATCCAAACAGAAATTCTCCCACTCTCAATTACCAATTAAAATTCACCAAAACGCCCAATTACATATATGATACTAAGGTTCACCATGATCCTCCGTTTTCAACAAACAAGTGTCAACAAGTCATATATTCAAACATATGACATACAATTCACATTTTGCAATAATCAAACATCAATTCATGCGATTTTCAACATAGGCAATCCATGAACATATATTACAACACTACGATTAATTCAATCAACACGCAATTCATTCATATGATTTATCCTAGAACCTAACCCTAGGCACTACAATTCGCATAAGCCATTAAAGATAAAAAGAGGACCCCCTAACCTTATGGAAATCGAATTTGCTAGCCAAGCTCCAAGTGAAGAATGCGCACCACCAATGAGCCTCCTCTTCTTCTCTTTGAGCTTCGCCCCTTCCTTCTCCTTCTCTTCGCAACTCTCCTCTTCTCTCCTTCTTACGTTACTTTTTCTTTCTTTTCTCACTTGGGTGAATTTTTGCCACTCACTCCCTAGACCCCAAATAATTCGACTCCTATGCCAAAGAAGTGGGCCACGGGCCTAATTGTGGATCACGGGCCCTTGCTCGCACCACTTAAATAGTAATAGCACCTCCTAATAAAATAAAATAAAATACTTAAACTCGAATTATTTAATTAAATTAAATAAATATTGTAAGCCTTAAATAATTTAATTAAATAAATAATTAAATTATTTTGGGGCGTTACACCATGCGTGTTCAGCAGTAGCCCAGATTTGCTGTTTTTCTCGCACGATACCATTCCGTTCTGATCCGATATACTTTCCGATCGAAACTCCCACATTACACGCACACCATAACAGTCAAATTCAGTCCAGCAATCACCACATATTCAATCAACAATCAATCATCCACAATTCAATCACAATCCCTAACCAATGATCACGAAACTCAATGACTCAAAAGAACAATATTTTCATAAACGACTCGACACCGGGTTTTCATAAAACCCGAGACCAAATCCAGAACACATAACACATAAACCATGATTCCCTAGTGAGTATAGAACTCACCTTCTTGGCGACGACAACCACACAATCAGAAATCCTGCGAGACGAACCACTAAGTAACTCTACGAACGGACTCCGAATCCTCTCTAAGCAACCCGAAACTGAAACCCAGATTTTCAATAGCTTATGCTCTGAACCCAATCACTGAAATGCCTCCTAGATTGTTCCATGGTGTGACATGGCTGCTGTAGCTGGTCCTAATCCTCACCCAACTAACATGCAATGGTTCAGATTTGGTATTTGGCTAAGTGAAGCTTAAGGTTTTCATCAATGGGGGTTTATGGTGGCGGAGGGTGCTGGCTTCGAATTTAGTATCTATGGAAAGGGGAAGGTGAGCTGATCACTTTGGTGAAGTTGGATTGTACATGCATTCTGTTTTGGGAAACCCCCCCTCCCCTTTCCCCTTCCTCCCTCTCTACCTCGCGCCCTCTCTCTTTTCTCTCTTCTCTGATTTTCTGTTTTTGAAGTATGGAAATGAATGTTGGCTTCTTGGTTCAGCTGGGGGGATTTAAGTGACATGGTAAAAAGACTTTTGTACCCCTCAGTTAATAACTCTATTCCCTATGACTCCCATCAGCCCTAAGCATCTAACTTAATGCAATTTTTTTTAAAAATAAACACAGAATTTGCACCATTAATAATTCAAGCAAGTCAATTTCAAATCATTTATTTTCAATCATACTCAATAAATCATTCAATATAATTTCATGCCAATTTATAAAATAGCAAAAATAGGGGATGTTACAAAAAACAGATTCAATCAACATCACACAATCAATCAAATCAATCAAAAACTCATCATATACGAATTTTGTCAAAATACGATATATTTTGAAATAACGGTTTTCGACTCAAAATCTTTCGAAACCAATCAACACAAAATTCATTATCAAAACGAAATAAACCTAAACGTGAGTAAAACTCACCGATTGTGATGAAAATCGCGAAATTGCTTTTCCGACATAATCACACGAACGTTCCCCAAATCAACTTTACGCTCCGACGACAATCGAATCCGCTCCCAATTCTTCCCATTCAACCATGAGTCACTCAAGGACACTATTCATCATCTTCAAGCTCTAATCACTATTCATCCATGAAGTGGTGACCATTTCTTGTGTAGGAAGGATGAAGTTTTGATGAACCTAGATACCTCATTTTTCCTCTTCTTCCATCAAACCCATTCTTTTCTTTCTTTTCTCATTTCCTCTCTTTTCTCTCCTCTGTTCGCATTCCTCTTCTTTCTTTCTTTCATTTCTTTTCTTTTCCTTTCTTATATATTAAGTGGTAATGTGGTCAAATGATCACATTGCCCTTAATCTCTAATTTCGTTTCTAAATCGTCATTGCCCCGAATTAACCGGTTAACGATCCTAAGGCAACAATAATTATCTTTAGCACTCAATAATTTACCAGTCAAGTACTAAATAAATTCAATTGAGTTAATCATCAAAATAATTCGATTAATTATTTTCGGGATGTTACAATCCTTCAATCAGCTTCTGTAGATGCTGTGCTCCGACAATGATTGAGCGGTGCGACATCACTTTGTTCATGCTCGGTTTGCTTGGTCCCGGAGCATACATCTTGCGCAGTATCAGTTTGGAGTGATGTTATGATATCTTTGCTTCACTATATATTATTATAGTTACGATGCTATTTTCGAGGATTGCTTCAATGATTAATTGTGTATTATTATTATTATTATTATTATTATTATTATTATTATTATTATTATTATTATTATTATTATTATTATTATTATTATTATTATTATTATTAGTTTTCCAACCTGTTTAATGCATGGAGTAATGCTATGTTTTATGCCACATCGATAACTAATTTATTATTGTTATTATGCCACTTCCAGAAGTGCTATGATTTATGGTTACACTTGAAAATAAAATATCTTTGAAGACAAATGTGTTTTGTTAAATATATATATATATATGTATATATATATATATATAATATAATAATATAAGTTTTGTATAATAATATAAATTAAAGTTAAAGTGAAATATAAATTTTATTAGACTGGTGTAAGTTATATTGACCTGGATCTAAGTTTTACTAAAGTCAAATATATTTAATATAGGCTTAATTATCACTTACCCCCTGTAAATATCACCATAATTCATTTACCCCCATGCAAAAAAAAACTCTCCAAACAAATCCGGTAAAATGTAACTGTTTCCAGTTACCCCCTGCTGTTAAATTTTCTGTTAAAACTTAACAGTGATGACGTCAGCACTGACGTCAGTGCCACGTGTCACCATATTATTGGGCCTCTGTGACACGTGGCACTGACTGCCACGTCAGCATCCTATGTCAACAGTGCCACGTCAGCAACCAATGGATGGCTGCCACGTGGCACTGTTGTTAAATCAAAATAAACCTTCAAAATGGCTAAAGTGGGTGTTGAACTCATGACCCCCTACTCACACCTACACCTCCTAACCACTGAGCCAAATTATTATTTGTGATTACTAACTCACCTACAAATATATATTACATCATTGCCAATTAAATTAAAAAAAAAAACTGGAACCGTAAGCCACTGCAACGATGCGGTTCGTCTTCGTCTTCTTCATAACATCATTATCTTCATATCTTCATCATCTTCAAAATAAAAACAAAATCTGTAGATATTCATCATTAAAACGAATCGAAACAAAATCCGATTTCCGGATCTAACATCATTAAAACGAATCGAAACAAAATCTCTTCTTTCTTTTTTTCTTCACCAACAACAGGATTTGGATCTGGTTTTTTCTCACTTGGCGGTGGAGAATCCTAAAGACAAGAACTTCATTCAATCATTGTAAGAAAGAAAAAAAATAAAGCAATTCAAAGAGAGGAATTCAAAGAGCAAAAAAGAACTCGCCTTTGGAGTTTCTTTATCTTGTGGATTTGAATCAACAAGCTTTCTGTGCACCTTTACATATTGAAGACGATGGGTTTGGAGAGTTTTTTTTTTAATTTAATTGACAATGATGTAATATATATTAGTAGTTGTGTTAATAATTACAAATAATAATTTGGCTCAGTGGTTAAGAGGTGTGGTTGTGAGTAATGGGTCACGAGTTCAACACTCACTTTAGCCATTTTGAAGATTTATTTTGATTTAACAACAGTGCCACGTGGCAGCCATCCATTGGTTGCTGACGTGGCACTGTTGACATAGGATGCTGACGTGGCAGTCAGTGCCACGTGTCACAGAGGCCCAATAATATGGTGACACGTGGTGCTGACGTCATCACTGTTAAGTTTTAACAGAAAATTTTACAGCAGGGGGGTAACTGGAAACAGTTACATTTTGCAGGGTTTGTTTGGAGAGTTTTTTTTTGCAGGGGGTAAATGGATTATGGTGATATTTGCAGGGGGTAAGTGATAATTAAGCCTTTAATATATTAGACTATTATATTGCCATTATTAGACAAGTATATGAGTTTGAAATTGATCTATGATTTTAAATAGTTTAATATTTTAGTTTTTAAAGTTTAACTTACTTTAAATTACTAATATTTTAGTATATTCTTTCTAAACTATTTTGACAATGAAAAGTGGATTTTATAATTAATTCGTTAAATGAGTAGTTATTATATTTAATATTTTTAGTGTATGACTTTTGGACTGCCCTTGTTGTTACATAACTGTACGCGTTCGAGTCAAACATTGTTGTCCTGCTGGAATTAAATCACGCTCGAGAGTTCGTGATTTCTCTTCATCGATTCGTTATCGGAATACCCTTCGATACCAGGTACGGGGGGAAAAGGTTTCTGTTCTATATGGGGAATAGAGGATAGGACTATAATAGTATTGATTATCGTCATTCCTATGTGTTTGTATTTATTATTTATTATTATTCGATTTATTCAATTCGAATGACTGTAAATGATTGGGTGACTGTAAATATTATGGTTGATTGTAAATTATTTGTATTTGGATGACTGAAAATAATACAAATAATATGCTGAGTTTAATTAATGATTCTAATGTGAGTAGTCAAGAATATGTTGAATGGTGTCCATTGAATTGCAAGTGATGAACATAGGATTTGTGAGCGTATAACTCGTATGTATTATGATACTAACACTACAACAGATTTGGGGATGGGGAGCGCTTTTTTTAGGCCATCAGTAGCGCTTTCGGGCGCTCCTAAAGCTTGCGCTCCTGTTGCCAATCCCCCAGAGGTAGCGCTCAAAAAGCGCTACCAATAAACAGGCAAGAGGAGCGCTTTTTAGTGTAAGTGCTCATTATTCCTAGATGCGCTTAGACCATAGGTAGCGCTTTCTGAAAAAAGCGTTACTTATGGTCTTAGCGCATCTAAGCAAGAGTAGCGCTTTTTTGTTTAAGCGCTCCTCATTCCTAGATGCGCTTAGACCATAAGTAGCGTTTTTTACAGTAAGCGCTACCTATGCCTACTTTTTTTAAAAAAAAAATTCTGTTTCTTCTCTATTACCAATTCCTCGCTCCCTGCTCATATTCATCAACCAACAACCAGCAACGTCCGACAACAAACTTCCAAATAAAATTTCCAAATCAAAAACCACTTTCAAATCAAATTCCAACTATTTATAACAAATTTCAAATCAACTATTTATTACATAAATCATCATGTACCAAAATATGAATGTCAACATATACAACAACAAAAATTACAACATATCCAATATGAGATACTACAAAAATAGGATATCCAAAAAAATTACATAAAATTAACTTCATAAATTAGATATTGAATTACTTGTCAAAAAACAAACTATCAAATTACATACAAGGAAATATCCCTACTGGCCTAGTCTACTCAAATGCCTTATGTGACAATCAAAATAGTTCTTAAACTCCACTTCAAGCTCATATAATTTTATCAAAAATGAGGCAAATTCATCTACTACTCACAGATGGTTTCACAAGGACACATGAGGCACTTAAGTATGGTAGCTACATTGGTGAATTGAACTCAATTAAACATTTAGGAAATGGATATTATAAAATTTTCATATATAACTGAAGTACAAGAGTTACTAAATATACAGTGAAATTAACGACATATCTAGTAAGTAATACTAATATGGATGTATAATATGCAAGCCGCTCAAGCAACGTGCTAGCGATAACTTGCCTACAATAACATACCAACAATTAAATATACAAACAACACCCAGTCAAAACTGCTGATTTCATAATGAAATGGTTAAAATCTAACATTTGCTTACTTGAACTATAGTCATAATTTTAGATTTTATCCTCCAAACTACAAGGAACCATGTTTGTCATTCTACAGAATATACTAGTTTTTTACCCGTGCATACGCACGGGTGATACTGTATGGTCATGAAGTCATAATAGTAATTTGGAAGATAATCATAAGTTGTGATTAATGTCCAAAATGTATGATTTGAAATTCAAAGTGGAAAGAGATAGGTATTATGTCATATAACATATAAATGAAAATTATATTGAGTCGAAGAAAATAAAGGAGATTGACAATTAGAATTACATTGATCCATAATAATGTATTTGGACATTAGAGGTAAAATATGCATCCTCGTTGACCCTCCCGTTTGCATCCTCGTTGGCCCTCTTGTTGGCGCTCCCGTTGGCACTGTCGTTACCTCTCCTGTTGGCACTCATGTTGGCAGTCCCGTTGGCACTCCCGCTCTCGTTGCCACTCCCGTTGGCGCTCTCGTTGCCACTCCCGTTGGCATTTTACTCCTTTTTAGTAATTATAAAATAGTTATTTGGTAATTTTTTGTAGTGGTTAAATTGATTGATTTTATTTTTTCTAAAAAAGTTGATTGATTTTAGTTGTTTTAGTAGAGAGATTATAGTAAATAAAAAAATTAGATATTATTCAATTATTGAGTATAATATCAATTTAATAATTTAGTTTTTTGAGAAAAAAATTTGAAATTTTTGTTAAAGGTATGGGTTTTTCTGACAATTAATAGTGGTTAAATTGATTAATTTTAGTAGTTTGGTCTTATTGCTTCTATTGCCGCTCCCGTTGCCGAGACCCTCGTTGCCGTTCACGTTGCCACTCCCGTTGATGGTCTTGCCGCTCCTGTTATCGCTCATCGTTGCCGCTGTTGTTACCTCTTATTTAATTTTTTTATTCTAAATTATTTAATATAAATTTAATAAATTTAATTAAATTATGGAATTATTTGAAAAAATTTAATTTGGAATTTTTGATTGTCACTAATTTTTTTTTTGTCAATTGTTAGTAGTTATATTGATTGGTTTTAGTTGTTTTCGTAGATTATAGTAAATAGTAAATTATAGATTTATTTAATAATAACTTAATAATTTTATTTAAATTATGAAATATTAAAAAATTAATTTTGAATTGAGCTAGTTGTTAAGTTTTTTTGTCAAATGTTAGTATAGTTCGATTGGTTTATTGGGGTAGTTTTATTTAGGAGAATAATGTGATTAGTTTGATTATTTTATCATCTTTTATGGCACATTATTTTTTTTCTCTTTGTGTCTGTGCATGCGTTCTCTCTCTCTCTGCCACTTTTCCCATTTTGTCATGCTTTTTCCATCTTTTTACAGCCTCACTGAAAAGAATGAAAAGGCTGCCATTAATCTTTTTTTTTCTGCAAAAGGCTGCAATTTTTTGTCTTTTTGCAGATCATTTACCAAATTGCCCCTAATTTTGGACAAATGGCAGATTTTTAAGATGTCTAAATTGGAGATTTTCCTAGCATTTGATTTTATTATAGTAGAGTAGACTAGACATGGATATGATTTAGACAATAATAAAAGAGCAAATATGCATGTGAGTATGTCATTGTAAAAGCAAACTATAAAAACACGACAAAAACAAAGTGGAGGAAATTATAAAGCCAACCAATATCACCTTTGTCTAGTTAACTTCATTCACCATTCCACACCCACATTATTTATTTTTCCCTAACAGGTTTTATATTTAGTTTTTGTTATCTTTTATCTGATAATTATGACAGAAAAGAAAACCCAACAGGTAATCATTTTAAAGGATATATAACATCCATTCCTCAATACCCAAATTCAGAAGAAAAAAAATTCCGCATCCCATTTTATATTTCACCTGCTAACTTCAGAAAGAGTTAAAGACATGGATCAACATGTTCCAAAAGCTTGAATATGTAATAGTTAGATGGAAAAGGAAAGTCCATGCAATCAATTTAAGGATTAAAGAATATCACAAACAAAACCTAATAAAAGATCGACCATTGACCAATGATTGGCTAGGAACATAAAGGTAAAAACAACGTAGACGTGATTCTGTACCTCGCATAGTAGTGGAAACAGTATTCCCTCAAAGAAAGCAGCAGGCTTGTACAATGACTTTTTCAGTGTTTGGTATAAAGCAAAATGCAGCCGTCTGTTCTTTTTAATGTCTTCTCTAACTCTTGGAAGCAACACAAGCCTGTAGAAGCTCTCAGCCTTTTTTGCACCAAAATTAGAAGCAAAAATCCTAGTAGCATGATACAAAGCATTTGGAGACCAGTTCTCAGGTTCAGTAACATATAGGACCTCCTCCCAAAGATGCATTGAGGGGATGCGTTTGAATGCCTTGGGAATTTTACCCACTGTATATTTGTTAAGATGAGCTCCAACCCTGCAGTATGAAAGATGGCACAAGCAGTGAGGCATGATATGAAAATAACATACTAACCAGCTAAGTGAATCAAGGGAAAAGAATCCATTCTTATAATCTAAATAATCATAAAAAGAATTTGAATAGGAAATTGTAAATACCCCTTGTATATATCAATTATCGATTTATCCAGTTTAGGTGCTGGTCGCTTTTCTGCACACAGAACAGTCAATTAATAACAAAAATATAAAAATTAGACCCCAAAGCAGGCTGAAAAACATGGTAAGAAGTAAGAACAACTAAAACAACAACGCAAATATAAGGAAAATAAAATGTCGTTTAATATTACCTGAAGTGACAGAGACTCTTTTTCTTTTATTTTTTGAACAATGATGTCTGTAAGTGTTTTTTGCCTACCAGGGTGCTTCCATTACTCTCTCATCCTTCTCATCAATCTTCAAATTTTCAAAGAATCAATACAGAACAACCAATGTCACTTTATAGACAAAAGGTGTCGAAGAAAATAAAACTAATTCAGTCAAAAATCATATACCAATATAACTAAGCATTGCAAAAGAATTTTAACTTTCTACATGTGAGAAGCAGTACATTTAAAGGTATCTCAAGTTCTCAGCCTATTCCTCAAAGGTGCTAAAAGTGCCAAAATTGCATAAGGGCGACACTCAAACCACCCCAAAAAAACAAAACAAAATACAAGTAGGAAGCATCAATGAAAGATATCACTCACTTCATAATCACCAAATTGGCTCTGATTTTCCGAAAGCCCATCAAAGTTATCAATATCATCATCCTCCTCCTCTTCAACCTTGGGCGCCTCTTCGAGTCCACGGAATGAACTCTTGGTATTATTGAGCTCTTTACTTTCTTCCTCCTCTTCAATCTCCTTTTTTTGCATCAAAGCTTCCTTCATAATCTTTGAACTGATGTGAGAATCAATCAGCTTCCCTTCCTGTTGATGCTGTTTGGGAGGTTTAGAGCATTTCTTCATCTTCGCATACTCAACCCCTTCTGGAACAAACCGTTCAGGATTCTGAACCCTCTCCTTCCTCTTTGCCATCGATTAAACTCTTATTCTTCACCTTCACTGCAGAAATCCTCTGTTTAAACTCTTATCTCATTGATTCAGAGTTCAGATTCACACCTCCAACGAGAAAAAACGAATTGAAATCTACTAGGGTTTTGGAAATGCACAAAAAAGGGAACTGAAATCTATGGAACTCAAATGAGATCTGGAGGAAATATAGGAAAAACGAAAACGAAAACTAACCCAAAAAGGTGAGATCGAGGGAGAAAGCAGAAGGAAAAAACGAACCTCAACTGCAATCTGAAGATTAGGGCTCAGCCGTGGCAGCAACGAGATTCGCGAGAAAGTGTGGGAGAGAACTAGAGAGCGCACGCGAGAGAGAAACATGTACAGAAAAAGAAGCATTGGCATGGAATCAGTATTCAGATCTGGAGAGAGGAGGCTGTGGGCGGAGTACTCTCTGAGAGAGAACAGAGCACTGGGTTCATGAAAGAGAGAGAAGATCGTGTAACATGAAAGAGAGAGAGAAGAGCGTGTAACGTGAAAGAGGAATTAGTATTAAAATTTTATTATAAAACAATAGGTCATTTGGAGCGCTTTTTAAAAAGCGCTACCCACTCACTTCCGTGTTTTTGACATAGGGAGCGCTTTTTAAAAAGCGCTACTCATTCTACTCTGTCACTACAACATTTGGAACCTATGGCAACGCTTAAAATTTCGTCATCAAAAAAACCGTTGCCTTAGCTAACAATGGCAACAGTTTTATGAACCCGTTGGTGATTCATTTTTTTTAATTTTTTTTAATGGCAACGGCTGAAAACCGTTCCCAAAAGGTCTACGGCAACGGTTTTTTCTTTAAGCTTTAGGCAACGCGTAAAAACCGTTGTCGAAAGCTCAGTGACAACGGTTTTTTTTATCCTTTTACACAACGGTTTGAAACCGTTCTCCAATAATTTAATTATTATAAAAAATAAAAAACCTGTCATGCGTTTTGATAAAAAACCTTTTCTCGCTCCAATAACCCTAACAGCTTCTCTATGCTCTTTCTCGCTCCGCCGTTTCTCCTTCAACACAAAAATCCAGTCAACTACCACAACCTTCTCTACTACCACAACCTAGAAGCACAGGTGTGGTAGAAGGAACATTTACAGGCACTGCTGCAGCTGGATTGGTGGGAGAAATTGTGACTGAATTTGTAGAAGAAGAAGGAACAGGCACTGCCAAGACTTGTCATTATATCAACATAGGATATTGTAGGCAAGGAAGTAATTGTTGGATACATTTAAGTAAATTTAGAGCTTTTTAGAGTTTTATTGGTAATTGTTTTCCAATTTATTGTGAATTGTAATCATAAGTTTTTTCTCATGCCAATGAATGAAATCAGTTTTATTATGTTGGGAAGGAATGGACCTCTCTAAACTTTTTTCTATTATTTTTTTTTTCAATTCTAATTATTTATGGCAACGTTTTTGAAGTGTTGTATTTGTTGGTGTAGGCAACGGTTTTTGCGGGTTGCCATATTTTGCAACGGTTTTTAAGTGTTGGCATAAGTGGCAACAGTTTTTACTTTATCAATGAAAACGGTTTAAGAATGTTGCCAATCTGGCAACGGTTTTTATTTGAATATATAAGGCAACGGTTATCCAGTGTTGCCATAGCTGGCAACGGTTTTGAAGTGTTGCCATATTTGGCGACGGTTTTCAAGCGTTGCCATAACTGGAACGCTTTACAACCGTTGCCATAGCGTGTAAACCAAAACCGTTGCGTTTCAGCTGTCAATGGCAACGGTTTTGCGTTTGCGTTGCCTTAGAGAACAAAAAACCGTTGCCTTTAGTTTAGGCAACGGCCGCAACAACAACGGTTTCAAAACCGTTGCCATAGGTTATGGCAACGGTTTTTTGGCTTTAGGAGACGGTTTTCGACCGTTGCCATAGGGTCTAAATGTTGTAGTGTGTTTTCGCATAAGGAGCGATTTTTAAGTAAGCGTTACTCATTCTTTTCCCTGTTGCCGCCTTCAGTAGCGCTTTTTTTAAAAGCGGTACTTAAGATATTACATAAGTAGCGTTTTTTTAAAAGTGCTACTAAAGGGGGTGCTCTTTTTTAAAACTTCTGTTGTAGTGTAATAAGTAAATTGGGTTGACTGTGAAGGTGAAGTTAGTGTAGGAATGAAAGATGCATAAGGATTAAGTCTAGAATTAATCTTGGCAAATAAGAGTAAATGGTGAACTAAGATTAAGACTAATGAAGAGCTTTGAGGACACAACTAGTTAGTTAGTAATTTCGTCGTAGCAATAGAAACATGAAGATTGATATTGAGAATGATTATTAGTGATACGGCAGCATGTCGAATCGCTCGTAAATCACGAGTGACATAAGACAATAGAAGGTTTTAATAGAAAGTTTTAATAGATTAACGAAGCTAAGTAAGTTATGAACGATCGATAATGACCCTTCCTAAGCTAGTTTCAGGTAACCTTGACCATGGATGATGATTGAGACAATAAGAGTCATAGGAGCCTTAGGAAATATCATATAATGGGTGGAGTTGGAATTACAGGCATTGAACCAAAACGATTACATATGAATATAAGGATGACGTTATTATATAGAATTAGCGGGGACTTGGGTAATAGTTATGACCAGAGATGATGACTATAGTGACCCCCTAGTTGTATGGTGATACCCGAGATGATGATTAAATGACCTGTAGTTGTTGATGATACCCTCAGACTTAGGAGTTCTTAGGGAAGTTGTTGATGATGATGTTTAAGGAACCTTGTCGCGGTATGGGCGAGCTGGACCTCAAAGGATAGTGATGATGATAAGCATTGTTGTTGTTGTTGTTAGTAGGGCATTATCGGGCAAGGTATCCCGGTCCTCATAGTCCTCTTCCTACTGTTCTTCGTAGGGCGTTATCGGGCAAGATATCCCGTTCGGGCAAGGTATCCTGGTCCTATTAATGTTGTTCCTTGTAGGGCGTTATCAGGCAAGGTATCCCGTTCAGGGAAGGTATCCTGGTCCTATTGTTGTTGTTCGTCGTAGGGCATTATCGGGCAAGGTATCCCGTTCGTGCAAAGTTTCCCAGTCCTATTGTTGTTGTTGTTGTTGTTGTTGTTGATGATGGTAAGGCATTATCGGGCAAGGTATCCCGGTCTTATTCTTGTTGTTGTTGTTGATGATGATTGTAAGGCAATATCTGGCAAGGTATCCTGATCCTGTTGTTGTTGTTGTTGTTGTTGTTGTTGTTGTTGTTGTTGTTGTTGTTGTTGTTGTTGTTGTTGTTGTTGTTGTTGTTGTTGTTGTTGCTGTTGTTGTTGCTGTTGCTGTTGTTGTTGCTGTTGCTGTTGTTGTTGCTGTTGTTGTTGTTGTTGTTACTATTGTTGCTGCTTTTAGTCCTAGGACCATACGTGAGGTCGCGACACTAGGATTAGCTGAAGATTAGTTAATGATTGTTTGTGCATTCGTGTTATGAAAGTTGTATCCACTACTGTTGATTGTTTCCTTGTTTTGTGGTAGTCTTGCTGTTTTAGCTTCGGTCTTATATTTCTTATATGGTTTGGACGCTCTTTCTCACCCGTGCACCATTTTTTAGATTAAGTTCCAGGTGTCGTTGGAGTGACTTCTACGATCATGCAGCGGTGGGGATGTGATCACCACGGATCGCCCAGCAACTTGCAGAATGATACTACACGTGGATGTCACTTTCTTTTTATTTAACTGATTAAAGGTTTATTACTTTGATCATGTGACATCGGGATTTGGGTTGTGTTTTCAATATTATATTTAAAATCAATCTTATTACTGTTTTGAAAGAAATGCTTCAATGTTTTAGTCTTTTTATATTATTATTATTATCATTTATATATGATTTAAAGAGTTGAACGACATCTTTTACTTGCGAAAACCATTTCATAAAATTAATTGTTAGTTTATTTGAAAAACAAATTTACTCGTTTTTCGTACTTTTTCACTTATAAATACTTTCGGGGTAAAGGGTGTCACACTATCCAAATCTATTTATACAACGAATATGATGTTACCCGTGCATATGCATGGGTATACTTCTAGTTGATCTATAAAGTCAATTCTTTGTATATTTAGTAGCTTACATTGAGACTTATGTATTCAATAGTGTTGACATTGAACTCATTATTTAACGATTTCAATATATAAAATCACATAAAAGACAATTATGAGTAGTATAATTTATTTATTTAAAATTATTAAAGTTTTATTAACTATATTTTTAGTGATTCGTGTTTTTAAAAAATTTTGACCCCCGACCTTGGGTCGTGGATCCACCACCATAAACATGTGTGTTGATGCTATGGCCTATTAGGGTGTCACCAGGATGTATTGTTGCTTTTTAATGACCACCCTCCAACTATTGTTAGCTTGTTACGGTTTAGTTAATATTATGGGTGTTTCTACACCTAGAGTTATGTTGTCGAAATTTCTGAGATATGCTGTCGAATCTGGGAGACAGATGCTGTCGAATTCTAGAAGACAGATGCAGTCGAATTCTGGGAGACAGATGCTGTCGAATTCTGGGAGACAGATTCTGTCGAATTCTAGGAGACAGATGCAGTCGAATCTGGGAGAGAGATGCTGTCGAATTCTGGGAGACAGATGCAGTCGAATTCTGGGAGACAGGTGCAGTCGAATTGCAAGGATTGATGCTGTCGAATTGCAAAGACTGATGCAGTCGAATTGCAAATATAGGTGCAGTCGAATTGCAAGGACTGATGCTGTCGAATTTCAAAGACTGATGCAGTCGAATTGCAAAGACTGTTGTGGTCGAAATGCTGGGAAAAAACCTGCGAACAAAGCAAACGTTAGATTAAACAACCGGAGGCGCCTTGCGACTTCCCTGAAGAATTTATTCGCCTCTACAGCGCAAATTCCCCGAGGTACAACCGGTCTCGTCTCAATCGCAGTAGCGAAGGAGGACTCCTAACTGGCAAGAACAATTTTAGATGTAACAAGAGATGAACCCAGGAGAGCGATATATTTAGAAGAGGGAAAAAAATGAATTTTCCTTGTTTTTTCAATAGCTACTCGACTAGCCTTTTATAGGCTAACCACATAACTGATGTAGCAGACAAGCTCCATCAGTGCATTCATAGCCATTTAAACAACCGTTACGAAATCAATTATAATATCCGTTACGAAATCAATAGCATTAAAACAGCGTAATAATTTGGCCGTTTATAAAATAAAATCGATTTAATTTGCTGTTACAAAATTAAAACTGATTTAATTTTGCGGTTACAATATAATAAAATATTTATTGTTTAATAATAAAATTATATTTTGTAACTCCCTCACATTTGAATGCCATTATTCCAACAATCCCCCACTAATGGAAAGCAAGTGGGAAAACATAAGGGAATTCCACTTTTGAAATATCTTTTAAGGTAAATAAAATTACAACAATCCCCCACATATTTCAAAAGTTTGAAAATAAATAAATAAAAGAAGATTCCTGGGTTAACATCGTAGATGTAATGCATCGGAGCTGTATAGCAAGCTATGGAACCAGTCCTAGACAGATAAAACATAACATACAGTGAATTGGTTTAGCAAGCTATGGAACCCAAGACACGTATTATATGTTAGAGGTTTCACTATCACATTACACCCCCACAATTCTTGCTGTTTCCGCGGTGGTGCGCTACTAGGCCCTGCGCGTGCTCGGTATTCAAGAGTGCTCTAGAGATCTCGTCAGGATCTCATGCAAGCGGCCCCACTTGACACTCATATAGGTGATTTCATCAAGTGTATGCTGCAAGTCATACACCACCCATAAGGGCTATGATAATCATTAAAAGCTTTAAGTTTATCCTTTTTAACCCTGCAGTCTAACACTGTCTCAATGACACCATAGGAAGGGACAATAATAAAATTAATTACTTGAATTAATTTTCAGTGCTAGCAATATCAAGAAGTGACTTGTTTTTACCACATTGAACCTTATTCATGGGATCTCCAATCACAAAGGTTGGGTTACCATCACTTCTTAATTTCAATTGACTTTAGTCCCATTCCCCTCGATGTCTCATATATCAGTTTCTTCCCCAGGGGTTTTGTCAGAGGATCGGCCGAATCCATTTCTGACTTCACATAATCGATCGATATTGTTTCATATTTTTGCAATTGTTTGACAACATTGTGTCTTAATTGCACATGTCTGTTTTTGCCATTATATGTCTTATTCTTTGCAACGACTATTGCCGATTGACTATCACAATGTATTGACACTGATGGTGTCGGTTTTATTCCCAAAGGAACTCCAGCTAAAAGGTTCTTCACCCATTCAGCTTCATTATCAGCCAATTCTTGAGCTACAAATTTCGACTCCATAGTAGATCTAGCTATTATGGATTGTTTGGCTGACCTCCAAGTTACCGCACCACCACCAAGTGTAAAAATGTAAACACTAGTGGATTTTGTCTTATCTGAATCAGAAATCCAGTTAGCATCGCAGTATCCTTCTAATACTGCGGGAAAATCCACTATAAGTAATACCATAATATGTGGTACCTCTCAAAATATCTCATAAGGTGAGCAATTGTCTTCCAATGATCCTAACCAGGATTATGGGTATACCTACTCATACGACCGACTGCAAACGCAATGTCTGGTCGAGAAAGGTTCATTAAATGCAGTAGACTCCCAATTACTTGGGCATACTGAGATTGGTCAACAGGATCACCTCTATTTTTCTTCAAGTGAGAGTTAGCTTCATGAGGGGTACTCAACGAGGTGGAATTATAGCGACCAAACTTCCTAAGAAGTTTTTCAACATAATGTTCCTGTGATAGTATAATACTATCACCTTCCCTAATGACTCTAACTCCTAATATTATACTTGTCTCACCCATATCTTTCATATCAAAATTAGATGAAAGAAAATACAAACCGAGGTTTTGCAGCCAAGTTTTTGCTTTCTTGGGATTAGTCAACATAACTTTAACAAAATACCCCCACACTTCAAAATATTTCAAGTTATAGAGGAGAAGAAATTCTCATTCTCTAAACAATTTTAATAATCTCATATAGTAAGGAGTTATACCTTACCTCCATGCTCAAGTAGAGGAGTTCTTCATTAAACATACTCAGTTTGTCTGAGCCCATCAAATAGAGTGTTTTACATCTTGTGTTTTCCGGCTTGGACAAGGCCTTCTCACCCACCGTAGAATTATCCTTTGTTTTTTTCAATTAAACATGCTCCTGTAGCACTTGAAAACAGAGAAGAAGCACAGAAAAATATTTTCGACGCATACAATATTTTCGACCCAGATAATATTTCGACACAGGAAATATTTTCGACACAGACCTTTTTCGACTTCCTTCTTCTAAACAGCTCTATCCTGGGTTCGATTTGTTATCGCATACACTAATAAATGAGAATAATTCGACATAAAATCGGCTCACAGTATTTATTGTCAATCCCAAGCATATTGACCAAATAATCAAAGGGTTATTAAAAACAATTTATCTAGAGCATCACTTTTCTGTTACGAGACTTAACAACGAACAAAGAGTGATGATTGAAGAGTTGACTGTGACCAAAGAACCTCAAATATTGTTTTATTATAATTCATGAAAATTCCAACTAGAAATGTTTCTAGGAGCTTTCTAGAGTTGCACATGAAGTCCCTCAAAAGACAAGTCATATTCTTATAGATAATGTGACAATATATAAAGAGAGTATATCGTACAGAACCGAAAATAAAATTCGTTATAAGATTCTGATTAGATAAAGGCATGGGGTAAAAGCGCTTGTGAAATGCCCAAGGGTCAAAACGGTGATCCTTTAAAATACAGATGCTAAAAATATGTTTTATTCATTGGAGAGTAAGACCCTTATTAGACCCTTATTGTTCTCCAAACTTCGATCACCGTATAATATAAATCAATTCCTCTATAGCATACATATATATACTAAAATTCTAGGAAAAATCCTATAGTTCAACCAACTAGTTTAAGTGAAATTAGAATTGCAATTAACTAAGTTCATCAATTCGTTTCTTTCTGTGGATAAGATCAAGCTTCGAATTCCTGATTCATAATCCCAATTTCTAGCAAGAGACTACGAGAAACATTTGATCGATTGTTCTATGGTATGCATAGAGGTTGAAGGTTCTATCCTCATGGTGTGCATAGATGTCGAAGTTGTATATCTATAATTCTCTAAATAAATTCTTCTTGGCACACTACGAAACTATGTCAATAATAGGAAAACGTGACACACCAATGTGGGATTGCCTTGATATCTAAAAGTCATTTGACAACAAGTTGTACATAGAAACACAGTGACAAGGCAAGACTTATACTTAAAATTGCTTCAAAATGGAGACTATATTAAACACATAAATTGTTTTTCAGATTCCATGGCAATAAGAAAATTGACAATGAAATCCCAATAATTCAATTTGTCAAAGATGAAATCATACTCATAATGAAGATAGAATCTCAAGAATTGAAACTCATTTATTTATTATGTAAAACGGCTGACAATGCTAAATGAAATGCGACGTTCACATATTGAATATAGTATAATATAATATTTGCATCAATGATATTGAGAAACAATTATTCATACTTGAATGTGAATAATTATCTGAAAGTAACGTATATATATATATATATATATATATATATATATATATATATATATATATATATATATATATATATGTTAAATGGCCAAAGTTCATATTCATAAAGAATATAGTAATATAGGCAACGGACATAAAATAATTGAAAGACAAACCTTAACGTATATACACAAAACACATTCATTCATTACTTTGAATGATATATGTTTAACTAATATAATAAATAGTAAGAATTGGATTCAGTCATGAATCGATCTAAGCTTAAAACAGGTTTCAAGACAATTCATTTTTATTAACGTAAACATTGAAATAATAATATTCTAAATATTATTTTATTAATTTTAAAATAGTTGCCAAAAGCAAATCCAGAATTTCAACGCATTATAAAATTAAGCACATCAAGGAATGAAATCCCTATTCTTAATGGAAGGATTAGAGAAAATTTAGAACCTGGAGTGATTTTTCTTTGAGCTATGTATGTCCAGAGTGGCATGCTGATATTTGTTCTCAACAGAGATAATGAAATAAATTCTTCAGATTGTTGTCGAAATTGCTGAGATATGCTGTCGAATCTGGGAGACAGATGCTGTCGAATTCTGGAAGACAGATGCAGTCGAATTCTGGGAGAGAGATGCTGTCGAATTCTGGGAGAGAGATGCTGTCGAATTCTGGGAGAAAGATGCAGTCGAATTCTGGGAGACAGGTGCAGTCGAATTGCAAAGACTGATGCTGTCGAATTTCAAAGACTGATGCAGTCGAATTGCAAATACAGGTGCAGTCGAATTGCAAGGACTGATGCTGTCGAATTGCAAAGACTGATGCAGTCGAATTGCAAAGACTGCTGTGGTCAAAATGCTGGGAAAAAACATGCGAACAAACAAACATTAGATTAAACAACCGGAGGCGCCTTGCGACTGCCCTGAAAAATTTATTCGCCTCTACAGCTCAAATTCCCCGAGGTACAACCGGTCTCGTCTCAATCGCAGTAGCGAAGGAGGACTCCTAACTGGCAAGAACAATTTTAGATGTAACAGGAGATGAACCCAGGAGAGCGATATATTTAGAAGAGGGAAAAAAATGAATTTTCCTTGTTTTTTCAATAGCTACTCGACTAGGCTTTTATAGGCTAACCACATAGCTGATGTAGCAGACAAGCTCCATCGGTGAATTCATAGCCATTTAAACAACCTTTACGAAATCAATTATAATATCCGTTACGAAATCAATAACATTAAAACAGCGTAATAATTTGGCCGTTTATAAAATAAAATCGATTTAATTTGCTGTTACAAAATTAAAACTGATTTAATTTTGCGGTTACAAAATAATAAAATTATATTTTGTAACTCCCTCACACTTGAGTGCCATTATTCCCACAAGTTATCCCATTGTAGTTCTCTCTAGATTGTTTTTAGCCCTCTTTTTATCCCAAAAAAAAAATTAAAGGATTCCTACCTTTAAAATTTGTGAAATATGATGATAAAAATCTGCATCCTTCAACTTTTTAATAATCTTATTATTTCCGTGACAAAATACATTTTTAAACAAAAATGCAGAATTAGTCTCACAAAATTTGTTTCCCATGTATAGCATGTGTCGAAAATCCACTATTTTTGGAACAAAAAAAGATATATATTTGATCAGTTTCATTTTGTTTGTTGTTTAAGAAAGAATCAATTTGTCTCAAACTTATTGTTGTTTTTGCATTTTTAATAAAACCATTTAACACTTTTTTCAGTGATGCTCTTATTTATTGAGAATTTTTTCATATTCAATAAAAGATTCACATTTATCTATGTAGAGAGATAAAGAGTTAAACTGTAAATTGTACAAACTTATAAAAAAAGGGGGCTGCTAATTTACACCCTCCAAAAAATTAGAAGGTGTACATTAACAAGTTAGCACCTTTTCATGTGCAGTATTTGATTTGTCTGATATTTTAATTTTTCATGTGTTAATTTTGCTATTTTAATTTTTGATGTGTAGTATTTGATTTGTCTGATTAGAGTTGTGTTTTAGATTGGAATTTTTTTAGATAAACAATAATTTATTGAGGAGAGCACTAGGGGTGATCCAACCCTTACATCAAAAGTCAGGCCTCGTTAAAACCTCTGAGGGCCAAAACCCATAGGGAAAAAAACTCAAGGAGGAAAAAGAGTACATCTTACAAGGAGAAAAAATTATACTGAAAGTAGACAACCAACATGACAATTGACCCAATCTTACACAGATAGCCCACAATTCCTCCATTTCCTATATGCAAACCAGCCCCATGCAGTGTATTTAATTGACATTATAATGGATCTTACATTTGCAACTTCTCCCCTAAATAAAACCTTATTCCTAGCAGCCCATAAATTCCACACCATAGCTATCCACATATGAAAAATTGAACAGAACACTAAAAGTATTGGGAATTGGAAAGCTGCCATAATTAAAAGAGAGAGAAGGAATAAATACATATTAATTAAAAATGGAAAATATAAAATTACAGTATTGTCCATTACTAACATTTGCATTGAAAAAGAGGAAGTGTGGTTTTTTTTCCAAATGAAAAGGTGTTGGCTTGCTAATGTGCACCTTCTAATTTTTAGGTGGGTGTAAATTAGCATCCCCCATAAAAAAAAGGTAAATTGTACAAGACATTTTATAAAATTTAGATTCTTAATAAATATTTTTAAGAGAGTACTCCCTCCGGAGTCAATTATAAGCAAAAATAACTATTTTCACAGGATAGTTGTTTTGTGCACTTAATTTCTTTGGATTCATGGAAAAAACAAATAGATTTATTAAACCATCCCTAATTAATAATCATCTTCTGACAACATTAATTAGCTAATTTAAGAGTGATTGTGGAAAAATAACATTAAATATAGGTAAATTAGTTGAGATTTGCTTACTTTTAAGTCCACCAAAACGAGACTTGGAGGGAGTATTCGACAATGATATGACATTGAATTATCATAAAGATATTTAATGAGTTTGTCAAAGAAACGAAAAAGATATTAACGTATTGTCGATAAGAAAACATATTTAATGTACCGTAAAAAGGAAAAGAAATTAATGTATCCATAATTTTGGTTTTCAAAAAATAAAATCTTATTAAATGAAAAATAAAAACGAGCATTGAAAAGTTTTTTTTTTGATAAGCAAATGTTAGTGGGGGTGGGGGAATGTTAGTTTCCGAGGTTTGAACTCTGGACCTCCTTCTTACATCTTTGCAACTCTTTCATGTCCCTTAGCTCGCCAACTGAGCTACCTTCCTGGGACAACATTGAAAAGTTAAATGACTCATAAAAAATAAGAAAAAATTGTGAAAATCATAAGGTAACAAAAGTTTGAGTCAAAAAAAGGTAACAAAGGCACGATTCATGTCAATTGCAAAAGCATCACACAATATTAATAGTTCAAAATATTAGTTCAAATGATTCAGTAATCAAGATTTCATTCAATTTTGATTTCATAAAAAATGATTTCATTTAATTTTTGTCAAGAAAAAGTAAATGTCATTCAATTTCGAAAACCAATAAGGTATGCTCTCATAATTTCCGGAAGTCAGAGTAATGAAATGTTATCAATATTGCATCTATTCAAGCAGGGAAAAAAGTTCAAGTAATTATTTCAGTCAAAAGTCAAATTCATTATTAAATGCTTATTTAATAAAACAACTAATTTATGAACTTCATCAATGAAATTAGTCAAACAACTAATTCACATTTACGAATATCATCAATAACTTATACCCTTGTTTTCAACTGTTTGAGAACTATAAATAAAAGATACTAAGCTGTGAAATAGAAGTAGAAAATTGAGAAAAAGAAAACAAAATGACTCATTTCTCTTCCGTTATGATAGTTTTTATTTTATGTGTTGCAACCTCCTATGCAACCATGGTTGTAGACGAGGATACCATTTGCAAAAAAGCTAAAAACCCTTCATTTTGTTCCGCTCTTCTCAAGTCAAAGCCCGGTTCAAGTAAAGATGTTGTTAGCCTTATACTATACACTGTGGACGTGGTCCATGCCAACATTACCAACACCAGCAATTTAATCAAGGAGCTAATTGCACACAGTGGTAGTAACGACGTGGCAAGACATTATTATATAGTGTGCTTATTTCATTTTGGTGAACATGGTGCCCTCGGTCCGGTTTTGGAAATTGAACAAGATTTGAAGCAGGGAGTTTATGAACATTTGGATCAATATTCGGGTGATATCTGGGTTGAGGTTGATGAGTGTCTTACAGGGGAAAGCCCAGCTGACCCTCCTTATCATGATACCTCTATCCTCCCTAAATATGCTGAAGTTGTAATACAGGTTGCTGATATTATTGGTATTTTAATATCTTATCTGCTAAAGCATAAATGATGATTACACCACATTCCTTACCGACTTGTCAATTTGTATTTCTTGCAATAAGTGAGTCAATGTAATGGTTAAGATTTGAATTTCTCCAGAGAATCAATCAACAATTATATTGATTAAAATCTACTTTTTTTAAGCATGTCTTTGTTTTTATTCAAACAAATGATTAAAAAATGGCAAGATTACTTTATTATATGGTAGATGAATCTATTCTATTTACAATACATTTATATAGGCTCCTCATAGAGGAGTCAAACAATTAGCCCCTCCACATCCTAAATGCTATTTTCTAGGCCTATTAGGATAATTTAAGCCATGTCACTTACCATGAATGCATTATGATAGCTGAATTTCAAATTCTTATAACACAATGTAAACCACCAAACTTAAAAAAAAAACATCGGTTACACTTATCTAAATAGGCATTTGTTGAAATGTAACAATGATAGTGATTCTATGGTTTAAAGAAAGTCCATTTTTATATGGGGTTTAAATCAATTCAATTAATGCAATTAATGATTTCCAAAATTAATCCATACAATTCAAATTTGTAAACTGAAACGGATAATTGTGTCGAATAAAATGTGATCCATGAAAATCACAAAACAAATAATTTTCTTTCTAATTTATCAAATGGAATTAATATTAAAAGAAGGATGAGAGAAATGGAATTAGAACCAGAAGAAGGAAGAACCCAACAAAGAACCCTTTATAGATATCTCTGGTACTCTCTTTATATAACACCCCGATAATTTCTAACATGTAGAATTATCGAAATGCACTAAAGGGCATACACCAGAGTGAATATTGAACACGGACTAAAAATTTCGATAATAAATATCAAATGGTTCTCAGAACATTAATAACTTCCGGAAAATGCTTAAGTTTCATATCTTAAGACTTATACAATCCTGGTGTTCAATACTCAAAACATAAGGTAGCGGAAACGATTTTACAACTTATACAGTGATTGTCATACAATCGGTAAAATAACTAGAAAAGCACCACGGCCTAAACAGGAAATCAAGTCTCCAATGACTCCATGAGTCGCACTGGCAAACCGTGCTTCGTCGCCTTTGCTTTCCCCTGCTTCTCTGTAAAAACCACAACATATAAAGGGTGAGATAAACATTATCTCAGTGAGTCCTATCGAGACCCCTTACTAACTCTAGTGGTTCATTAACTTTAACCTTGAACTCATGGTCCTAATAAGCAACCATGTGGATATATATTTCATTTCTTGTAACTTGTAGCCCTAATAAGCGACTACGCGTTGTTATCTTTCTTTCTTGATGTAGCCCTAATAAGCGACTACATAACATGTCTTAACCTTTCTTTTAACTTAGCACAACACCTCAATCCTACCTTAGCATGGTTATTTCTTCGGCTTTTGGTGAACCCATCCCGCTAATCACTAGTGGGCAAAACATGTGGGCCTAGGATTTGGGGCTCATGACTTCCCCTCCCCTAGTGTACTAATCCTTGAGGGTCGTCACCCTCGATATACTTATTTATTATTCGTATACCATCTCTCTTTCTTTTTGAGAAAGTAACCTTCCTTTCCTTTTGGGAAAGTAACTTGACTTGTATTGATTCGTTATCTTTTATCTCCTCTTAACTTGCGTAACTTAACTTGTGTACACTCGCGTTCTACTAATGTACGATTTTTCTTCACTTTCATAACTTGTGAGTTTTTCCTCTAACCTACTTAATTTCATATCATCGTGTTTCCAACATTGGGAAACCTTGGGGAATCAATTGAAAAGGAATTGGAATCATTTGGAAAGGACTAAGGGGTACTTTGAAATAGCGTAATAGAAGGATCCGCACGGTCTGTGCTCCTGAGGCGCACGACCCGTGCGTATCAATAAAACCCAGTTTGAAAAATTACAGGACGCACGGTCCGTGCCACCATGGCGCACGACCAGTACATGTCTTAAAATTTTAAAAACACAGATGCGAAGGTTACGCACGGTTCGTGCCCTGGGGCGCACGACCCAGGCTATGTCAAAAATTCATTTTTAGGCCAGCTGTGAATAAGGCGCACGACCCAAGCCCCTGAGGAGCACGATCCGTGCGTCTTTGACAGAAGCAAAAGTCTCAGTTTCGTGTAACTTCTCCATTCTGTTTCGATCCCAATTTCCTTCCGATCGATATCCTAACATAACAACAATCATTCCAGTCCAGATAATAATCACACAACACATATAATCATATCATCAGTCAACAATTCAATAAATTCGATCGGTTGTAAAATAACGAATTTAAAAAAAAATGGTTTTAGCGACATTTTTGTAAAATCGCACAAACAACGAGTTCCACGGTCTGAACTCACCGGTTGCGATGAAAATCGCACAAACAACGAGTTCCACGGTTTGAAACGATCAAGTAACTTCACGAACGGTCCCCGTATCGGTTCTACGCTATCCAAATCGCTCCCAAAACTGACCCGAACGAACTCAGCCTTCCCCACTTCTTTCTAAGGCCTTCAACTAACCAAGATGGTTGCTGGAACACTCCAATTTAGCTAACTTCTGAACATGCAAACCCTCAATAATGAAAAAAAATATCCACAATCCCATGATTTTTGGTTTTGTGTAACTGTTCCATGATTTTATCCTTGTATCCCAAATATTTCGCCAATATTTATTAGCCTATTTTAATATTGATTAGCCTATTTTAATTTAATAAGCAAATTACCTATATAACCTTTTAGCAAAAAAAACTAAAGATTTGCTTAGTAGTCTAAATCATACTCCACAAAAGGATCATCTTGTTGCATAGAAGTTATTTCTAGAAAGGGCTCACTCTTAAGAATGTTTATTATGTACCCAATGATGGGAAATTGTAATTTAAGTATGTTTTCTTGTAATAAGTTATGTCTTTGTATCCTCATGTATTTACTGTGTTGTGTGATGTATTTTAGGAAATTGTAAGTGTGATTTGTATTTATACTATTGATTTTAAATTAAAGGGTAATTAAAATTTTGTGTCTATTTTATTCATGACAAAGTTATCATCATAAAAGATTGGATTTCCATCATTAATTTATTTGCACTAAACAATGATAATATCATGAATACTTAGTGATATTTATGTTCTCTTTTGTCATGTGTTAGTGATCAATGATATAACTTTATTAAATGTTGAATATGGCAAAAGGTAAAATAATTTAATGTGTGTGTATAAGATACAATTAAATGATATAATTGTCATGTTTTGTGCTAATTGATTGATTTCAAAAGTATATCAAAAGTCATAGCTATGGCGGTGATTGAATATTCAAAATGTATAAAAGTTGAAATGAATTTTGCAATTCTTTGACGAAAGAATTGACAAGGATGTAATGTTGATTGGAGTGATTGGAGTACATTATAAGAGTGATTGGAGTACTTGAAAATAGATACATCCCATGGGTTTAAAGTACTTGGACCACAAAAGTAAATTTGGAAGGATGAGGTTCTCCTCTTAATTGACATATAGCATAAATTTGCTGAGGTGCATAATTATGGGTGCATTTTTGATATAGTCTACCTATATGAGAATTATAAAAAGTGTCAATTTTATAATTCTCTTGAAAAGGATACCGGACACAAGGCCTTATCAAAAGGATACCGGACACAAGGCCTTATCAAAAGTGTCAATTTTATAATTCTTTCAATAGTACCAAGATTTCAAGTGTAAGTTATGCACACTTATTCTAATGAATAATTGGTTCAAATAGCAAGATACCTTCATCTGAAAACATGTGATTTCCGGAATAATGGATTTGGATATTTTGAAAATGGTAGGGGATTGTTGGAGATATTTTCAAAATATTGATTTGGATTATGGTTAAAGATAGTTGTGAGTTAAACTTTCTAACAAATGTCATTGTGGTTCAGTGGTTACACATTGCGTTACTATCTTTAGGGGCACGGGTTCGAATCCCCCTTAGTTTCATCGGAGTTGGGGTATCAACAACAATAAAAAAGAGAAAAAGAAAAGAAAAAAAATGCAAATTAGTACATCAAGCAAAAACGGCTGACCACTTTAGTTCAGATTGAAAAATTTAAAAATTAAAAGTGGTTGGCCTGCATGTGAAATAAAAAAAAATCCTTGAATGCCCAGCGTATAAAGACCCTCCTTTGAGACCCGGTCTAGTGAATGCAAGACCCAAGCTTAAGAATGCTAGGGAACTGGTTCTATGCTGACATTGATATCTTTTGTAATGTGCTGATACCTCAAACTTGTCTTTTAATTCACAAAATGCCCAAGTAGTAAGTCTCGAACCAAAGAATAAGTGCTGAAAGTTACCGCTGGTTCACTTAAGGTTTTTGTATGAATTTAGATTTTTTCCAAAATTGGTCTAATGGGTTTCATAGTTTTGCTTGAGGACAAGCAAAGATTCAAGCATGTGGGAGTTTGATAAGTCCATTTTAGTTGTCTTTTTAGTATTTATTTTAAGTAAGTTGTTTGGTATTTTAGTTCTATTCTAGAGCTATTTTACTACCTTTTGTTTTAATTTTATTTTCAGGACAAACATTGTGCAAAGCAAGGAAATTTAAGCTTCTAATGCATAAGGATGAAATCCCAAGGCAAACGGGTGAAAAGAAGTACCGAAAGAACCAAGAAGAGGCAAGAAATAAGGGAGTTTTATAGAGAGAAACATCAAGAAACACGGCTGGCCGTGTTATAAAACATGGTCGTGTTTCGCGAGAAAGCTGACGCGCCCCAAATCCAACTCTGCAGAAAACATGGTTGCCAGTGTTTCAAAACATGGCCATGTAATAAAACACGGGTACCAGTGTTATAAAACATGGCCGTGTTTTCCCAAATTCTTCCAATTGCTGTTACTTTTCTTTCTTTACTTCTTGTAACTGTTCTTTAATCAGTATTGATGACTCTAGGCCTATAAATAAGCACGAAATTTTGAGTGCTAGGAGGTCATTCTTATTTGTAATCCTTGCTCAAAGTTTATTGCAATTTTCTGCTTCATGTAACACCCCGGTATTTCTAAAACAAGAAATACTAAAACATACAATTTGGTTTACATCAGAGTATAAAAATTCCTGCTTAGATATACATCATTGCAAGAAAACAGCAGATACTAAAACATAACATAGCTCAAATTCGAGTCATGATATCAAATACACAGACAACGGCAGAAAAACATAAACAGCTAGGAATGAGTCAATCTTCTATCTTCTCCTCGAGCGTGACAACTGACCATCCCGTTTTCTTCTCCGTTACCTGTTCTCTGTAAAAACAACAACAATCATAGGGTGAGACAACTTGTCTCAGTGAGTTCTACCGTGCCCCCTCACTATCATTCGGTTTATTTATAAAACCATTGCAACATAGTTAAATTTGTAAACTATTTGAGTCAATATATACCCAGCCCATTACCGACTGTGCAAACACCCACAATCCCGGTAGATGAAGACCCACTATATATTTTTAAGCCTTGTCAATTAATTTATAATTACAAGTTTTTCCAAGCGAAACATCGACTGTGCAAACACCCGCAATCCTGATGATTCGTGAACTTATCTTAGCATAAATCGGCTGTGCAAACACCCACAATCCCGATAACCCACGTTAGACAACGCCATAACGTTTCAGGGCCTAGGGTGAGGGCTCATGACCTTCCCTTCCTAGTATGCCATTCATCGGGTCGTCACCCAAATTGATATAATCTATATATCGTACCCGCATTGGGCCGCCTCTTAAATTCTAGATAATCAACATCTATTTTCGATCTATAATCCGTTTTGATGAATTCAAAGTTAGCCATCCGGCATTATAATCACATTACAATTTGACATATATTCAGTCGGTCTATACACAACATGAACCCACACGCGTGCTAAGTTTCGGTTTTTCGAGCGATTAAACTTTCAAAACTCTTTTTCCAAAACTCAAGTTGAACGTACTCAAAACATTGATTTTATTTGGGCAATTTCATCGCAATTGGTTGGAAAGAAAGATTAGAAGTGGTTTGGGATCAAAAGGAGCGACGAAACGAGAAATCGGAGTCCGATAACAGAACCTCACGCACGGTCGGTGCCCAGGGGCGCACGACCCGTGCGTGATGCACCCAAAGCAATTCCACATTTGCGAAGTGGGCGCACGATCCGTGCGTCCTGTTCTGTTACAGAATTCAGCTCAATTTCTCGATTTTGTTTCTCCGTTCGTGCCCAATTCGATTCCCGATCTTAATCCAACCTGAAAAACAGATAAAATATACCACATTCCAGCAACAACATTCAATCAAAAATCGATAGAATTCACACGTGTTTTTATGAAAACCGTTAAAACGTTATTTTCCAAAAAAAAATGGTTTTCGACTCGATAATATTTCGAAAGCGAAATAGTGTCACAACCAGAATTCCAGAGCATTCAAGTCGATAAAAATGAATCCCTAATCGTGAGTAAAACTCACCGGTTTGACGAGTCCCCGAGAAGTCGCGTATTCGCTCGAACAATCGAATCGTACCACTCGAACAATCCCCGTAATCATTCAAACCACTCCAACGAAGGCTCCACTCTGCCCCATTTGAATCAGCAATCCAACTATTCTTCTTGCTACTTAATTCCTCTCCGGCCTATTGAATTGATGCCTCTCGAGACTTGACGACTCGAACCCAAAATCGACAACTAGCATTTCCAGCTCTTCTCTCGATTTCCAGCATCAGTGTGCAGATTTGCAACACGATTTCCTAGGTCAGTTCGTGACCAAAACTCCGCAAACCAGTGCCTACAGTGTAGAGAATTTCGTCTATTTTCTGATGGTGGAAGTTCCAAACGCATGCAATCAGCAATCCGGGAGATATCACAGAAACAAGGTGGCTGGGTCAATACTGGGCCTGATTTAAAGGTACAACTTGTAATTGATGTTTCTCCCAAACTACTCAGTCAAACCAGGTCATTATTGTGCGAAATATGAAGGGTTTTGAGTCTAGTTTTTAAGGAGACAGAAATTAACATCAAATGAGGTCTGTAGAGGAAGTTATAAGAAAAATACCAAAGATGGTGAAAACGGGTTTCCTGCAGAGTTTTCCAGCAACACTTTCATTTATTCAAACTCTCCTATCTCCACGAATTGGACTCCAAAACTGTGGAACCTACTTCAATCTTTAAGTATCAGCCTTCTTCTATCACCACCAACACACCCAAGCTCAGATTCCCTTCATAATACTAACATGCAAGGCTTCAAATTCATCAAAGCTCCATTGTTCCCACTTGGAGCTTCAATGGCCGAAAATGGTAAAGAGGGAAGGAGAATGGAAGAGCTTCAGAAACTAGGTTCAGCAGAGAGGAAATTGAAGATGGAGTAGGATGAGATATAAAAAGCTCACATGCATGTAGAATCCTAGGTTTACTCTTCCCCTCTTTCCTTCTTCTTCTCGCCCCACTGTCTCTCCCTTCTCTCTTATGTTTTCTCTCCTTTTTCAGATTTTGCTTCCTAAGTTCAAGTTCTGAAAGTGTAGGGGAGTGAGGTGTTCAGCTGGATATAAGAATGAGGGGTTGAGGGTTAATTGGTGAGGAAATGACCATTTTTCCCTTGGCCCATATATCCAAGGTTTTTGGTGCTAGAACCCCTAAAATCCTCTGGTTTTCTACTCGGCAAAGGTTTCTCGGCTACCCTTCATTCGACTTGCGACTAAATATTTCCCCCCAAATAATTAACTCGTTCATATATTCCTTAATTCGGATCTTAAAAATTTAGGGATGTTACAATCACCCCAACTTGAAAAATTTTGTCCTCAAAATCGTTATAACTCATACACCTTGAAGACACCGACTTCAATCGGTAACCAACTACTCCTACCTTTCCATGGCAGACGCTAATCGTTTAAGGACAAATGGTATACCTACATTCTGTTGAGAACACAAACCTATTGCTTAGGGTATCTATACATCCTTCACTATCAAAGTTAGAAATTCGGAAGGTTCCGGCTTAGCCGTAGAGTGAACTGGGACGATACGATTACTATAAGAGAATTTCCTTGGAATCAAACCACGCGGTACCCGGAAGAAAAGTTTTCTTCCCTTCCCGAGTTACGCTTACATAAGCGCTTGACTCATTTTACTAAAAAAAAATTTGATTGAAGTAAATAGAGTTATTTTATAAAATATGTTGACTCTCAGTCCAAAGAATGTAGGAAATGATTTTCCTCGCAACATGACCCAAGAAGACTCTAAAATAATAGTAAAATATTCCTTCATTAAATCTTTCCCAAAACTTGAAAGTACGTTCGTTTCATTTGGGTAAAAATCCTTTTCAATGGGGTTTTCAAATAATGATACTTCGATAGATACGACTATCCAACAAGCGTTAATTCACCCCAACTTATAAATGACCTTACTAGATGACCTTACTTTGTTGGGATCCATCATTTGTGTGATTAGAATCTCACAACTTCCATTATCGTGCTTGAGCTTGGTTCTGTTAAGTTAAAAATAATTGGGTTTGTTCAAGGGAGGGATCAGGAAGGACATTGAGCCGAAAGAAAAGCGGATATTTGCTTTTAAAATTCTTCTCAAACCGCTATTCTATTCGATCCAATTCATTTCCTTTCAATTCCTTTCTCGAATCAGTCCAAGATAAAACTTCGAGGTTAAAACAAAGGCTTGTATTTCGTGATGAAAAATAGGCACGACTCAATTGTCTCAAGAGACTACAGAAAGGTTACTGGATTCACTATCAAGGACTCGTGTGTTATACAGTCACTGTCCAATCATTTTGTCTCAGGCCGACATATGGTTCATCCTCAGACATTCTTCCATCAAACTGGTGTAGCGGGTAAAAAGGAAAAATGTACTACACGTATCCAACTCAGCGGATTCCTTAGGGACAGCCTCGTGTGCTGGACTATAATCAGACAACTCTGAATTGAGCACATACTTGTTTTATTGACGTCTAACCAATAGATTATCAGAATGGAGAAACTAGTCTTGATCCGTCTAGTGGATCAAAGTCACAGTAACTTACTGTTAACCCTAACGAGATCAAGATTACGATTGGAGTTTCACCTCAGTAGTGGAAGCTTGAACACTATAACTGTCGAAAGGTAATTACCTTAACATGGCTTGATACCTCTCCTACTAGCAATTATATTCATATGTCAATCCGGTCTTCCATTACTTCTGAGTAGATGTTTGAGTAACTTACATCTTCGGTTGTCTTAGAAACATTTCCAGCATTTCAGGCAGTCACCGATACAAATGATGTTTTTGACCAACCCAAATTTCTAATAAGAGTATGTGTTTCGACCCCTATAATTCGGTCCATGGAATTCAATCCTACAGCCTGTTGCCCTTACACAGGTTATGGCTCTCTCGGAATTGTCCAAATCAACGACTTATCCAATTTCAGCTGTTCTTTCTAGATCAACCAGGTTTAAACTTTGATATGTAGCCTTCTTAGGTCTTGATCACTCAGACCCTAAGGGGATAAGAATTTCGGTATTAGGAAGCTTACTAGAACGACATAAGGTTTTCTTTAGAAGTTACGCTTTAGTGTCATCCTATGCGATCCTTGGCTTCTCGATTAACTTCAACGTAGCAATTATTCTCTAATTAGTTACGAAATTGGAACTGCGGTGGCACCAAGGGTATTTTTGAAAACAAAATATTATTTTGGGAATCAAACGAGCACACCCTAAGTGTCTTCGTATTGATTCATAAAATTTGAGTATTTATCATTTATAATTTTCTTTGGCCCAGCCTCTTTCCGATCTTCTATAACTATCCAAATATGATTGTTACCATCACGTTAATCAATCAAGTTTCAGAACGAGTTCTACTCCATGACAGCATCATGTTCGCCACTTGGGTGGCTTTAATCTTTTCGTCCTTCTAACCGGTTAGTTGAGGTCTTATAGATTAAGATTTCAGAATCACTTCTAATGGTTGAATGGCTATCACTACTAATGACAATCTCCGGAAATAGGCTTCTTGGAAAAACTTACAGTAAACGTTATCCTGAATCGGTATCTAGGAGTCTAAATTGATTTATTGGGAATCCTTTTTCCAATTTCTCGTACAATAGGGAGGTTCACACTCCCCGAATGCTTAAGAATTTACGGTTCAAATTTAAAACAGAGGTAAACTTATTAATACAATTGGAGAAGGGATTCACAACCCACTCAGAGGTTTAGATATTTTCGTTAGCTTTCCAACGCCTCTCGGAACATAAAAATCGGAGTTCCGGAGCAGAAGTTACAAACAAAACGAGTCAGAAGACTAACGAGAATTTCTTACACACCGCAATTGGGATGCCTCTATTCAGCGGATTGGAATAAGGTCACTTCTATCGATTCCACATACTAACCTACTTTGAAGGATTTGATTCACAATTCCTGATCGGGACTTAACCTAATCGGCACCTTTTGAGTCCGCTAGTCAATAGTGACGATGGACTATCTTTACTCAATTGGCTTTATCACCCGTCACATTGTGACTCGAAAGAAGAAGAATCGGGATCTATGCTTGGGATTATCCGCAGGACTTCCTCAAATGATACCTAAACTGGGGTGAACTCACACCAGAAGGTAAGATCTACTGTGAAACAATATTTCGATAACTAATAGGCTGTCTAATCAATGGTCAGGGTTTCGGGTGTTAACTAATCTGATAGATTTCAGTACACTGACATTACTACTGCCCAATGGCTTTGCTTAGCTTGTACTCTCGGTAAGACCTACGATGTCTTACGCCGTGACTCACTAGTTGCATCAGATTCATTGACTGAACAGTCGTCCACAGTTTCCTCGAACCATCGCGGATGCCCATTTTTGTTCCCAAATGTTATATGTAGCCCTCTGCTGCTGCTGTGCGCTCTGATGAAATGAGAAGGCTGGAATCCTATGGCTCGGTTTCAAACATTTTCGGGGCTGAGGCAACTAACTGTCATAATTTTCAGTAGTTCACATGAAACATTGAGTGGATCCTGACTCAATACGTCACATAATATACTGAGAAGATCTGACATGTAATTGGCTAAGTCCCTAGCTGACTCGACCTAATACACTTGACCCGAAGGTCACTAAATCCGACAAGTGTAACACCCTGATAATTTCTAACTTATAGAAATACCGAAATGCGCCATTTGACATACATCAGAGTAACTTCCTATTTCAGATATTGAACACAAACTAAAAATCTTCGATGAACTAGTCATCAAACACGCTTACATAACTTAACATAATCCTAATTAAAACATTTAAACGTCGACCCTTACATCATCTCATAGTTAGTGTTCAATACCAAAATAGAAGGTCGCGGAAGCGATTTACAACTTTAACGAGTAAGTTATACAATCGAGCATACTATGAAAATGAAAGAACAAAATACAAGACATAACGAAATGAACAACAGCGTCTCCGCTAAGTAGCTCCATAACCATGCCTCATCACCTTCAACCTTTCCTGCTTCTCTGAAACAAAACAACAACAATGATTGGGTGAGACAACTTGTCTCAGTGAGTTCTATCGAGACCCCTTACTAACTCTCTCGGTTCATTATGCTTGATTCATGAGTCGTAGTCCTTAAAGTTGACTACGTGGAGTACTCTAACATTGTCCCTCGTAGCCCTTAAGCCGACTACGAGAAATATATCTGAAACATGATTGTTAGCATATCACTGTGGCCCTTAAGTCGACTGCCGGTAAACCCATTCCTTGACCATAGCAGGGACAAACATGACGGGGCCTAGGTTCATAGGGCTCATGACTTCCCCTCCCCTAGTACGCTAACTTGAAAATAGGGTCGTCACCCTAGACTGATCTGATATGTATAAAAATATACACCTGACATGAACATAACATGATCTTAAACATAACATGATCTTATACATAACATGATCTTATTATCAACATTATAACCTCAGGGACGTTATGTCTGTCTTATCTTTACATGTCGTGATCTCACTCGGGGTTACTAAGTTCGTTAACCTGACTTCTAGGCATTTACAATTCAATCCAATCATAATTATTTCAGTCACAGTAAACATAATCACAAACATCGAACAATTAGTTGAAAACATAGTCCACTAAAGAAGCAACAATTCAAACATTCTAATTCAGCAACCGTACCTAAACTTTGAGAATTTATTTAACCTATCGAACGGCCTTGGAATTTAACAAACGACCCCTCTACAGAAAGCTAAGGACGTCTAGTTTCTGAATATGTTTTTAGAATTATGGAACGATGGGTAAATAAATAAAGTTTTAGCAAATAACACAGTATGTTCAGAAAATGGGACTGCGACTGTGACCTAAATTGCGATTCTTCTAAAATGAAAAAAACAAACCCAAATAACCCGAAACTTGAGCATAAACAGTAGAACATTTTGTCTAATTTTCAAAGAAATTGGATTCATTCAAAAAGGAGTTCATTTGAAGACACCACAATCAAAACACTGACCCTATGTCCAGATTGTTCCCAGAATTTTATTCTAACTTGTGGAGCCTATAACTTGAGCTACAGAATTCCAAATTCAACCAAACCATATCCAAATGAACGAGCACTCAGTATAGTTTCTAAAACAATTGACCACATAATTTTTGGATTAATAAAACATTCCCAGTTTCAAAAAGACAGTACCTATGTCTAAAGTGCTTCCAGAATATTACCCTATCTTGTGAAGCCTACAACTGGAGCTATACTACTCCAAATGCGAC
This sequence comes from Astragalus membranaceus, assembly GCA_039519185.1. Lineage (NCBI taxonomy): Eukaryota > Viridiplantae > Streptophyta > Magnoliopsida > Fabales > Fabaceae > Astragalus > Astragalus membranaceus. The sequence goes on from CM076846.1 coordinate 41,335,162, forward strand.
CAAACAAAATCCAAAATGACAAACATTCAATCTAGTTTCTAAAAATTTAAGGCACATAATTTTTGAACCATTAAAACAGTCCCAGTTACCAGAAAACCGAACCTATCCAGAATGTCTCCACACAGTGAAATTATCAACACAATAAGCATCCAATTTCAGTCATCAAAACATATATATTAACATAAATTTCCCTAGTGAGTATAGAACTCACCTTTTGGCGATGAAAATCGCACCCAACGCCGAAACTTCGCGAACTCGAACGAACGGTAATCACACGAATTTTCCCGAACCCGCTCCTGCTATTTCCAGCAACAAAGCGCCAATTTGCAACGAGCATAACTCAGTCAAATCCCAACCAAACTTAGCAAAACGAGGGTCTATTGCGAAGGGAATTTTATCTTGTTTCTGAAGGTGGAGGTTTCAAACGCATGCATCCAATATCCAAAGAGTTATAACCAAAACAATGGAGCTGGGTCAAAACTGAGGCTGATTCTGAAACGAAACTTGAGAACATGATATCTCCCTCCATTCTCAGTGAAACCAGATGGTTCTTGGGTCTAAACTGGAGCATTTCGTTTCTAGTTTCTAAGGAAACAAAAATGATTTAAAACGGAGGTTTGTACAGTGATACACATAGTAATTTCTGAAGGTAGGTCATACGGGTTTCTGCAGAATTGTAAAGTGGGTTGATGCAAGGCTTGAGAACTCTATTCTTGGCTATTTTGAGCTTGGAGGTCGAAAATGGTGAAAGGGAAATCGAGAGGTCTTTGGTGGTGATATGAGTATCAATGTGTGGAGGAGGAGCAGCTGAGTGCAATGGTGGAAGAACAAATGACATGCATGAAGGTTTGATGATGGTGGTGGTGGAGCTCCTTCCTTTCTCTCTTCTTCCTTTCTCACGGTTCTCTCTCTCCACTCACTGTTTCTGAAACTTTTTCTTCTGCTGACACTGAAGCGTGACTTAGGGAGGGTTGGGTTAGCTGGGTTAAATAACTTTGGGAAATGACAATCTTACCCTTCAATTACTAATCCTCCCTCATGACCTCTATTATCTCAAATTAGCCTAACTAGAAGCAATTACTCATAATTTAACACCCAAATACAATTAGTTAACCAATCAACAATTCATTTGCAAATCATATTATTTTTAACAAACTAAATTAATAATCCAATAGAACTTCATGCCAAATTAATTAAAATAGCTAAACTAGGGGATGTTACAATCACCCCAACTTGAAAGATTTTGTCCGCAAAATCGTCAAAACTACCCAATGAACATTACCCCGAAGCTCTATCTACCTCCATTCTCTTGCAAAAGTCAAACACTAACTCCTCCTCGAGACACTTAAGGGGATTCACCCCAACTTGAAATGATCACAGGCAACTCTATCTCTGTACATCAACTATCGAAGGAAACCATGATCGCATCAAAGAATTTAGGAAAGGGAGTAAGATACAATTTCAAAAGGGTTTTGCTCTTTAGTGCAATCATGTTTTCGTTCATACTTAATGCAACCTGAACTCTCTACATGACCCTATAGTTGAACCGGCTTCAAGAAATAAACGGTCACCCACAGCTTCTTCGAACCATCACTGATGCCCACCTGTTGTTCCGGTACGGTGTCTGTAGCCCTTTGCTCCTGCTGCGCGCTATAATGAAACGAGAAGGCTAGAAGTGTGGGTCGACGGGGACGCTTCCCCTCGCTCTACCAGCCATGATTCTCCGAAATATGCACAAAGTATTGAGTTGATCAGGCTCAATGTCTAATAGCATATTAAGAGGAATCACACTTAGAATACGTAAGAGACTCTTGATTTTTAAGTCCGACTAGGTCGAACTGCTCTGATACCAATTGTAACACCCCGATAATTTCTAACTTGTAGAAATACCGAAATGCGCCATTTGGCATACATCAGAGTAACTTCCTATTTCAGATATTGAACACAAACTAAAAATCTTCGATGAACTAGTCATCAAACGCGGTTACATAACTTAACATAATCATGATTAAAACATTTAAACGTCGACCCTAACATCATCTCATACTTAGTGTTCAATACCAAAATAGAAGGTCGCGGAAGCGATTTACAACGTTAACGAGTAAGTTATACAATCGAGCATACTATGATAATGAAAGAACAAAAATACAAGACATAACGAAATGAACAACGGCATCTTTGCTAAGTAGCTCCATAACCATGCCTCATCACCTTCAACGACCTTTCCTGCTTCTCTGAAACAAAACAACAACAATGATTAGGTGAGACAACTTGTCTCAGTGAGTTCTATCGAGACCCCTTACTAACTCTCTCGGTTCATTATGCTTGATTCATGATCGTAGTCCTTAAAGTTGACTACGTGGAGTACTCTAACATTGTCCCTCGTCGCCCTTAAGTCAACTACAAGTGACAATCCTTAATATGACCCGTAGCCCTTAAGCCGACTACGAGAAATATATCTGAAACATGATTGTTAGCATATCACCGTGGCCCTTAAGCCGACTGCCGGTAAATCCATTCCCTGATTTTATTTAAACAAATGATTAAAAAATGGCAACACTACTTTTTTATATGGTGAATGAAAATAATACAAAGGAAAGAAAAGGTGGTGTTTGTAATAATCTTTTTGTAGAAATTTGAAAACAAAAAAAAAACAAAGAGAAGAAAGTATTAATCTCATTTTCTTTCTGCAAAATGGCGTGCAAAGGCATCACAATATAAAACATCCTAACTAAGTTGACACCAAACATCTGTATATCATTTGTAGCACCCCATATATTTGTTGATTACAAAGAAAAATAAATAAATTTGGGGGATATAAACCATAATTACAAAATACCTATTTGAAATGAAAGTTGAGGAAACAATGGAGACCCACCAACGAAAACATAGTAAAGAAACTCCGTGAGAAGAAAGTTCATTTGCACAATTATTCTCTTAACGATAAATGAGAAAAATCGAAATAACCAATTGAAAGTTCAATTTTAGGCAAAAACTATACTAACTTATCTCATAAGTTAGTTCAGTAGCCTGTATAACACCAGTTAATTTGGCATCCAAATAATAAGTGTTATATATGTTCATGGAGAAGCAACCAAACATTTGTGGCACTACGATATAAAATATATCCCCACAAAGGGTTGTCAAGGAGCCCCGGATGATCCCATTGCAATTAATCCAAAAACAAATAGGGGGCTTATTCGGCATACCCTTAATAGCATGGGATTTCAGGGTCAACAAAATCAATGATAGCCCATACTACGTACAACCTCCCCTCTACTCACTGGACACCCCCAACCCTCAAATATTACCAAAATACCCTGACGTGAACCGGTTCGGAAATTTAGTTCTGAACCTCGTAATCCCAAAAAAAAAGACGCGCGCGTTTCATTAATGGTATTTTTGTCTTTTAACATGGTTTGAGGGTGTCTAGTGACTATGGAGAGGATTGCAAGAAGTATGACCCATCATCATTGATAAGGAAATAGACCATCAAGAGGCAATCCAAGACTTAGAAGGCCCAATAATATGGGCAAGAGTTAGGAGAGTCAAAGATTACTTAGTCCAATTCATGATTAAGTCAAGGCCCATGCTTTTCCCAACCCCTCTCCTACTCACGACACACCCCCAAACCCTGCGAAATGACCAAAATACCATTAATGAATAAAAAACTTCCAAACACGTCCCTTTTTTATCCGGGAATTTAACGGTTACGGTATTGAAGCACCGAACTGGTACGGTACTACAACACTGTACCTGTTAAAATCACAATTTTACCCAAACACCCCCCTTTGCAGGATTTTTAACAAGTACGGTGCATCACTACCGTACCAGTTCGGCCCCTGACTGTCGAACAAGGTTGAAAAACATAGAAACCTCCTTGTAGAGAAGAACGCAGATCTGTATTATCAGCGAATAGCATAAGCATAATTCTTTTCAATTTAATTCAATCTTATAAAGCATAAAAGGCCCCGCTTCAGCTATAACATTGCAAAAATTGGGAATGAATGACGCTGGTGATGAATTAATCTTATCAAGCAAAATTTAGGGTCTAACATTTCAATTTAATTCAATCTTATAAAGTGTTCTGGACGGAGCCAAGAGACCCACTCAACAATTGGACATGGATAAGCCCAATCACTTTGGTCTATATCCACACTAAATCGGCCCATTTATGAATAACTTGACATGACGGCTCAGATTCACCCAATCGATCCAACGACTCTAAGCTGGCACGGATCCCTATAAATACTGGCCCACATTGCCACAAATAGGTACATTCTCATTCCTTGCTATACTACTCTACTGTTCTCAATATTGACTTGAGCATTAGAGTGGCATCGCAGGTACCCCACCCCGAATCACCTTAACGTGTCACTCGGACGTCAGGAGACCTACCAGCTGCAGTCTCTACAACACTGCAAGGTACAGAACATTGGCGACCACAGTGGGAGCTGTCTAGCTTTCACCTCATCTCTACCTCTTAAGAATTTTCTCCTGCAGTTCGATGACACCCCGAGGCATACCCCGAGTTTGAAGCATTGCAGTGTCTCAACCTCAACTTGAAGGAACCCCTGAAGGCGTTGCAGTGACCCTGCACGGCTACACTGCCCAAGTCCCAACTCCCCAGCCGGATCCAGTCATGCAGCCGAATTAAGCTCCGGATCCTGTCAATCAAGCCGATCTTTCGACCGTCCGCCATCTCTTGGACCTTCTCAACAACCGCACTCAAGCCATGGCACAGCAAGAGGCGCGCCTCAGGTAGATGGAGAGGCGTCTGGCTTAAATGCCTGAGCAGCTGATAGCTCCATTTTATATAGAGTTATTCATACATCTAATCATAACTAATTACTTGAAATCAAATAGAATATGTGTTAAAAATAGTAGTATAAATAAAGATAACAACATTTTACCTTTCAAAGAAGATTAAGTAATGATTTAAGCATTTTTTAATATATATTGGTATGTTTGATGTGTTTGTTCAGTGCACTTTCAGTTAGGTACAAATACACCAAGGAAACAACAGTGCATCTGCACTAAACTACAATTACAGCAGTGCAACTGCACTAAGGTGCAGCTGCACTTAGGTGCTTCTGCACCATCCTGTGCTGAAGGTTTATAACCCCACAATGGAAGCACCTCAAATCATACCACTGCACCAAAACTTCTATGACATCATGCTTTGTCACAAATCACATGGAGCCACATGCCAACATGCATAAGGAGGCGCCCACTATTTGAATTCATCCTGAAAGGCTACTCATCTAAAGACACATGGCCTTCCACAATTGGACCTCTCCTTGAGGATGAGTGCTGGATTCAATCTCCAGAATTAAAGATCAGAAAAGTAACCATGGTTAAGCCTCCTTGGGTTAACTTGGTTTTCAAGCAAACCCTCACTTGAAGGAAACCTCCAAGGCTATAAAAGGCTTCCACTTCTCACTTGAAGATCATCGCATATCTCACATCATAATATGTAGATCATACACTTTACTTATAATTTATTAGTTTCATTTCTTATAGTTTTAGTAGGAGTTAGTTGGCAAGAAGGTAAGGAAGGAATCGACAACTTCTTCCTTCACTTCTTCATCAACTTAGTTAGGTGCAACTGCACCAGGAAGTCAGTGCTACTGCACTACTGGGCAAATTTATGCAAGAGTACTTCAATCAGTGTAATCTCTACCCTATTCATATCTCTTGTACTTTCATCTATATTAATATGTTTTATTTCATCTATATTTGCCTTGCAATGCATATTATGAGCTAAAACTTTTTGGTTGAGATGTTCTAACTTTATAATGAACTTTTGAGTAAGTTATTGTGCTTTTTAGTGTTGTATGCATTTTGGATCTTGTGTTATACTACATCCATATTATTTTAAGGTTGATCACTTAGAATAAGTAGAGTTATATTCACAGACAAGGTTTATAATTAGAAATGAAGACTAATAAGGGTAAGTACTTTAATGAAGGCTTTGTTAACTAGTGTAATAAAGAAAACTCTGTTAAAACCTTGTTAAGTCCTAGACATAGGATAACATAGTCCTTAGGGTGAAACAGTGGGTACTTCAAAGGCTGGAGTGAACTTACTAAGCAAGCCCAGACATGGGAAGCTTGTAACAAAACTCTGAAGAAAGTAGATGAAAAGCACATACTCATGCAGCTGCACTCAATGCTTCTGCACCTTGGTGCTTCTGCACCACTAAAAGCATAGAAACTCTCAAAAGAACATTATATAGTGAAGACATCTCTACCATCTTTCTCAACTGATTTTCTTCATATTCTTTTACATATTTTCATTCTGTTTTCACCTAACAGAAAAACCCCAAATTTGTGAGTAGTATAGTAGCACTAATTTATATGCTTTCTAAACATACAAGAGTTTAACCAATCCCCGTGGGTTCGACCTTTCTTATCATTATATTACTTCCACACACCAAGTTTTTGGCGCCGTTGCTTTAACACCCTGATATTTCTAACATGTAGATATACCGTAATGCATAACTTAAATAATAATCAGAGGACACAAACCCTGCTTATATATTGAACGTACAAACTTTTTCCGAAATAAAACATAATACTTCAGATTCATTCGTCTTAATTCAAAAACGTTTCAAACATCCGAAGGAATACAACCCAAGTGTTCAATACCATAAACAGAGAAATCAAAAGCGGTTCATACAACTCATAAACAATTACAAGTTATATAACCCCAACAGGTCAACCGGAAAGATTAAAGAAAACATCAAGGCTGCACTTCCTTGGCACCATCCGCAAGCACGTCACCTACTCGTGCAGCTTACTCTTTTTCTTTCCCTGCTTCTCTGTAAGAACAACATCAATGATTGGGTGACACAACTTGTTTAGGGAGTTCTACCGTGCCTCCTTACTATCACTCGGTTCATTTGTAAAACCGCTGCAACATGGTTAAATTTATAAACCACTTGCCCATATATAATCTTAGCCCATTACCGACCGTGCAAATAACCACAATCTCGATATCTAATGTGCTATTCATATATCATTAAGCCTCGTAATTTAATTCACAATTACTAGCTTAGCAAACGAAACCCGACTGTGCAAACACCCACAATCTCGGAGAATCGTGCACTTATTGTAGCATAAATCGGTCGTGCAAACAAACCACAATCCCGATAACCCACGTTTGACCACGCCATAAAGTTTTCGGGCCTAGGGTGAGGGCTCATGACTTCCCTTCCTAGTATGCTATTTCGTTGGGTCGTCACCCAACTTGATATAATTCTTATATCACCCGCATTGGGCCGACTTCTATATTCGATATATTCTATATCTATCATTGTATCTATAACCCATTTTGATGAATACGAAGTTAGACATCCGGCATTATAATACAGTATCAAGTTGGACGTATAATCCGATTGGTTTGTTTAAAACGTGAACTCACACGTGATCTACATTCCGGTTTTTCAAACGTTTATGACCTTCAAAACCCTTTTTCCAAAACCGAGTTGAAGACACTCAAAACGTTGATTTTATTAGGGCAATTACATCACCGTTGGTTGGAATGAAGATTAGAGGTGGTTTGGGATCGAAAGGAGCGACGAAACGAAAAATCGGAGTCCGGTAACAAAACCTCACGCACGGTCCGTGCCCAGGGGCGCACGACCCATGCGTGATGCACCCAAAACAATTCCACATTTGAGAGGTGGGTGCACGGTTCGTGTCCAAGAGCGCACGATCTGTGCGTCCTGTCCTGTTACAGAATTCAGCTTAATTTCTCGATTTCGTTTCTCCGTTCACGCCCAATTCGATTCCCAATCTTAATCCAACCTAAAAAACAGATAACATATCCCACATTCTGGACTACATTCCAATCACATTTAACACCATAAACATTTGTATCTCCATAAAAACCGTTAAATGTATTATTTTTGAAAACGGTTTCCGACTCGACACTTATTCCGAATTCAACGATTTTACGATATGATTGAAAACGAGTAAGGTTCAGAATATTCAAATTTCCCTAATCGTGAGTAAAACTCACCTATTCGACGATCGTACGAGGAGCTCCAACGGAATACGCGATAACTGAATCACAAGAACCCACGAACAATCCCCGCTAGAACTCGATTAACTCCAAGACAGCAACCTCCTCCACTAGAGCACTGAAACACCAACCAACTTGACTGAACTTCTTTCAAAATTCGAAATGCAAGGACAGTACTTCTTCTCCAACAGCTCGAAATGAACATGCAAGATGATGACAACTCAAAACTTCACCATTTCCAACACCTTGAGCTTCCGGGTCCAAAAGATGAGAGGAAAGAGTGGGAATCAGGCTCTGAAAGTGGTACCATTGAAAAGGAAATCAAAATTGGAGTGGAATGGATGCTAGAGCACTTACATGCACAGGATTTTGATGATTCCCCCCACCTTCGCACCCCCTCTTCTCCCATTCTCTTCTGTTTCAGTTTCACTTAAATTCTGATTTTTGACAAATGACCAAGTGTGAGGGAGTGAGGCTGAGGGTTCAGCTACTAGGCTGAAGCACTTAAAGAGTGTAAAGACCATTGTGCCCTCAGCTTAGTTTCTTCATTTAAATCATGACTAGGCCATAATCCACTAGAGAAATACTAATCCTTGACTTTTTACTCGACCATCCCTCACCGAGACACGACTAATTATCCTTAACGAATAATTAAATCGGTCCTAGGCTTCATAGTTCGAGTTTTAAAAGTGAGGATGTTACAATCACCCCAACTTTTAAAATTTTGTCCTCAAAATTGAAAAGACGTACCTTAATGAAATAGATATGGATATCGAGTCCGCATGTCATCTTCCAATTCCCAAGTAGCCTCTTCGACTGAGAAGCCCTCCCAAACTACTTTGACGATTGGAATAGTCCTTGACCGCAGCGTCTTCACGCCACGTTCCAAGATATAGCTAGGATAGGGTTGGAATGATAGATCCGGTCGAAGATCGATCGTGTCAACACTCAACGGTTGATGCGGATCGGGGACATACTTCCTCAGTTGAGATACATGAAAGACATCATGAAGGTTTGATAAGGCCGGAGACAGAGCGAGGCGATAGGCAACTGACCCAATATGCTCGATGATTTGGAATGGTCCAACATATCGAGGACTGAGTTTCTTCGCTCGCAAAGCTCTCTCGGTACCTATGGTTGGAGAAACCCTCAAGAATACATGATCGCCAACTTCAAATTCCAACGGTCTCCTTCAGTTGTCAGCATAGCTCTTTTGCCGACTCTGAGTAACATTCATTCTTTCTTGAATCAGTTTAATCTTCTCGGTAGTTTCACGAACCATATCGGGTCCCAAAAATTTATTTTCACCAATTTCCCACCAACACAAAGGAGTTCTACACTTTCTCCCATAAAGTGCTTCAAACGGTGCCATTCCAATGTTGGAGTGGTAACTGTTGTTGTAGGAGAACTCTACTAATGGAAGATGATTCTCCCATTTTTTTCTGCTATTGAGCACACAAGCCCGAAGCATGTCCTCAAGAGTCTGAATAGTCCTCTCAGTTTGACCATCAGTGTGAGGATGATAAGCAGTGCTAACAAGCAGTCTTGTTCCTAGAGCTTAGTTCAATGCTTTTCAAAATCTGGAGGTGAACTTAGGGTCTCGGTCCGATACAATACTGGTCGGGACTTCGTGTAATCTTATAATATTCCTTACATACTCCTCTGCTAGCTTGGAGACTTTGTCAGGAATAAAGTGAGCGGATTTAGTCAATCAGTCCACTACTACCCAAATGGAATCTTTACCGGCTTGCGACCCCGGCAAACCCATAACAAAATCCATCGAGATATCTTCCCATTTCCAAACTGGCACATCAAGTGGTTGCAGTTGACCAGTAGGTCGTTGGTGCTCTACTTTAACCTTTTGACAGGTTAAGCATCGCAATACAAACTCAGCAATATCAGCTTTCATTCCAGGCCACCGATACATTTGCTTCAAATCCCGGTACATCTTGGTAGATCCAGGATGTACGGAATACTGACTCCTATGAGCTTCCTCTAATACCTGCCTCTTGATGTCTTCATCATTGGGTGTACAAATCCTACCATTGAAATAAATAATACCATCACTGTCTTCAGTGAAGTTTGGTAATTCCTTCTGAGATTGTAGTTTCACATCAACCTCCTGAGCCACACGAATCTGATCTCTCAACACACTGGTGACCCGAATATGCCGTAACACTAATTGGTTCCTTTTCCTTGTCACCTTGAGATTCAAGTCTCTAAAAGACTCCAACAATGCCATCTCATAGACTATTAACTCTGCCGTGTGGAGAGACTTCATGCTTAGAGAATCTGCCACAACATTGGCCTTTCCAGGATGATACTTCAACTCGAAGTCATAATCCTTCAGAAATTCAATCCACCTTCTCTGTCTGTTATTCAGCTCCTTCTGATCAAACAGATACTTCAAACTCTTGTGATCACTAAAAACTTCAAAACGGGAACCATAAAGGTAATGTCTCCAAATTTTTATAGCTGCCAACTCTAAGTCATAAGTTGGGTAATTCCGTTCATGAGTCTTCAGTTTCCTTGATGCATAGGCCACAACATGCTTATTCTGCATGAGAACACATCCTAAACCCTTCCCAGAGGCGTCACTGTAGATTTGAAACCCCAGAGACGGATCTGGAAGAATCAGGGTTGGAGCAGAAGTCAACCGCTCTTTCAATTCGAGAAAACACTCCTCACAATCAGTGTCCCAAGTAAACGGATGACCCTTGCGAGTCAACCAGGTAAGCAGGAGGACTAACTGTGAGAATCCTTGGATAAATCTTCTGTAATAACCAGCTAATCCCAAAAAGCTTCTTACTTCTGTTACTGACGTTGGTCGCTCCCAATTCAACACAGCTTCCACTTTACTAGGATCCACTGCTACCCCCTCTTGGGAAATCACATGGCCCAAAAACTTTATTTCTGACATCCATAAATCACACTTCGACGGCTTTGCATATAACTTCTTTTCTCGGAGTACATTCAAAACAAAGCGGAGATGTTGAGCATGCTCCTCAATTGACTTTGAATACACCAAGATATCGTCTATGAAGACAACCACAAACTGATCCAAGTAGAAATGAAAAACTCGGTTCATGTAATCCATAAAAACAGCTGGAGCATGAGTTAGTGCGAAAGGCATCACCACAAACTCGTAGTGTCCATACCTTGTACGGAAAGCGGTTTTCGGAATATCTAAGGCCTTCACTCTGATTTGATGGTATCCCGATCTTAGATCAATTTTGGATAATATTTTAGCGCCACGAAGTTGATCAAGCAGATCATCTCTCCTTGGTAACGGATACTTGTTCTTAATGGTAATCTTGTTCAATTGACGATAGTGAATATATAATCTCATGCTTCCGCCCTTCTTCATGACTAGCAATACAGGAGCACCCCATGGGGAAGCACTCGGTTGAATAAACTTCTTGGAAATTAATTCCTGAAGTTGGGATTTCAATTCCTTCAATTCGAGAGGAGACATCCTATAAGGCGCAATGGATATTGGCCCTGCACCAGGCGCCAATTCTATAGAGAATTCTACCTCTCGCTCCGGAGGTAAAGAGGAAACCTCCTCGGGAAAAACATCTAAGAATTCATTAACAACTTGAACAGACGATAAATCCAAACCAGCTTCAGTTGATGCAGATAAAATAACAACAAAAGCTTCCGCACTTTGGAATAGAGACTGGCTGGCCGAAGTGAAAGAAAAACACCATCAGTTGCAGGTGGTGCATGTCCCCCTACTTCAGAAGGAAACGCAATTGCACGATTGAAGCAGTCAATAGAAACGTGATTGGAAGTCATCCAATTCATTTCCAAAACAATCTCCATCCCCCTCATAGGTAAACAGATAAAATCAACAACGAATTCCCTGCCTCCTATGGTGAGTAGGCAATTAAGGCATAATGATTTGGTTCGAACACGACCCTTTGCAGCAGTACGAATTGTGATCGGTTCGGATATAGGAGATACTTCTAATCCTAACCGTTCAGCACACGCTTCGGAGATAAAACAGTGAGTAGCACTAGGATCATACAGTATATTAACAGTTTGATTAAAGAGAGAACCTGTACCCCTTATGAGATTATCAGCTGGTGTGATGGTTTGAGCGTCCAAAGTGTTGACTCGGGCTTATCTTGGAGCATCAGGAGATTCCAAGAAAGCTTTCTTCGCCGGGCAATCGTTTGCATAGTGGCCCACTTCCTTGCAAAAGTAACACGGATTTGGCACGGCTTGGCATTTTCCCCGATGGTACTTCTTACAGAAAGTACACTTGTTAGGCCTTGAGGAATCATTGGTCTGCACCTGCTTTCCCTTGTCAGAATTTCCCTTGCGTCTAGGATTGGAAGAGGTTGATTCATTACCCTTCGTTTGTCCTTCCAAAAATCCTTCCTCTCAGCATACATTCTCTTCAGATCATCTTCAGCCGTGTGTGCTTGTTGCACCAAAGTGGGATAAGTGGTCATAGTATAGGAACTAAGACCTTGGTTCACATCGCCACGGAGACCTTGTTTAAACATTATCATTTTCCACTGGTCATTAGGGGCATGAGTCCCCACTTCATAAAATTGAGACAATCTCTCAAACTTTGCAGTATACTCCCCAACAGACATATCCCCTTGTTTCAAACTAAAAAACTCCATCTGCTTAGCAAGTCTCTGGGCATCAGGGAAATAGTGTCCAAGGAACAACTCCTTAAAGCTGACCCAGTTTGGAGCATTCTTATGGCATTAGTCCATCAGGTATGTGCATCTTCATCTAGAGCATTGACAGCACAAACTACTTTTTCTTCCTCAGAGTATTGCAGTGTCACAAAGATTCTTTCCATTGCATCAATCCAGAAATGAGCCTTCATAGCATCAGACCCCCCTTTTAAAGTTGGGGGTTTCATTTTCAGAAACCGAAAATACATCCTGTTGGGATCCTCAGGTTGTGGTACATTGACTCGCTCATTTGGTTGTGGATGAGGCACTTGATGCATCTGTTGCATTTGAGCCATTTGAGCCATCTGTTGCTGTTGCATTAGCATCATGTCATTCACCATCTTCTGCTGAGTTTCGATGACATTCTGCATGTAACACCCTAGTTTTTCTAACATGTAGAAATACCGAAAGTGCACAGATGCGGAAAAATTCAGAGGACACAGTTCCTGTTTAAGTTTTGGACATACAAACTTTTTCCGAAATAAAACATAATCGGAAATAACATTACTTCATAAAATAGAAGTTTATCGGTTCCATACCGAGTGGATTACAATATCCAAGTCCAAATACCAAACAGAAACATAAACGGTTCATATAACTCATAATCAATACAAGTTTATACAACCAATTAGGACAACAAAAGAACAAAGGAATCAAATGACTAAGTCTTCAGCACCTCCAAGAGTATATCAACTACTCGTGCACAATAGTCTTCCTTTTTCCCTGCTTCTCTGAAAAACAACAAATATGGATAGGGTGAGATAACATTATCTCAGTGAGTCATACCGTGCCCCCTCACTGACACTCGGTTCAATTATTAAACCGTTAACAATGTTTAATTAGCTACCATTAGCTATAATCGAAATGCCAAGCAAATGGTGTTCTCTTTTATGTTTTTAATAGCTTAGCTCAACCGACTGCACAACTGCTAATCCCGGTAGCTATAGCTTAACATCTGCCGACTGCACAACTGCTAATCCCGGCAATGTTAACTTATAATCAATAACTTAGCACAAGCCGACTGCACCACTGCTAATCCCGGCAACCCGTGAGTTGACCACGCCAAAACACATTCAGGGCCTAGGTAAGGGGTCATGACTACCCTCCCTAGTATGCTACTTGTCGGGTCGTCACCCAACGCGATTTATGTATGACAATACATAACGATTTCTCGAGAGTTAGATAATATATATCTTTCCGATCACCAAAGGATCAATCACAATATCTTTTTAGATAATTTATATCTTATTGATCTATAACCCGTTTTGATGAATTTATAAACATCCGGCATTATAATCATATTGTAATGTATTATTGACTTATAACCCGTTTTGATGAATCTATAGACATCCGGCATTATAATCATATACAGTTGATATATATATATATATATATATTCATTCTATCCATCAGACGGTGTACCCACACGTATACTACGGTTTCGGTTTTTCGATCAAATAGGCTTTCAAAGCTCTTTTTCAAAACCATGAGTTGAACAAGTTCAAAATAAGGTTTTCAGTAAGGCAATCCCTTTTTGAATGGTTGAGAAAGAAATTAGAAAAGGTTCGGGATCAAACGGAGCAACAAAACGAGAAAACGGAAGCCGGTAACAGAACTACACGCACGACCCGTGCCCAGGGGCGCACGACCCGTGCGTGGTGCACTACTCAGGACCCATCTACCAGAAGGAAGCGCACGATCCGTGCCCAGGGGCGCACGACCCGGGCGTCCCGTTCTGTTTCCAATACTTCCAACCCGAAACAGGCGCACGATCCGTGCCCAGGGGCGCACGGTCCGTGCGACCTGTGTCTGTTACCAGAATTTCTCACTTTTCTCATTTTCGCTCTCCGTTCTCGTCCGATTTGATTTCTAATTTCAATCACCTGAAACTCAGAAAATTCCCAGAATATATATTTCTAGTAGTACACAATTCATTTCATTTCAACGATGTAAATCAAAATCTCATTAAACCGTAAAACACCGTTTTGACTCAAAAACGCTTTTCAGTTCTAAGTCTTTTGTAAACAGAAATGTGACCAAGGGATTCCATATCGAAAACAAGTTCAGAATATCAAAATGCCCTATCGTGAGTAGAACTCACCCGTTGACGAAATCCGAGAGTTGAACCGAGAGACGAGATCGTCGAACCGAAAACAACGAACTATCCCAGCTAGAAACCGAATTCGAACAAGGACAGTGGCTTCTCTCCTCTCTAACTGAAACAACAACCTAAGCTTTCACAACTTCCTCCAAATCGAAATGCAAGCTTGATACTTCCCCCTCTTAACAGCAAAACGGAACATGCAAGCCATCAACTCATAGCTCTACCATTTTCACTACTTGGAGCTTCATGGGCATCAATGGAGATGAGAGAAAGAGTGAGAATCCAGCTTTGAAAGTGGTACCATTGGAGAGGAAAACGAAAATGGAGTGGAGAGGAGGTTAGAACACTTACATGCAAGTGAATGTTGGTGATTCTCCTTCACCTCTTCTTCTCCTCCTTCGCGCCCCTCTTCTCCCTTCTCCCTTCTGTTTTCTTTATTCTTCTTCAGCTGGAACAAGTGTTTAAATGTGAGGGTTCAGTTGGGTGTATATGGGCTGAGGGTTTAAATGATGGTGAAAAGACCATTTTGCCCTTGGTCCATAAAATGATAGCTTAGGTGTTGAATTTCTCATCGGTATAAAGCTTTCTCGATTAGTCCGGTTCCGATTTGAAATTCCTTTATTCTTTCGGCTCGTAATTAATTATAATCTTCATAATTATATTTTAATTACTAGGGGTGTGAAAAGACAGAATTGCCCTTCAGCCTCAATTCTTCATTTAAACTATGAATAGGCCGTCCTTTAATGGAGAAGAGGTTTTCTTGATAATTTCTCGACATATCAATCTCCAAGACACGGCCAATTATTCCCACAAATAATTAATCGGTCTTAGGTATCATAATACGAATCTTTAAAAATTTAGGGATGTTACAATCTCCCCAACTTTTAAAAATTTTGTCCTCAAAATTGACGAAACGTACCTTACTGAAAGAGATGTGCATATCGAGTGCGCATGTCTTCTTCCAGTTCCCAGGTAGCCTCTTCGTTTGAAAAGCCATCCCAAACTACTTTGATAATTGGAATAGACCTTGAACGCAGAGTTTTCACACTACGCTCCAAGATATAACTAGGATAAGGTTGAAATGACAAATCTGGTCGCAGGTCAATGGTATCGACACTCAACGGTTGATGCAGATCGGAAACATACTTCCTCAACTGAGACACGTGAAACACATCATGGAGGTTTGATAGGGCCGGAGACAATGCGAGGCGATAGGCAACTGGCCCAATCCGCTCGATGATTTGGAAAGGTCCAACATATCGAGGACTGAGCTTCTTCGCTCGCAAGGCTCTTCCAGTGCCTATGGTTGGAGAAACTTTCAAGAACACATGATCACCAACCTCAAACTCCAACGGTCTCCTTCGGTTGTCAGCATAGCTCTTCTGCCGACTCTGAGCAACCTTCATCCTTTCCCGAATTTACTTGATCTTCTCAGCAGTTTCGCGAACCATATCGGGTCCCAAAAACTTATCTTCGCCAATCTCCCACCAACACAACGGAGTCCTACACTTTCTACCATAAAGTGCTTCAAACGGTGCCATTCCAATGCTGGAGTGGTAACTGTTGTTGTAGGAGAATTCGACTAACGGAAGATGGTCCTCCCATTTTCTCCCGCTATCGAGCACACAAGCCCGAAGCATGTCCTCAAGAGTCTGGATAGTCCTCTCCGTCTGACCATCAGTCTGAGGATGATAAGCAGTGCTAACCAGCACCCTTGTTCCCAAAGCTTCATTCAATGCTCTCCAGAATCTGGAAGTAAACTTGGGATCTCGGTCTGACACAATGCTCGTTGGGACTCCATGCAGTCTGATAATGTTCCTCACATATTCATCTGCTAACTTGGAAACCTTATAAGTCGAGCGAACGGGAATAAAGTGAGCGGATTTAGTCAATCGGTCCACTACTACCCAAATAGAATCATTGCCTGCCTGTGACCTCGGCAAACCCATGACGAAGTCCATTGAGATATCTTCCCACTTCCAAACTGGTACATCTAGCGGTTGTAACTGACCGCCCGGTCTTCGGTGTTCCGCCTTAACCTTCTGACAAGTTAAGCACCGAGAAACAAATTCTGCAACCTCGGCCTTCATCCCAGGCCACCAATACATTAGCTTCAAGTCTCGGTACATCTTAGTGGATCCCGGATGTACAGAGTACTGACTCTTATGAGCTTCTTCCAATACTTGCCTTTTGATATCATCATCGTCGGGAACGCAAATCCTCCCATTAAAGCAAATCATGCCATCACTATCCTCAGTGAAATCTGGCGATCCCTTCTGAGACTGCAACTTTATATCAGCTCCTTGAGCTACGCGGATTTGTTCCCTTAGCACACTGGCTATCCGTATATGCCGCAGCACTACGCGATCCCTCTTTCTTACCACCTTGAGTTTCAAGTCTCTGAACGACTCCAACAAAGCCATCTCGTGAACCATTAACCTTGCCGTGTGGATAGACTTCCTGCTCAGAGCATCTGCTACCACATTGGCTTTCCCAGGGTGATATTTCAATTCGAAGTCATAGTCCTTAAAAAATTCAGTCCACCTTCTCTGTCTGTTATTCAACTCCTTTTGGTCAAATAGATATTTCAAGCTCTTGTGATCACTAAAAACCTCGAAACGAGAACCGTAAAGGTAATGTCTCCAAATTTTCAGTGCAAACACAATAGCCGCCAACTCTAAGTCATGAGTCGGGTAATTCCGTTCATGCGTCTTCAATTGCCTCGATGCATAGGCCACAACATGTTGATTCTGCATGAGAACGCATCCTAAACCCTTCCCAGATGCATCACTGTAAATCTGAAATCCCAATGACGGATCCGGAAGAATTAGGATTGGAGCAGAAGTTAACTTTTCTTTCAATCCAAGAAAACACTCCTCACAATCGGCATCCCAAATAAACGGTTGACCCTTGCGAGTCAATCGAGTAAGCGGAAGTACCAACTGCGAAAAACCTTCAATGAATCTTCTATAGTAACCGGCTAAACCCAGAAAGCTCCTGATCTCAGTCACTGATAAGTCTATTTTTAGAGTCTTTTTAATAGTTATTTTATTAAGTCTTTTTAGTATTTTAATTATATTTTTGATCTATTTTACTGCAAATGTTTACTTTTTATCTTCAGGTTTTATTATGAAGCAATTTGGGCTGCTTAAGTCTCAGCAGGTCAGAATTCGACTGGATCTCTCAGAATTCGACCAAGATCTCTCAGAATTCGACCAAGATCTCTCAGAATTCGACAGCATCTGTCTCAGCAGGCCAGATTTCGACTGGATCTCCCAGAATTCGACTGCATCTTCCAGATTTCAACTTCGACTGCTTCTGCTTCCCAGATTTCGACTGTGCCTACTTCTGCTGGCAAGATTTCGACTGTACCTGCTTCTGCCACCAGATTTCGACTGTGCCTCAACTCTGCTATCCAGAATTCGACTGAACAGTCAGAATTCAAATTGCCCACTTGCTGATGGATATTTTGCCCACTTGTTGATGGATATTTTTGATGACTACCTTGGCCAACTTGATTTGCCACTTTTTCCTCTTTAGGACCATTTTGCCCCTCATATTTTCCTATAAATAGAGGCTTGATCCTCACTTGTACCTAAGCTTGAATTTTGTTAGAAAATCAATGACAAAGGCTCTCTAATTATTCATGACTTCAATTTACTCTTCATGCTTTTTATGATTCTTGTTTATTTACTTTCTTGCCCTTTAAATTCTTGCTATTTATTTTCCAAGTCATTTACTTTCATTGCCCTTTAATTTCTCGCTCTTTACTTTTCTCGCTCTTTACTTTTCGCTCTTTACTTTTCCGCTCTTTTATTTTCCCTGTTATTTACTTTTTCGCCCTTTTACTTTCCAAGTCATTTACTTTCATTGCTATTTAATTTCTCGCTCTTTACTTTTCGCTCTTTACTTTTCCGCTCTTTTATTTTCACTGTTATTTACTTTTTCGCCCTTTTACTTTCCAAGTCATTTACTTTCATTGCTATTTAATTTCTCGCTCTTTACTTTTCGCTCTTTACTTTTTCGCTCTTTTATTTTCCTTGTTATTTACTTTTTTTGCCCTTTAAATTTCCAAGTCAAGTAAACTACTGGCAAGTCAAGTAAACTACTGGCAAGTCAAGTAAATTACTGGCAAGTCAAATAAATTACTGGCAATTTACTTTTCAAGCAATTTACTTTCTTGTCATTTACAATTCCGCTATTTATGATTTTTGCACTTTACCGCTTTCTTTTATTTCTCGCTATTTAACTTTATGTCTTTTTCTTTTATTTCCTTTTCTCCTCTTTTGTCTACAATGATCATGAGTGAGTAGACTTTGCTAAAATATTCCTTCTTTCCAAAAACACTTTCTTTTCAGTTAATCAACTTTGAAAAATTAGATTGGTATTCACCTAGGCTCTCCCTGTGGATCGATAACTCTTTTATTACGCGATACGACCCGTGCACTTGCGGGGCTATCAAGTTTTTGGCGCCGTTGCCGGGGAGGCAGTGATATTGATTAAGTTTTTCGAAACCGGTTAGACTGAAATTTTATTTTCTTTATTTTTACTTTTTCTTCTCTTGTCCCTCGAATGCGAAGAACCAGAAGTTTCGGTGAAACTGTTCAACAAATTCCCGAAATCGAAAGGTTCTTACATAGAAGGAGGAGAGAAATTCCCGATAACCAAATGGCGGCTAATGAAAATCGTGCTCTCAAAGAGTACGCAACACCTTCAGCAGAGCCATCGGCTGCCATTGTACATCCAAATGTGGAAGCAAATAATTTTGAACTCAAAACATCTCTGCTTTCGATGGTACAACAAAACCAATTTTCTGGTTCTCCCACGGAGGACCCAAATCTTCATATTTCAATTTTTCTTGAATACTGTGGAACTCTCAAATTAAACGGGGTACCTCCGGATGCCATAAGACTAAAACTCTTCCCTTTTTCATTAAGGGATAGAGCTAGAGCATGGCTACATTCTTTGCCTTCGGAATCCATTACCAACTGGAACCAGCTGAAACAAGCTTTTCTTACTAAATTCTTTCCCCCGAGTAAGACAGCTCAAATGAGAAATCAAATTACTCGATTTTCTCAAAACGACGGGGAATCTCTTTATGATGCTTGGGAACGTTTCAAAGAAATGTTAAGGCTATGCCCCCATCATGGACTAGAGAAATGGCTTGTTGTTCACACTTTTTATAATGGATTACAATATGCAACAAGAATGACTGTTGATGCAGCTGCAGGTGGAGCTTTAATGAACAAAAATTTTACCGAAGCCTATGCACTCGTTGAAGATATGGCTCAAAACCATTGTCAGTGGACAAGTGAGCGAGCCATAACGAATAAGCCAGCCACATCAAAAGAGCCGGGTAAGTATGAAATATCTGTTGTTGATCATCTTACCTCAAAAGTGGACGCACTTTTTCAAAAATTTGAAAAATTAAATGTAAGTGTCGTCTCACAAACTTCTTCTCCTATTACTCCACCATGTGAATTATGTGGGGTTGTTGGCCATATTGGAGCTGAATGCCAGCTAGAGGCATCTAATGCTGGAAACGAGCATATTAATTATGCTCAAAAGGAAGATCCGTTTTCAAATACTTATAATCCTGGGTGGAGGAATCATCCAAATTTTTCTTATAAAAATCCTCCACCCAATCCAGCACCTAGACCACCTCCTGTCTTTCAAAATCAAAGGGTTTTTAATAACCCACAAAACAACCCACAAAAGTCGAACTTGGAATTTTTGATGGAAAAATTTGTGTCATCTCAAACAAAACAAAACGAAGAATTCAAAAATCAAACTGGTTATTTGAATGACACACTTATCAAATTAGTATCAAAAGTCGACTCTATCACCACTCATAATAAAATGCTTGAAAATCAAATAACTCAAGTGGCAACACAGGTAGCTTCATCCTCTAAGACTTCAGGGGTATTTCCTGGGCAACCAGAACAAAATCCAAAAGGCCAAATAAATGCCGTCACCCTTAGAAGCGGAAAACAATTAGAGGAACCGAGAGCAAACCAAGAAAAAACTGTGAGTGAAAAACATAATTTACCAGGTGAGCTAGAAGAGAAAGAAAAAGGGAAAGAACCAGAAAAAGAAAGAGAAGAACCACACATCCCCCCTCCACCATACAAACCACCCATTCCTTTCCCCCAAAGATTTGCAAAAAGCAAAATTGACGAGCAATTCAAAAGGTTTGTCGACTTGCTTAAAAAGCTTTACATCAATGTTCCTTTCACTGATGCATTGTCTCAAATGCCGTCTTATTCTAAATTTTTGAAAGAAATTTTGTCCAAGAAAAGAAAAATAGACGACTACGAGACAATTGCATTAACAGAGGAATGTAGTGCAATTATCCAAAACAAGCTGCCACAAAAACTCAAAGATCCAGGTAGTTTTTCCATACCTTGTGTGATTGGAAGTGAAACTATAAACAGAGCGATGTGCGATCTAGGAGCCAGTGTAAGTTTGATGCCCCTTTCTCTTTGCAATAGACTAGGGATAGGCGAACTTAAACCCACAAAAATGACAATACAGTTGGCAGATCGTTCCGTTAAATACCCCACTGGAATCTTAGAGGATATCCCTATCAAGGTAGGGCAAAATTTTATACCAGTGGACTTTGTTGTAATGGAAATTGAAGAAGACTCCCAAATTCCTATTCTTCTGGGGAGGCCTTTTTTAGCTACTGCAGGGGCAATAATTGACGTTAAAAATGGTAAGTTGGTTTTTAATGTGGGGGATGAAAAGGTTGAGTTTGAAGTTTCAAACTTCATGAAAAGTCCATCTGTAAAAGACTCATGCTGCAGGATTGACATTGTAGACTATTGTGTGCGAGAATGCTCTTTAGCGTCATCTTCGCCAGATAGTCTGGAAGATTGCCTTTTAGGCAACACAAATACAAATGCAGCAGGGGAAACCCAATTCTACATAAAACTTTTGGATGAAAATCCACCATCAAAAGAATTGGGTACTGAAACCTTGGGTGAGGAAAAGCCTCAGCCTCTCCCAAAAGAAACACCAAAAATAGAACTGAAGCCCTTACCATCATCTCTCAGGTATGAGTTTCTTGGCCCTAATTCTACTTTTCCAGTAATTGTAAATGCAAATTTGATACAAAATGAGACTGAAAAATTACTTAATGTTCTCAAGAAGTATCCCAAAGCCATAGGGTATACTATTGAGGACATTAAGGGAATAAATCCGTCAATATGCATACACAGAATACTACTGGAAGAGGACTATAAACCTTCTATCGAGCATCAAAGAAGATTAAACCCAAACATGAAAGAGGTTGTAAAAAAAGAAGTTTTAAAACTCCTTGATGCTGGGAAAATATATCCTATTTCCGATAGTAAGTGGGTTAGTCCTGTTCAAGTAGTACCTAAGAAGGGATGCTTAACAGTTATTAAAAATGAAAAGGATGAATGCATTTCCACAAGGACAATCACGGGATGGAGAATGTGTATTGATTACAGAAAACCTAACAAAGCTACCCGGAAAGATCACTTCCCTCTCCCGTTCATTGATCAAATGCTAGAAAGGTTAGCGCGGCACTCACATTTCTGCTATTTGGATGGTTATTCGGGATTTTTCCAAATTCCCATCCACCCTAGCGACCAAGAAAAAACAACTTTCACATGTCCTTTTGGCACTTATGCCTATAGAAGGATGCCCTTTGGTCTATGTAATGCTCCCGCTACCTTTCAAAGGTGTATGATGTCCATATTCTCAGACTTTGTTGAAAACATAATGGAAGTGTTTATGGATGATTTTTCCGTCCATGGGTCGAATTTTGAAAACTGTTTAGCCAATCTGGAAAAAGTCTTAGAGAGATGTGAAAAGGTAAACCTGGTTCTAAACTGGGAAAAGTGTCATTTCATGGTTAATGAAGGAATTGTCCTAGGGCACTTAATTTCTCACAGAGGTATTGAGGTAGACCGTGCAAAAATTGAAGTGATTGAAAAAATGCTACCTCCCACTACAGTAAAAGAGGTGAGAAGCTTTTTAGGCCATGCGGGTTTCTACCGTCGGTTCATAAAAGACTTCTCAAAAATTTCAAAACCTATGACAAGTCTGCTCCTTAAGGATGCAGCATTTATTTTTAACGATCTTTGTCTTGAAGCTTTTAACAGGTTGAAAAAGGCTTTAGTTACTGCCCCGATCATACAGCCACCAGACTGGAATCTTCCGTTTGAAATAATGTGCGATGCAAGCGACTATGCAGTTGGGGCAGTCCTGGGACAAAGAAAAGAAAAAAAATTGCATGCCATATACTATGCAAGCAGGACCTTAGACGAGGCACAAATGAATTACGCCACAACTGAAAAAGAATTATTGGCGGTAGTTTTTGCCGTTGATAAGTTTCGATCATATCTGGTAGGTTCAAAAATCATCATTTTTACTGATCACTCGGCCATAAAATATTTGTCAAACAAAAAAGATGCCAAGCCGAGATTGATCCGATGGGTTTTACTCCTACAAGAATTTGATCTTGAAATAAGGGATAAAAAAGGCGTTGAAAATGTTGTGGCTGATCATTTGTCCCGTCTACAAGGAACAAAAGAAGAAGAGTTACCGCTTAATGATACATTTCTGGATGATCAACTCTTCTCATTGATCAAATCTGAAGCGCCATGGTATGCAGATTTTGTAAACTACCTTGCAGCAGGAGTACTCCCCCCAGAATTAAATTATCAGCGGAAGAAGAAATTCTTCCATGATCTCAAACAGTATTACTGGGACGAGCCACTGCTTTTTAAAAGGGGAGCTGATGGGGTGTTCAGAAGATGCATTTCGGAAGAAGAGGTAAGTAACATTCTATACCATTGTCATTCTTCTTCCTATGGCGGCCATGCCAGTTCTTCAAAAACTGCTACGAAAATTCTTCAATCTGGTTTTTATTGGCCGTCCCTTTTTAAAGACGCGCATCAATTCATTTCTAAATGCGACCAGTGTCAACGCACCGGAAATATTTCAAAAAGAAATGAAATGCCCTTAAATAATATCTTAGAGGTTGAAATTTTCGACGTCTGGGGTATCGATTTCATGGGACCGTTTCCTTCTTCTTTTGGAAACCAATATATTCTGGTAGCCGTTGACTATGTGTCAAAATGGATCGAAGCCATTGCTTCTCCTACAAACGATGCAAAGGTAGTCATAAAACTTTCAAAAAAATAATTTTTCCAAGATTCGGGGTCCCTCGTGTTGTCATAAGCGACGGAGGATCCCATTTCATCTCAAAACATTTTGAAATGTTACTGCAAAAGTTTGGAGTAAGGCACAAAATTGCAACGCCTTATCACCCTCAAACAAGCGGTCAGGTTGAGGTATCGAACAGAGAAATTAAAAGTATTTTAGAAAAAACTGTTTCGACTTCAAGGAAAGACTGGTCGGTAAAGCTTGATGATGCTCTCTGGGCTTATCGGACTGCGTACAAGACTCCCATAGGAATGACTCCTTTCAAATTAATTTATGGGAAGTCTTGCCACCTTCCGGTAGAGCTAGAGCACAAAGCTTACTGGGCAATTAAACGCCTTAACCTGAACATGGAATTAGCCGGAGAAAAAAGAAAACTCCAACTAAACGAATTGGAAGAACTGCGAATGGATGCTTATGAGAATGCCAAACTTTACAAAGAAAGAACAAAAAATTGGCATGATAAGCGTATTATTCGTAGAGAATTCAAGGAGGGTGACCTGGTGTTATTATTCAATTCCAGGCTAAAAAATTTTCCGGGAAAATTAAAGTCAAGATGGACCGGTCCTTTTGAAATCCGTAAGGTTTACCCCTTCGGATCTGTAGAGATCTGGAGCGAGAAAACTGGATCGTTTAAAGTCAATGGTCAAAGGTTGAAAAATTATTTAATTGGTGACCCAATTGAGAAAGGAACTAGCTTAGTTCTACATGATCCCAATTGAAAAATTCTTTTTGACCGTCAAGCTAGTGACGTTAAAAGAGCGCTGCGTGGGAGGCAACCCACGACTTAATGTATTTTTTTCGATTTGTTGAAAAATAAAATACCCCAGGGCCGAGTATCCTGAACCAGACAGCCAGGTGAGCTCTCCTAACCCCTTTTGTTTTATTCGAAAAATCATTGAGGACAATGCCTAGTCCAAGCATGGGGGGGTATTTTATTACTTTTGTTAGGAATTTCTTTATTGTTTTGCCAAGTTTTTATCTTTTTTGTACTTTGAGATAGTATCTGCTCCCTCCATCGCAAAACTTTGTGAACCTTAAGCATGTTTTAGATAAGCCTTTTCTGGACAAAAATAAATTTTTCAATTTTTCATTAGCAATCATCTAGGTGGACTGGTTGGGAACAACAAAAATTGTATCATGGTTCGATTTCTACTTCTAGGGCTTTTTCACACACACACTATTGAGACTATTTTCAGTTATTAATACAAATAGAGGGACTGAAAAGAAACTAGTAACCTGGTTCTCTTGGTGACATTTACTAGATGCGCGGTTACTGGAGAAAAACGTCTGAGTTGGGGTATTCAAAAAAAAAAAAAAAAAAATTGCAAAACCAATTCAAAATGCAAAAATTGGTGCATTTTAAATGTCAAAATGAATGGTTAGCATATAAAATCAAAAAGAAAAGAAAAAAATGCTTGAATACCCAACGTATAAAGACCCTCCTTTGAGACCCGGTCTTAGTGAATGGAGGACCCAAACTTAAGAATGCTGGAGAACCGGTTCTATGATGACATGGATATCCTCTCTAATGTATTGATACTTTAAATTTGTCTCCCAATTCCACAAGAAGCCCAAAAGAGTAGCTCTCAAACCAAAGTGTTAAAATTGCCCCACAGTTCACCCAAGGTTTCAATATGAAAATAATTTTCCTTCAGAATTGGCCTAAAAATTTACACTGTTTTTGCTTGAGGACAAGCAAAGGTTCAAGCATAGGGGAGTTTGATAAGTCTATTTTTAGAGTCTTTTTAATAGTTATTTTATTAAGTCTTTTTAGTATTTTAATTATATTTTTGATCTATTTTACTGCAAATGTTTACTTTTTATCTTCAGGTTTTATTTTGAAGCAATTTGGGCTGCTTAAGTCTCAGCAGGTCAGAATTCGACTGGATCTCTCAGAATTCGACCAAGATCTCTCAGAATTCGACCAAGATCTCTCAGAATTCGACCAAGATCTCTCAGAATTCGACAGCATCTGTCTCAGCAGGCCAGATTTCGACTGGATCTCCCAGAATTCGACTGCATCTTCCAGATTTCAACTTCGACTGCTTCTGCTTCCCAGATTTCGACTGTGCCTACTTCTGCTGGCAAGATTTCGACTGTACCTGCTTCTGCCACCAGATTTCGACTGTGCCTCAACTCTGCTATCCAGAATTCGACTGAACAGTCAGAATTCAAATTGCCCACTTGCTGATGGATATTTTGCCCACTTGTTGATGGATATTTTTGATGACTACCTTGGCCAACTTGATTTGCCACTTTTTCCTCTTTAGGACCATTTTGCCCCTCATATTTTCCTATAAATAGAGGCTTGATCCTCACTTGTACCTAAGCTTGAATTTTGTTAGAAAATCAATGACAAAGGCTCTCTAATTATTCATGACTTCAATTTACTCTTCATGCTTTTTATGATTCTTGTTTATTTACTTTCTTGCCCTTTAAATTCTTGCTATTTATTTTCCAAGTCATTTACTTTCATTGCCCTTTAATTTCTCGCTCTTTACTTTTCTCGCTCTTTACTTTTCGCTCTTTACTTTTCCGCTCTTTTATTTTCCCTGTTATTTACTTTTTCGCCCTTTTACTTTCCAAGTCATTTACTTTCATTGCTATTTAATTTCTCGCTCTTTACTTTTCGCTCTTTACTTTTCGCTCTTTACTTTTCCGCTCTTTTATTTTCACTGTTATTTACTTTTTCGCCCTTTTACTTTCCAAGTCATTTACTTTCATTGCTATTTAATTTCTCGCTCTTTACTTTTCGCTCTTTACTTTTTCGCTCTTTTATTTTCCTTGTTATTTACTTTTTTGCCCTTTAAATTTCCAAGTCAAGTAAACTACTGGCAAGTCAAGTAAACTACTGGCAAGTCAAGTAAATTACTGGCAAGTCAAGTAAATTACTGGCAATTTACTTTTCAAGCAATTTACTTTCTTGTCATTTACAATTCCGCTATTTATGATTTTTGCACTTTACCGCTTTCTTTTATTTCTCGCTATTTAACTTTATGTCTTTTTCTTTTATTTCCTTTTCTCCTCTTTTGTCTACAATGATCATGAGTGAGTAGACTTTGCTAAAATATTCCTTCTTTCCAAAAACACTTTCTTTTCAGTTAATCAACTTTGAAAAATTAGATTGGTATTCACCTAGGCTCTCCCTGTGGATCGATAACTCTTTTATTACGCGATACGACCCGTGCACTTGCGGGGCTATCAGTCACTGACTTTGAGTAAACCAAGATATCATCGATAAAGACGACCACAAACTGATCTAGGTAAGAATGAAATACTCTATTCATATAATCCATGAATACGGCTGGAGCATTAGTCAATCCGAAGGGCATCACCACAAACTCGTAGTGTCCGTACCTCGTACGAAAGGCAGTCTTCAGAATGTCTAAGGCTCTTACCCTGATTTGATGGTACCCTGACCTTAGATCAATTTTGGAGAAAACCTTAGCACCTCGAAGTTGATCAAGTAGATCATCTATCCTTGGCAATGGATACTTGTTTTTGATAGTGATTTTATTCAGCTGACGGTAGTCTATGCATAATCTCATGCTTCCGTCCTTCTTCTTGACTAGCAATACCGGAGCACCCCATGGAGAAGCACTCGGTCGAATAAACTTCTTGGAAATTAATTCCTCAAGTTGGGACTTCAATTCCTTCAGTTCAAGAGGAGACATCCTATAAGGTGCTATGGATATTGGCCCTGCACCAGGCGCCAGATCTATAGAGAATTCTACCTCTCGTTCTGGAGGTAAAGAGGAGACTTCCTCGGGAAAAACATCTAAGAATTCATTAACAACTTGAGTAGATGATAAATCCAAATCAGCTTCAGTTGATGCAGACAAAATAATAACAAAAGCTTCCGCACCTTGGAATAGAGACTGGCTGGCTGAAGTGAACGAAATAACACCATCATCTGCAGGTAGTGAATGTTCAGCTACTTCAGAAGGAAAATTAATTGCACGATTGAAACAATCAATCGTAATGTGATTGGAAGTCATCCAATTCATTCCCAACACGATCTCCATTCCTCTCATAGGCAGACAGATAAAATCAACAACAAAGTCTCTGCCTCCTATGGTGAGCAGACAATTAAGGCATAATGATTGGGTTCGCACACGACCCTTTGCCGCAGTAAGGATAGATATTGGCTCGGATATAGGAGATACTATTAATCCTAGCCGTTCCGCACATGCTTCAGAGATAAAACAATGAGTAGCACCAGAGTCATACAGAATATTAACAGTTTGATGAAAGATAGAACCTATACCCCTTATAAGATTATCAGCTGGCTTGATGGTCTTAGCATCCAGAGTGTTGACTCGAGCCTGTCTCGGGGCATCAGGGGACTCCAAGAAAGCCTTCCTTGACGGACAATTGTTGGCATAATGCCCCACTTCCTTGCAAAGATAACACTGATCCGACCTTGCCTCTGTTCGACACCTTCCTGGACGATTCTTCTTGCACACTTCACACCGGCGATGCCCAGAAGTGTGGTTCGACTGAATCTGCTTTCCCTTGTCTAGATTCCCTTTATACCTCGGGTTTGAAGAAGTTGACCCACTGCCCTTCTTCTTATCCTTCCAAAAATCTTTCCTCTCAGCATACATTCTTTTCAGATCGCTTTCTGCTGAATGAGCCTGTTGAACCAAAGCAGGATAAGTGGTCAGGGAATACGAACTGAGACCTTGATTAACATCGCCTCTAAGACCTTGTCTGAACATCACCATCTTCCACCTATCATCAGGAGCGGTGGTCCCCAATTCATAGAATTGTGACAATCTCTCAAATTTTGCAGCATATTCCCCAACTGTCATCTCTCCCTGTTTCAAACTCAGAAATTCCATCTGCTTGTCAAGTCTTTGGGAGTCGGGAAAATAATGACCCAAAAACAACTCCTTGAAGTTATCCCACTCAAGAGGAGTTCCTTGATTTTGAAGCATTCTACGAGCGTTAACCCACCAAGTGTGAGCATCCTCGTCCAGAGCGTTAGCAGCACAAATCACCTTTTCTCCCTCATTGCATTGTAAGGTGTCAAAGATTCGTTCCATGGCATCCACCCAAAAATGGGCTTTCATTGCCTCGGATCCTCCTTTGAAGGTTGGGGGCTTCATCTTCAGAAACCGGAAATACATCCTGTTGGGATCCTCAGGTGTTGGCACATTGACTGGCTCAGCTGGTTGTGGTTGAGGCATCTGATGCATCTGCTGCATTTGAGCCATTTGAGCCATCTGTTGCTGTTGCATTAGCATCATGTCATTCATCATCTTTTGCTGAGTTTCGATGACATTCTGCATCCATTCTTGATGAGGATCAACAGGTGGGTTTCTCCTACCTCTTCCAGCCATGATTCTGCGAAGTATGCACAAAGTATTACGTTGATCAGGCTCAATGTCTAATAGCATACTAAGAAAAATCAGACTTAGAAGACGTAAAAGATTCTTAACATCTAAGTCCGACTAGGTCGAACCGCTCTGATACCAAATGTAACACCCTAGTTTTTCTAACATGTAGAAATACCGAAAGTGCACAGATGCGGAAAAATTCAGAGGACACAGTTCCTGTTTAAGTTTTGGACATACAAACTTTTTCCAAAATAAAACATAATCGGAAATAACATTACTTCATAAAATAGAAGTTTATCGGTTCCATACCGAGTGGATTACAATATCCAAGTCCAAATACCAAACAGAAACATAAACGGTTCATATAACTCATAATAAATACAAGTTTATACAACCAATTAGGACAACAAAAGAACAAAGGAATCAAATGACTAAGTCTTCAGCACCTCCAAGAGTATATCAACTACTCGTGCACAATAGTCTTCCTTTTTCCCTGCTTCTCTGAAAAACAACAAATATGGATAGGGTGAGATAACATGATCTCAGTGAGTCCTACCGTGCCCCCTCACTGACACTCGGTTCAATTATTAAACCGTTAACAATGTTTAATTAGCTACCATTAGCTATAATCGAAATGCCAAGCAAATCGTGTTCTCTTTTATGTTTTTAATAGCTTAGCTCAACCGACCGCACAACTGCTAATCCCGGTAGCTATAGCTTAACATCTGCCGACTGCACAACTGCTAATCCCGGCAATGTTAACTTATAATCAATAACTTAGCACAAGCCGACTGCACCACTGCTAATCCCGGCAACCCGTGAGTTGACCACGCCAAAACACATTCAGGGCCTAGGTAAGGGGTCATGACTACCCTCCCTAGTATGCTACTTGTCGGGTCGTCACCCAACGCGATTTATGTATAACAATACATAACGATTTCTCGAGAGTTAGATAATATATATCTTTCCGATCACCAAAGGATCAATCACAATATCTTTTTAGATAATTTATATCTTATTGATCTATAACCCGTTTTGATGAATTTATAAACATCCGGCATTATAATCATATTGTAATGTATTATTGACTTATAACCCGTTTTGATGAATCTATAGACATCCGGCATTATAATCATATACAGTTGATATATATATATATATAAATATATATTCATTCTATCCATCAGACGGTGTACCCACACGTATACTAGGGTTTCGATTTTTCGATCAAATAGGCTTTCAAAGCTCTTTTTCAAAACCATGAGTTGAACAAGTTCAAAATAAGGTTTTCAGTAAGGCAATCCCTTTTTGAATGGTTGAGAAAGAAATTAGAAAAGGTTCGGGATCAAACGGAGCAACAAAACGAGAAAACGGAAGCCGGTAACAGAACTACACGCACGACCCGTGCCCAGGGGCGCACGACCCGTGCGTGGTGCACTACTCAGGACCCATCTACCAGAAGGAAGCGCACGATCCGTGCCCAGGGGCGCACGACCCGTGCGTCCCGTTCTGTTTCCAATACTTCCAACCCGAAACAGGCGCACGATCCGTGCCCAGGGGCGCACGGTCCGTGCGACCTGTGTCTGTTACCAGAATTTCTCACTTTTCTCATTTTCGCTCTCCGTTCTCGTCCGATTCGATTTCTAATTTCAATCACCTGAAACTCAGAAAATTCCCAGAATATATATTTCTAGTAGTACACAATTCATTTCATTTCAACGATGTAAATCAAAATCTCATTAAACCGTAAAACACCGTTTTGACTCAAAAACGCTTTTCAGTTCTAAGTCTTTTGTAAACAGATATGTGACCAAGGGATTCCATATCGAAAACAAGTTCAGAATATCAAAATTCCCTATCGTGAGTAGAACTCACCCGTTGACGAAATCCGAGAGTTGAACCGAGAGACGAGATCGTCGAACCGAAATAAACAACGAACTATCCCAGCTAGAAACCGAATTCGAACAAGGACAGTGGCTTCTCTCCTCTCTAACTGAAACAGCAACCTAAGCTTTCACAACTTCCTCCAAATCGAAATGCAAGCTTGAGACTTCCCCCTCTTAACAGCAAAACGGAACATGCAAGCCATCAACTCATAGCTCTACCATTTTCACTACTTGGAGCTTCATGGGCATCAATGGAGATGAGAGAAAGAGTGAGAATCCAGCTTTGAAAGTGGTACCATTGGAGAGGAAAACGAAAATGGAGTGGAGAGGAGGTTAGAACACTTACATGCAAGTGAATGTTGGTGATTCTCCTTCACCTCTTCTTCTCCTCCTTCGCGCCCCTCTTCTCCCTTCTCCCTTCTGTTTTCTTTATTCTTCTTCAGCTGGAACAAGTGTTTAAATGTGAGGGTTCAGTTGGGTGTATATGGGCTGAGGGTTTAAATGATGGTGAAAAGACCATTTTGCCCTTGGTCCATAAAATGATAGCTTAGGTGTTGAATTTCTCATCGGTATAAAGCTTTCTCGATTAGTCCGGTTCCGATTTGAAATTCCTTTATTCTTTCGGCTCGTAATTAATTATAATCTTCATAATTATATTTTAATTACTAGGGGTGTGAAAAGACAGAATTGCCCTTCAGCCTCAGTTCTTCATTTAAACTATGAATAGGCCGTCCTTTAATGGAGAATAGGTTTTCTTGATAATTTCTCGACATATCAATCTCCAAGACACGGCCAATTATTCCCACAAATAATTAATCGGTCTTAGGTATCATAATACGAGTCTTTAAAAATTTAGGGATGTTACACTGCATCCATTTCTGATGAGGATCAATAGGTGGGTTTCTCCTACCTCTTCCAGCCATGATTCTGCGAAGTATTAAGTTGATCAGGCTCAATGTCTAATAGCATACTAAGAAGAATCAGACTTAGAAGACGTAAAAGACTCTTAACATCTAAGTCCGACTAGGTCGAACTGCTCTGATACCAAATGTAACACCCCGATATTTCTAACATGTAGATATACCGTAATGCACAACTTAAATAATAATCAGAGGACACAAACCCTGCTTATATATTGAACGTACAAACTTTTTCCGAAATAAAACATAATACTTCAGATCAATTCATCTTAATTCCAAAATGTTTCAAACATTCGAAGGAATACAACCCAAGTGTTCAACACCATAAACAAAGAAATCAAAAGCGGTTCATACAACTCATAAACAATTACAAGTTATATAACCCCAACACGGCAACCGGAAAGATAAAAGAAAACATCAAGGCTGCACTTCCTTAGCACCATCCGCAAGCACGTCACCTACTCGTGCAGCTTACTCTTTTTCTTTCCCTGCTTCTCCGTAAAAACAACAACAATGATTAGGTGAGACAACTTGTCTCAGTGAGTTCTACTGTGCCCCCTTACTATCACTCGGTTCATTTGTAAAACCGCTGCAACATGGTTAAATTTATAAACCACTTGCCCATATATAATCTTAGCCCATTACCGACCGTCCAAACAACCACAATCTCGGCATCTAATGTGCTATTCATATATCATTAAGCCTCGTAATTTAATTCATAATTACTAGCTTACCAAACGAAACCCGACCGTGCAAACACCCACAATCTCGGAGAATCGTGCACCTATTGTAGCATAAATCGGCCGTGCAAACAAACCACAATCCCGATAACCCATGTTTGACCACGCCATAATGTTTCCGGGCCTAGGGTGAGGGCTCATGACTTCCCTTCCTAGTATGCTATTTCGTTGGGTCGTCACCCAACTCGATATAATTCATATATCACCTGCATTGGGCCGACTTCTATATTCGATATATTCTATATCTATCATTGTATCTATAACCCGTTTTGATGAATACGAAGTTAGACATCCGGCATTATAATAAGTATCAAGTTGGACGTATAATCCGATTGGTTGTTTAAAACGTGAACTCACACGCGATCTACATTCCGGTTTTTCAAACGTTTATGACCTTCAAAACCCTTTTTCCAAAACTGAGTTGAACACACTCAAAACGTTGATATTATTAGGGAAATTACATCACTGTTGGTTGGAATGAAGATTAGAGTTTGTTTGGGATCGAAAGGAGCGACGAAACGAAAAATCGGAGTCCAGTAAAAGAACCTCATGTCGAAAGTAGCGACACTCAAAACGTTGATTTTATTAGGGCAATTTTATATAGAGTTATTCATACATCTAATCATAACTAATTACTTGAAATCAAGTAGAATATGTGTTAAAAATAGTAGTATAAATAAAGATAACAACATTTTATCTTTCAAAGAAGATTAAGTAATGATTTAAGCATTTTGTATATATATTGGTATGTTTGATGTGTTTGTTCAGTGCACTTTCAGTTAGGTACAAATACACCAAGGAAACAACAGTGCATCTGCACTAAACTACAATTACAGCAGTGCAACTGCACTAAAGTGCAATTGCACTTAGGTGCTTCTGCACCATCCTGCACTGAAGGTTTATAACCCCACAATGGAAGCACCTCAAATCATACCACTGCACCAAAACTTCTATGACATCATGCTTTGTCACAAATCACATGGAGGCACATGCCAACATGCATAAGGAGGCGCCCACTATTTGAATTCATCATGAAAGGCTACTCATCTAAAGACACATGGGCTTCCACAATTGGACCTCTCCTTGAGGATGAGTGCTGGACTCAATCTCCAGAATTAAAGATCAGAAAAAGTAACCATGGTTAGGCCTCCTTAGGTTAACTTGGTTTTCAAGCAAACCCTCACTTGAAGGAAACCTCCAAGGCTATAAAAAGGCTTCCACTTCTCACTTGAAGATCATCGTATATCTCACATCATAATATGTAGATCATACACCTTACTTATAATTTAGTAGTTTCATTTCTTATAGTTTTAGTAGTAGTTAGTTGGAAAGAAGGTAAGGAAGGAATCGACAACTTCTTCCTTCACTTCTTCATCAACTTAGTTAGGCGCAACTGCACCAGGAAGTCAGTGCTACTGCACTGCTGGGAAAATTTACGCAAGAGTACTTCAATCAGTGTAATCTCTACCCTATTGATATCTCTTGTACTTTCATCTATATTAATATGTTTTATTTCATCTATCTTTTCCTTGCAATGCATATTATGAGCTAAACCTTTTTGGTTGAGATGTTCTAACTTTATAATGAACTTTTGAGTAAGTTATTGTGCTTTTTAGTGTTGTATGAATTTTGGGACTTGTGTTATACTACATCCATCTTATTTTAAGGATGATCACTTAGAATAAGTAGAGTTATATTCACAGACATGGTTTATAATTAGAAATCAAGACTAATAAGGGTAAGTGTTTTAATGAAGGCTTTGTTAACTAGTGTAATAAAGAAAACTTTGTTAAAACCATGTTAAGTCCTAGACATAGGATAACATAGTCCTTTGGGTGAAATAGTGGGTACTTCAAAGGCAGGAGTGAACTTATTTAGCAAGCGCAGACATGGGAAGCTTGTAACAAAACCCTGAAGAAAGTAGCCGAAAAGCACATAGTCATGCAGCTGCACTCAATGCTTCTGCACCTTGGTGCATCTTCACCTTAGTTTATTGGATTAAAGGTTAATTGCTCTGATTATGTGACATCGGGATTGGGGTTGTACTCTCGTTATTATAATTAAGATCATTATTGTTATTATATTGAAAGAAA
The DNA here is from genome assembly GCA_039519185.1 of Astragalus membranaceus. Classification (NCBI taxonomy): domain Eukaryota; kingdom Viridiplantae; phylum Streptophyta; class Magnoliopsida; order Fabales; family Fabaceae; genus Astragalus; species Astragalus membranaceus. The sequence continues at coordinate 41,370,170 of CM076846.1, forward strand.
TATTTTATAGCTTAGTATTTGGTATTATTTTAAATCTTATTTATATGATTTAAGGAGTTGGATGACATCTTTTACTTGCGAAAACTAATTCAGAAAAGGAATCGAAATTTTTAGTTTTAAAAACAATTCACTCGTTTTTTGTACTCTTTCTTCCATAATTATATTTGGGGTAAAGGGTGTCACATTTTTCGGTGTTTGGAAGTTTTGCGTATGGAGGTTTGAGATTTTGGAGAAGAAGAGAAGAAGATGATGATGTGTTAAAAGTGAGAGAAATGGTGTGACTTGGTGTTTGTGAGACACAGATTCAGCATCAGGTAGCGCATGGATCGTGCTTGATCCACACACGGGTCGTGCGTATCGTTCGCAGACTGCAGTGCTTCTTTTTAATTCACGCACGGATCGTGCTGTAATTGCGCACGGATCGTGCTGTAATTGCGCACGGATCGTGCTTGATCCATGCAATTACAGCTGCCAGTTTTTTCCAGTACGCACGGGTCATGCCATGCTGCACACGTACCGTGCTACTCTTGCGCACAAATATTGCAAAAAAATTTCTTGGGCACGCACGGATCGTGCCTTCTTATGCACGGATCGTGCTTCTCTCTCAACACTAAAAACTCATTTTTGCTGCATCAAACACCCGGACCAAGCCCTTTTTGACAAGGATCATGTTCATACTTCATGAAAAACTTTGATTCCCACAAAACAAAAACATTAACCCGTGGGTTGCCTCCCACACAGCGCTTCTTTAACGTCACTAGCTTAACGGTTAAAAAGATTTATTTGCTCAATTTGGGTCACAAAGGACTAAAACAATTCCCTTTTCAATGTCATCACTTACCAAATATGTTTTCAATCTCTGACCATTAACTTTAAAAGCTCCAGTCTTTTCACTCCAAATTTCAACAGCTCTGAAAGGATAACCCTAACGAACTTGGAATAGACCAGACCATCTTGATCTTAATTTTCCTTGGAAGAGCTTCAGTCGAGAATTGAAAAGTAACACTAAATCCGCTGTTTTGAAATTTCTATGAAGGATCCGCTTATCATGCCATCTTTTGGTTCTTTCTTTATAGATTCTGGCATTTTCATAAGCGTCCAATCGTAACTCTTCCAATTCATTCAACTGAAGTTTCCTTTTCTCACCGGCCAAACTCATGTCTAAGTTGAGGGTTTTAATGGCCCAATAAGCCTTGTGCCCAATCTCTACCGAAAGATGACAAGACTTCCCATAAATTAGTTTGAAAGGTGTCATTCCTATGTGAGTCTTGTAAGTTGTCCGGTAGGGTACCCCAAACTTTCGTAACACTTTCTCAAATTGCTTTGAAATGAAATGAGACCCACCATCACTTTTGACCACTCTAGTGTTGGACTATATGATAACCTTAGAGGGGGGGGGTGAATAAGGTTATATGCTAAAAATGAAATCTTTTGATTTTAAAAAATTTAACGATGCACGTTTAAATCGAATGCGGAAAATAGGATTTAAACTATATGCAATTCCTAACGCACTATATGAGAAGAACTTCTTCAACGTCTTACAAGCAAGCAACTTCCCTATAGCTACCACACCAATATCAATTTTCCCCAAATTGAGAACCCAAGCTCCCCGCTAAGGATTTCGCTACAATCCAATCTCCCCGATTGAATTACCCAAGAGAACTTCCATGGATTTCACAATAACCAAGAATATATGAATACAACTGAACACTAGGATCCAATCACTCAAGCAGTATAACAGTATTGTAGTTGAGAGAGATGAGAGATTTGGATTCAAAGATGAAGAATTTGAAGTAAGAATATGACAGTGAGAGTTCTGTTCTTTTCTTCTTTTGATTTGTAAGTTGTGCGTTGTTGTCCTTCTCTCATGAAAAACCCTAAGTCCTATTTATAGGGTGTGTAAAAATATGACCGTTGGACTAAAATCTTACGTAAAATAGGTGAGTAGTAAATCGATTCCTTGCTTAAAATAGTGTGTATGAAAATCGATTATTTACTCAAAAATATGACCGTTGATGGCTTCTAAAAAGAAAGGAATCGATTATATGCTTAAATGCATAAGGTGTAAAACAGATTTTGAGCCTAAAGAAACATAGTACATGAATCGATTCTTTGCTTGATCAAAGTAAGGAGGAAATCGATTTATGGCTTTATGTGTATAGGAAGGAAATCGATTTGTTACCTTTAAAAACAAAGTTGGAAATCGATTCTTTAGTTAAAATAAATAAGATGCAAATCGATTTTGTGCTTTAAGTGAACAAGAGGGAAATCGATTTGTTGCTTTTATAAAAGTAGTTGGAAATCGATTTTGCTTTAAGGAAATAGTTGGAAATCGATTCTTCTCTTTAAGAAGAGAGTCATAAATCGATTTCTCTTATAAAGAAGAGAGCTATGAATCGATTCTTAGCTTTGCAAGAAATCAAGTTCACGACTAAGGAAGGAAATTGGTTTTCTTCTTTAAAAAGGGCAAGCTTGAAATCGATTTTCTTCTTTAGGGAAGAAGCTATGAATCGATTTTGTGCTTGTCTACAATAAGCTCATAATCGATTTTGCTTGCAAAAACCATTTTCTCATGCTACGTGCCTAACCTATTTAACATGCATGCGTATATTAAAGATTTTGCCAAGCCTAGTTCAATTTTATTTTAACAAAACAGTTCTATTTTAAAAGTTCATCTCTCAACTACAAAAGTCATAAAGCTAACGTGATAGGATCTTACACATGTCCTATCGAAAGCAAAATAACACAAAGTCTTGAACGTTTGAGTAGCTTCTCCTCCGAGTCGCTACACTTTAAAATATCCTATGCTTTGATTCATGCCCTGTACTTTTGTTCAACTGTAACCATTGGTAGACAGATTGTAATTTGTTATCATACAAAACAAAGAGTGTTTGACCTTGGTTCAACAAAATCCCCCTTTTTTATGATAACAAATTACCTTATGCAAAAGCTCCCCCTTAGCATAAAAATAAAAAAAAACTAATCCAATGACATTGAAATAAACAAGCACATAGCACATTATAAGCTGGCAAAATCAAGCATACCGAGCTCTCTCCGGATCTTACAAAATTGAGCTTCGGCGAGGGGTTTCGTGAAGATATCCGCTAGTTGGCCATCGGTGCCTACAAACTGTAATGCTATGCTCCCCCTAGAAACATGGTCTCTAATGAAATGATGCCTTATTTCTATATGCTTAGTTCTAGAGTGTTGGATGGGGTTCTTAGCATTGTTAATGGCACTAGTCTTATCACATAGGACTGGCACATTTTCATATAACAAACCAAAAATCCTCTAAAGTCTGTTTCATCCACAGAACTTGTGCAATGCAATTTCCAATCGCCACATATTCGGCTTCGGCAGTGGACAAAGCAACACTGTTCTGTTTTTTAGTAGACCAGGAAGTCAAACAAGGCCCTAAGAAATGACAGGTTCCACTAGTACTCTTCCAATCTAATGTACATCCAGCAAAATCAGCATCACAGAAACCAACCAAAGAAAATTGACTCGATTTCGGCTACCACAATCCAAAATCTATGGTTCCCTTAACATATCTAAGAATCCGTTTTACAGCTTTTAAATGTGAATCTTTGGGACATGCTTGAAATCGAGCACATAAGCACACAGCAAACATAATATCAGGTCGAGAAGCAGTTAAATACAAGAGACTACCGATCATACCTCGATACATCGTTTCATTGACTGGTTTATCTTGCTCGTCCTTATCCAACTTTGTTGCAGTCGCCATGGGAGTACCAATCTCCTTTGCATCATTCATGTCAAACTTCTTTAGTAGCTCCTTTGAAAACTTGTTTTGACATATGAAGATTCCTTCCTTCATTTGCTTCACTTGAAGTCCCAAAAAGAAATTCAGCTCCCCCATCATGCTCATCTCAAACTCGCTAGTCTTCATTTCAGAAAACTCATTGCACAGATCATCATTAGTAGACCCAAAAAAAATATCATCGACATAAATTTGAACTACTGTGATATGTTTGCCCTTGGTTTTAAGGAATAAGGTAGATTCAATCTTACCCTTTTTGAAACCATTTGCAATTAAATGTTTGCTTAGTCTCTCATACCAAGCTCTAGGAGCTTGTTTTAATCCATAAAGTGCTTTGTCAAGTTTGAAAACATGGTTTGGGTTTTTGAAATCTTCAAAACCAGGGGTTTGTTTTACATATACTTCTTCTTCTAAAAAACCATTTAGGAAGGCACTCTTGACATCCATTTGGTGTAGTTTGAAGTCCATATAACTAGCAAATGCCAATATTATACGAATGGACTCCAACCTAGCCACTGGAGAAAAAGTTTCTTCAAAATCCACCCCTTCTATTTGGTTAAAACCTTGAACAACTAAACGGATTTTATTTAATAAAATAACACCATTTTCATCAAGTTTGTTGCGAAAAACCCATTTAGTACCAATAACGGTTCTGTTAACGGGTTTTTCAACTAAATGCCAAACTTTGTTTCGTTCAAATTGGTCAAGTTCCTTTTGCATTGACACAACCCATTATGGATCATTTAAAGCTTCCTTAATATTATTAGGAACTATTTGAGAGACAAAAGCATTATGAAAGCATAAATGATTGAGAGAAGAACGAGTTGTTACCCCCTTTGATGGACTACCAAGAATTTTCTCCATGGGATGATCTCGAACTGATTTCCAAGTTTTGGGCAAATCATCATGTGTTCTTCCATGGAGATGGTCATCGATGTGTTGGGGCTCTCGTTCCACTTCAGCTTCTTCTTGAGGTTCCGCTTTCACCTCGGCTTCTTCCAGACTTTCACTGTTTGATTCAGGTATTCCAACTTATCTTTTGTGTTGAGAATGAAGCACTTACTTCCAAAAACCTTGAAGTATGAAATATTTGGAGCTCTACCATTCCACAACTCGTATGACGTCTTGTTAAGAGGTGGCCTCAGGTATACCCGGTTGAGCACGTGACATGCTGTATCAACTGCATGACCCCAAAAATATTTGGGTACGTTGTGCTCATTCAACATTGTTCTGCTCATCTCTTGAATGGTTCTATTCTTCCTTTCCACCACACCGTTTTGTTGAGGGGGTCCTTGGAGTTGAAAAGTTATGATGAACACCATACTTTTCACACCAAGTCCTGAATGATGAATTTTCGTACTCTCCTCCATGATCACTTCTAATTTCCTTGATGGCTAAGCTTTTCTCATTCTGTAACTTTCTGCACAACTTAGCAAACTCAGTGAAAGCATCACTTTTATTTGCAAGTAGAATGACCCAAGTATACCTAGAATAATCATCTACAATCACGAAGACATACTTGGACCCTCCTAGACTTACAACAAAAATTTCACCAAATAAATCAAGATGGAGCAATTCAAGCACATGGTTAGTGGAAATAACCAGTTTTGGATTGAAAGAAGATCTATTCAACTTACCTAGCTAACATGCATCACACAATTGACCCTTTTCATATTTCAACTTGGGTAGACCTCTAACATGCTCATTCTTACTCAACTTAGATAAATGTTCTATACTAGCATGTCCTAGACATCTATGCCACAGATTCACATCATCAAGCAAGGAAGGCATGCATTGTAACACCCCTTTCTACCCATCACTTTGTTTATAAAAATCAGAGTTTGAAAAATTTCATTCATAGGGAATGTTACACATACTCCAATAAAACGTCGCTTATCAAACTTTAAAAACAGTTTAACTCAAAAATCATACGTCCACGTAGCACTTCACAATATCAAAATCTCAAGCCTCATTTTAACGTCGCTTATAAAACTCAACATAGCAAAACCATCTACGCAGCGGAAAACAATAAAACTTAACAAAATGGTCCACATGGACATAACAACCAACAATCATTAATAAATGCCGAGTTCGTTCCCCCCCTGAGTGCTACGTATCAGAGCATGACGACTCGACTCAAAAGTGAAGCTAAGACCTTCACTGGGAATCACCTGCACGTTACCAACACGGGGGTAACATTCAAACAGGAAAGGGTGAGCATCATTTCAATCCATATAATAGAAAATATGATAAGTACTAATCCTGGGCCACGCACTAGAACAATCAGCATCCAAAAACACCAAATATCACATCACAGTCACCATTCACATCACTTACAATAACTCATCTCATGTCATATAGATTTATGAAATGCAACCCACTCGCGGGTATATGCATGAAGGTACCTTTTTACAAAACGTCGCTTAGCCACTCAGGCCTCATCATCACTTAGCCACTCAGGCCTCAAAACGTCACTGGTTTTATGCATATGGGCATGAGACACTATGACATGCACCACTCACAACACACAATCACACAATTACTCAGATCATAGTCAACAATGTGACCCGTCACTTACCGGTTTGCTCGCACGGAGCACAGCACCTGTCAAATTCATAATCATCACCCAACGTCACTTGGCCATTTAGACCTTAACATCACTTAGCCCTTCGGGCCCCAAACGTCACTGGTTTTTCATCGTCACTTACACATAAACATCAATCAACTCCAACAATAGCCACTGAGGGCAAAAACGTCATTTGACTAACCACCAAGGGCATCCTCGTCATTTACACATCATTATCTACAACTTTGGCCACTAGGGGCAAAACAGTCTTTTACACGTCATAAATAATAATAATAGCCACTAAGGGCGGAACAGTCATTTAACTAGCCCCGAAGGCATCATCGTCAAAATCATCATTTTTGACATTATTTTGCTAAAACTATCGTCTATACACCAAAAGGATTTTTTTTTAAAGAGCTTCATATCATTTTTCAATGTCCCTGGGACGATCACCGGGGGCGGCCACTTGGGCGCCCACAAACAATCAGAAAATAACAATTTTTCATTTTAAAAATTGGACCCATAGATGGACAACGTAAAAAGCTTCACGACACTTTTCGAATCGTTCAAAACGGACGTCTGAGTCAAAAGTTATGATAAAAATAAGTTTGGGAAAAATTAGGCAACGTTCTGAAAATTGGCGCCTTAGGCGCCCAGGCAACACAACACGCCACAGGCGCCCAGCGCCCAGGCGCGCACAACGCAACACGCAATCACTGCGCCACAGGCGCCCAGCGCCCAGGCGCGCACAACGCACAACACAACACAGACACGGGCGCCTAGCGCCCAGGCGCGCACACACGCGCAACACACACGCCTCAGGCGCCCAGCGCCCAGCACAGGCGCTTAGCGCCCAGAAACAGCAGCAACATCCAGAATTTTGTTCAACAATTTTTCAACGCTGAAAATTGGTTTCCCAACAAATTTTAAAGTGTAAAAACTCAATTTTTCCAGCAACCAAAAATGCACCTATTTGATTTTCGAAAATCACCAAAACTCATTTTACTAAAAACTCAATTGAAAACGTCACCAACATCATCTTGGCACAGGGCGCCCCACTCATGGGCGCCTACTTCCATGACCAATTTTTCAGCAACAACATTCTTGGCACAGGGCGCCCTACTCATGGGCGCCTAATTCTGTACCTAGGCAACCAAAAAAATCCAGCAACACAACAAGCACAAAAATTGATTCTTAGCAATTATCATCACTATCACTTTGGCGCCCTAGGCGCCTATGCACACACTCAATCAATCAACGAAAATTCAAGCAATACCAACTCATAATCTCATGAACACACAGTACCCAAGATTCGCATAACAAGAACATATCAAGAGATCAACATATATATACAACCCAACAAATCAATTCGCATGTATAGCCAAACAATTCAATTCGCATATCTATATGGAAAATCAACATCAACAATATATCAAGAACGCATCAAGAAAATCTAGTCTAACCCTAGATCTAGAACCCATCATATGAATTATTAGATAGAATGATAGAGCTCCCCTAACCTCGAAATTGAAGAACGGAGGCTCCGGAGATAGTCACGTACAGGACCACAGCAACAAAATCACGTTCCTTGCTCTTCCTTGGGTGCGACTTCTCTCCTCTACTTCTCTTCTCCTTACGGCGCCCTTTCCCTCACTCTCTAGCTCTCCAATTTGCGAATTGCCACAAAACCCTAGCCTCCAACTAGCCTAGCTACTTCGCATATGACAAGAATAATGGGCTTGGGCTTCTCACTTAGGCCCAAGTCCATTTGGTTCGGCACCTCCACTTTCTAATACTTCCTACACATATTAGCATAAATTCTAATTAATTAAATTTCGTCAAATAATTTAATTTAAATCCCCAATTACTTAATTAAATAAATTAATTAAAAAATTTTAGGGTGTTACATGCATACCATATCATTACTCACATAGTCAAAATCAACATAATACACATTATTTTCTCGAAAGCTAGTAATATAAAGTTTAGATGTCCTATGAGTAATAACACATTTATTAACAGAAAAATACACATCAAAATCACTATCACATAATTGGCTAACACTTAGCAAGTTAAATTTGACACCATCAACTAGTAAAGCATTTTTAATTTTGATTGTGTTTTCCTTTCCCACCCAACCTTTACCTATTACTTGAGAAGATTCATTATTGGAAAACTTTACAGATCACTAGTGCTGAAAAGACATTTAACGTCGGTTAAATTGGACATTTAGTGTCGGTTATCGCCCGATGCTAAATCGCCCGATGCTAAATGTTTGACATTTAGCATCGGTTATTTAACCGACGCTAAATGTCACAGTGAGGACTCGATATCCGAATCACGGGGAAAAGGAAACAAGCTTCGAGTAAGGAGAAGGAGAGGAGGAGATCCGTGAGATGGAATGACTGAGAGTGACGATGGAGAGGGAAAGGGGGAACATTTTGGAGTGAGAAAATGAGAGGGAGGGAGAAAACGGGGAAGCAAGAAAGAGAAAGAAGGAAAGGAGGCGAAGGGTGGTGCGTTGGTCGGAGCCGGAGGAACGACGGTGATAGTTAGGGTGTGACAACTCTCCCCCACTTAGAATATTTCGTCCTCGAAATTTACCTGATCAAACAACTCTGGGTAGGATTCTCGCATCTTGCTCTCTAGCTCCCAAGTCATACTCTCGCCGGCAGCTCCTAGCCAGACCACTTTCACTAATGCAATCTCTTTGCCTCAAAGCGCCTTCACTTCACGATCCTCAATCCGTACGGGCATCGTCTCCACAGTGAGATTATCCCGCACCTCTACATCGTCCATATGGATCACATGAGATGGATCCGAAACATACTTCCGAAGTTGTGACACGTGAAACACGTCATGCAAGTTCGAAAGATTTGGCGGTAAAGCCACTCTATAAGCCACATTTCCGATTCTTTCAGAAATCTGATAAGGACCAACAAATCGAGGAGTGAGCTTCTTCGATTTCAACGCTCGACCAACACCGGTAATAGGAGAAACCCTCAAGAACGCATGCTCACCCTCCTGAAATTCTAAATCCTTCCTCCGCTTGTCATGATAACTCTTCTGACGACTCTGCGAAGCCTTCATCTTTTCACGGATCATCTTGATCTTCTCTGTAGTCTCCCGGACAATCTCCGGTCCCAATACTACACTCTCTCCCGACTCATACCAACACAATGGCGTCCTACACTTTCGACCATACAATGCTTCAAACGGTGCCATCCCAATACTGGAATGGTGACTGTTGTTATAGGTAAACTCAATCAACGCAAGGTAGGAATCCCATGATCCCCGCTGTTCCAATACACAAGCCCTCAGCAAATCTTCTAACGACTGAATTGTCCTCTCTGACTGACCGTCCGTCTGGGGATGATATGCCGAACTCATTTTTAACTTTGAACCCAATTCTTTCTGCAAACTCTTCCAAAACTCGGAGGTGAACCTCGGATCCCTATCTGACACAATACTCTTCGGAACACCGTGCAGCCTCACAATTTCTTTGACATATACCTCTGCCAACCTCGACACTGGATAAGTGATATTAATAGGAATAAAGTGAGCAGACTTCGTTAACCTATCAACGATCACCCAAATAGCATCATGACCCTTAACTGTATTCGGCAATCCCGTCACAAAATCCATCGCTATGCTATCCCACTTCCACTCTGGAACCTCCAACGGTTGCATTAACCCTGCAGGCTTCTGATGTTCAACCTTCGACTTTTGGCAGGTCAAACAGGCATACACAAACTGTGCAACATCTCTCTTCATACCATACCACCAAAACATCTTTTTCAAATCTTGATACATTTTCGTCGCTCCAGGATGGATACTCAACTTGCTACGATGACCTTCCTCTAAAATTGCCTTTCTCATCTCTTCGTCGTTCGGAACACAGATCCTACCCCGGAACCTCAACACACCACTGGAATCTAATTTGAAATCTTCATCCTCAGATTGACCAACACCATTAATTAAATCCACTAACTTGACATCTGACTTCTGAGCCTCTCTGATGCTGCTCAGGAAATCATTATCGATCTTTAACATTCCCAGCTTGACACTGCGAGGTGTCATTTTACAAACCAGACTCAAATCTCTGAATTCTTCAATTAACTCTAATTCTTTCACCATCATTGCCGACATATGCAACGACTTTCTGCTTAAAGCATCAGCCACTACATTAGCTTTGCCGGGATGATAATTCAAACCAAAGTCATAATCCTTCAAGAGTTCCAACCACCGATGCTGTCTCATATTCAACTCTTTCTGATCGAACAGATACTTTAGACTCTTATGATCACTGAACACTTCGAACCTCGAACCATAAAGGTAGTGCCTCCAAATCTTGAGCACAAATACCACAGCAGCCAACTCCAAATCATGCGTAGGGTAATTTTTCTCATGAATCCGCAACTGCCTCGACGCATACGCAACGACTTTCCCATCCTGCATCAACACACCACCGAGACCCATCTTCGAAGCGTCACAATACACAACGGACGGTTCCTCTGGATTAGGCAACGTCAAAACAGGCGACGTCGTCAATCTCTTTTTCAGTTCCATAAAACTTTCCTCACACCGAGCATCCCAAACAAAAACTTTACCCTTGCAGGTCAACTGAGTCAACGGAAGGGCCAACTTGGAAAAACCCTCGATGAACCTCCTGTAGTACCCAGCCAAACCCAAAAAGCTTCTAATCTCTGTTACGGACTTCGGAGACTCCCACTCCAATACTGCTTCTACTTTTGCCGGATCAACCGCAATACCATTACCAGAAATCACGTGCCCAAGGAAACTCACCTCTTTCAGCCAGAATTCACACTTCGATAACTTAGCATACAACTTTTTCTCTTTCAAAACTTCCAACACTGACTTCAGGTGCTCAGCATGCTCTTCCTCTGACTTAGAATAAACTAGAATGTCATCTATGAAGATTACCACAAACCGATCTAGGTAATTATGGAAAATACGGTTCATATATTCCATAAATACACTAGGAGCATTGGTCACACCGAACGGCATTACCGAATACTCATAATGCCCATACCTTGTCCTGAACGCTGTTTTCTGAACATCTTCATCTTTTACTTTAATCTGATGATATCCGGACCTCAAATCAATTTTGCTGAAAACACGGGCACCCACTAACTGATCCATCAGATCGTCGATCCTCGGAAGCGGATACTTATTCTTGATAGTTACCTTATTCAACTGACGGTAGTCCACACATAACCTCATGCTCCCGTCTTTCTTCTTCACTAACAATACCGGAGCTCCCCACGGTGATACACTCGGTCTTACAAACTTCTTCTCAAGCAATTCTTCAAGTTGCGTCTTCAACTCAGACAGTTCTGACGCCGACATTCTGTACGGTGCCATAGACACAGGCCTCGTACCAGGTACAAGATCAATCGAAAACTCAACTTCTCTTTCCGGTGGCACACCCGGAATTTCATCAGGAAATACTTCAGGAAACTCGCGTACTACCTTCAGTTCTTCAATAACAACCTGACTCTCAGCAGACAACGAAGCCATCAACGCAAATAACTGAACTCCTTCTTTCTTCAATTTCTTCAACTGACCAGCAGACACCAAAACCGAACTTTCTTCACCGAAACTAACCGACTTGCTACGACAGTTGATATGAACATGATTATTCTCTAACCAGTCCATGCCTAAGATTACATCCAGACCTCTCAATGGCAAACAAACAAAATTCAAAATAAAGTCCCTGCCGAAGATCGACACGGGACACTGAGAACACACCTGGGACGTAATCACCGACCCCTTCGCAGGAGTATCGACAACCATATCCCCACACATAGCAGATAACACAAGACCCAATCGTTTACAGCAATCAACAGATATAAAACAATGGGTAGCACCAGTATCAATAAGAGATTTCAGAGAAGTACCATTAATAAAACACGTACCTCTAATCAGACCATCATCATCATCAGGCTCCTCACCTGCCAATGCAAATACCTTCCCAGTAGACCTTTCCTTTTTCGGCTTTGTACACTTTGTACTGATATGCCCAGACTCACCAAAGTTGAAACACACCACATCCTTGACCTTACACTCAGCTGCCATATGACCCTTTTTACCGCAACGGTAGCAATTCCTTTCATCAGACCTGCATGTAGTACTCTTGTGGCCAGGCTTGCCACACTTATAACAGACAATGCTAGCAGGGGCATCTCCCCCACCAGAACCCTTACCTCCAGCAGCTCTCTGATAACCCTTACCCGCAGGAACTTCGTACGGCTTGCTTCGACTCTGAAACTTGCCCTCTTTCTCAGAAGTAGCTTTATAATGAGCAGTACTGTCTTCCTCGAAGATTCTGCAACTGTCAACCAGATCTGCGAACACACGAATCTTCTGATAACCTATGGCCTTTTTAATATCAGGCCTCAACCCATTCTCAAATTTGATGCATTTTGAAAATTCAGCTGTAGCCTCACTGTAGTGTGGATAAAATTTTGCTAGCTCCACAAATTTTGCCGCATAGGCCGTCACAGACATACCACCCTGCTTCAGTTCTAAAAACTCTATCTCTTTCTTCCCTCGGACGTCTTCAGGAAAATATTTTCTCAGAAATTCCCTGCTGAATACCTCCCAAGTAATCTCTTCCTGCACAGCCTCTAACCTCTGCCTAGTAGCCAACCACCAGTCGTCGGCCTCCTCGGCTAACATGTGGGTACCAAAGCGGACCTTCTGCTCAACAGTACAGTCCATCACCCTGAAAATCCTCTCGATCTCCTTCAGCCAAGCCATAGCACCATCTGGATCATATTTGCCCTTAAAGGTGGGCGGATTCTCCCTCTGGAAGGTTGTCAGACTCCGAAAACCAGCATTGTCTCCAGCATTCTGCTGACCCTGCATCGCCTGAGCCATAGCTTGCAATGCAGCAGCAAGCGCAGCATCGTCCCGTCTGGCCATTCTAGCACTGCAACAGAAAACAGAATTCAGAAACGAGTAACAAACTCAATGTTACTCAACACGACGACTCAACTACCGGCCGGACAGACCGAACTGCTCTGATACCACTAATGTAACACCCCTTTCTACCCGTCACTTTGTTTATAAAAATCAGAGTTTGAAAAATTTCATTCATAGGGAATGTTACACATACTCCAATAAAACGTCGCTTATCAAACTTTAAAAACAGTTTAACTCAAAAATCATACGTCCACGTAGCACTTCACAATATCAAAATCTCAAGCCTCATTTTAACGTCGCTTATAAAACTCAACATAGCAAAACCATCTACGCAGCGGAAAACAATAAAACTTAACAAAATGGTCCACATGGACATAACAACCAACAATCATTAATAAATGCCGAGTTCGTTCCCCCCCTGAGTGCTACGTATCAGAGCATGACGACTCGACTCAAAAGTGAAGCTAAGACCTTCACTGGGAATCACCTGCACGTTACCAACACGGGGGTAACATTCAAACAGGAAAGGGTGAGCATCATTTCAATCCATATAATAGAAAATATGATAAGTACTAATCCTGGGCCACGCACTAGAACAATCAGCATCCAAAAACACCAAATATCACATCACAGTCACCATTCACATCACTTACAATAACTCATCTCATGTCATATAGATTTATGAAATGCAACCCACTCGCGGGTATATGCATGAAGGTACCTTTTTACAAAACGTCGCTTAGCCACTCAGGCCTCATCATCACTTAGCCACTCAGGCCTCAAAACGTCACTGGTTTTATGCATATGGGCATGAGACACTATGACATGCACCACTCACAACACACAATCACACAATTACTCAGATCATAGTCAACAATGTGACCCGTCACTTACCGGTTTGCTCGCACGGAGCACAGCACCTGTCAAATTCATAATCATCACCCAACGTCACTTGGCCATTTAGACCTTAACATCACTTAGCCCTTCGGGCCCCAAACGTCACTGGTTTTTCATCGTCACTTACACATAAACATCAATCAACTCCAACAATAGCCACTGAGGGCAAAAACGTCATTTGACTAACCACCAAGGGCATCCTCGTCATTTACACATCATTATCTACAACTTTGGCCACTAGGGGCAAAACAGTCTTTTACACGTCATAAATAATAATAATAGCCACTAAGGGCGGAACAGTCATTTAACTAGCCCCGAAGGCATCATCGTCAAAATCATCATTTTTGACATTATTTTGCTAAAACTGTCGTCTATACACCAAAAGGATTTTTTTTTAAAGAGCTTCATATCATTTTTCAATGTCCCTGGGACGATCACCGGGGGCGGCCACTTGGGCGCCCACAAACAATCAGAAAATAACAATTTTTCATTTTAAAAATTGGACCCATAGATGGACAACGTAAAAAGCTTCACGACACTTTTCGAATCGTTCAAAACGGACGTCTGAGTCAAAAGTTATGATAAAAATAAGTTTGGGAAAAATTAGGCAACGTTCTGAAAATTGGCGCCTTAGGCGCCCAGGCAACACAACACGCCACAGGCGCCCAGCGCCCAGGCGCGCACAACGCAACACGCAATCACTGCGCCACAGGCGCCCAGCGCCCAGGCGCGCACAACGCACAACACAACACAGACACGGGCGCCTAGCGCCCAGGCGCGCACACACGCGCAACACACACGCCTCAGGCGCCCAGCGCCCAGCACAGGCGCTTAGCGCCCAGAAACAGCAGCAACATCCAGAATTTTGTTCAACAATTTTTCAACGCTGAAAATTGGTTTCCCAACAAATTTTAAAGTGTAAAAACTCAATTTTTCCAGCAACCAAAAATGCACCTATTTGATTTTCGAAAATCACCAAAACTCATTTTACTAAAAACTCAATTGAAAACGTCACCAACATCATCTTGGCACAGGGCGCCCCACTCATGGGCGCCTACTTCCATGACCAATTTTTCAGCAACAACATTCTTGGCACAGGGCGCCCTACTCATGGGCGCCTAATTCTGTACCTAGGCAACCAAAAAAATCCAGCAACACAACAAGCACAAAAATTGATTCTTAGCAATTATCATCACTATCACTTTGGCGCCCTAGGCGCCTATGCACACACTCAATCAATCAACGAAAATTCAAGCAATACCAACTCATAATCTCATGAACACACAGTACCCAAGATTCGCATAACAAGAACATATCAAGAGATCAACATATATATACAACCCAACAAATCAATTCGCATGTATAGCCAAACAATTCAATTCGCATATCTATATGGAAAATCAACATCAACAATATATCAAGAACGCATCAAGAAAATCTAGTCTAACCCTAGATCTAGAACCCATCATATGAATTATTAGATAGAATGATAGAGCTCCCCTAACCTCGAAATTGAAGAACGGAGGCTCCGGAGATAGTCACGTACAGGACCACAGCAACAAAATCACGTTCCTTGCTCTTCCTTGGGTGCGACTTCTCTCCTCTACTTCTCTTCTCCTTACGGCGCCCTTTCCCTCACTCTCTAGCTCTCCAATTTGCGAATTGCCACAAAACCCTAGCCTCCAACTAGCCTAGCTACTTCGCATATGACAAGAATAATGGGCTTGGGCTTCTCACTTAGGCCCAAGTCCATTTGGTTCGGCACCTCCACTTTCTAATACTTCCTACACATATTAGCATAAATTCTAATTAATTAAATTTCGTCAAATAATTTAATTTAAATCCCCAATTACTTAATTAAATAAATTAATTAAAAAATTTTAGGGTGTTACATGCATACCATATCATTACTCACATAGTCAAAATCAACATAATACACATTATTTTCTCGAAAGCTAGTAAAATAAAGTTTAGATGTCCTATGAGTAATAACACATTTATTAACAGAAAAATACACATCAAAATCACTATCACATAATTGGCTAACACTTAGCAAGTTAAATTTGACACCATCAACTAGTAAAGCATTTTTAATTTTGATTGTGTTTTCCTTTCCCACCCAACCTTTACCTATTACTTGAGAAGATTCATTATTGGAAAACTTTACAGATCACTAGTGCTGAAAAGACATTTAACGTCGGTTAAATTGGACATTTAGTGTCGGTTATCGCCCGATGCTAAATCGCCCGATGCTAAATGTTTGACATTTAGCATCGGTTATTTAACCGACGCTAAATGTCACAGTGAGGACTCGTTATCCGAATCACGGGGAAAAGGAAACAAGCTTCGAGTAAGGAGAAGGAGAGGAGGAGATCCGTGAGATGGAATGACTGAGAGTGACGATGGAGAGGGAAAGGGGGAACATTTTGGAGTGAGAAAATGAGAGGGAGGGAGAAAACGGGGAAGCAAGAAAGAGAAAGAAGGAAAGGAGGCGAAGGGTGGTGCGTTGGTCGGAGCCGGAGGAACGACGGTGATAGTTTGTTAACGGCGAATGGCGGTGGCTTGCGGTGGTGACAGGGAGGGCAACAGTGTTTGGTTTGGTCTCGTGCGTGGAGGAGAAGAGGGAGAAAACGAAACTGAGAGAGAGATAGAGTTACAGTGAGAGAGCTTCGTGGTGGTGACGGCTCTGGTGGAGGAGTGAAGGTTCTGGGACGGTTTGGCGTTTGATGGGGAGGCGTGGGTTCTGTGTTGATGACCGAAGGTGACTCATGGCAAGGCTGTGGCGGCGGCCACCGTGGACGGTGGCAGGAAGTAAAAAATCCTTTTTCCTTTACTGTATCCTCTCACAACATCCTCTCCCCCTCCCTACATATTGTTTTCTTCTCTTTTCTTTTTCCTAGACCCTAGATCGACTTTTGAAGGATTAAAATTCTGTTTGGTGTTTGTTTTTGTTCCTGATACTGAATTGAAAACCTAATTTGTTCCTTATCCTAATTTATTTACAGTTACTGATTGTGCATGATTGAATTTTTTTTATATACATATAAATAGTATTGACATATGTATCCGATTAGTTACATTTTTATACTAGCCAAACTGAAACATCATGTGTATTTCTTCTTAGTCTGTGTCCCTTTTTCTGTCTGTGAGCTTCTGCCTCGTTGTATATTTCAGTGTCAATTCCTTTGTATATCCTTCACTCTCCCCTGATTATGCTACTGTTTTGGGTATTTAGTGGTGGATGAGGTATTGAGGACAGTCAGCAATTAGGGCAAAAATGGCACTAAAAGGACAGCATCTTTGAAGAGGAATAAAAAGGACAATAGCTGGCACCAAGGACAGTCAAAGGAAGGACAAGGGCAAGAAAAAGGGAATCAAAAGGACAGCCAAGCAGCTAGGGCAGCTGCTGCGCCCTTTTCTTCTTCTATTTTTTTTGAGATTTTGTATTTTTTTCAAGTCTTTTGTTATTTGGTGCATCCTCAACAACCGCATGCCCACGGATGAGCAGCTTAGAAGCCGTGGTTGTGGCACTGTTTCCATGTGCAGTCTTTGTGAAGCGAACTTAGAGTCCTCTTTGCATCTTTTCTGTGAGTGCTCTTTTGCTAAGCATCTTTGGTCCTGGCTTAGTGATAAGCTCTCTCTTACTATTGACATCTCCTTCCCTAAATCGATTATCGAGGTTTGTTTGCATCCTTGGTCTGACCAAGTGCAGGATGTTGTGACTGCTGCTGTTATTAATGTCTTTTGGGCTATTTGGCACGCTCGGAATAAGATTCGTTTTGACAATAAAAGGATCTTACCCACTTACTTGAAAAACTTGATTACGGCAAATGTGAACCTTTATGGAAATAGGAGAAAAGGCTCCACTTCTGCCCCCATTCAGGACTTTTCGATTCTTAATGCTTTTTCTATTGATTGTAAGCCTCGTAGGGCTCCTATAACTATCGAGGTTCTTTGGAAAACCCCTCCTTGCTTTTGGGTTAAATGTAATACAGATGGCGCTGCTAGGGGCTCTCCTGGTCTAGCTGCTTGTGGGGGAATTTTTCGTGATAGCAATGATGCCTCTCTTGGATGTTTTATGCTCCCCCTAGGTATAAATTATGCTCTTCATGCAGAATTAGTGGGTGTCATTATAGCCTTTGAGGTGGCTTACAGCAAGGGCTAACACCGTTTATGGCTTGAAAGTGACTCTCAACTGGCTGTTATGGCGTTCTCCTCTCATACAGTTGTGCCTTGGAATCTCCGTACTCGCTGGCTTAACTGCATGGTTCTTCTTAAATCCATGAACTTCATTTGTACTCATATTTATAGGGAAGCGAATCATTGTGCTGATAAGCTTGCGTCTCATGGGGTTTCTTTGTCGGGGTTTTAGTGGTGGAACTCTATTCCCTCATTTATCAGGGATGATTTTCACGGTAATAGGGTTGGTCTTCCTTATTTTCGGTTCAAGCATTAATTTTGTTAGCAAGGGTTTTGGTTTATGTCCCCCCTTGTCTATTTGTATTTTTTTGTTTTTTAATGGAATCGGGGGGAGTACTCTTTCCTTCTAGATGTTTGTTCCCTAAGGAGGGTTTTGCATCAGAAGGTTTTAACGAGGCTCCTTTCCTTTGGTTAAAAAAAATTGTATTATCCTTTTTTACTATTTTTGCTGTTTTACTTTTTTTGGTTCATATGTGTAAAGAAAGACTATGTTATATGACAAGGAAAAAAACTTTGACTATTAGGTTTTTTATTTATTTATTTTTGCACCAATAACAATAGGCTAAATAAAAACAATAGCGAAATAAAATAAAACGAGCATCAAACAAATCGTTGCACGAGAGTGCCAGAGACACGCGCGTCTAAAGCGATAAGTGACGCAACGAGATTAAGAACTTTTTTTGGATTTTAATTGATCGGACAAAATTAGGGTATGACACAGAAACTAGACTCAGAGAATTTTCCAATGAATGGTCATTTGTATAAATTCGATGTCGTTTGCTATTTTAAATAATTCGCCGAAGCCGATGTACTACTGTAGAAAACTCTACACCTACGCTGTGTATTGAGAAATTTGATTGTGTCACTATACATCTTGCAATTTATTGATTGTTAATTGAGATTGTTTGGACTGATATTGTGTGATAAATGTCTGTTGAGGTTGAGTTGTGATTGGGTTATACAAGTTTAATAAAACCGTATGACTAGTTAAACGAGAGTGTTCACGGTATCATGATAATACAAGGAACTATGTGTTTAGTTTTAATAATTGTGCATGAGAATGGGATGAATAAATAGTTTATCAAAGATTGTTTGAGGTTAAAGATATATAAATTATATTGAGTATGGGTGACGACCCAAAGAGGTTAGCATACTAGGCGGGTAAAGTCATGAGCCCTTATCCTAGGCCCTGTAAATTTTACCATTAGGGAAAGTAATAATGGGAAGGGGGTTCACCGAGATTAGCAGGAGGCAGTCGGTGTTATGTTAAAGTTATGTAGTACGGTTCACCGGGATTAGCAGGAGGCAGTCGGTGTTGTGCTAAGTTAAAGAGGCGTAGTTTTAAAATTTAACTACGAGATAATTAAAGAGGCACGTAGTTTAAAAATTAAACTATGAGACGAAAATAATGCATAATTGAACCGCGAGTGTAGTTAAGGGTCTCGGTAGAACTCACTGAGATTGTATCTCACTGTTTATATGTTGCTGTTTTTACAGAGAAACAGGGAAAAGTGAAAGCGGAGAAGCACGACTAGATGGCGTGCCATGTGAAGATATTGAAGATTTAGTTTAGTCTTATGTTATTCCCTTGTGGTCTTTGTAACTCGATAGTATGACTAGTACTTATTTAGTAGTTATAAATCGTTTCCGCTATTTCTTTGTATTTGGATATTGAACAATAGGTTATGAGCAGTTGAGAAAAACCTGAGACTTAAGTATTTAAGTTTTTGGATTTCAAAATTATTAGATATGTGTGACTCTTTGATATTGTTTAATCAAGAGTTTTAGTTGTGTTCAATATCTGAAACAGGAAATTATTTTCTGATGTATGCTTGAGTAGAGCGTGAAAGAAAATAGAGAAAGAGCAACCATACTGTAGCGACCGAAAAATCCGAGAAGGATTCCTCGAAGGTTCAAAAATGAAGCCGCCACCAAAGTTTAGTTTAAGGGCAAACATTGGAAAATCCCTTTTGGAATGGATAAGGGTCCTTGAGACCAGATAAGGGTTCGGGAGTTGGTTATGCGTGGGGAAGGTATTAGCACCCCACGACATCCTTCCTAAGGAAGGTTACCTGCTAATTAGTTGTAGAAGCGGAAGTTAATTTTGAAAACATTTATTTTTACCCTTTTATTGTGAATTTAAAAGAAAGAAGAAAATTGATATTTTATTTGAATTTAAGAAGGGATTATTTAGGAAAAGACTAAAAAAGGTTTTTTATTAGTGCAATTGACAGATGTGGGCCCCCATCTGCTCCTACGTATCTCTTGGTAGAGAATCAAATCACACGTAGTTCTTGGTAGAAAAAGTTTGTTTGTTGGTGTATTTTATTTAGGGATTTTAGGACTCCTGAGTGATCAATTCATTTGTCCTAAAATGATGACTAATCCGACTGTACAGTTAACTTAGTCCCCTACTTTGTGAAAATGGAGTTTTTGGAGTTCGAAAGATAGTTTGATGTGTGGTGGTTTGATTTTATTTGAATAGGGGTTTTAGGACTCTTGATCCGTACGGTTCATTCGTCCTAGAACGCTGACTAACCCGACTGTACAGTCGACTTAATCCCCTATTTTGAAAATTTGATTTGTGGAAAGAAGTGTGTTTGTGTTTATTTTAATTTAGAAATTTGTTTGTTTTAAATAGGGATTTTAGGCCATGATCCGTAACGGTTCATTAGTGACCTAAAAAGCAGACTAACCCGACTGTACAGTCGACTTAGTCCCCTATTTATATTTTTTGAAAAAAGGAATTATTTATCTATTTATTTTTATTAGTTTTTTTTTGTAAAAGAAATTGCTTTTTTTTGAAAAGAAATAAAGGACAAAACGAAAAAGGGGTGCAGCAGTTAAAAGTGGGGTGCAAATTACAGGAGGGTTGTATTAAAAGCAGGGGGTGCAGTTAGTGAGCCCAGTTCGTTTTTGTGAACTAGCCTGCCTTTAAAAATGGGCTTGCCTTCTGACCAAAAAAAAATGGGCTTGCGTAGGGAGGTGCATAATGGAACACAGGGGGTGTGAAAAGTAACCGGTGTTTTTTATTCTATTTTTGTTTTTTTAAAAAAAACAAAAAAGAGATGGGAGAGGTATAAATTGGGAAATTAGGGTATTTTGCAAAACCTAATTTCTTTTCCTCTGTTTGCTGCGCCGCAGCGACTTCATTTTCTGGAGAGAGAGCGAAATTTGCGGAGAGAAAGGGAGAGAGAAATTTGCGGAGAGAGAGAGAGATTATGGAGTGAGAGGAGGAGGGAAGGGGATGGTGGTTAACGACAGCGACATGGTGGAGCTGCTGTCTACGGTGGACGGCGATAAAGGCTCGCGACGGCGTGGGGGGATTTCGAACCGGAGTTGCAGGGATGGTGTGAACGAGATGATGGAGGGCGTGGTGCTTGTGACGGTGACGATGGTGGGAGCAAACGACGCCAACCGGCCGTTCCTTGGCCAGCGATGGCGGTAGTGGCGGCGAACGGCAACAGAGGCTGAGGAACTGCGACGGTGATGGTGATGCGCTGCGACTGCGAGCGTTAACGGTGGCTCGCGACGGCAAAGGTGCCAGGGGAGGCAATGGTTTGAGGCGGACGGCCACCGCTACGGTGGCCGGAACTAAAAGGTATGGCTCTGTTTTTGTAATTTTCCTCTTCTTATCCTCCTCTGTTCTTCCTCGTTTTTTATGTTTGTTTCTGATTCCTAATTCCCTTTTCTTTATGTTTGTTTTTCGGTTTCTGGGTGGTTCTCGGTTATGGCGACGGGAAGGATGAGGGTTGACGGTGTTCTGTTTGGGGCCAACGGGGACGTGCTTCGAGGGGACGGCCACTGCCACGGTGGTCGGAGCTGGTACGGTCCTAACTCGTTTTCTTATCTTTTATTTTTCTGTCTCTGTTTTGATTTCTGCTTCGTTTTTGTTCTCCTATTCTATTCCAATTCTGATTTTTGATTTTTTACTTACAAGTCTGATGATTTTTCAAAAAAAACTAATCTATTTATAGTTTACACTAATCTGTTTGTGATTTTAAAAACCTCAACATAAACTGAACCTAATTTCTAATTTTGTCTCGCCTATTATTGCCATTTTTGACAATAGAACACTAAACCCTAATATGTACGCTAATCTGTTCGTACTGCCTACATATTTACAGTATCAACATTCATAGCCAAAACCTACACTGAATAACCAATTATAGTCCTAAAAATGCTAAAACTTAACCTCTTCTCCAGCTTCTGCCTCTGTTCTGTGACGCTGCTTACTATTGTTTCACTGCTGCCTCTGTTCTGTGTGGCTGTTTCTGGATTTTTAGGGTTTTGCGATTAGGGTTTCAATGTGAAAAACCCTAATCTTTTTTGGTGTTAAATCTGTGTATTTTCTCTCTGAATTTTGGGTCTGGGAATCGTTGTTTTTATAGGCATTTTTCAGGTTTAGGAAATTAATTTCTGATTCTCCTTGATTTTGTTT
The DNA here is from genome assembly GCA_039519185.1 of Astragalus membranaceus. Classification (NCBI taxonomy): domain Eukaryota; kingdom Viridiplantae; phylum Streptophyta; class Magnoliopsida; order Fabales; family Fabaceae; genus Astragalus; species Astragalus membranaceus. Next base: position 41,393,003 of record CM076846.1, read on the forward strand.
TCCTATTTCAGGTTTGGGCCTAGAATTGAAAACTTGCTCACCAAGTTGCTAGATTAGGGTTGAGAAGGCTTGTTCACCATGGAGAGCAAGAAGGAAGAGAGGCGCAGCTTCTGTCTTTTTCTCATTTTTTTTGTAATTTTCGTTTTTTCTGATTTTTTGTATTTTTGGTTATTATTTTGTATTTTTTAGATTTTTGGATTATTGTAAATATTATTTTTATATCTGATTTTATTTAATATTTTTTTGGGATATTTGTAAACTGGTATTCGGACAGATTTATTGTTTTGGGTCAAAATGGAAGAGAATGATTAAATTGGGCCAAGCCCAATCAAAACTAAACATAGGCCCAACTTAGACAAATGACTAGAATAAGGCCCAATTTGAACAATTTTCTAAAGTCAGGTCCAATCTAGACAAATTACTATTATAGGTCCAATAACCACATAGGCCCAATTAGGCAAAAGACTAAAACATTAGCTATAAGCCCATTTAAAAAAACTGGTTCAAAATGCTAAGCGTAAGCCCAATTAGGTAAGCTAACAAAATCAGGCCCAAAAGGGTTGGACATAGGTCCAATTGGACAATTTGGTCCGAATTAGAAGCAAAACAGCATTCGAAATGCCATGGGCTTGTGACACGGGGTTAAAGCGATTATTATAAAAGACCGGGCAAAATTAGGGTATAACAGCTGCCCCTCTTTATTTATCTTTTACTAGAAAAGGTGAACGGTTTTCAGGTTTTCGTAGTAGAAATACAAATAAAGATAGATTAGACACTAATTTTGTCCGCTTAGGGGGACGATGAGTTAGGGAACGAGGGACGATTAACACTTGGCGTGTTAACCGACAACAATAAAGAAACGATCACTGGGGGATCTGGCGGAGCACTGGGGCTCTAAAAGAGAATTTGGGCTCTATGGGAGCACTGGGGCTCCCAGGGGTTGCCTAAACCCTAAAGGACCAATTGGGGTCCGAAAGTGCACTGGGGCTTTGAAGGACCATTGGGGGTCCAAAAGAGCACAAACTAGCAATGGTACTAGTAAAATGGTATGCTCGGGGGTGGCCTTTTTCGAGCGGCCGGAGGGGCAAGACCAGGTCGTTGACCTAATTTGCTCACCTCTAAGGACGTCCACCATGTCTTAGGCTGACACAGCTAGTCTGAAGGACCTGGGGTCGGATGATCCGTCGCGCTCAGTGGCGACATAGTGATCTTGAGGGTAGAGTTCGAAGTCGTTGCTTTGACATACTGGGTCGAACTGAACTGATGGACCTGGGGTCGGATGATCCGTCGGTTGCTCGATAACGCGACGTGCGATCTATAATGGATGACCGTTGGAGGTCTAAATTAAGACAGCTCTGGGGCTGCGAGGGACTGCCGGGGTCCGAGATTCTGAATTATGACCCAGTGCTTGGAGCATTGACTTTGAGGGGACCAATTATTGGGATTGACACATGGCGTATTTGCCTAGAACCTAACTAATGAATGCATTTACCTGAGAAGGGAAAAACTATCTATATTTGGCATGTCGAAAAATGTGATGAATGATGCATGCGTGCAATATAGGTGAGTGAAATGGAAGGTGTGCGATGGGATGAATGAAACGTATATTAATGCATGATGGAATGATTTATGCTATGTGGATGATTTTTCTTTTTTGGCTTTCCTTTTTTTTTGTTGCCTTTTTTGGTCTCTTTTTTTGCTTTTCTTTTTGGGTTTCTCTTTTTGCTGGTCGCATCAACTCACAGGACTTCTGGCGTGGGGTTACGAGGTTATCAGGTGCATTCGTACTGCTAGGTCAATTGCGCATGACTGAGACTTATCATTTGAGATGATCACACATTTATTGCTCTATTCCTGCGGTTCATTTCTTCCTTATCGGTATTTTAATGAAAGACTATATCTCTTCTGTGATCCTCGGAAATTTCGTAATGATTGTAATGCTTTTGATTATGCCACATGTTTCACAACTCAGTATCAATTATCACAAAACATCATTTTAAAAATAGACAGAAGTAAAAAGAAAGGAAAGTGTTTGATATTGACATTGGAGGCCAAATGTGCAGAAGGCACACCGACTTAAGATTACGTCAAGAATATTATTAAAAGAATAGGAAAGCTGAAATACTAAGCAGACTTCTCGGTAGTTAGTGTCCTTGAAGTAACGGTGCCGACCACCCATGTTCACGACCTTGATCACTCATCATCCGACTTCTGGAAGTGTTGATTGCCTCAATGTTTGTTTAGTCCAACTTCCTGACCCTAATTTTTGCCTGGATCGCCCTTTAGAGTTTTCAATCCATCGGGTCGCTCTAATTTTTGCCTAGGCCGCCTTTTCGGGTTTTCAACCTAGCGAGCTCATTTTTGCTTGGATCATCTTTCTCATTTTCTATACTCATTTTTTATGCAGAGTTCCCCGGGAGTGGGAAGTCTTCCCCATCCATTTTTGTGAGAATTTAGGTTCTTCCAGAGATTGATTAGGTCCTTTATAGTTCGAGGTCCATCTCCTGCGGGAATCCTTTTGGGTATGACTTTCTTGGGCACCAAGTCTCCTTAAAATTGTTGAGGACGGATCTGCTTTTGTTAAGCTTTCTTTGTTATTTTATGGTATGACATAAGACAACCATTCTTTTGTTTGGTGAGGTTTAATGGAAGTATTACTCCCATCGTACGGGGTTCCCGTGTTGAAGTATGAACTAGATCTGATCTCCACGTGGGGTGAAATGTCACTATCATCCCTGATATTCTTCATTTGTTGTTGCAACTGTCCCATTTGTTTTGTGGACGGTATGGGAAGGGATCATGATGCTCGACTTGGAGTGCTTACATAGTCCTTTCACCATTGTCTGTGATGATTTTTTTAGGAAAGCCGTAACGGCAGACCAAATTTCTCGACAATCACGGATTTGTTACACCAGTGGGAGTCTTATATCAGACAAGGTTATGTAAGCGAACTTTCTTGATTTGCTATCCTTTGGGTGTGATGTTAATTTTAACACCTTTTTGTCTTCTTCTGTGCCCAAGTTGATCATTTCGTTTGATTCCACGCGAGGATGGGTTACTTTATCCTTTTGTTCCGTTATTATCATTACCTCTGGAAGAGTTTCCCAGTTATCTTCATCATATTCCTTGGTTTGATTAATGGGGCAATCAAAGTTATGACATGAATTACCGACGTTGTTATTTTCAAGGACAAGTTATTTAAGTCCGCATTAGTAGAAATTGAGGAAGAATAAAAGAAAAAGTAAAGCGAGCAAATGAGTAAAAAGGAATTCAAAATGCTATTTTATTAATATTGATACCGGAAAGAAACATGCATGCCCTTATTGAAATGTCCTAAGGCTTTGGGCAGAGCCATAGGATTTGCATTACGTAACATTACTTTGAACCGAAAATCACAAGAAAATCAACAATCTCCCAATTCATAAGTGCTTCAGTTGCAGGGCAAAGGTGCACAAGGTTGATGATGTTGTTTTTAGACCTTTGATCACCTTCAAAAGCACGGACGGATGATTTCTCATGCCCCTAGTAAAGAGTTAGCGCCTCCGTTCGGAGCATCCTCATTGAAGCTCAACCATTTGGATTCGATCAGATCCTGAATCACATGTTTCAGTGCCTTGCAGTTTTCTACTGAATGCCCAATTGCGCCTGCGTGAAATTCGCAAGTGGCGTTCGGGTCATAGCCTCTCGGGAAAGGAGGTTCAATGGGCCTCATCGGGCGGGGGGAAATTAGGTTGTGACTAGTGAGGTGGTCGAACAGATCTGAGTAGGATGCGGGAATTGGATCAAACTGTACATGTCTCCTTTCTGGGTAATTTGGTGGTTTATGGCTTTTAGTGGTTTGGGTAGAGAGGTGCAGGGCTCGAGGATGGTTTTTGGAAGTGTAAGAGGCTTTCACTGATCTTGTTATGTAGTTGGTTTCCCCTTCATTACTTCTAACAAATCCTGCAAAGGGCTTCCTTGAGTTATTGGCTTCGGCCGAACCGTGAGAGATTTTCCCGTTTCTCATTCCCTTCTCCCACTACTAGAAAATGGCTTTTTAGCGTCCATTATTTAGCGTCGGCCACGATACCCACGCTAATAGCGTCGGCCTAGCGTCGGCTTGACCCACGCAACAGACGAATTTTTTTTCTGTTGGAAAAAAAATATTAGCGTCGGCAATTGTAGACGCTAATCTTGATCTGGTGGACGCTAATCTTCCAATTTTTAAATATTAAACTTAGCGTCGGACTGGCCGACGCTACCTATGTTACTTTACCAATTCTCAGTTTCACACCGTCTCACTCTCACACATCTCATCTCGTCTCTCACATCTCAGCGTCCCTTACATCTCACCGTCTCACTCTCACATCTCATCGGCCCTCCGCTCTCCTCCGTCCCTCACTCTCAATCACCCCCACCTCACCTCCACCTCCAAACTCCCTCGCCAATCGGCTCACCTACGCCCTCATTCTCCTCAAATTCGGCGAAACCCTAACATCACCTACGCCCTCATTCTCCTCAACACCGTGCGCCGCCATCCGTCCTCGCAACCAGCAACCACCGTGCGCCGCCATTCAATCTCGCTGGTTAGTAGTCTCTCCACCCGTTTCTATTTCATTTTCACCATTTTCGTTTTTTTCATTTTACTCTATTCTGGTTTTCTAGGTCACTCACGTTCCGGTCACCTCTCCTCCGCCTCACTCTCACCGTGCGCCGCGTCACTCTCACTCCAAGGAACCAAAAAGAAATTTCTTCTCTCACGGTTCGTTCTCTCTCTCTCTCACTCTATCTCTCTCAAAATATATTTTTTTGACAGTTTTCTGTATATTCTGTTTCTCTCACGGTTCGTTCTCTTCTCTCACAGTTTTCTGTATATTCTGTTTCTGTTGATTTTAGGGTTTATTGGACAGTGTTTTTGATTTTGTGTATTCTGGTTTCTGTATATTCATGTTTGTTTTGATATATAAGTTATTAGCGAATTAATTTTGATAGGAATATATTGCTATCGATTTGTGTATGGTTTGATTTTTTGCAAATTAGGACAGTTGCTCAAGAGTTTTTGTTCAACAAATGATATTGGTTTCTGGATGGTTGGATGGTAAATGTGCTTTACAACAATTTGTTGAGTTATGTGAGTGTATTGTGTTTTACACATAGGTGAAAGTGTTTCCTTGAATTTAGTGATTTGTATTTTTCTAACTTATTTAGTATTTGACAAGTTAAGTGTTTGCATTATAGAAAATGGATCGTACTTGGATGTATAATAGGACAAATGCTAATAGGCACGGCTTGAAAAAAGAGTTTGTTCGTGGTGTTAAAAACTTTGTGAAGAGGGCCAGGAAGGTACCCATTTATATATCTGACGGAGGGATAAGTTGTCCGTGTAGAAAATGCAAGTGTAGGAAGAAATCTACGCCAACTAATGTTAGGCTTCACTTGTACCGACATGGGTTTCAACCAGGCTATTGGATTTGGACTGAACACGGAGAAGTGAACCACGATCTTGATACAAGGGGTGGTTCGAATAGTAGTGGGCATGTGCATCGTGACGACCATTTTGATTCAATAAATCAGATGGTGTTTGATGTTTTTAGGCCGTATGAAGATGAAGATGTCCCTCGTGAGGATGAGTTGCCCAACGAAGATGCAAAGCAGTTCTACGACAAGTTGATATGCGCTAACAAGCCCATCTACGAGGGGGCTACGCAGTCTATATTGTCAATATCTGTTCAACTTCTGGCAATTAGGACTAATTGGCATATTCCACAAAAAGGTATAGATTTTGTTGCTCATATGCTTAATAGTGTATGTCCAGTTCAAGAATGCTTGCCCAAGAACTATTACCAAGCATCACAGTTGGTGTCTAAGTTAGGGCTGAAGGTTGAGCAGATTGATTGTTGTGAAAAAGGTTGTATGTTATATTACAAGGATGATAGCAACTTATCTGAGTGCAAAATTTGTCATGCTCCTAGGTTCCTTCCTCGTAGGATTGGTATGGGAAAATACAAAGATGTCCCAGTGAAGAGAATGTTCTATTTCCCTATCATTCCCAGATTACAAAGACTATATACATCACCCGAGTCTGCAACTGGAATGAGATGGCATCACGAAAACAGAAAGAGCTCAAACGTCCTTCGACATCCGTCCGATGGAAAAGCATGGAAACACTTTGATGATGTATATCCCGAATTTGCTAGTGAGCCTAGAAATGTAAGGCTAGGTCTGTGTTCAGATGGATTTAATCCTTACATTCAAGCCTCTGCTTCTCCATACTCTTGTTGGCCGATAATAGTTACCCCTTACAATCTTCCCCCCGAAATGTGCATGACCAAACCATACTTGTTTTTGACTTGTCTCATACCTGGACCTCGTAACCCTAAAGTAAAGATAGATGTTTTCTTGCAACCATTGATTGATGATCTGCAACGATTGTGGTCTAATGGAATTTTGACCTATGATATATCCACAAAACAAAACTTCATCATGAAAGCATGCTTGATGTGGACAATCAATGATTTTCCGGCCTATGGTATGTTATCTGGATGGGGAACACAAGGAAAACTGGCATGCCCTCATTGTATGGAAGACACAAAAGCTTTCACCTTGAAATATGGCGGGAAGAATTCATGGTTTGATTGTCATCGTCGATTCTTGCCAGAAAATCACTCTTTTAGAAGAAGTAAAAGAAGATTTACAAAAAACAGGGATGAGAAAGACGGTCGACCTTATATTTACACAGGGCAAGATGTATTGGAGATGGTAAGTGGTTTCCCAAAGGTGACTGAGATTGGTTGGAAAAAGAGATTTGATGGGTATGGAGTTGGTCATAATTGGACTAAAAGAAGTATTTTTTGGGATCTTCCATATTGGAAGGATAATTTGTTAAGGCACAACCTTGATGTGATGCACATAGAGAAAAATTTCTTCGACAATATATTTAAGACTGTCATGAATATTAAAGGCCAAACAAAAGATAATGAAAAGGCAAGAAAAGACTTGTCTTTATTATGTTGTCGTGGGGACTTGGAGATGCAAACCTTATCTAACGGAAAGATGGGTAAACCAAAGGCAAGTTACACTTTGACATCATCTGATGCAAAGCTGGTTTGTAAATGGCTTAAGGAACTTAGAATGCCTGATGGCTATGCTTCAAACCTTGCTAGGTGTGCGGATGTCGAAAAGGGCACAATGCATGGGATGAAGAGCCACGACTGTCATGTCTTCATGGAGTGTTTACTCCCAATTGCATTTCGTTCCTTGCCAGAATTTGTTTGGAAACCATTAACTGAGCTAAGTCGATTCTTCAAGGATCTTTGTTCCAATACGTTGAGGATGGACGACTTAGTTAAGTTGGATGAAAACATTCCAATTATCATATGCAAGTTAGAAAGGATTTTCCCACCGGGTTTCTTTGACTCAATGGAGCATCTTCCAATCCATCTTGCCAATGAAGCAATGCTAGGTGGTCCCGTACATTACCGTTGGATGTATCCATTTGAAAGGTAATTGTTGTGGTTGTTTTTTTAACGGTTATATGTTTATTGTAACTTAATAGACATGGAATGATTGAATGTGCAGATGTATGGGAGTCTCAAAGCGAGCAGTGACAAATAAGGCTAGGGTTGAAGGTTCCGTATGTGCTGACTATATACAACGTGAGACAACTTATTTTTGTTCTCATTATTTCAGCTCATTCGATGTGTTGGCAACCTCAAGTTTAAGCAACAATACTCGTTTGGAATGTGATGACATCCAACCTACACTGTCCATCCTACACAAAAGTGGTCGACCGAGTGGGAAGCCAAGAAAACAGTATCTATTAGATAAGGAGTGGCAATCTGCTCATGTGCATGTCTTGATTAACTGTGATGAGATCAAACCATATCTTGAGTAAGTATCCTTCATTACACATCAATCATGAGTTTGATACCCATCATAACCTATATTGACTTGTGAATTATGTGATTGATGTCAGCACTTTCTTGGAGAACCACTCGATCAATGGAGAAGACGCATATGGACGTATATTTTCAGAGTTTCCCATATGGCTAAAGGCATATGTAGATGAGGAGGCGAATGGAGTGACCAATAAAGACATAAGGGCACTATCTCGCGGTCCTTCATCAATGGCAATGTCATGGAACATGTACTTTGTCAATGGGTACAAGTTTCATACTAAGGCCTGGAGCATTGGTAAAAAAACTGTCAATTGTGGGGTGCACGTAAAGGGTCTTAATGAAGGAGGAGAAGATGATTATTATGGCACAATCAACCATATCTTTGAAGTAGATTACTTTGGTCTGAAGGACAAGATTGCACTATTTTATTGTGAATGGTTTGACCCAACAAAAAATAAGGGCACAAAGGTTCATCCACATTATAAAATTGTGGATATTAAAATGGATAAGCGTTATAGTCTTTACGATCCTTTTATCCTTGCGCAAAAAGCAAGACAAGTGTATTTCGTTCCCTATCCAGAAATGTGTAGAGATATGCGTGGATGGTGTGCGGCAATCACCACAAAACCAAGGGGTCATGTGGAGATTGACAACACGGAGGATGAAATGGCTTATCAGTCTGATGGGATGTCACCTGTTCTCCCTATTGCAGAAATTGAATCAATATCTTGTTTACGTGACGACTCACAAGTAGATGTGTTCGAAGAGATTTTTGATCATTCGCCTCACAATGATTGAGGATGTATTTTATTATAGTACTTTGTATTGCACATTATTGCACTATCATGATTAAGACTACTTGGTGTACTTAAATTCAGAATTTTATTATATAAGTATTTTGTATAATAGACTAAGGAACTTTTGTGTCTCTTCATTATATAAGTATTTATTATTGCACTTTGTATTTTGTATTGTAATGCACTTTTGTATTGCACTTTTGTGAAACATATATCTTATTTCTATTTTGTATTGTAATGCATTTTGTATTTTATGAGCACAGATGAATAACAGAGGTGGCAATGGCAAGCAAAAGGCCCATCCTACTAGGGGCAAGCCAAGGATGATACAACCGGGCAAACTTGGGCAGCAGAATGCCATCCGGCGAAACTTGTCTAACACTAGGTCACTTGGACGATCATCTCCACCCCCTAATGAACCTCCCGCACCGACCAACAACATTGTGGCACCTGCTGAGACTCCATCGCCCATCTATGCCTCTACCCCCGAGGCATTCGTGTTTATGCCAAATCCAAGTATAAACCTTCAAACCATGGGTGCCTCTTCACAACATACCCCACATGAGGCTCCGGTAGCGAAAGATGTGCCCGATGAAGATGATGAAGATGAGGACCACGACGAAGAGGATGAAGATGAGGTGGGTGAAGGGCCAGTTCCTCCTCCCGTGCCAAGAAGAGATGGGAAGGTCATTGTACGACCTTTCGCTAAAGGGTAAGTTACAATGTATATTATTTTAGATTCTAGAGATCTTAGGAATTGAAAATTGAAATGAAGCTAAACTATAAAAATGCTTATAGTGTTAAGAGTATAGAAATTGTGATTTTTGATATTTTTGAATGCATGTGAATTGTTAATGAAAATTTTGCAGGCTCATTCCTAGCAAAGAAGTTGCAGATGCCATTAGATTTGCCATACAAAGCTCCTTTGATGAGGCTATCTATGATTGGAGTGCAACAACCGAAGATCTTCGAAAGGAATGGTTTAAGAAATTTGGGGTAAGTACATATTTGTTTTGTAAGAAGTATGTATTGCAATCATTGTGAAAGGAATAGTTTTTTATGATTGTATTGTAATTTGCAGGAAAAGGTGACATGGGATCCTTGTTATAATCATGTCATCCAACACTTGTTTGAACAAAAGGCCAAGAAAAGGCTCAATGATATGCTTACGAAGGTAAGAAAGAAAGGTGCTCGGCCTGGTTGGATGCGCGAGAAAGCTTACTTCGGTCTTCAAGAATATTGGGGTGGACAAAAATTCAAGGACCTCTCCAATCAAAACAAGGTTAATAGAGCGTCAACAAGAGGTGGAGCGGTCCACACCTCAGGCCGCAAGGCTCACGTTGACTTGGCACTTGAGCTTGTAAGTATTAAACTGAGTAATAGCTTTTTAATGACTGCTTTGTTTTGTACTTTATCATTAATTATTTCTTTGAGTTGATCAATTGCATCTTTATTTTATTTGTAGTGCAATGAGTATAATAGAGATGTGCGGCCAGATGAATTATTTTTGATAACCCACAAGAAGAAATCCGGTGTTTGGGTTGATCATCGAGCGGAAACTACCTATGTAAGTTGTCGCCACTACTCTGAATTACATTTGTTGTTAATTAGATGAATTCTGTATTTTCTGGATTCTGTTGATGGTAATTAGGATTGCTGAATTGAAATTATTATAGTGAAATGTTAAATTCTTGCTTTGATCTGACATGTAGCTTCTGGATTCTGTTGATGAATTCTGTATAGGATTGCTGGATTCTGTATTTAGACATGTAGCTTTTTAGGCATAAAACACATCAACACAATATGTTGCCATTTATTCTGATTCTGTATTGCTGGATGATGTAGATAATAGTTAAAGTGATTAGTTAAAATAGCATCACTCCATTCACCAACCAAACTAGTTAGGACTATTTATGCTGCTAATCACTCTAACTAGTGTTCACAACCTACATTAGCATATTGCTATTTATGGTGTTAAAGTCATATTGTATTAGCAGCAATTCTCTCTTCTTTCATGGGAATAGAAGACAATAATCACTCTAACTAGTGTTCACAACCTACATGAGAGCTATCACTAATATTTGGTAAAATAATAATTCCATTGAATAACCTTAAGATCACTACTCCATTCACTTTAACTAATCACTTTAACTATTATATACATCCTCCATGACTGCTATATCACGAATGTTTGCTAAAATAATTTCATTGCACAATAGTTCTTGCTTATGATCTACATCATCCAGCAATACAGAATTGCTGCTAATACAATATTGCTGGTCTAACACAATATGACTGCTATATCACTAATTAGCATCACTCCATTCACCAACCAAACTAGTTAGGACTATTTATGCACAGAAATAAGTTTCAAGTTTATTAAGAAGCTTTTTATAGTACTGTCTCTCACTAATAAGTTTTACAACCTATTCAACCTGAAGTGTAGTCCTTTGAAAGAAAATCACTCAACAGTTTTTCTATTTCAGGTATTTGAAATAATAACATGTTTTGGATAACCCATATGTCAACCTTGTGGGGATATTAATGGATAACCTCTATCTAAAATCCACTTAAGAAGCTATTTTAAGAAGCTATTTTCAAAGTTGATCTCACGTGATTCCCAAGATTCTATTAAGCTTACTGTATCTTATTTGCAATCGAAGTATTTACAAATAACTTAAATAAAGGCATTCCATAGTTGTATCCTATCATTATCCCATGTTTCTTTAAGTGATCCCATGCTCCCGTGAACTCAACGCCCTGAGTCCCAAGCCAATTAAACACTTCATTCCATAGTTGAGCCGACACTGCACAACTGAAGAACAAATAAGTTACATCTTCATCAAACCTGAAACACAAAACACAACAGGAGCTGGTCTGGGCGTTAAGGATGCCTCGCTGCTGCAACAATAAACGCGTAGGAAGCCTGTCAATTAATATGCGCCAACCATGAATTAGAAACTTTGACGGAGCAGCTGTTTTCCATAATAACTTGACCGAATCCTCCTCCTGCAGAACAGAACTGTTGCTGTCTCGGATCAGTTTGTGATAAGCTGTCTTAACCGTGTAGCCGTGCGTCTCTGAGAGAGTCCATATCCATCGGTCTGGTGTGCTGTCTTGAGGGCTGATCTGCAGAATTGTATTCTGCAGTAGCTCTGCTGCTTCGGTAGCTTCTGCAGAAAGTGCAGCAGCCCAACCGATCCTCCAATTCCATCTTAATACCATAAATAGCAATATGCTAACACCATGTTGCTATTTATGGTGTTAAAGTCATATTCCCATGTAGATAATATGTTGCTATTTATGGTGTTAAAGTCATATTGTATTAGCAGCAATTCTGATTCTGTTCTTGCTGGATTCTGTTGATGATGTAGACTTGAAACTTATGATAGCATTCTCATTGGTTTAGACCAAAATAGTTCTTGCTTTATGTTGGCTAAGCATTCTCATTTGTTTCAAAATTGCTAGATTCTGTAAATGAATGGATGTATGCATGTGGTCTGTAAATGATTCTGTAAATGATAAGTTGCTGAGAATATGAAATGATAAATTGTATTTTTTGTAAGTTGAATGTATTGCTGGATTCTGTAAATGATTCTGTATTGCTGGATTCTGTATTGCTGGATTGCTAGATTCTGTATTTGATCTGATTTGTCCTTGGATTCTGTGTGATTCATCCTATGTTTATTGTATTTATTGTTGTTGATGTTCTGTTTGTTCAGGATACATACAAACAAAATGTGGTTGACTTGGTTGGAGATGATGTTCAAGAGGTAGATGGAGCGGTAGCAGTTGAGTGCTGGACGTTGGCTGCAGGGCCTCCCACCCGTGGTCGCCTCTATGGCACAGCAGGTTTATCTGTGAACGCCCGACCTGGGTCCAAATCGCTTATCCAAGAATCCCAGAATCCTTCTGGTTTCATGTTTGAGATATCTTTGGAAGCAGAGAGGGAAGCTAGACTTAGAGCTGAGAAGATTGCTCAAGATGCAGTAGCCCAGGCTCAAGAGGCGAATGAGCGTTCTCAGAAGTGCCAAAATGATTTAGATGAAATGAGAAAATTATTTTTGGATCGCCTGGATGCTTTGGAGCGTGGATCATGTGGTGCTAGCCATTCTCATTCTCATCCTCATTATGATGAAGATTTGGATGAAGACTCACTTGATGGCGAGACTTGATGTTGTTACGCTTACTTTTATGTATTTGTAGGATGACACAACATTTGATATTTTGGAATTTCAAGACTATGTTATATTTTGTTGTTTCAAGAATATGTTATATTTTGTTGTTTTAAGAATATTTTGTTTTATGGTATTAAGCATTTTGATATGGTATGCTGGATGATTGTATTAAAAATTCTTTAGGAGTAGCGGTGGTAGTAAAGACACAGGGTACAGGGTAAAAAGCATTAGGACAATTATATTATTTTTTACAAAAAAACAACCAAATTTAGCGTCGGCCATTCCGACGCTAACAAAGATGCATTTTAGCGTCGGTTTCGTGGACGCAAATGACTTGGTTGACTATTTTGGTTGACTAACTAGCGTCGGCAAGGCCGACGCAAATGATTTTGTTGACCCTGTTTCATTGACTGCATAGCGTCGGCCAGGCCGACGCTAATGATTTCGTTGGCTAAATTTAGTTGACTTTGTAGCGTCGGTCCAAATGTTAGCGTCAGCCTTAGCGTCGGCCAGGCCCACGCTACAATTAGCGTCGGCTAAATTATGGGGACGCTAAAATTACCTTCGAACATTTTAGCGTCGATACGTGGCCGACGCTAACCCGACGCTAATTCACTATTAGCGTCTGCTTTTGGCCTATTAGCGTGGGCTCTTGGCCGACGCTAAAAACTGTTTTTCTAGTAGTGTCCAACCTTTCTGTGTGGCTGTTTCTGGATTTTTAGGGTTTTGCGATTAGGGTTTCAATGTGAAAAACCCTAATCTTTTTTGGTGTTAAATCTGTGTATTTTCTCTCTGAATTTTGGGTCTGGGAATCGTTGTTTTTATAGGCATTTTTCAGGTTTAGGAAATTAATTTCTGATTCTCCTTGATTTTGTTTTCCTATTTCAGGTTTGGGCCTAGAATTGAAAACTTGCTCACCAAGTTGCTGGATTAGGGTTGAGAAGGCTTGTTCACCATGGAGAGCAAGAAGGAAGAGAGGCGCAGCTTCTGTCTTTTTCTCATTTTTTTTGTAATTTTCGTTTTTTCTGATTTTTTGTATTTTTGGTTATTATTTTGTATTTTTTAGATTTTTGGATTATTGTAAATATTATTTTTATATCTGATTTTATTTAATATTTTTTTGGGATATTTGTAAACTGCTATTCGGACAGATTTATTGTTTTGGGTCAAAATGGAAGAGAATGATTAAATTGGGCCAAGCCCAATCAAAACTAAACATAGGCCCAATTTAGACAAATGACTAGAATAAGGCCCAATTAGAACAATTTTCTAAAGTCAGGTCCAATCTAGACAAATTACTATTATAGGTCCAATAACCACATAGGCCCAATTAGGCAAAAGACTAAAACATTAGCTATAAGCCCATTTAAGAAAACTGGTTCAAAATGCTAAGCGTAAGCCCAATTAGGTAAGCTAACAAAATCAGGCCAAAAAGGGTTGGACATAGGTCCAATTGGACAATTTGGTCCGAATTAGAAGCAAAACAGCATTCGAAATGCCATGGGATTGTGACACGGGGTTAAAGCGATTATTATAAAAGACCGGGCAAAATTAAGGTATAACACATACAAACTGAACTCCTCACTTCCTTCTCTTGTCATCAAAGTAGTAATGTTCAACCTCACAATCACTTAACCCTACTCATAACACCAGAAAATAGATTCCATTCAAACCCTCCTTATTCTTGATGATTTCGATTTGCATGCTATTGGTAAGCTAGAAAGTGGTGTAAAGGTCTTTGCATGTGGATTATAGGGTCTGAGGAGATGATTTTGGAGCTTATTTTAGTATAAGAACAACAAAGTAAGGGTAGGGGGAAGCTACATTTTCGGTTTTGGAGGCTAGAGTTGATTATTGAAGTTCTAGGAGTTTGCATTGTGTTTGGGGAATCAACTCTTACTTGATTTTGTTGTGCAACTGAATTGAAGTGAGTTCTTTACCTATTTTCATGTTCTATATGATTGCATGTTTAGGGGAGGTGTTGTAGTAAACTCAAATTTTTGGCATGTACCATTGGTTGTTGTTGTTAAATGTGAAGTGATGAATTTATGCTATGTATGGATGGATTGCATGAGTAAGTGAATGTTGTGTTTAGATTGAAGTTTTGGTACTTTAAATGCTATAAATTGTGCTTCGAATGTTGATAGAAATTTGTTTCGATTTTGAGGATGAAAGTGGTGAAGGTTTGGGTACAAGGGAATTGAGGAAAGTGGTTTTTAAACTGAAAACAGGACTTTCTGCAACAAGGACACGGGTACACTTGTCCAAAATTCTCACTTTCGGGTTGAAGAAACAGTAGCTTCCAACTTATTTCGTTCATACCCTTTGATCCAGAACTCCAATTTTAGTGTTCTTAGATACGTTGGAAAGCTAACGAAAATCTTTACAGCCCTAAGTAAATTAATTAGTATGTTCCAAACTTACTCTATGAGCTATTATGATGATTTAGATGATTGATGATGCTATGATATAGTTTCGAATAGTTTTCGTTGTTGTTTTCGGAAACGAGTGTGACGAACTATGTAGTACGTATATAAAGTACATCTGTATATAAATATCTAAAGTAATTAAATACGTAAAACACTATGGGATGACGATCCAGAGGTTAAGTAGCGTACTTGGAATGGATGGTCATGTCTCCTGAGTTCAAGGCCTAGATTGATTATCTGGCCAAGGCCGGGTTGGGTTCTCCGTTGTTCAACTACTTATGGATTACGCTAAGTTAAGATAAGTGAAAATATAAGTAAAAGACAACGAGAGGTATACAGTGAGAGGTTGCAAAAGAACTCACTGAGATTGAAAATCTTACCCATTATGTTGTTGTGTTTTCAGATTGACAGGATAAGACGAAGCAAATAGAGAAGAGTTAGTTGCTGCAGAACTGGGTTACTAAAGTTTGAAGGATCCTTAGGGATCAAAGTTGTATTTGCTTAGTCTACCCTAGGTTTTTGTTTATTGTAATCTAAGTCATAGTTTATGTAAACCTTTGGTTAATGTACTAAGTCTAAATTGTCCTTTGGATTTGAACTATGGTTAAGAAATGACTCATGTAAACTGTTTCATTTATGTAATTTAGTTAACCTTTTTGGTTATTATGCCACTTGGGACTATGTTTTATTCAAATCCTTAAGCGGTTTAGAACCCTGATTTTGTTAAAATGATTAACACTCTAGACTTTATGATGTCTAAAGGTTAGGGTGTTACACAATTATTCATAAATTGTAATCTTATGTAAGAGATTGCCACACATGTAGATACACGCATATTAACACCAAAAACACACATCCATTACTGCCACTATAATATAA
Source organism: Astragalus membranaceus (assembly GCA_039519185.1). Classification (NCBI taxonomy): domain Eukaryota; kingdom Viridiplantae; phylum Streptophyta; class Magnoliopsida; order Fabales; family Fabaceae; genus Astragalus; species Astragalus membranaceus. The sequence goes on from CM076846.1 coordinate 41,409,163, forward strand.
AATTAAGAGATAAGTTATATATCGACACCAAGTGTAAGTCAAATAACTTACACCAAATCTACACCATTAAAATTAAGTGAGTCTAAAACTAACAATGTTTCAACAAAAATTTAAAAAAGAAGCATATGGCGGCACTGAGAATCGGATTTGTTATTTGAAATTGGAGATCAGTTAAAAATATATGACATAACTCATTCCATTTTTTTCTCATTTCTTCAAGCGGTACCTCAATTAACCTCTTCTTCTTTATCATATCCACTACTAGAATTTTTCTCATTTCTTAGGGAATTTCCCGTGGATTTTCATTAAAAATTCACAGGAAACTTGCGGACTAAGGTATTCCCAGTTATTTCGTTCGTGGATAACCGTTTCTTGCAGATTTTCATATCGGCAGAAAACTTCCTCAGGAAATTCAGCAGGAAAATCGGCAGGAAGTCTGCAGGAAATCTCCGCAGGAAATTCAAAATATCCGCACAAAATTCAGCAGGAAATCTCCACATGAAGTTCCGCAGGAATTCGGCAGGAAATTCAAAATTTCCGCACGAAATTCTGCAGGAAATCACAGATTTTTTTTTCTTCAAACCAAAAACAAATTTTATTGACTGGTATTATTATTATTATTATTATTATTATTATTATTATTATTATTATTATTATTATTATTAATTAGATTATTTATTTAATATAATTACTTTCAAAATAATCCATACAAAAGATTTTTTATTTAATTTCAAAGTATATTACATTACAAAGAAATGCAAACTGGATTTAATTGATGCAGTCACAAGATCTAAAGCCAAATCAGATCTACTAACCACAAAAATAAACACAACTATCAATATTACAGATTTAGATTTGGTGATGCTTGCAGAAACTCTACCCTACCCCTACTGTTCCATTGAAAATTAATAAGTTTATAAGACAGAAATAAAAAATTAAAGTATCGTTGGTGAAAGAGAAACGTACTAGAGCTTTCAAACATGAAAGTAACTGTATCGTTGCCTTCATCAGCCGTAATGGTGATGATATCATCATTTCCAGCTCAATCGATTGGTTGGAGAGAGAAACCGGTTGAGGAACAATCGAAGTTCGCATCGTTGACGAGTTCCTTGATCACATCGAAACACTTTCTTCGAAACACTTTACAATGGTGAATTTTTTTAACAGCAATCGAGTTAGAAAATCGAAGGCACTGATTCAAAAAACGATTCCAGTGAAAGAAGGATTTCGATGATACCTTGAAGGATTTCGGTGAGGGACGCGTTCGATGCGATGCTTTTCTACTGTTGAAGAAGGAAACTGTGAGGTGAGAGACGAATGACAATTTTGAGAAGAGAGACGAGAGATGCAGTGAGTGGAGGATTCGATTTCAGCAACCATGAGAGTGAGTGAAGGACTAGGGTTCCTCTTTTACGTTTCTGTTTGAGAGAGAACGAGGGTTTGGTCTGGTCCGATTCGCATTTCTGTTTTTTTTAGTTCGCATTTCTTTTTTTGAATTGATAGACTTCAAGACTCGCCTTTCTTTTTTGATTTTTTTTTATTTTACAAGTTTTTTTTATGTCAAAAAAAAGTATTATTTTTTAAAAATAAGATTTAAATATGTCAAAAATACATAAGATTTTTTTTGGACCAAAAAAATACATAAGATTTAAATATATATATATATATATATATATATATATATATATATATATATATATATATATATATATATATATATATATATTACCATTTGGTCAAAAAAAATTACGAAAAAAAAACTTTTGTAATTTTTAAAATATTTAATTTTTAAATGGTAGTAATAAAAGTAACTTTCCTGCGGAATTCTTGTAACACCCCCTAATTAGCCAATTCGATTTAATTAAATTAGCAATAAGTCACAATCGATATACGAAGAAATGTTTGAAATAAATCATTTAATTGTGTGTGCATGATTAATACATTGTTCTAAGTAAGTGAGTTATGGGATTATTGTTGAGTTAGAAGTAGTTTAAGTGAGTATTAGTAAGGGAGGGTAGTTTGGTCTTTTCAACCATTAAATGAGCCCTCGGCTGACCTTGCCACTAACTCAGCAACACACACAACACTCCCACATTTTCAGAAAAGAGAAGCAAAACAGAATTAGAAAAGAGAGGGAGGGAGCTCGAAAGGGAGAGGGAGAAGAATAGGAGAGGAATCCACCAAAACTTGATGCATGTTGCATTTTCTTTCACCATTAGATTCAGTTTTTAACCCTCTTCCCACTGATACCTAAAACACCACTCATATCTTCATCCCTCCCATTTCACCATTGCTGAAATTTCAAAGCTCAAAGTGAGAAAATGGAGTTTTGAGAATTTTGGAAGCTTGCATGTCAAAGTTAGGGCTAGCTTGGAGTAAAACAGAACCTACCTTGTGGATTGGAGTAGATTAGAAGGGATTTCAGTAGCTGTTTTCGTTGGGGGTTAGTTCAAGTTCGAAGTAGAGAGCATTTCGAGGATCGTTCGTGTGATTTCGGTTTTTCGTGAGCTTTGTCTTCGAGTTGGTTCGTGATTTTCATCACGATAAGGTGAGTTCTATAACTCGCTTAGAGATGTTTTAAAAAACTGAGTACCGACGTTTTTATGAACCGAGAAACACTGAATTCCGTTTTTACAAAAATGTCGCTAAAACTGTTTCTTTTAAGAATTCGTTATTTTACAATCGATCAAATTTATTGAATTGTCTGTTGATGATATGATTATATGTGTTGTTTGATTGTTATCTGGACTGGAATGATTGTTGTTATGTTAGGATATCGATCGAAAGGAAATTGGGATCGAAACAGAATGGAGAAGCTATACGAAACTGAGATTTTTGCTTCTGTGCAAGACGCACGGATCGTGCTCCTCAGGGGCATGGGTCGTGCGCCTTGTTCCCAGCTGGCCTAAAAATGAATTTTTGACATGGCACGGGTCGTGCGCCAAGGTGGCACGGACCATGCGCCCTGTAACTTTTTCAAACTGAGTTTTATTGATACGCACGGGTCGTGCGCCTCTGGTGCACGGACAGTGCGGATCCTTCTATTACCCTATTTCAAAGTACCCCTTTGTCCTTTCCAATTCCTTTCCAATTGATTCCCCAAGGTTTCCCAATGATGGAAAAACATTGATGATATGAAATTAAGTAGGTTAGAGGTAAAACTCTCAAGTTATAAAAGTTAAGAAAAACCGTACATTAGTAAACGCGAGTGTACACACGTCAAGTCAAGATAAAAGGCTAAAAGTCTAAAAGAGTCATGTAAGTTCAGGTCATGTAAGTCATGTCAAGAAAACTCAAGTTAATCCACTTTCCGAAAGGAAAGGAAGTTCACTTTCTCAAAAAGAAAGGTAGATGGTATACATAATAAAATAACTATATCGAGGGTGACGACCCTCAAAGATTAGTACACTAGGGGAGGGGAAGTCATGAGCCCCAAATCCAAGGCCCACATGTTTAGCCCACTAGTGATTAGCGGGATGGGTTCACCAAAAGCCGAAGAATAACCATGCTAAGGTAGGCTTGAGGTGTTGTGCTAAGTTAAAGAAAAGATAAGACATGAATTGTAGTCGCTTATTAGGGCTACATCAAGAAAGATAATAATATATGTCCACATGGTCACTTATTAGGGTCATGAGTTCAAAGTTAAAGTTAATGAACCGCTAGAGTCAGTAAGGGGTCCCGATAGGACTCCCTGAGATAATGTTTATCTCACCCTTTATATATTGTGGTTTTTACAGAGAAGCAGGGGAAAGCAAAGGCGACGAAGCACGGTTAGCCGGTGCGACTCATGGAGTCATTGGAGACTTGATTTCCTACTTAGGCTTTTGTGCTTTTCTAGTTATTTTACCGATTGTATGACTTTCACTATATAAGTTGTAAAATCCTTTCCGCTACTTTATGTTTTGAGTATTGAACACCAGGAATGCATAAGCCTTAAGATATGAAACTTAAGAATTTTCAGGAAGTTATTAAGGTTCTGGGAACCATTTGATATTAAGTATCAAAATTTTTAGTTTGTGTTCAATATTCATTAACAGGAAGTTACTCTAATGTATGTCATTCAGTACATTTCGATAATTCTACATGTTAGAAATTATCGGGGTGTTATGTAACAGCCCAGGTCCAACGCATTGGCCACCCCGGCACTATTACCTCACGATCTTCTCTACCCCTCTTGTAGAATTTTTGCCTTCCGTGGGAATCGAACCTTGCACCTGAGGCATAAGTGCAAGTTAAACACACCTCCCACTACCAATTGAGCGCGCGCTCATGCCTCAGGTGCAAGGTTCGATTCCCACGGAAGGCAAAAATTCTACAAGAGGGGTAGAGAAGACCGTGAGGTAACAGTGGGACCGGGGTGGCCGCTGCGGTGGACCTGGGCTGTTACATGTTACATTATGGTATCAGAGCAGTTCGACCTAGTCGAGCTTAGATAGTTTGGGTGGTTTTGTCCCTCGAGCAATTCTGCTATTTTGCTTCTTATGATGCTAAGAGACATTGAGACTGATCAACTTAATACTTGGTGTATCGTTTGCAGAATTATGGCAGGAGGATCGAGGAACACCCCATCAATTGATCCACATTCTGCATGGATGCAGAACATGATCGAAAGGCAGCAAAAGATGCTGGAAGACATGCTGCTAATGCAACAGAATGCTCAAGCTCAGCCCCAACAAGCTCCTGAGCCGCAAGTGAATCCAAGGCAGGTTTACTCTGAATTTTTGAAGATGAAACCATCCGAGTTCAGAGGAGGACCTAATGTCATGGAAGCCCGGCATTGGCTGGATGATATTGAAAAGATCTTCCTCACAATGCAAGTTACTGATGAGGATAAGCTGAAATTGGCATCACATATGCTGAAGGGAGAAGCCAACAATTGATGGACTAATGCTAAGGCCATGATGGCAACTATGGGTACTCCCCAGACTTGGGAGAATTTCAGGCAGACATTTTTGGAGCAGTTCTTCCCGATTGCTATGAGGTTTGACAAGGAGAAAGAATTCTTAGCTCTTACTCAAGGAGGATTGACTGTGGGCCAATACACGGTACCAATTTTTCGGCTTGGCTGGGTAAGCTCCCAATGACAGGTGGAAGACTGACAGGTACAAGTATGGGTTAAGGGAAGACATTTCTCAAAGTCTAAGTTCTTTTGCATATACCAACTACGCAGCCATGGTTCAACAAGCTCATATAGCTGAAAGTGATTTGAAGAGGTTGTATGCAAGCAGAAAAGTATTTAATCAGAATAAGAAGAATGTTGGATCGTCCAACAGTCAGATGGGTCCTAGGTACAACTCCAACAAGGGGAAGCAAGTTCAGTCGTCTAACTCCCCAAAGTTCAGTTCAAATTCCAACTGTGGAAGGTACCACCAGGGTAAGTGTCAGATGGGATCGAACCAGTGCTACTATTGCAAGAAAGAGGGCCATTATGCTAGTAATTTCCCATCGAAGAAGAAGAACCAGGAAGTTAGCCCTGCTACTACTACTACTCATGGAAGAGTCTACACTTTGGATGCCCAGAAAGTCACACCAGCAGATAATCTACTAAGGGGCATGGGATCTCTTTTCTATAATTTCGTTAGTATTTTATATGATTCCGGTGCAACTCATTGTTTTATATCTCGAGTTTGTGTCGATCGGTTGGGACTGGCTTTGACTCCGTTGCCCCAACCAATCTCCATTAAAACTGCTGCTGAGGGTAGTATTCAGACCCAAGCCTTATGTGAAAACTATCTTCTATCCATCGGAGAAAGGAATTTTGGGGTAGACTTCATTTGTTTGCCAATGAAGGGTATGGACATTGTCCTAGGTATGAGTTGGATGACTGCCAATCATGTAACTATTGATTGTTTTCATCGAACTATCGGTTTCGCCTCTGAGACAGTGGAGCTACAACTGACCAATTCTGAAGCCGTCATCTCATTCACTTCCGCAAGTCAGTGTCTATTCCAAGGTGCGGAAGCTTATGTCCTGATGTTGTCTGCATCGGTGGAGACATGTTTAGATCTATCTTCTGTAGAAGTTGTTAATGAATTCCTTGATGTGTTTCCCGATGAAGTTTCTTCATTACCTTCGGATCGTGAGGTGGAGTTCTCTATAGAGTTGGTTCCGGGCACTGGACCAATTTCTATAGCCCCGTATAGAATGTCTCTGTTAGAGTTGAAAGAGTTGGAAACCCAAATGGAAGAGTTGATTTCCAAACAATTTATCCGACCGAGTGCCTCACCATGGGGCGCTCCAGTATTACTTGTCAAGAAGAAGGACGGAAGTATGAGGTTGTGAATTGATTACCGTCAGTTGAATAAGGTGACTATCAAGAACAAGTACCCTCTACCGAGAATTGATGATTTTCTAGACCAATTAAGGGGAGCTGCAGTATTTTCAAAGATTGATTTAAGGTTCGGCTATCATCAAATCAGAGTTCGAGCTTTGGACATCTGAAAGACCGCTTTACGTACGAGGTATGGACACTACGAGTTTGTAGTGCTGCCCTTCAGTTTGAGCAATGCTCCTTCTATATTCGTGGATTATATGAATCGAATTTTCAATCCTTATCTGGATCAGTTTGTTGGGGTATTTATTGATGATATCTTGGTGTACTCTAAGACAATTGAGGAGCATGTGTAACATCTCCGAATTGTTCTGAACGTACTCCGAGGGAAGAAATTGTATGCCAAGCCATCTAAGTGTGATTTTTGGATGCTTGAAGTAAAATTTCTGGGCCATGTGATATCACAATCCAGTGTTGCAGTGGACCCCAGTAAGATTGAAGCTGTCATGGACTGGGAACAACCATCTACAGTGTAACACCCCGGTATTTTTAACATGTAAGAATACCCAAGTGAGCCAAAGTATAAACATCAGAGATAATAATTCCTGCTCAGACATTGAATACCACTATAAATTTTTTGCTGAAATATAACATAACCGTCTTGTACACAAATAAGACCATACGGTACTCAGACCATAAACTGTCAGCAACTGTGGCAGTCAGAGTCTTACAAGAAGGCAGAAAGAAAGATAAACATAACACTAATGCCATAGTGCTGTGATATATGGACAACAGAAGGAAAATAGACTTAAACATAAAGCTAAGTCAATGGCAACCATCCGAGCTCAACCTACTCGTGCCTCTTCGATTTCCGCTGTCCCTGTGTCTCTGTAAAACAACAACATTAAAACAGTGAGATACAATCTCAGTGAGTTCTACCGAGACCCCTACTAACACTCTCGGTTCAGTTAGGAAATTCATTTATAATTCAGTGCGTCACCGACTGCCCCGAGGCTAATCCCGGTGAACGTTACCCAATACTTTTCGACACACCACCGACTGCCCCGAGGCTAATCCCAGCGAACCCTTTACCAACAACAGTTTCGCTATTGGCCTCAGAGCCTAGGGTAGGGGATCATGATTTCCCCTCCTAGTATGCCAACATGAGTCGTCACCCAAACTCGATATAATATATATATATATATATATATATATATATATATCCACTACTGTATGAACCCATATTTCATTTCAATTAAACTTTACCACGTAGGACTCATGGTCCGCTTTGTTATTAATAAAACATATTCGCACACGTGTACTATTGTTCGGCTTTTCGAAAGAATTTCAACTTCGAAAGTATTTTATAAAACCCTTTTTGAAACATACCCAAAATCATGGCATTATAAGCCTAATATCATTATAGAAGGGTTAAGAAAGGATTAGGAGAGGATTGGAATCGAAACGGAATCATTTAGGGCACTTTGAGAAATTTGGACAGAACCATACGCACAGGTCGTGCCCCTGGGACGCACGGATCGTGCTCATGCGCACGGATCGTGCTCCCGGGACGCACGGATCGTGCGCCCTGTTAATCATTTTAAAAACCTGAAACCGAAACAGGCGCACGGATCGTGCCCCCGGGACGCACGGATCATGCTCATTTGACAGCATTGCAAAAATAGCCATATTCATGAAAATTCGCTTTCCGTTTAATCCGAAACTTGCTCCGATCGATTCCTAACTCGAAAACAGATCATACCAGGCAATATTCCAGTCCAATCAACATCAAACATTCAAGCAATTCAATCAAAAACCCAACAATTACAAATTTCGTCAAAACACGATATATTTCAAAATAACGTTTTCTACTCAAAATCCTTCGAAACCAAGTCACACAAAAATGCATTTCAAAACGTAGTAAACCTAAACGTGAGTAAAACTCACCTTGAAGCGAGAGCCGATATCGAACCGAATTTTCCCCACGAACCCTCAATTTTCGAAATCCAAAAGGAAGGGGAAAAATGGAGGGGAATCTTACCAAGTTCTTGGGTTATGATGAGGGAGAGGAGATGATGATGGTGCTGAAATTTGGAGGGATGGGCTTCACTTCTTCTTCTTCCTTTCTCTTCTTCTTTCCTCTTCTTCTTTCTCTTCTTTTCTCTTCTTTTCTTCCTCTTTTCCTCTTCTGTTCGCGTCCTCTTCTTTCTTTCTTTCTTCAACACACACACATATTTAATTAATAAATAAGTGGTATCGTGGTCCAATTACCATATTGATCTTAATCCCTTATTTCAATTCCAAAACTTCCTTGACCCGTATTATCCGGTTAACGATCTGATGAAAACCATTAAATAATTTTAGCACTCAATAAATTTACCAGTCAAGTACTAAAACAATTCAATTGGGTTAACATCCAAATAATTCTATTAATTATTTTGAGGATGTTACATTCTCCCCCACTTAAAAGAATTTTGTCCTCAAAATTAAACACAACGTACCTCAGGAAAACAAATACGGATACCGAGCCCGCATATCGTCCTCCAACTCCCAAGTAGCTTCAACGACGGAAAAACCATCCCAAACTACTTTGACAATGGGAATTGTCTTCGTCCGTAGCGTCCTCTCGCCACGTTCCATGATGTAATTTGGATGAGGTTGGAAGGACAAGTCCGGTCGAAGGTCAATCGTTTCAAAATCTAACGGTTGACTTGGATCGAGAATGTACTTCCGCAACTGAGACACATGGAATACATCATGCAGATTTGACAATGGCGGAGGCAAAGCGATACGGTATGCAAGAGGCCCAACTCGCTCGATAATTTGGAAGGGTCCAATATACCGAGGACTGAGTTTCTTCACCCGTAATGCCCTACCTGTGCCAATTGTTGGTGACAATCTCAAAAACACATGACCACCCGACTCAAACTCTAACGACCTTCTCCTTTTGTCGGCATAACTCTTTTGCCTACTCTGTGCAGCTTTCATTCTTTCCCCGATCTGGCGGATCTTTTCAGTAGTGTCATGAATCATCTCAGGTCCTAACAATCGATTCTCACCGACTTCCCACCAACACAATGGAGTTCTACATTTCCTACCAGACAAAGCTTCAAAAGGTGTCATTCCGATACTGGAATGATAACTGTTGTTGTAAGAGAATTCTACCAATGGAAGATGATCCTCCCATTTCTTCCCATTATCAAGTACCGAAGCCCTAAGCATATCCTCTAATGTTTGGATAGTTCTCTCGGTCTGGCCATCGGTCTGCGGGTGATAAGCGGTACTAAGAAGTACTTTAGTCCCCAATGCTTCATTCAGAGCTTTCCAAAATCGAGAAGTGAATTTCGGATCTCGATCCGACACTATACTGGTAGGAACCCCATGTAACCTTACTATGTTCTTCAAATACATCTCAGCTAACTTGGATACTTTACTGGTCGAACGAACTGGAATGAAATGAGCTGATTTGGTTAACCGATCCACAACTACCTAAATGGAGTCGTTACCGGCTTGAGACCTTGGCAATGCCATTACAAAATCCATAGAAATGTCTTCCCACTTCCACACTGGCACGTCTAGTGGCCGTAACAGACCAGCAGGCTTCTGATGTTCTATCTTAACTCTTTGGCAAGTTAAGCATTGAGATACAAATTCAGCAATATCTAACTTCATTCCATGCCACCAATACATCTGCTTTAAATCTCTATACATCTTGGTGGATCCAAGATGTACAGAAAATAAATTTCGGTGTGCTTCTTCTAGCACTTGCTTTTTAATATCTTCATTATCGGGCACACAGATCCTACCGTTGAAACAAATAACTCCATCACTATCTGCGGTAAAGTCTGGCAATACTTTTTGTGATTGTAGCTTCACCTCAATTTCCTGTGCTAAGCGAATAGAATCCCTTAATGAACTAGAGATCCTCATATGGCTCAACACTAGCCGGTATTTCCTTGATCTTGCATTCAAATTTAAGTCTCTAAAGGACTCCAACAATTTCATTTCATGCATCATAAACTCTACTATGTGAATGGATTTCCTACTTAATGCATCAGCTACAACATTAGCCTTTCCCGGATGATACTTCAGTTCGAAGTCATAATCCTTCAGAAATTCCACCCACCTTCTTTGCCTGTTATTCAACTCCTTCTGATCAAACAAATATTTCAAACTTTTATGATCACTAAAGACTTCGAAACGAGATCCATACAGGTAATGTCTCCAAATCTTCAGTGCGTACACAATAGCTGCCAACTCCAAATCATGAGTCGGATAATTCTCTTCATGAGTCTTCAACTGTCTGGAGGCATAAGCTACTACTTGTTGGTTCTGCATGAGAACACATCCCAAACCCTTTCCAGAAGCATCGCTGAAAATTTGAAAATCCAAAGACGGATCTGGAAGAATTAGGATTGGAGCAGAAGTCAACCTAACTTTCAATTCTTGAAAACATTCCTCACAATCGGCATCCCATGTAAACGGTTGGCCCTTACGAGTTAATCGAGTAAGTGGAAGAACCAATTGTGAGAATCCTTGAATATATATCCTGTAGTAACCGGCCAGACCCAAGAAACTTCTTATTTCAGTGACAGATGTTGGTCGTTCCCAGTTCAACACCGCTTCCACCTTACTGGGATCCACCGCAACTCCCGATTGGGAAATCACATGTCCCAAAACCTTCACTTCCGGCATCCAGAAGTCACACTTCGACGGCTTGGCATACAATTTCTTTTCTCGGAGTACGTTCAGAACAATGCGGAGATGTTGAACATGGTCCTCAATGGTCGTAGAGTACACCAAGATATCATCAATAAAAACTACTACAAACTGATCGAGGTACGTGTGAAAGACTCGGTTCATGTAATCCATGAATACCGCTGGAGCATTAGTCAAACCGAAGGGCATCACTACGAACTCGTAATGTCCATACCTAGTACGGAAAGCTGTCTTCGGAATATCTAAGGCCCGTACCTTGATTTGATGATAGCCCGATCTCAGATCAATTTTTGAAAATACCACGGCACCTCGAAGTGGGTCAAGCAAATCGTCTATCCTTGGCAATGGATATTTGTTTTTAATCGTCACCTTGTTGAGTTGACAGTAGTCAATACACAATTTCATGCTTCCGTCCTTCTTCTTAACTAGCAATACCAGAGCACCCCATGGAGAAGCACTCGGTCGGATAAACCTTTTCGATATTAATTCTTCAAGTTGAGACTTCAGTTCCTTCAATTCTAAAGGAGACATTCTATAAGGAGCAATAGATATCGATCCTGTACCAGGAATCAATTCTATTGAGAATTCTACCTCTCGGTCAGGAGGTAAGGATGAAACTTCTTCTGGAAAGACATCTAGTAATTCATTTACCACTTGCACAGATGACAAATCTAAACCCGTTTCAGTAGATGCAGACAACATAATAAGAATAGCTTCCGCACCTTGGAATAATGACTGGCTTGCTTCGGTGTAAGAGATCATTGCTTCAGAATCTGCACTTGTCAATCCTACGGATTCGGAGGAGAAGCTAATGGTTCGATCGGCACAGTTGATTTTTACATGATTTTCAGCCATCCAATTCATACCCAGAACAATGTCCATACTTCTCATAGGCAAGCAAATAAATTTCACAACAAATTGTCTGTCCCCTATGACAAGTAGGCAATTTTCACACAATGATTGGGTCTGGACACGACCCTTGGCAGCAGTTAAAATAGTTATCGGTTCGGATAGCTCAGATAATGCTAATCCCAACCGATCTACACACGCTTGTGATATAAAACAATGAGTTGCACTGGAATCATATAAATTATTGACTGAGTTATTAAAAAGAGATCCCGTACCCTTCAAAAGATTATCAGTAGGTGTGATGGTCTGTGCATCCAAAGTGTTGATTCTCCCCTGATTAGGAGCATTTGGTGCTCCTTGGAAATTTTTCGTTGCCGGGCACTGATTTGCATAGTGGCCCTCTTCGTTACAATGATAGCACCGATTAGGTTTCTTCCAACAATCACCGGAATGATGCTTTCCACAATTTCTACACTTGTGGGGCTTTGTTGGATCATGGGATTGCACCTGCTTCCCTTTATAATTACTTCCTTTGAAAGGCCTGTATGGAGTAGAAGACTCAGCAACCTTCTTCTTTCCCTTCCAATAGTCCTTCCTTTCAGCATACATTTTCCTTAAATCCTCCTCAGCAACATATGCTTGTTGCACCAAGGCAGGATAATTAACCAGAGTGTAAGAACTGAGTCCTTGACTTATATCAGCTCGGAGACCTTCTTTGAACATTTGCATCTTCCACATATTATTTGGGGCATACCTCCCCAACTCATAGAACTGAAACAGTCTTTCAAATTTCGCAGCATATTCCCCAACTGACAAATCACCTTGTTTGAGATTCACAAACTCTTCTTGCTTGCTTAGTTTCTTCACTGAAGGGAAATATTGCTTCAGAAACAATTCTTTGAAGTTGTCCCAAGTGAGGGGAGTTCCTTGGAGTTCCATCATTTGTCTTGCATTACACCACCAGGTGTGGGCATCCTCATTGAGCACATTTGCCGCACATATTACCTTCTCTTCTTCCCCGCATTGCAAGGTTTGAAAAATTTTCTCCATTGAATCAATCCAATAATAGGCAGTCATTGGATCTGGTCCACCCTTGTAAGTCGGGGGCTTCATCTTTTGAAATTGGAAATATGTCCGGTTAGGATCTTCTTGATGAGGTTGGAAATTGGGCTGTTGCAGACCCATTTGGTCATGCTGCATTTGCAACATATCCTGCATCATCTTTTGCTGATTCTCAATGACATTCTGCATCCATTCGAAATGTGGATCAACAGGAGGAGGAACGCCACTACCTCTTCTGGCCATGATTCTGCGAAATATGCACAAAGTATTAAGTTGATCAAGCTCAATGTCTAATAGCATACTAAGAAAATCACGACTGGAGAAAGCAAAGGCCATAAAAGCTAAGTCCGACTAGGTCGAACCGCTCTGACACCAACTGTAACACCCCAGTATTTTTAACATGTAAGAATACCCAAGTGAGCCAAAATATAAACATCAGAGATAATAATTCCTGCTCAGACACTGAATAGCACTATAAAATTTTTGCTGAATATAACATAATCGTCTTGTACACAAATAAGACCATACGGTACTCAGACCATAAACTGTCAGCAACTGTGGTAGTCAGAGTCATACAAGAAGGCGGAAAGAAAGATAAACATAACACTAATGCCATAGTGCTGTGATATATGGACAACAGAAGGAAAATAGACTTAAACATAAAGCTAAGTCAATGGCAACCATCTGAGCTCAACCTACTCGTGCCTCTTCGATTTCCGCTGTCCCTGTGTCTCTGTAAAACAACAACATTAAAACAGTGAGATACAATCTCAGTGAGTTCTACCGAGACCCCTACTAACACTCTCGTTTCAGTTATGAAATTCATTTATAATTCAGTGCGTCACCGACTGCCCCGAGGCTAATCCCGGTGAACGTTACCCAATACTTTTCGACACACCACCGACTGCCCGGAGGCTAATCCCGGCGAACCCCTTACCAATAACAGTTTCGCTATTGGCCTCAGAGCCTAGGGTAGGGGATCATGACTTCCTCTCCTAGTATGCCAACATGGGTCGTCACCCAAACTCGATATAATATATATATATATATATATCCACTACTGTATGAACCCATAGTTCATTTCAATTAAACTTTACCACGTAGGACTCATGGTCCGCTTTGTTAAATTGTTCGGCTTTTCGAAAGAATTTCAACTTCGAAAGTATTTTATAAAACCCTTTTTGAAACATACCCAAAATCATGGCATTATAAGCCTAATATCATTATAGAAGGGTTAAGAAAGGATTAGGAGAGGATTGGAATCGAAACGGAATCATTTAGGGCACTTTGAAAAATTTAGACAGAACCATACGCACGGGTCGTACCCCTGGGACGCACGGATCGTGCTCATGCGCACGGATCGTGCTCTCGGGACGCACGGATCGTGCGCCCTGTTAAACATTTTAAAAACCTGAAACCGAAACAGGCGCACGGATCGTGCCCCTGGGACGCACAGATCGTGCTCATTTGACAGCATTGCAAAAATAGCCATTTTCATGAAAATTCGCTTTCCGTTTAATCCGAAACTCGCTCCGATCGATTCCTAACTCGAAAACAGATCATACCAGGCAATATTCCAGTCCAATCAACATCAAACATTCAAGCAATTCAATCAAAAACCCAACAATTACGAATTTCGTCAAAACACGATATATTTCAAAATAACGTTTTCGACTTAAAATCCTTCAAAACCAAGTCACACAAAAATGCATTTCAAAACGTAGTAAACCTAAACGTGAGTAAAACTCACCCTTGAAGCGAGAGCCGATATCGAACCGAATTTGCCGAGACTTCAAAAAACTCTCCAACGAAACCCTATTTCACCAAACCGCTCCAAACTTCGATTCGAACTTCACAACGCGATCAATCCATTCGTAGCTTCGATCCTAAACATAACCGAATCATCAACACAACCTATCAATCCATGATTTCAACGAATTTTCCCCATGAACCCTCAATTTTCGAAATCAAAAAGGAAGGGGAAAAATGGAGGGGAATCTTACCAAGTTCTTGGGTTATGATGAGGGAGAGGAGATGATGATGGTGCTGAAATTTGGAGGGATGGGCTTCACTTCTTCTTCTTCCTTTCTCTTCTTCTTTCCTCTTCTTCTTTCTCTTCTTTTCTCTTCTTTTCTTCCTCTTTTCCTCTTCTGTTCGCGTCCTCTTCTTTCTTTCTTTCTTCAACACACACACACACATATTTAATTAGTAAATAAGTGGTATCGTGGTCCAATTACCATATTGATCTTAATCCCTTATTTCGATTCCAAAACTTCCTTGACCCGTATTATCCGGTTAACGATCCGATGACAACCTTTAAATAATTTTAGTACTCAATAAATTTACCTGTCAAGTACTAAAACAATTCAATTGGGTTAACATCCAAATAATTCTATTAATTATTTTGGGGATGTTACATACAGTCACTGAAGTGAGAAGTTTCTTGGGATTAGCTGGGTATTATCGGAGATTCATTCAAGGATTTTCTCAGCTGGTTCTTCCACTGACTCAGTTAACTAGTAAGGGTCAACCGTTTGTATGGAACTCTGACTGTGATGAATGTTTCGCAGAATTAAAGAATCGTTTGACTTCTGCACCCAATCTAATTCTTCTAGATCCGTCCATAGGATTTCAAATTTACTGTGACGCCTCTGGTAAGGGTTTAGGATGTGTCCTTATGCAGAATCAACAGGTAGTTGCTTATGCCTCCAGACAGTTGAAGCCGCATGAAGAGAATTACCCAACTCATGATTTAGAGTTGGCGGCGATTGGGGTTGCCCTAAAGATTTGGAGACATTACCTATATGGGACTCGTTTTGAAGTCTTTAGTGATCACAAAAGCCTTAAGTATCTGTTTGACCAAAAGGAGCTGAACAACAGACAGAGGAGGTGGGTAGAGTTTCTGAAGATTATGATTTTGAGCTGAAGTACCATCCAGGGAAGGCTAATGTTGTAGCTGATGCGTTGAGTAGGAAACCTATTCTCACGGCAGAATTGATGAATCATGAGATGGCCTCGTTGGAATCGTTTAGAGATCTTAACTTGAAGATTAAACCAAAGAGGAACAGATTGGTGTTGAGTCATATTCAGATTTCGAGTACCTTGAGAAATCTGATTCGCCCAGCCCAAGAGATTAATTTAGAACTGCAAACACAAGAGATTGCCGAATTACACCGAAGATAGTGATGGTGTGATTTGCTTTGATGGTAGAATCTGTGTGCCGAACGATGAAGATATTAAGAGGCAGGTTTTAGAAGAGGCTCATAAGAGTCAGTTCTCAATACATCCTGGGTCTACCAAGGTGTATCGAGATTTGAAGCAGTTGTATTGGTGGCCGGGTATGAAAGTGGAAGTTGCAGAATTTGTGTCTCGATGCTTGACTTGTCAAAGGGTCAAGATAGAGCACCAGAAGCCGGCCGGTCAGTTACAGCCGTTGAATGTACCAGAATCGAAATGGGAAAGCATTTCTATGGATTTTGTCATGGGTTGCCAGGGTCCCAAGCCGAAAATGACTCTATTTGGGTAGTGGTGGATCGCTTGACCAAGTCCGCTCATTTTATTCCGGTGCGTTCGAATCACAAGGTCGCCAGGTTAGCAGAGGAGTATCTCAAAAATATTGTGAAGCTGCATGGAATTCCTACTAGTATCATTTGTGATCGTGATCCCAAGTTTACATAACGATTCTGGAGAGCACTGAATATGGCGTTGGGAACAACGGTGTGTGCTAGCACCGCTTACCACCCTCAGACAGACGGACAGACTGAGAGAAAAATTCAGACATTGGAGGATATGCTGAGAGCATGTGTACTTGACAGCGGAGGCCGATGGGAGGATCATCTTCCGTTGGTGGAATTTTCTTACAACAACAGTTACCATTCTAGTATCGGAATGGCACCATATGAGGCATTGTATGGAAGGAAGTGTAGAACACCACTGTGTTGGTGGGACGTAGGTGAGCAGATAATGTTGGGACCGGATTTAGTCCGTGAGAGTACAGAGAAGATCCGTCAGATTAGAGAAAGGATGAAGACCGCTCAGGGTCGGCAAAAGAGCTACGCCGATAAAAGAAGGCCTCAGGAGTTTGAAGAACGAGATCATGTATTTCTGAGGCTATCTCCAACCATTGGTATCGGTATAACATTGCGAGCGTAGAAACTCAGACCTCGATATATTGGACCCTTCCAAATTGTCGAGCGTAGAAACTCAGTAGCATATCGCATTGCCTTTCCTCTAGCATTTTCCAGATTACATGATTTCATGTATCGCAGTTAAGGAAATACATTCCCGATCCGAGCCAACCGTTGAGTTATGAGACGATTGACATCAGACCGGATTTGTCTTATCAGCCTACTCCAGTCAGGATCATCGAACGTGGCGAAAAAGCGCTCCGAACGAGATCAATCCCTATTGTCAAAGTGCTTTGGGACGGTGCCTCACCTGACGAAGCGACATAGGAAATAGAGGAAGACATGCGGGTGAAATATCCCCATCTTTTCGATTGAGGTACGTTTTGTTCAATTTTGAGGACAAAATTTTAAAAGTTGGGGTGATTGTAACATCCCATAATTAGCCAATTCGATTTAATTAAATTAGCAATAAGTCACAATTGATTTATGAAGAAATGTTTGAAATAAATCATTTAATTGTGTGTGCATGATTAATACATTGTTCTAAGTAAGTGAGTTATGGGATTATTGTTGAGTTAGAAGTAGTTTTAGTGAGTATTATTAAGGGAGGGTAGTTTGGTCTTTTCAACCATTAAATGAGCCCTCAGCTGACCTTGCCACTAACTCAACAATACACACAACACTCCCACATTTTCAAAAAAAGAAGCAAAACAGAATTAGAAAAGAAAGGGAGGGAACTCGAAAGGGAGAGGGAGAAGAATAGGAGAGGAATCCACCAAAACTTGATGCATGTTGCATTTTCTTTCACCATTAGATTCAGTTTTTAACCCTCTTCCCACTGATACCTAAAACACCACCCATATCTTCATCCCTCCCATTTCACCATTGCTGAAATTTCAAAGCTCAAAGTGAGAAAATGGAGTTTTGACAATTTTGGAAGCTTGCATGTCAAAGTTAGGGCAAGCTTGGAGTAAAACAGAACCTACCTTGTGGATTGGAGTAGATTAGAAGGGATTTCACTAGCTATTTTCGTTGGGGGTTAGTTCAAGTTCGAAGTAGAGAGCATTTCGAGGATCGTTCGTGTGATTTCGGTTTTTCGTGAGCTTTGTCTTCGAGTTGGTTCGTGATTTTCATCACGATAAGGTGAGTTCTATTACTCGCTTAGGGATGTTTTAAAAAACTGAGTACCGACGTTTTAATGAACCGAGAAACACTGAATTCCGTTTTTACAAAAATGTCGCTAAAACCTTTTCTTTTAAGAATTCGTTATTTTACAATCGATCAAATTTATTGAATTGTTGGTTGATGATATGATCAAATGTGTTGTGTGATTGTTATCTGGACTGGAATGACTGCTGCTATGTTAGGATATCGATCGGAAGGAAATTGGGATCGAAACATAATGGAGAAGCTACATGAAACTGAGATTTTTGCTTCTGTCAAAGACGCACGGATCGTGCTCCTCAGAGGCATGGGTCATGCGCCTTGTTCGCAGCTGGCCTAAAAATGAATTTTTGACATTGCACGGGACGTGCGCCATGGTGGCACGGACCGTGCGCCCTGGTGGCACAGACCGTGCGCCCTGGTGGCACGGATCGTGCGCCCTGGTGGCACGGACCGTGCCCCCTGTAACTTTTTCAAACTGAGTTTTATTGATACCCACGGGTCGTGCGCCTCTGGTGCACAGACTGTGCGGATCCTTTTGTTATCCTATTTCAAAGTACCCTTTTGTCCTTTCCAAATGATTCCAATTCCTTTCCAATTGATTCCCCAAGGTTTCCCAATGATGGAAACACATTGATGATTTGAAATTAAGTTGGTTAGAGGTAAAACTCTCAAGTTATAAAAGTTAAGAAAAACCGTACATTAGTAAATGCGAGTGTACACACGTCAAGTCAAGATAAAAGGCTAAAAGTGTCATGTAAGTTCAGGTCATGTAAGTCAAGTCAAGAAAACTCAAGTTAATCCACTTTCCGAAAGGAAATGAAGTTCACTTTCTCAAAAAGAAAGGTAGATGGTATACATAATAAAATAAGTATATCGAGGGTGACGACCCTCAAAGATTAGTACACTAGGGGAGGGGAAGTCATGAGCCCCAAATCCTAGGCCCACATGTTTAGCCCACTAGTGATTAGCGGGATGGGTTCACCAAAAGCCGAAGAAATAACCATGCTAAGGTAGGCTTGAGGTGTTGTGCTAAGTTAAAGAAAATATAAGACATGAATTGTAGTCGCTTATTAGGGCTACATCAAGAAAGATAATAATATATGTCCACATGGTCGCTTATTAGGGCCATGAGTTCAAAGTTAAAGTTAATGAACCGCTAGAGTCAGTAAGGGGTCCCGATAGGACTCACTGAGATAATGTTTATCTCACCCTTTATATATTGTGGTTTTTTTACACAGAAGCAGGGGAAAGCAAAGGCGACGAAGCACGGTTAGCCGGTGCGACTCATGTATGACTTTTACTGTATAAGTTGTAAAATCGTTTCCACTACTTTATGTTTTGAGTATTGAACACCAGGATTGCATAAGCCTTAAGATATGAAACTTAAGCATTTTGAGGAAGTTATTAAGGTTCTGAGAACCATTTGATATTAAGTATTGAAACTTTTAGTTTGTGTTCAATATTCATTAACATGAAGTTACTCTAATGTATGCCATTTAGTACATTTCGATAATTCTACATGTTAGAAATTATCAGGGTGTTACAATTCTGCTCTTATGAAAATTCGCAGGAAAGCAAAAATTTTCCTGCGAATTTAACTGCGAATTGAAAGTTCTCAGCAAAGTTTCTACATATCTGTGAATCGCAGGTAATTCCGAGATTTCTAGTAGTGATCATTATTATTATTATTCGTCGTCTTCTTCTTCTTTCTCCACTACAAGCTTGTGCTATTATTTTGTATGGAATATAATAACACAGTTACAAGCTTGTGCTATTATTTTGTTTGGAATATAATAACACGGTTATAAAGCTCTCAATTGCTTATCAAGACTCCTTTGTTGGCAATATAATAGAAAAGCATGAAAACACATGTCTATTTGTAAAGTATCTTGGATAATGAAAACATATCAATTGTATTTGCAAAGCGTTACGTACCTAGCCTTGGATTCTCGGATCCGGAGTCGGCAATGGGTATCTGATGTGTAGTGATTATCTTTTCCTGGCTCAGGGTCGGACGGATGCTTCGAAGGTCGCGTTCTTCCGAGGCTGGACCCGGCGGGGTCGGGTACCTGTAGACACTCTGATGCTAAAGTCAGCAAACAGAAGTCAGTGGGATGCAAATGAGCGAAACGTATCTGGATATGTGGGTAGGACCCGTATTTATAGACGCGGAGCACCGGGGGTTCGCGGGTTGCGCCCGACCCAGGCCGTTGGATTCAAACGCTTTGATCTGGTTCGTTGATTTATGATCTGATGGCGTGATACCTTACTGGACCGAATTTCTTGGGGAATGTGCCCATTACAGTTGCGGATTGGGCCTCTAGGGCCGATCTGGAATATTTTCCCCCCAAGTCGAGGTCGGTCACGAAGTGCGGCCTCGGCTTGATTGTGCATTACCCTTTGGGTGTTGCCCTAGGATTCGCGCAATGCGTGCTGGATTCCGAGGTTGATATGCGAGCCCGACGTGAGTGATGGATTTCTGAAATGTTGGTGACAAAAGCAGTCTCGGCAGTCGGAGATGCCTTGTGTCAGTATTGTCAGAGATGTGATGTTTGAGTGACGCGAGGTGTCTTGTCATAATGACTTGCACGGATCCTCATGTCTATACATTGATCGCCTCGAGAGATGTAGTGTCGTTTCACCTTCCGGGTTCAGAATGTCTTTAAATACTCGTCCAAGGCCTAATTTCGAACACTTTGTCGTTTCTTTACTTCAAATTCTCCCGAGTTCAGTGAACTTTGTGCGACTTTGCTCTTCGGCGATCCGAGTCTGATTTCCCGGTTTCCAACGTTAAGGGATTTGTGTTGTTTTCCACTTCTTGGTTCAGCTGATGTTGAGGTCTTCGGCGAGGTTCTTCGAATATCTCACAACGTGTTGCATCCGTTCTCCCGAAATTTGCTGCACTTGTTTTGGACAAATGGCGAAGATAAGGGAGACCGATAGAACAAAGCTCGTTGCCCCCAGCAAGCCGCCGTTGAGGAGGTCTGCCGAGGGTAACATAGTTATCGATGAGCGGCGGTCTACTTCTGGGGCGGCCTCAGGTTGGGCGGAGGCTAGTGGCTCAATCTTAACGCTGCCGCATGTGGAGTCTCCGACCCCCGACCCTGCGTGGGAGGCTTCTACATCTTATGGTGCGGTGTTCGACTTCCATCTTTCTATTCAAGACTGGGAGTCGGTAGGGCAGGCCGCCGAGGTGGCAGGACTGGAGGCTAGGGAATCCGAAGCGGCAGATCCGTATTGGTGGATTTCGACCGACATTTTTATAGTGGGATCGTTTTACAGAGCTGGTCGAGGTGAGCCGAGCATGCTCGGAAGGTTTGAGAAGTTTGTAGGAGCCGAGGGGCAAGAGTGGAGCTTGGAGCTAGTCTCGGGCGACAATGCCGCGTGCTCCAAGGTGGACGGCGTGAGGTTTTTTGTTTACTCTGCTTTCTTTAAGAAGATGGGGATGAGGATCCCGTTTACGGAGTTTCAGAGGAGGGTGTTGAGGTTTCTGCAGGTAGCTCCTTCTCAGCTTACCCCGAACTCGTGGGGTTTTATAAATACTATCAAGATTGTGATGCGAGCATTAGGCCGCCAATGTCGTTTGAGGGTTTTCTTCCTTCTTTTTGACGTGTTCCGTCAGCCCGAGGCTGGGTCGGACAGGTTTGGTCAAATAGGCCTACGTCGTAACCGCAAGTTCTCCTTCTTCGAGTCCGTGACGGACTCGGTGAGGAACTTTAAGTATGGTTTTTTCCTGGTGGCGCCGGTGAACGAGGCCGCAAGGAAGGAGGTTGTCCAGAGCAAGTGTACCGAAATGTTGCAGGTAATAGAATTAATGGTAAGTACCGGTCGTATCCACAGGGATTGCGTGTTGTTTTCAATGGCTAAATTATTGACTCTTAGATGTGAAAATAGATGTTGGATTTGAATTATAGTAACCGTAAAGTAACTTTTGTGAAATAAGACGAGAAAAGCGATTAGGGGTCGAATTCTCTCCCCTCACCTATCTTAAGAACCTTCAGCTAATCACAAATTAATTGTTTGAAATACCAGATTCAATTCACTAAGTTAGGTTAAGGACAATTCCTTGCCTCAAAACCCCTTTTACCTAATTGAGTTACCCTAATTCCTTAGGTGAATCATGCCAATTGGTAAAGCCTTGAACCCTAGAAATAAAGAATTCATAAATCCAATCCCACATTTCTATGGTGATCACAAGTTTATGATCTAAACCCCATATCAAGCATGCAACCCATATCCCTATGTGATCACATACCCTAAATCATTATAATTATCATATGTAACTATAAAGCATTAAACCAAGAGGTATAGACTTATGATAAATTAAACAACTAATTGTATTAACCATAGCAAAGGATCCATAAGATAGGTTTGGGGAGAATCCATAATTATCATATGTAACTATCTTATGGATTCTTTGCTATGGTTAATACAATTAGTTGTTTGATTTATCATAAGTCTATACCTCTTGGTTTAATGCTTTATAGTTACATATGATAATTATAATGATTTAGGGTATGTGATCACATAGGGATATGGGTTGCATGCTTGATATGGGGTTTAGATCATAAATTTGTGATCACCATAGGAATGTGGGATTGGATTTATGAATTCTTTATTTCTAGGGATCAAGGCTTTACCAATTGGCATGATTCACCTAAGGAATTAGGGTAACTCAATTAGGTAAAAGGGGTTTTGAGGCAAGGAATTGTCCTTAACCTAACTTAGTGAATTGAATCTGGTATTTCAAACAATTAATTAGTGATTAGTTGAAGGTTCTTAAGATAGGTGAGGGGAGAGGATTCGACCCCTAATCGCTTTTCTCGTCTTATTTCACAAACGTTACTTTACGGTTACTATAATTCAAATCCAACATCTATTTTCACATCTAAGAGTCAATAATTTAGCCATTTAGAACAACGTGCAATCGCTGTGGATATGGCCGGTACTTACCGTTATTTCTATTACTTGCAACGTTTCGGTACACTTGCTGAAAGTCTAACATCCAGCTCGATGAGAGGGGTAACGTTGTGAAGAATTTGTTCCCACTATCTTGGTGTCGTGGGCATTATGACTTGTAGACGGGGTCGTATTCCTTTGAAGAAACGGATTTGACCCGGTAAGAGGCTCTGACCTTGAAGCTGCTGTCTGATTCGATTCAGGCATTTACGAACAAGAGTGGGAGGATTGAGTGCAAGAAGATCATGGAGGTGAAGTCTCCTGCCGACCTGACTAAGACTATGGGTAAGTTTTGCGAACTCTGCCTTGAGTTTCTTTTTGGCTTCCTGGAGTCTATGTTTTGACCGCTGTTTCTCTTTTCTTTTTACAGATTGGTTTACCAAGCCGGCAAGCTTGGCTGAGTTTCTGGCTTTTGCCCGAGTCGGCGAGAATGTGGACATCGAAGTCGGCTCTTCTTCTGCCCCGACTCCACCGTCGCTACCGAGGTCGTGGTTGACCAAGGAGTGCCCCCTGTGGCTCAGGCGGACTTGGAGCCGGCTTCGCAAAGTTTGACCGGAAAGCGCAAGGAGCGTAGCCCTCCGACTCTGCCTTGTGTGACGAAGATGTTTAAAACTTGCAATCCTTTGGATTCTGAAGGTGGAGTCTCTCCTGCTGACTTCGAGGCTTGCCTCCGATTTGGGGAACTCGGTCAGCGGAAGCTCAGTCTATCGAGTTCGGAGCTCTCCCTGATGGAGGAAGGTAACCTCTGCTCTGAAGCTGAAAATTTGTGGCTTGAAGGTGAATTGCAGGACAAGTCTGATAAATCAACAGCTTGCTTGGAATTCCTTTCAGAAGCTCGCAAGGACGCTGAAAGATTTGAGAAGGAGAAGAAGGAGTTCCAGACTCGCTCGGACCGCATGGCCGAGGTCGACGTTGAGGCCATAAGAGAGGAAATTTCGGAACTCGGGAAGTTGATCGAACCTGCCGAAAGGGTTCCGAAACTGAAAGAGGAGATAGAGGCAGCTGAGGCTGTGGCTCCTAGTTTGGGAGCGGAGGTGTTACGCTGGAGGTGTAGCTGGTCGCGGCTGGGGATGCTCTGGCCACTACCTCTTTTTCCAATGCCCTGGCCCAGGTTGCGGTGCTGCATCCCGGGCTCGATGTCTCTTTGGTTCATCCTTGCCAAATGGTTTCTGCGGGGAAGATTGTGCGGCCTCAAGTGTTCGAGGAGGGAGCGGGCGAGCCCGAGGTCATCTATGCTCCAAATCCTTAGCCCGGCTGGTGCACTTGGGGTCGCATTAATGGCCCTGGTTGTACCCGAGGTCGCATTTTGTTTGTAATGTACATTGATGGCACCGTCCTTTCCGTCCTGTGTTTAAATTATAGTCTTTCAACATGTTCGTATGTTTTGATTTTTGCGTTTGCATTGTGCCTTTGCTTTTTGTACCCGCTGTTTACAAAGCTCGGGATCTACGAAGCTCGGGTTCACGAAGCTCGACGCTAAGGCTTTGGTCTCGAGGGACCGAGTTGAGCCAGCAAGCCGTAGTCCTTTGATGGGCCCGACCTTGTGGCAGGTGGTGTGCGAAAAAGTGATGTGCAAGTATACACATTCGACAATAAGTAATAAAGTGAAAGTAGAGTATCGTTCCCACAGGGATTGTATTAATTCTTAAGGTTTAAACAGATAGAGAAATTAGTATAAGTAACCAAGTAACAAACAATATTGATGGTGTGGAGACAGAAGGTAAACAAACTAAATAAATGGAGAATATAGTCAAATGAGAATGATAGTTGAAATGCTCTTTACCAGATAAGTCACTTTCAATAGTATTGTGTTATATATGATGCAGGTGCACTGAATGCTGTTGCATTAGAAATGTGCTTTTTAGTCACTGTCTTCAGAGTTTCATTACAAGCTCTTATGTCTAAGTTACTAAATAAGTTCACTCATGTATTTTAAGTACGCACAGTATCACCCTATGGACTATGCTATCTTATGTCTAGGTTTTAGCATGGTTTTAACAAAGTTTCCTTAATTAAAACACTTACCCATATTAGTTCTTGAGTTCTAAGTATAAACATTGTCTGTATTTAAGAGCTTATTCTAAGTGATCAATCTCAAAACAAGTGTTGAAAGAAGTATAAAACAAGAACTAAAATGCACACATCTCATATGATCACAATAACTTATTTAAAATATCATTATAAGGTTAAAGCATCCCAACTAAAAGAGTTTAGTTCATGCTAGACATTACAAGGCATATATAAACAGAATAAATCATATTCATATATTTGATATCACAACAGGAAAACAACAAGGTAAAAGTTACATGGTTGGAGTTCCTTTGCATGAAGTTGCCAAGCAAAGCGGAAGCATCCACTTCACTGCATTCAGGCAGCACTACATGATTGTATAGAAGTAAAGAAGGAAGTTTTCAATTCATTTCTTGCCTTCTTACAAGAGAATGAGAAACTAAATCTAAAGCTATCTATATCGGTGTACGGAATGAGGGATTATTTTCAAGTGAGAGATGGAGGTCTTTATATAGGCTTTCAAATGGAGCTTTCCTTCGCAAGAGGGGTTGCTTGATAACAAAGTTAGGGTTGCCTTTTGTCACTTCAACCCAAAAAGTAATCCAAATCCTCCACTCACCCAAGAAGGGAGGTCCTTTAATGGATGGCCAGGTGTCCCTAGGTGAGTGACTCTTCAAAGATATCTTTTATGGTAGGCACCGAAATTTGTGACTTCCATGTGCTTTCATGACTAAGCATGACATCATCAGCTGAGTGCTTGAGCATCTTGATGTTCTAGGATTTCTTCAAGCATTGTAGTCTGTTTTGAGTGCAGGTGCATCTAATGCAGGTGCAATGTTGAGTTGCTAATGCAGGGGCATCACATGCAGGTGCATTGAACAAACACATCAAAACTACCAAAATATATGCAAGATGCTAAGTTATATGCATAACCCTCTTTTAACTTTGAATGTTGTAATTTTATTTATAAAACTTTATTTACTATATATTTTTACTTAGAAATGAGAAATTATTTAGGTTCAGATGCGTAAATAACTCTATATAAAATAGAGTTATCAGCAGGACACCATGGTCTTTTCCTCGTCGCAGAGGTTGGCGAGCCATGATAGGCTCGACCTCGTGGTAGAGGTTAGTGAGCCATGATGAACTGTTGAGGCCACGGCTCCGAGCCTGCCCAAGGTTGGTCTTCCTATAATGCAGTTATATGGGGATTTGCATGGTAGGACCAAGAATTGGGTTTTCACTGTTCTGGAAAGCTTATCCTCGTAAGTGACCATGAGCTTGAGGTATCCGAGTGGAGTAGTTTTTGCCCCATTAAATCCTGTCAGTTCCGATCCTCTGTAGGGAGTGAGCTCGGTCCCGGAGATGTTGAGCTTGGGAAGCAGGTCCCGAAACAAGATGTTCGTCGAGCTTCCCTGGTCCACTAGGATTCTCAGGACTTGGACGTCGACCATGATGGCAGAGATAATGAGTGGGATATATTTGTTTGGCTTACCATCTGGGAGGTCCTGGTCAGAGAAAGCTAGTGGGGGTCTGTCGGATAGGTTGGCGGTTTTCGGGTTGCTGGCTAGGCTCAGAATCTCTTTCCACTTTCGCTTCATAGATCTTTTTGTTTCGCCCGAGTCCACTAAATATTCGCCTAGAATTACAGCGGCCACTACTCTTGAACGCTGCTGCTCGAGCTCATCATCCTCATCAGAATCTTCGGAGTCGGCCTTCGCTGGCTCGGCCACTTCATTTACTCCTGGTTTTCGTTTTCGAGGCGAACAGGATCGCCGCTTTTCTTTATCTCCATCTTTCTTAACATGCTTGCACAATTTACCTTTTTGGATCAAGTCCTCTATGTCGTCTCGGAGAACCCCGGCACTGGTTGGTGTCGTGGCCGTGACTTCAATGGTAGCGACAGTACTTTTTCTTATCAGTGTTTTCTCGCGACGTGAGTGGAGCCGGCCATTTCCTGTCCTTGAACTCGGTGTTAGTGCACTCAGCAAGAATTTTTGACTTCGCCTCATTCAGCTCGGTGTACTCGGAGAACCGTGGATGTCTTTCCCTAGAGTCTTTCTTCGGATTCTTCCGTTTGTCATTCGTCTTTGCGGGGGCCAAGGTTGCACCGACCTCGTCGGCCATGTCGTCCTCTTCGTAATCAATGAACCTCTGAGCCCGCTTCAGGAAGTCTTCCAGGTTCCGGGGTCGGCGAACACCGACGTCGATCTGGAAGAGGCTCTTCTTGCGGAGCCCGTGTCTCATGAATAAGAGTTTGATCTTGTCTTCTAGATTTCTTACGTTGTTGGGTTCTTTGTTGAACCGCTCGATGTAGTCACGCAAGGTCTCGTTTTCTGTTTGTTTCATAGCTTTGAGGACGTCCACCGACTTGGGCTTCAGCCTTGACGCGGTGAAACGTGCCGAGAACACCCTAACGAGCTGCTCCCAGGAGTGGATGGAGCGGGGTTTAAGGTCCCGAAACCAGGAGAGTGCTGCCTTGCTCAATGATAGAGGGAAGATCTTGCATTTTATGTCGTCCGTGGCATTTCTGTACTGCATCATGAGATCAAAGGTATCCACGTTCTTGTCTGGATCACCAGTCCCGTCGTACATGTTTAGTTGAGGGGGTTTTTCCCGAGATTTTGGTACCTTGCACTCTGCAATTTCTCTGATGAAAGGGCTTTGTCGGGCTCGCCCGGATCGGCCACGGGGTGGAGAATGGTTCCTCCTGTGGGGAGAGCGTCTACGGGGGAACGACTTCGAGACGACGAAGAACTATAAGAGGAGCTCCGACTGTGGTTGGAGCTTGGTGGAGTTGGAGGGGTGCGAGAACTTTTGTGTCGACCCGTCCTTCGGGGAGGGGACCTGTGAACGTGGGTGAACAAAGAAAATGCGATATAAGTTTCTCAGGTATATACATGGTGAACAAAGAAGAAAGACACATGGGATAAGAGAAAAATCAGGAATAATATTGGAAACAGATCCACTAAATTAATATGTCAAAGGCATTTAAAACCTATAAAAACAGGGAATGGAATGGAATCGAACTTGCAATATCCAAGTAAGACATTGACCAACTTATCGTTGTGTTAATTTAACTGTTTAGGAAAGAATTCAGAAATGAATTATATAATCATGTATATTATTTTCATGGTAGTTTTTGTCACTTCAAGGGTCTTTTTCTCAATGGATTTTGGCTCTAAGAAGTTTTAATGAGACCCTTTATACTTGTTTGAGTTGGAGGAGCCCTTGTGCTCCTTTTAATATATTTTTTGCTAATAAAAAAATAATTATCCATTATAAAGAAACACTGAATATACACTGTATTTTCTTGTCATAACTTCTAGACTTCCTGTATTCTCATTTTGTACATATCCATAATTATGGTTGTATGGAAACACGAAATTATTTAAATTATTAATGGCCGCTAAGCATTTTGCCGAAAGATCTAAAGGGAAACTCCTGATCTCCAACCCAAACTGTAACAGTTCCTGTCCTCGTAAAACCGAAGCTGTTCTTTCTCTGTTCGATCGGATTGTTGAGTTTAAGTCTACATCAAGGTCAAACTTCAATGTTGTTTTCTATCTTGTGTGCATTTTCTTATACACATAATAATTGGTTTGGTTAAAAGCTCAAACTCCTCTGTCTCCAATCTTGTTCACATTGACGATTCCATTGATTTTCTACAAACACTTGAAGGTTGTGGAAATATATTTGATGATAATGTAACAGTAGCACTTGAAACCTCTTGGAAAAACTAACTCACTTCATTGACTACTAAGCTTTTATTACAAGTGAGTAGGTGCATTAGCATTAGATCAGAGTTAAAAAAATAACAGACAATGGGCCACAATACAATATCAAAACTAAAAGCCCAAAACAAATTGAGTATTACTTACATTCCCTCTCTTAAACTGGAAATATTACAAGAGACCAGTTTACAACAAAACTCATACTCATATTCCAAGACATTCCCTAAGCTTTAAAAAACCTTCATTCTTCACAAACTTGGTTAGCAAGTCTGTTAACTGACTCTGAGTGTTGTAGAACTTTAATTCAATCAATCCCTCCTTGCATAGGTTCCCAAGGAAATGGAACCTCACATCTATCCACAGTAGAAATATTGTCACATAAAACTGTCAAGCACTTATTTTGTTATAAACCCAATTCTTCCAAGATCCTTTTGACCCAAACTCTTTGGCATACACAATATGCAGCTGCCACAAATTCTGTTTCTATTGTGGAAACTGTCACAATAGGTTGGTTCTTTGAAGACCATGAAACAACTCCAGAACTCAACATAAAAAAAAATCCAATTGTGTCCATATAAAGACTAACAATAATAATTCCATTCTCATTCCTAGTCTTGGTGAATAATGTATGTTCATGAGGACATTTCTTAAACACTTCCTTGTTGAAATATGAATCTATTTTATACGAAGCTCTTGGAGCTTGCTTTAGTCCATATAAATCCTTCCTCAGCTGATACACAATGTCTTCCTTCCCTTTATTTGCATACCCTTTTAGTTGATCTACAAACACCAATTCTTCAAGCTCTCCATGAAGAAAAACGCTCTTAACATCAAGTTCGTATACATTCCACCCTTCTTGAGCTGCTACTGCTAGAATACATCTAATGGTGTCCCACCTAGCTACTGGAACAAACACTTCTGAATAATCAATCTCATATCCCTAAGCATACCCTTTTGCAACAAGTCTGGCCTTATGTTTCTCAATCTGTCCTAACTCATTGTACTTTGTTTTATAGACCCTTTCTACTCCAATTTTCTTGGCACCTTGTGGAAGTTCAACAAGCTTCCAAGTATCATTTCCTTCTATGGATGACAACTCATTATCTATAGCTTTTCTCCACTTATCATGCTTCACTACTTCTTCGTAGTTGATGGGATCTGCAAAATTTTCAAACACTGCAAAACTGTCTATATTCTCCCCTTCCTGCATTTCATCATCACTGTCCACGTTTCCAGACAGAATATAATCATCCAAGTATGATTGATTTTTCCTTTTCCTACCCCCACCCGCTCTAGGCATAGTATCAGCACCAGAATGATGAACAAGAATTGATTCTGCTACCCTCTCCTCCTGGTTCGACACATGATCAGAATTCTGTGTGGAGTCAGAACTCTGTGGAGATCGATCTTTTTCATTAACTTCACTGATGGTGGTTTCTTTATCTCTACCATTTTCAACTTCATCTAGTTGACATTTCAAGACATCAATTTTCCCACTATCCCACGTCTAATTATCATTCTCATCAAAAACCAGATCCTTAATTACCATAATCTTCTTTGTAATTGGACCAAAGAGTCTATAGGCTTTAGACTCTTCACTCACTCCTAGAAAGATGCATTTTATGCTCTTATTGTCTAATTTCTTTCTTATAGCATCTGGAATATGCATATGTGCTACACAACCAAACACTCTAAAAGACACTGCGTTGCCTCTCATGGGCTAGGAAAGATCGCTTGAGTACCATTCTCGCCTCGTATAACTCAAACTTAAAGACATCGAGTCGCCTCTCACAGGCTAGATAAAATCACTTGACTACCATTCTCACCACTACAGGCTAGGTAACTCAGACTCGAAAACAAGGTCGCCTCTCACAGGCTAGATAACTCAGACTCGAAAACAGGGCCGCCTCTCACAGGCTAGGTAACTCGAACTCGAAAACAAGGTCGTCTCTCACAGGCTAAGCACGACACGGACAAAATATTACCCCAAACACCAACCTCACCTCTCACAGACTAGGTGACCCGCCTCAATAATATTCATTAAATTAAAATCATGTGTCGCACGAAACGTCAACACATAGTAACAATCACAAAATACAAAGATCCTCAAGAATTATCGTAAAATTAATTAAACAATTATGTCCTTAAAACTAACAACCCAAATTCCAAGCCATATAAACAACAAATAGCTAATCTAACCTAATCACTAAAAATCAATATCCTAGATTTAATCCACTTAAACTAGAATAAATATCTTACATGTTACATCTCTCCTAATTAAAAAGAAATCGTCTAATTATTATATATTAAGTCAATAGATATTTGCATTCTCCTATTTATAAAATTCACCTCGTTTTTTTTTAGATAAGCAATTCACCTCGCTTTATATTTATTTCGTTTGCAAGCCCTTATTTATAAAACTCACCTCGCTACTTTGAAAACCAAATATTACAGCCCTTTTGAATACTAAAAAATGAAACATAACACATTCTCTCTAACCAACCAACAATCAGTTTCATAAGGTCTCTATAAATAGCTAACGTTCAACTTCACTGGTTTCACTAAATAACCCAAAAATCTAGCTTTATAAAGTTCCTCTAAATAAACCACAAAATTTCAATTTTATAAGGTGACCACAAATCAAACTCTACAAAGTCTCTCTAAATTACTAATGATCCAATTTCATGAAGTCTCACTAGTTAATCCCAAATTCAATTTACAGCCATTGATAATTAATAATCTCTCTCACACATCTATACACTTATCACTCTTATAATACTCAATTCTACTCCAGACAAGACACCTACAATTATGAATCATATTATATACTTATTACATTTGCAACTAAATCTTTATTTCACATTATTTTGACATTTCAAGGTATCCTAAATATAATATAAGAATCAATTAAAATAAATCAAATCAATTCAATACACTTAACTAAGTGAATGATAAACAATACATAGAGCACACAGAAATTCATAGCCAAATTCAACATCATAGGGCACACAAAATTTCATATCCAAAAATATATAGCACCAATTTATACAAAAGTGGGGTCTAAGGCCAACCCCTCTCCCCACAACCATTGTTATGCCCATGAGTAAAGTAATCTCCCCCTTACCTCAACAAAGATAATTTATAAGCTACGAGCGAAGAGAAAACTTGACAATTGGGCTCAAATGAACGAGAACGAAGCTGTAATAGTTATATTAACGATTATTAGTGTCATTATATAAAATAAAAAAAAGTTTTGAATTATAATAGAGCTGATGAGGAGGTTCACCGTAGAAACGTCTCACTGTTGGGATGTGACGACGGCTGCTCCGTGGACAACTTTGACGTAACAACGATCAAAAAAACTCTTTGACTCAAGCCACCATCATGATCTTCTAAAAAGTCAGCCTTCGAATGGGTCATTGGCGGGATTTGTGTATAGCAGGAAATTGATGATGCGGCCAGGGATTAGATGATGCAACAATTTGTTCCAACAGTTGGGAGGAAGAAAGAACATCTCATTGGAAGTATTTTGATGATCACTTTATTATGGGAGAAGGAATTTAAAAGCGAATGAGAGAGAGTCTTTGAGCTGTGTCTGTCGGCGCAGAAATATGGAGAGGGTGACGGTGAAATAATATCATTTAATGTGTTTAGAGAAATAATGTACTTTTGTAGAGTTGCCATATAGCCTCCCAACTGTGACAAAAATAAATAAAGGGACCGGATTATTTTATCCTTGTCTTACTAGATTTATAATGGACCAAAATAACCCCATACGTAAGTCCCGACAAGTAAGAACCGAGCAACATCTCGACGTTACCCTTGGGCGAACCTTATGGGAAAAAGCGAGCCTGGCAAGCTCGCCGCACCATAAGGAATCTCTCTAGAAAACCGGCACAACCAAACATTGCAACATGACCGGGCAGTCATGTTGATCTATTAAGGCAATGAATGAAGTCCCGACATGTGGAGACTGGCTAAAGCCGATATAGACCCTTGGGCAAAAATGTGGAGCGAATACGCTCCCATTAAAGACCTAAGTCCTGACAGGTGAGTACTAGCGAAAGCTGACATACACCCATGGGCACCAGCCATTCTATGAATTAACAGTGAAAAACGAAGAAAGAAGTTCCAGGATGGAGGCCGTGTGGCAACACGGCCCCAACCCCAAACAAAATAGTCTAAATAGACCCAAAAACAAAAACGAATCAAAGATCAAAACAACAAGGAGCATCAAGCAAAATGAGCCAAGAAGTTATATTACAAACCAAAATGCCTTAGGGCAGTGTTCAAAAAGGGGCTCAAAGGCCAATTCGAGCGAAGGTGGCACGCAGACCAAACATGTCGAAATGTGGCACAGAGGCCGACCATATAAAACATGATAAATCAAGGAGTAGCTTCGGAATCAAGGGAGTCTATCACCATGTCCTGACGACCGGCATCGGCACTCTGCAGCTCAACCTCTGGCTCCCTGATCAAAGCACTCATATCGTCACCTTTGGCCTGAGGCTCCTAAGGACCAACAACCAAACCAAAGAGAGGGTCCTTCAAGACCTGTGGCATTTCCTTCCGCAAATCCTCCTCCTCCGTTGGCGCATCAACCAGCTGACCGTCCACCACAATCTTGTCCAAATCCATTCCAGAAATATCAAGACCCGGGTGCAAGGCTTGAATTTGAGCAACAGCAGTGTTGAAACCACTGTCAAAGTTGGTGACACACTCCAATTTGCACTCCTCCAAGCCGGCCTTCAAAGTCTGGATCCTCTCAGACTCTAGAACCAAAGTAGCTTCTGCCTTCTTCAACTTCTCTTCAGCAACTCCCAATTCCTCTTGGGCTGACCGCAAATCACTACAAAAAAATATGGATTAGCGACGGATTTTAGCGACGGATTGGAAGTCCGTCGCTAAAATCAAAATTAGAGACGGGAATGCACAAAATTAGCGACGGATTGAAAACAAGGTATTTAGCGACGGAAATTGGCTAAATTAGCGACAGATTTAACATGGCGCAAAAATTGAAAAAAAGATTTGAATTAGCGAGGGAAATCCGTCGCTAAATCCGTCGCTAATCTTTGGAAAATTGTGCCACTAACCGTTGCAGTTAATTTGACACGTGACCAGAGTTAGCGAGGGAAATCCGTCGCTAATCTTTGGAAAATTGTGCCACTGACCGTTGCAGTTTATTTGACACGTGACCAGGGTTAGCGAGGGAAATCCGTCACTAAATCCGTCGCTAATTGTTAATTTTTTTTTATAAACCCGAATCCTTTCTTTCCTCTTTCATTCCTTCCTCTTCTCCATTTTTTCCTCTTCCTCTTTCATTTCTTCCTCTTCCTCTTTCATTTCTTCTTACCACCACCACCATCATCTTCTCCCTTCAACACCACACCACACCACCACCACCACACCATCCTCTTTCATTTCTTCCTCCTCCTCTTTCATTTCTTTTCCTTCTCCATTTTCCTCTTCCTCTTTCATTTCTTCCTCTTCCTCTTTAATTTCTTCTTACCACCACCATCATCATCTTCTCCACCACCACCACCACCACCACACCATCCTCTTTCATTTCTTTTCCTTCTCCATTTTCCTCTTCCTCTTTCATTTTTTCTTACCACCCCCACCACCACCATTATCTTCTCCCTTCAACACCACACCACCACCACACCATTTTTTTTCTTCCCTTATCTCCCCAACCCCTAATCTCTCTCCCTCTCTCTATCTGAGAATAGCTTTTATTTTAAAAAAAATGAGATTAGCGACAGATTTTAGCGATGGAAATCCGTCGCTAACTTTGGTCAGTGTCAGTGTCAAATCAACTACAACGGTGAATGGCACGGTGTTTTTAGCGACGGATTTTAGCGACGGATTTTCCGTCGCTAATTTTAGCGACAGACTTTATTCCCTCGCTAGCCATTAGCGACAAGTAGTTTAGCGACAGAATTGGTCCGTCGCTAACAGTCAGTAGCGAGGGAAAAACAGGCATTAGCGAGGGAAAAATCCTTCGCTAATACGCTGTTTTTTGTAGTGAATCACTCAGCATGGCTTTGAGCTTAGCCGAATACTCCTTGGCCTCCCTAGCCATCTTCGACAACTTACCCTCCAGCATGCTCTTATAACTATCAAGTTTCTGAACGTCAGCCTGATGATCAGCTATCTTGCTCTTCGATCAGTTCCACAAGGTGAGCCATAAAGGAAGTTTCCACAAGGTGAGCCATAAAAGAAGTTTCCACAAGGTGAGCCATAAAAGAACTCCAAATGCCATATGTTTTAATAGCCGCCATCGCAGGTCCAAAACCCATGACAGCATCTTTCTCAGCGTCACCGGAGAGAAGCACTCCATTCAGTACCCTGTTCAAAGGATACAGAGAGTCCCAAGCTGTTTTAGCAGGACCCTCAGCAGTAGCAGTGGTCACCCACCTTCAGATGTTTACGCTATGAGGGGTCGGTTGGAGGATCACCCGCACCATCCTGAACCTCAACAACAACAATAGGAGAAGCATTAGCAGGGGAAGCAGTCTCAATATACCCTTGCCTCTTCCTTTGTTCGGCGTGAAGGCGCTTGCGTTCCTCTACACTCATTGGGGACATGCCTAGAGATTCTGCAAAGAGAAGAAACACCGGTCAGCACGAAAAACATTACCAAATCAGAAAACAACAGTGAAGAAAAAGAAAATTACTCAAGTATGAAATTAAAGCTAATTCCAAATTTTTGGTACTCAGCAAAAGAGTAAACTTGGCCGGTGTGCCCTCCCAAAGACGCTCAATATCCGCCCGGACAAAAGAAGAAAGATCACGCTCGTCTATGAACCGCCCCTTTCGGAGTTTGCGAGTCCAAAACAAGGGAAACCGCTCCTCACCTTGTTCGGTAAGCAACAACGTGGAGCGGGACGGCCCCGCCTCCAACATGAAGAAACTTTCCTTAAAATGTTTATTACTACTCTTATAAACAGTCATAAACGGGTGTCGGGGAATATTGCATCGAGAAACCCACGTACGTGGCCTCGGCGATTGCACCATAAAGAAACTCAAAACTTCTCAAGCACTCGCACAAAATCTCGAACGCCCGCATAGAGGCCCAACCGTTCGGGTGAAGCTGGGAGGAGGCGACATTCAAAGTTCGGAGCACACCGCAGTAATAAGCAGATAAAGGAACCCTAACCCCCAGGTCTTTGAACAAAGTCTTGTACATATAAGTAAAGGGAGGAGACCCGGCAGCCACAGGAAAATGACAAATGCGCTCATCAAGGCCACAAGTTGCCCACATAAGAGGAAGATGAAGACCCAGTATCAAAATCCACAAGTTGCTTAAGTTTAGATATCAAGTGTTTCCCCTTACCCACCAAGAAATCAACACGCCTACCGGAACAACTATCCTTCCTAAAAAATCTAACGATAGAGGTAACCCCCGTATCACAATCACTACTAATCAATACCACTGACATTGTTTAACATGAACAATATTTTGACGATAAAGCAAAGAGAGGAAAACGGAAACACAAAAAATACAACAGCCAAACAATAAACAAACAAAGGAAAAGTCTAAATCAAGCACGTACCTTGATTCGACTAAACGAAAGAACGCGAAGAAATGGCCTGCGGATTAACTCCGTAAAATGCCAAACGAAAGAACAACGAACCCTCGAAGCAGCAAAGAAAAACCAGAGAAAACCAGGGAAGACGTAACAAGAATGCGAAGTGACGAAAGTGGTAACAGCACATGCGAAGGCATATATATATATATATATATATATATATATATATATATATGTATAGGTTTTTTTTTAAAAAACTGAATGAATGGCTCTGATACGCCAAGCCACGCTCCATCTAACGTTGAATGGGGGCATGGAACGGGCAGCACAGATCGACGCACCTTTTCGCATCCCATCGTTAGATGAAGACATATGAGAACATGACATGACCCTCCTCGAAAATAGGCGCGATAATCACACCTGAAACGTCACGCTACATCAGTCAAATCAGAGCGTCAAAAGGCCGAACGGTCCGAGCAACGTCAAATAAACCGAGTGGCAAAGGCGGAAAACAACAAACAAGGTATGACTCCCTCCAAGATGCTACTGTATTTAGCAAGATAAATTACTTACAAAAGTCCGCATTGCGTGTACATCATAAAAATAAAACACAATTACATCAACATATATGTGTATGCATTCTAATCCTGAAGCCGACCGGTCCCCATCGAGTCATTGCCGAGGCCTCCTTTTTATTTTGTTTTGCAGAAGACTATCCCAAGACAAGCGACCGGTAGAAGTGCATCCTCCTTGACGGTCGCCCGGTTAAAGGAAACTCTCCCAAATCAAGTGCACAAAGAGGGAGGCCACCCGCAGATTGCCCTCGGATGAACACGTGCAACCAGGGACGGATTTATGTAGAAAGGAGTAGGGGCACATGCCCCAGTGAAATTTGAGACATGTTTCTTATATAATATATACTACACATGTATATTATTCATTATATGTATAAACTTAGAATTTGTGAGTT
Source organism: Astragalus membranaceus (assembly GCA_039519185.1). Taxonomy (NCBI): domain Eukaryota; kingdom Viridiplantae; phylum Streptophyta; class Magnoliopsida; order Fabales; family Fabaceae; genus Astragalus; species Astragalus membranaceus. Next base: position 41,446,563 of record CM076846.1, read on the forward strand.
TGGAAACAACATAACACTTATTGCAAACACACTCAAAATGGGTGTTGGGTATATAGGAAGCATTACTTCCAAGCACCCGAGATGATACTCATGGCAAAGACTTATGATACTAAGAAATTCATTAGTAACAATTCCTAAATTTTTCGGTAACCATTATCAGGGCCGTCCCAAACAATTTGGAGGCTCTGTTCGAATTTTAAAAATGGGGCTCCTAAGATCTAAACATCAAACTAACATCTTGTTCTGGACTCAACCAAGAGGTCCAACTAGCAATACCAGGGGGGTGCGATTAGCGATGAGATATGGATCAGCCCAATCAACTTGGCCCATATCCACTACATGCAAGCCCAATACACTTGGAGGGTTCAGATCGCCTCCACTGATCCGACGGTCCACAACGAACAGCAATTTCCTATAAATTCTGGCTTGCATAGCCATTGACGAGGTACACACTCTTCCCTTGCAAATTCACTAGCTTATCCTCATACTGACTTGAGCGTCGGAGTGGCTTTGCAGGTACCCCCCCCCCCCCCGGCGCTCACTTACCTCCTGGCAGGGCAACAAGAGACCTACCAACAGCAGCCTACCAAAATACTGCTAGGTACAGAACATCTGCCAGGGCAGCAAGAGACCTACCAACAGCAGCCTACCAAAATACTGCTAGGTACAGAACATTGCCGACCACAGTGGGAGATATCTATCTTTCACATCATCACTACTCAAATTTTTCTCTTGCTACTCCATGGCTCCCAGAGGCAGACCCCGGATTCAAAGCATTGCCGTACTGGCATCCCGACCTGAGGATACTCCGGAAGGCAACGTCGTAACCCTACCTAACGAGGGTACCAGTCAGCCTGCCCAGCCTTCGAATGTGAGTCAGCTTTTGGATCTCCCGGCCGATCGCACTCAAGCTATGCTGCATCAGGAAGACCAGGAGAGTGCTAAGGACATGCCCAACCCGGCACCCAGGAGGGCACCTGGTCGGGCGCCAAGACAGCATTAGACAGCGCCCATGAGGGCGCCTGGCACCCATGAGGGCGCCTGGCAGGGCGCCATGGCAACATCGGACAGCGCCTGGCAGGGCGCGAGGGCAACATCAGACAGCGCCCATGAGGGCGCCATGGCAACATCAGACAGCGCCTATGAGGGCGCCCGGTAGGGCGCCGGGGCAACATCAGACAGCGCCCATGAGGGCGCCTGACACCCATGAGGGCGCCTGGCAGGGCGCCGTGGCAACATCAGATAGCGTCCATGAGGGCGCCTGGCAGGGGAACCCTTCCTCCAACAACGGTGACTTCGAGGCACCATCGTTTGATGCGCGTGAGGGGATCCTGCAGCGGGCGTCGACACCCACCGGAGGCACCGCCAGGGATCGCCATCGAGGAGATCCCCCGACCGACGCAGGCATCAAAAGTACATGGACTATGAAGAAGACAACATGGCCTACCAAGAGGAGGCCAAGGTCGGCAGCAAGAAGGATGATCTGGCTTGATTAGGCACAGCAAATGCAACACCCTCGGGGACGACATTAAAGAGAAGATCCATGACACTGGTCCCTACCAGTAACACTTATTCCCAAAGGAAACTTCCCCAAAATCAAAAAAGAGAAAGGGTCCAACTCCATAGGAAGGAGGGGGGCAATGCTAGTTTGAGATCTTACCTACCGGGCAGGGAGGGACTGCTTGGATCGCAGGGGCACGAGTCGACCTACTCAGTTCACGAAGCGGCTATCAAGAGACGTCGCAACCTCTGATGGGTGAGTTAAATTTGGATCGATTCTGATAAACTCCTGTCAGAGACCCTAGATAGGCGAAGCGGCATCGCAAATGTCGCAACCTCTAATGGGTGAGTTAAATTCTGATAGATTCTGGTAAAATCCTGTTAGAGTCCATAAGGCGCGAAGCGGCATATCGAAAAGGTCGCAACCTCTGATGGGTGAGTTAAATTCGGATCGATTCTGATAAACTCCTGTCAGAGTCCCTAGATGGGCGAAGCGGCATCGCAAATGTCGCAACCTCTAATGGGTGAGTTAAATTCGGATAGATTTTGATAAACTCCTGTTAGAGTCCATAAGGCGCGAAGCGGCATATCGAAAAGATCGCAACCTCTGATGGGTGAGTTAAATTCGGATCGATTCTGATAAACTCCTGTCAGAGTTAACATTGCCACGAGGTGATATGAGATTATACATTCAGATGCACAAAACAAGCACGGGCGCCCGAGCCCACCTCGCGCATGCTAGTCATAGGAATGAGAATCAAGCCTGACAAAGACCTCATGATCAAATCAAAGGAGGCTCGACTCAAGAACGACTTCCGGATATAAACAACGAACGTGGCCAATCACTTTGTCGTAGGCAGCATAGAAGAATCTCCACCACCTCATGCTTAAAAAGCAGATCATCATCAGAAGAGGTAAAGACGAAGCCAGGGAAGCCGGCTTCCTCTGAAGGCACGGTATCACTCACCATCTCTCAACCTGCAGGACAGGGGGCTGAACAAGTGGTTACAAGACAGACAGGAAGACATGCCCGAACACCCCCTCCCCTGAGGCGGGGGACGTCAACAAAACAAGACGTGCTCAAACACAAAAAAAAAGCTAGAAATATAAGCTGAAGGACAGCCCAAATCACCTTGGTAGTAATTTAGAAGCGGTAAAACTCGTGGAAATGTCAACGAGGTAATGGTAAGGACAAGAGAAGCAATTCCCCTCGACACCAAGCAAGAAAAGCAGGCTAAGAGACAAGATGAGCAGCAAAAAATAAAGCAAAGTGCCAAGCACACGTCTACACAAGTCGGCACCCAAGAGGGCGCCTAGCAAGGAGGGCGCCTGTAACACCCCATTTTACCCGGTAAAATAATACGAAAATAAGAGTTTATATAAAAAAAACATTCCAACAAACAATGGAGTGCCACACTCGCTTTGTAAAAACAGCAAACAGATTAATTCGCCTATGAAAACAGATACATAACACTTTACTTTTTGGATGAACCAATAAACAACCTTTTAGTCTTCAAAAATAAGTCACTTCATTACTACGCAGCGGATTCGCAACAAAACTCAATTCAAAATAATCGTGGCGTCTTTAACCAACTTAAGACAGCTCAAAAACAACAAAATAACGACTTTAAGTTCCAACAACAAAATAACATAGCAAAACAATCATAATGAAAACATGTGTTCATTCTCCCCGAGTGTTACGTATCAGAGCGATGACACCGACTCGATCAAACGAAGGTAAGCAGCCTTCATTCGTGATTACCTGCACGTTACCAACGGAAGGGTAACATTCAAACAGAAGGGGTGAGATATCAAACCATATAATAGGACATATGAAAAACAGTATATTAGAATCAGGGGATCTAAATTCCCCACTTCACAGCCAACAAACAACTTTGATCAATCACAAGTCATCAACATAATCTTTTAAGGATGCAACATGAATACGACTCGATACTATGCATATGCATGTGGTACCATCGGAGCAGAACTCCCAACGTAAAAATCTGCCAATAAATAGAGCCATCAACAACATAATCTTTCAACGTAATTTGCCAATCCAGGCCAACGTGTAATGCCATGCATGCGACGCGATGATGAATACTCAGGCAGTCAATAACAATAGCTACGTAACAGCACAACAACAACGAGATCTCAACGTTGGCCATAGGCCTACAACATAACACCTGCCAATAAATAGAGGCAATACAACTAGGTGCAACATTATCAACAATTCAACAACGGAGTCAACAATTTAGCAACTTAACAATTTTAACAGTGTAACAACTCAACCAACGGTTAACAACTTCCACAATCAACGATTAATAATTTAACAACTTAACCAACAATTAGCCAACCGTGGGCCTAAATATATATTCAACATCAACAAATCGTTTCAAGCAACAACCATAGAATTCACACTTGGGCAGCCACATTTGGCGCCCTTGGCACCCACTGCGCCCAGCAACAACACAGGGCAGCCACACTTGGCGCCCTTGGCGCCCACTGCGCCCAGAACAACAACAGAGCAGCCACACTTGGCGCCCTTGGCGTCCAGCAACAGAACAGGGCAGCCAACATGGCACCGATGTGCGCCTGCAACATAAGCAACAGGGCAGCCAGACTTGGCGCCCATGGCGCCCAGTGCGCCAGAACAGCAACAGGGCAGGCAGACATTGGCGCCCTTGGCGCCCAATGCGCCAGAACAGTAACAGGGCAGCCATACATTGGCGCCCTTGGCGCCCAATGCGCCAGAACATCAGAGGCAACCACACTTGGCGCCCAGCAACAACAGACACGGCGCCCATGGCGCCCAGCAACATCAGGGGCAGCCACACTTGGCGCCCAGCAACAACAGACACGGTGCCCATGGCGCCCAGCAACATCAGGGGCAGCCACACTTGGCACCCAGCAACAACAGACACGGCGCCCATGGCGCCCAGCAACATCAGGGGCAGCCACACTTGGCGCCCAGCAACAACAGACACGGCGCCCATGGCGCCCAGCAACATCAGGGGCAGCCAAACTTGGCGCCCAGCAACAACAGACACGGCGCCCATGGCGCCCATCAACATCAGGGGCAGCCACACTTGGCGCCCAACAACAACAGGCACGGCGCAAATGGCGCCCAGCAACATCAGGGGCAGCCACACTTGGCGCCCAGCAACAACAACAGGGACAGGGCGCCTAGGGCGCCAGTTTCAGCAGCACGCAACAAACAGGGACAGGGCGCCTAGGGCGCCATCAATCATACCAAATTGTTTTCCTTATGAACATGGCAAGCACAAATATAATTCTAGGGCTAATAACATAGAACACCAATCACACAACAATTGTTCAACAAGGCAACATAAATATATGATCATACATGGTGACAACTTATCAAACCCTAACCCCTACATAAAGCCATTCATAGGACCCATTATAGAGCTAGAACCCCACCCTTACCTTGGATTGAAGTTGAAACTCTCCTTGGTCCTTGCCCTAGCTCTCTTCGCCACTCCCTCTCTATGGCTCTCTCTCAATCCTTATTTTTTTTCTTCTAAATGAGCAAACCCTAAAATAACACCTATTTATAATTTATTTAGTCGTATGGGCTTTCTCATACACTTATGCGACTTTAGCTTCATGGGCCTTCTTTACACACCTTATTTTACTACTCCTAACACCAACAATAGGTCCCACATACGAAAAATATATTTTTACTCTAATATTTTCCTACCACTTAATTTCCTAAATAATTCAATTAAATAATTAATTAAATATTCGGGGCGTTACAACTCTCCCCCACTTAGAATATTTTCGTCCTCGAAAATTTACTTGACTCGAACAACTCGAGATAAGATTCCCGCATCTTGCTTTCCAGCTCCCACATCATGCTTTCTCCGGCAGCTCCCAACCAGACTACTTTCACCAAAGCGATCTCCTTGCCTCTTAGAGTCTTCACCTCATGATCCTCGATTCGTACAGGCATCGTCTCCACAGTGAGATTATCCCGTACTTGCACATCATCCATATGAATTACATGAGATGGATCTGAAATATACTTTTGAAGTTGCAACACATGAAACACATCATGCAAATTCGAAAGATTAGGCGGTAAGGCCACCCTATAAGCAACATTTCCAACTCTTTCCGAAATCTGATACGGACTGATAAAACGAGGCGTGAGCTTCTTAGACTTCAAAGCGCGTCCAACACCGGTCACCGGAGTGACTCGCAAAAACACATGCTCACCTGCTTGAAATTCTAAATCCTTTCTTCGCTTATCATGATAACTTTTTTGTCTACTTTGCGAAGCTTTCATCTTCTCCCGAATCAACTTCACCTTCTCAGTAGTCTCTCGAACAATTTCGGGTCCAAGCACTACACCTTCTCCAGATTCATACCAACATAAAGGAGTCCTACACCTCCGACCATACAACGCTTCAAAAGGTGCCATCCCAATACTAGAATGGTAACTGTTATTATAAGTGAACTCTATCAACGAAAGGTAGGTATCCCACGAACCTCCTTGCTCCAGAACACAAGCTCTCAACAAATCCTCCAACGACTGAATAGTCCTCTCTGACTGACCATCCGTCTGAGGGTGATACGCCGAACTCAATCTCAACTTAGAACCCAACTCCTTTTGCAAACTCTTCCAAAAATCAGACGTAAACCTCGGATCCCTATCCGAAACGACACATAGAGGAACACCATGCAGCTTTACGATCTCTCGGATATAAATCTCTGCCAACTTCGGTACTGGATATGTTATGTTAATAGGAACAAAATGAGCCGACTTCATCAGCCTATCAACAATCACCCAAATCGCATCATGACCTCTTGCGGTATTAGGCAATCCCGTCACAAAGTCCACTGAAATACTATCCCATTTCCATTCTGGAACCTCTAACGGTTGCATCAACCCTGCAGGCTTCTGATGTTCAACCTTCGACTTCTGGCAAGTTAAACATGCATACACAAACTGCGCTACATCACGCTTCATCCCTTGCCACCAAAACAAATTCTTCAAGTCCTGATACATCTTAGTAGCTCCCGGATGAATACTCAACTTACTCCTATGACTCTCTTCAAGAATCGCTTTCTTCATCTCTGCGTCATCAGGAATGCAAATTCTATTACGGAACCTCAACACACCTTGCGCATCCAGCTTGAAATCATTATTCTCAGACTGATCGATTCCAACCATTGAATCCACCAGTTTAACATCCAACTTCTGAGCTTCTCTGATACTGTCCAAAAAGTCATTATTAATCTTTAACATTCCCAACCTGACACTCTGCGGTGTCACTTCACAGACCAAACTCATATCTCTGAACTGCTCAATTACTTCCAACTCCTTAACCATCATTGCTGACATGTGTAAGGTCTTTCGGCTTAACGCATCAGCCACGACATTAGCTTTTCCTGGATGATAATTCAATCCGAAATCATAATCCTTTAATAACTCCAACCACCGTCGTTTCCTCATATTCAATTCCTTCTGATCAAATAAATACCTCAAACTCTTATGGTCACTAAATACTTCAAATCTAGAACCATAAAGATAATGCCTCCAAATTTTTAGCACAAAAACAACCGCAGCAAGCTCTAAGTCATGCGTAGGATAATTCTTTTCATGAGTCCTCAACTGCCTCGACGCATAAGCAACTACCTTTCCATTTTGCTTAAGCACACCTCCTAAACCCATCTTGGAAGCATCACAATACACCACAAAAGACTCTCCCGGATTGGGCCATAGCCGCCAAAGCAGCAGTGATAGCAGCATCATTCCTTCCAGCCATCTTAACTTATCACTACAACACAAAAAATAGTTAGAACCAAATGACAATACTCGATCGTCAATTGACACAATAACTGGACAACTTGGCCGGACAGACCGAAACAGCTTTGATACCACTATGTAGCACCCCATTCTACCCGGTAAAATAATACGAAAATCAGAGTTTATATAAAAAAAAAATTTCCAACAAACAAAGGAGTGCCACACTCGCTTCGTAAAAATAGCAAACAGATTAATTCGCCTGTGAAAACAGATACATAACACTCTACTTTTTGGATGAACCAATAAACAACCTTTTAGTCTTCAAAACTAAGTCACTTCATTACTACGCAGCGGATTCGCAACAAAACTCAATTCAAAATAATCGTGGCGTCTTTAACCAACTTAAGACAGCTCAAAATCAACAAAATAACGACTTTAAGTTCCAACAACAAAATAACATAGCAAAACAATCATACTGAAAACATGTGTTCATTCCCCCTCGAGTGTTACGTATCAGAGCGACGACACCGACTCGATCAAACGAAGGTAAGCAGCCTTCATTCGTGATTACCTGCACGTTACCAACGGAAGGGTAACATTCAAACAGAAGGGGTGAGATATCAAACCATATAATATGACATATGAAAAACAGTTTATTAGAATCAGGGGATCTAAATTCCTCACTTCACAGCCAACAAACAACTTTGATCAATCACAAGTCATCAACATAATCTTTTAAGGATGCAACATGAATACGACTCGATACAATGCATATGCATGTGGTACCATCGGAGCAGAACTCCCAACGTAAAAATATGCCAATAAATAGAGCCATCAACAACATAATCTTTCAACGTAATTTGCCAATCCAGGCCAACGTGTAATGCCATGCATGCGACGCGATGATGAATACTCAGGCAGTCAATAACAATAGCTACGTAACAGCACAACAACAACGGGATCTCAACGTTGGCCATAGGCCTACAACATAACACCTGCCAATAAATAGAGGCAATACAACTAGGTGCAACATTATCAACAATTCAACAACGGAGTCAACAATTTAGCAACTTAACAATTTTAACAGTGTAACAACTCAACCAACGGTTAACAACTTCCACAATCAACGATTAATAATTTAACGACTTAACCAACAATTAGCCAACCGTGGGCCTAAATATATATTCAACATCAACAAATCGTTTCAAGCAACAACCATAGAATTTACACTTGGGCAGCCATATTTGGCGCCCTTGGCGCCCACTGCTCCCAGCAACAACACAGGGCAGCCACACTTGGCGCCCTTGGCGCCAACTGCGCCCAGAACAACAGAACAGGGCAGCAAACATGGCGCCCATGGCGCCCAGTGCGCCAGAACAACGACAGGGCAGCCATACTTGGCGCCCTTGGCGCCCACTGCGCCCAGAACAACAACAGGGCAGCCACACTTGCCGCCCTTGGCGCCCAAGGCGCCCCGCAACAGAACAGGGTAGCAAACATGGCGCCCATGGTGCCCAGTGCGCCAGAACAACGACAGGGCAGCCAGACTTGCCGCCCATGGCGCCCAGTGCGCCAGAAACATCAGCAACAGGGCAGCCAGACTTGGCGCCCATGGCGCCCAGTGCGCCTGCAACATCACCAACAGGGCAGCCAGACTTGGCGCCAATGGCGCCCAGTGCGCCAGAACAGCAACAGGGCAGCCAGACATTGGCGCCCTTGGCGCCCAGTGCAACATCAGTGGCAGACATTGGCACACTTGGCGCCCAACAACAACAGACATGGCGCCCTGCAACATCAGCGGCAGCCATGGAGGCGTTACAACGCCCACATACGAAAAATATATTTTTACTCTAATATTTTCCTACCACTTAATTTCCTAAATAATTCAATTAAATAATTAGTTAAATATTCGAGGCGTTACAGCGCCCATGAGGGCGCCTGCAAGGTAGCAACCAGCGCCCGTGAGGGCGCCTGGCAGGAGCAGGGGGCGCCATGGAGGCGCCTGGCAGAAGCAACCAGCGCCCATTAGGGCGCCTGGCAGGAGGAAGCAGCGCCCAGCAGAGGGGCGCCTGGCAAGGGGCAGTCTGAAAGCCAATCCTTCGCTCGCGTCAGGATGTCTTAGCATCTTCGCACAAGGCGCTCAGGGGGGCACCGACATCAGAATACGCCACCCTAGCTTGGTGCCTAGCAGAAGGATTACACCAAAGGAGGTGTGAATCGCGGTCGCAACGAAGTGATCTCATACGACCCGACAAGACAGACAAAGAACGCTTGGAAAAATTTCTCTTTTTTACTCTAGAGAGTGAAAATGACAAAACACGGTTGTTACAAAGGCAGTCTCCCGCGCAACCTCACAAAATCGGCAAATCGACGAAAATCCTTCAAGCCAAGACCATCGTTCGGAATAATCTCGGCTTGGGGGGAACCTGTTCTGGACTCAACCAAGAGGGTCCAATTAGCAATACCAGGGGGTGCGATTAGCGATGTGATATGGATCATCCCAATCAACTTGGCCCATATCCACTACATGCAAGCCCAATACACTTGGAGGATTCAGATCGCCTCCACTTGGAGGATTCAAGAGACCTACCAACAGCAGCCTACCAAAATACTGCTAGGTACAGAACATCTACCAGGGCAGCAAGAGACCTACCAACAGCAGCCTACCAAAATACTGCTAGGTACAGAACACATCTCATCTCGAAACAAATTTAAGTTTCCTCTCTCCTCTAATCAAAAAATTAGTAGAATGCTTTCGTAAAAAAAAAAGAGAATTTGTGCAACAATTTGTTTTTATAGTGAAATGAGAGGAAATATATAAAAGTATTTGCAAAAATCTACAAAAAGCGTGGCTTAATGGTTCTTAATTTTGCACGTGTCTACAATATGTTGTGTTCAAGTCTTACTTTAGGTTTTTTGCAGAAAATTAAATTAATTTTGTTTTTGACAAAATTAAATTAAAATTTTAAAACATGGATTTGAAATATTAAAATGTATGCAAAGAGGTTCAAACCCGAGTACGATGAGTCACAGCAAACACCGCTGAACTAGTAAAGTTTTTATATAGAGTTTTCAATATTATATATATATATATATATATATATATATATATATATATATATATATAACTAATTTTTTTGAGGGGCGTTAAAAAAATGACTTTGGGCTGACGCCCCGTGCGGTAGCACAAGCCACACAGGCCCATGGCCGGCCGTGACCTTTATACAACACTCAAATGGTTAGTATATACATACTAACCACAATTTTGTGTTTGTGTGGTTAGTATATGCTACTAATAATTATACAACAATCCAATGGTTAGTACATACTAACCACAATTTAATGTTTGTGTGGTTATCGAATTTTTTCATTGATGGAAAAATGACTATTATGCCAATTTAGTAACAATTAGTACTCTAAGTCAGACTCGATACTCATATTTTTGGTGTGTTAAAAATCAATTTGTCCTTCTTTATTGTTTTTTCTTTCTTTTTATAATATTATATAATATTTCACTATTTTTTTTCAAATATTTCACTTTTATATATGCAAAATACAAATATTTGACCTTTACGAAAAATGGGCACAACTTGTTAACCTTATAGTGGTAAAATTAATTAAACATATTAAAAAAACCTACTCAACTTTTTTTTCCAAAAAACTTTTTAGTTTTCATAACTAATATTATATATTTTCAATATTACAAATTTATATTTAAATTGATACTCCCCCCACTGCTTAATATTTCTAGATCCGTCACTGCGTGCAATTCCAGCCCCACTCTCCGCTACGCCTTCAGAAGCAACCCGAGGCTAAGAGACTGGAAGACACCACCACTGTCCTGACCACAGCAAAAGGCTCCTCTTCTAGAACCTCAACCAGAAGAAAGCAATGGACGGGGGGGCGGACGACACGGTGCCCTACCCAAACTGAAGCAGCTGCATAAAGTTGTGGTAAACAAACAACACAACTACATAATATGCCTCTACCTCTGCCCTTTGAGAATTAGAATCATGATTCAATATGACAATTCCATTGATTTCTGAAATAAATAGTCCAAACCCTTTGTATAGCAGCGTAACCACCGGTGGCAAAAGCTCAGTGAAGATTCAATGTAGCAACAGCTTGACAATAAGCACTAATCATTCTCTGCGGATCTGGAATCCTTAACATCTCATCAAACGTATCTCCTTTAATATTATCCCCTCAACGAATCTGATCTCGCCTTCGCAAATTTCCCCAACCTAAACAAAACACAATCACATTCTCATCTCTATCACAACTAAAAATCAATTGTTTTTAATTAATTAATTTGGGGTTAATTAATTTAATTAATTACCTTCATGACTGACATTAGGACACTGAACATCATGACGATGCTCATCAGAAGGTATCACGAAATTCTTTGAAGCTCTCAGCGCAATCTCCACCTTGAAGAAGGAACGTGTTTTCAGGAACAAGAGCAGAATCGAGAGACTAGGGTAGAAGAAATTTGGGGAAAAAGATTCAAGATATAAGACTCACACACAGTGGAGTAGTGAAGAAGGAGATCCGGCAGTGGCTCGCGGCGGCGCAGTGGCTCGCGACGGTAGGTGGAACAGCGACGTCATTTCTTCTTCGCTGCGTTCTTCTCGTTCTTTCTCTGTTCTTCTTCTCGTTTCTTTTCCTGTTCTTCTCTGTAGAATATTCTAGTGGAGTAGGGAAGAAGGAGATCCGGCGGTGGCTCGCGGAGGTAGGTGGAACAACGACGTTCTGCGTTCTTCTCGTTCTCTCTAGTTTCTTTTTTCTGTAGAATATTTGGGTAAAAAAAGGGAGAGGGAAGGGAACTTTTGGTCAAAGTGGGAACACTTCCCGCTAATACCTATACTAACGAAATTTAACGTCATAGGTATAGGAAATTACCTATACCCACAGTTATTTTTCCACAATCTTTCCTCTGAAGCTATACCCACGGTTTTTTTAACTTGTTGTAGGTGTAGGATACCTATACCTACAGTTTTACTTACCATCGCTATAGGCGTCCGTTGGTATATGTCAATTTTCTTGTAGTGCAGGCACATCGAGTTCCCTGAGTATTCCTGCATGAAGACAGAAAGCAGCTGACAAAAGTCCATAACTCCCCCAGATCAAAGACTCCCACCTCGAGTCCTCTGGTATTCCCGTCACACACCAAGTTGCCGACGGGATTACTCAGAGAACTCGAAGAAGGAGATTTGGTCCCAAACATAAAGACAACAATGCGCAACAAAAAATGGCAAAGGAAGCAAGAAAGAAGACCAAGGCACCAACACAAGGAGCCTCACCTCCTATATATATATATATATATATATATATATATATATATATATATATATATATATATATATATATATATATATATATACACACATACACACACAACCCAAAAGCAAGGTCGGTTACAAGACCAACATTTATGAAAGCACAAAAAACGACAGTCAAACTATAAAAACTGATGCGGTCAAAAGTCAAGGGTCAAACAGTCAGAACCATCAAATCAATTACATGTCAACTGAAGGGCTATGATATAGCCGAGCTCAACTTGTTTTGAATGACTTCGCGCTCCGCGCTTGCCGCTCGAAGGGATCTGTTCCCATCCAGACCAGCCGGCATATACATCCGCTCGGCTTCCGAAGGACTTCCGCTGATGACTGAACAATCGACTCAAAACATCTCGCCTCTGCCCCTCCTAGAAAGGAATGAAGCGTGATCAGAGGAATCAGAGGGAAATATCCCTGATTTCCCTCTCATCTGTCTGTAATGGTCAACTCGACCATAATATGTATTTATTATCATTTAATACCCATTGTACTATAAATATACGCCATCTAAGGCCAATAAACGGATCCCACATTCATTTCTCCATTTCAGTACTGTTCTTTAATTACTTTACATGGAGAATAGTACAACTCGTGTTCGGTCTCTTTCTCACCAGAGAAACCGATCGTAACAAAATCCTTTGCCTAAAAATTAACTGTTTGGATAATAAATTCAAAGCATTTATAAAAGTTTGGTAATTTAGCGAGAATTATCGTTAAACTGAAAATTAAGAATTTCAAACACCACCTATTAAGTGAGAATTTGAAATTCTACGCACCTCTCGCAACTAACGTTCTTGCTTTTGCTCATCATTCTCTTCTCCCTCTTGATCTTTGCTCTCATATCTCCATGGCAGAACCCTTACCCGTCTCTCTCTCTCTCTCATTCATGTTCTTCGCTTCTCTCATCCATTTTAATTGGGAAACTTTTCATTCTTTCTTCCTTGATCTCCATATCTTATTTCTAGTACTCTCCATTTTAGTTACATTCATATACTTCTGCTTTATACCTTTGAGCTTTTAAAATTAGAATTTCTGCTTGAGTACTGGTTATACCACGTACATATCGATCGCAATCGACCCGTACGTATGCACAGGTATGTTACTAGTTACTTACATCTCTCGATGATCAGGAAGAGTGGAAGAATAATAACCGCATCTCTTGCAAGATTTGTTGAATAGCTATCGTCAAATCAACCTTGCTTGAATAAGGACGAAACCTCTTTTCTCTACCAACCTCAACCACCGCGCCCTCCTCTTTCATTTAAATTTGTTTTAGATCTAATTAAAAAAAACAGTAGAAGTAATGAAATGAGTTATGCCATGTGATTCGCGAGTGTTCACGTAAGTCGCGTTCGCAATGTTAAGCATTTCCCATCAATTATCAATTCAATTATTATATGGGTAATGTTGTCACTGGTAAAAAGCAAAGAAGACACGACACTTCATTTGGTTAATCTCGTGTTGGTGTTTATGGTTATCTCGGAATAGGCTTATTTTCAAGAATGAGGAACCTAACAGTGATTCTATCATTAGCCATATTAAAAGTTTATCTTGGAGTTGACTCGTTTATAGGGCGAGTTGTAATTCTAATTTATCCATTGTCTCTTGGTGGAACAATCTACTTCATTGCTTAAACAATATGTAATTTGTTGTTTGGGCTTGAGCAGGGACGGATCTAGGTGTTGTTAATTGGGGGCAAATGCCCCCACTTGAAAAATTATTTTGGTTGGGAATATATATAACAAATTTATTTTGCCCCCATAAAAAAATAAAGGTTGCCCCCATAAGATAAATTAAATGTAGAAATTCATAAGACATAAATAAAAAGGAACGTAAATTGGTACTAATTTTATCTTTTTAGCTATGTATTTATAGAAATTTAGGTATTTTAAGGTTTCTTTGTAATGAAATTATGTTCTTTGTAAAGTTTATAATAATTTTTTTAAGAAAATTTTATAGGCTATTTTTTTTGCCCCCACTATTGAAAATTTCTGGATCCGTCCCTGGGCTTGAGCACCCCAAGTGCTCCCACTACAAAAAAACAACGTATTAGCGACGGATTTTTCCCTCGCTAATGCCTGTTTTTCCCTCGCTACTGACTGTTAGCGACGGAATTAGTGACAGACCAATTCCGCCGCTAAACCACTTGTCGAAGTATTGCTTATCGAAAAAAAAATTCAATTATTATATTTAGCGACGGATCCCTTAATGAAGTATTGCTTATCGAAAAAAAAATTCCGTCGCTAAAATCCGTCGCTAATTCAATTAGCGACGGATCCCTTAATGAAGTATTGCTTATCGAAAAAAAAATTCAATTATTTTATTTACCAAATTGCCCATTTACCATTTTACTTTTTTGAGGGCTTATTTGAAAATTTATAATTATTCAATCTCATTTTTTTGGTGGGTACCACTTTCTCACATAATCTGTTAAATTTTTTATCTCACATTTAAAATTCACTTTTTTACTTCTCTCTCACTCTTATCATTCTCAATTTTTTCTCTGTCTCTCGCACCTCTATTCCCTCTCTCTCTCTCTCTCTCTCTCTCTCTCTCTTTCACATTTCATTTTTTTATCTATATATTTAATCAAAATACTAATCATCAACTATCTTTTTTTCAACTATCAAGTATCTATTTAATCAATTCAACCGCTATCAAAAATACCAAACTACTCATGTCTAAAACATCTATCTAAGAAAATAAATAACTAATCAAATTACCAAATTGCCCACTTAGGTCTTGGGTTCGAATCCAGCCCTGGGCATGCAACAATGTTAAATCTCTTGATGGAGAGCTTTGTCGCCCATTGTGGTCCTACCCGGCTCTAGGGATTAGTCTCTGCAGTTGCGCGCAAAGGATACCCGGTTTTATATCGAAAAAACATTACGTATTGTTGATACAATTTCATTATTTTTGATTTCTCACGGGAAATGTAACACATTGTCGATATAATCATTTTTGTATTTGTTTTCATGAATGTCTTTATTTCTTATAAATGGACATTTTTTTTGAGCCGTGAAAGTACTCGATATTGTCGGAAAAATTATTTTTTAGTTGCAACGGGTAAACATTCCATGTTACTGCTATAATTTCATTACTATTAATGTTTTTTGGTGGAACGTTACACATTGTTAAAATAATTATTTTATATTCTGTATTTGAGATACAATGGGAAAATATTACTTGTTAATATAATTTTTCTACTCATAAAATGTATATCGCGACGGTCAGAAATGTCAAATCTAAAATTGTGAAACTTCATTTCTTAATAACCTGAAAAATTTATACAAAGAATATGATGTTACACGTGCGTACGCACGGGTATAGTTCTAGTTATTATATAAAATGACAGTTGTGCACATGTGCTGATAAAATTATTCTTCCAAGTTTAAAAAAGTTCTTTACTATACTTTTATGGGAATTTCTGTTTTTGATTTGTAAAAGTTTTTTTTTTATTTTGGTCAAAAAAAAGAAAATTAATTTCTTTATTAATGTAATGTATTGTTAAACTAACAAAATTATTTTTCGCTAGAAGAAAGCAAAATATTTATGTTGAGATTTTAAATATTACTTAATGCAATATACTTTATGTTGAGATTTTAAAAATTTCTTTATATATATATATATATATATATATATATATATATATATATATATATATAATAAAAATATACCATGAGTTAGATTTGTGCATCCGGATCAAATCAAATCAAACAAATAACCGGCAAGAGTCGGTCCAAGTGGACTCAGATCCCACTCCAAGGTGATTTCGGGTTTGAATATTGGGTGTGGTAAAAACTCTGTTGGGAGGAGAGAACCACACGGGCCGCCAAAGCCGGGTACTCGTGGCCAGGTAAGTTCTTCGGCGTAGATTAGTCATCGGTAAAGTTGGTAAAAACATCAATAACATTGTAAAAAAACAATCACAGAGATAGGTAATATTGTCTATGTTTTACTTTTTTCTTGACTCGATCTTTGTTTTACTTTATTTCCTTCAATTCTACAACTTTTATGAATGATTGAATAGTAACTACTTTTCAGTCTATATTTTCTCCCATCTATCTAAGCCTACATACATTCTCACTCACAAAATCTCTTATAAAATGTCACTATGAAATGAAATATAAAATTTTTCTTCCAAGTTTAAAAAAGTTCTTTACTATACTTTTATGGGAATTTCTGTTTTTGATTTGTAGAAGAATTTTTTTTTATTTTGGTCAAAAAAAAGAAAATTTCTTTATTGTAATGTATTGTTAAACTAGCAACATTATTTTTCGATAGAAAAAACAAAATATTTATGTTGAGATTTCAAATATTAATTAATGCAATATACTTTTTTTGACCAAATTAATGCCATATATATATATATATATAATAAAAATATACCAAGAGTTAGATTTGTGCATCCGGATCAAATCAAGTCAAACAAATAACCAGCAAGAGTTGGTACAAGTGGACTCAGATCCCACCCGATGGTGGTCTCGAGTACGAATATTGGGTGTAGCAAAAACTCTGTTGGGAGGGGAGAACCACACGGGCCGGCAAAGTCGGGTACTGGTGGCCAGACAAGTTCCCCAGCGTAGATTGGTCATCGGCAAAATCGGTAGAAACATCAATAACATGGTAACAAAAAAAAATCACAAATAGGTAATAATATCTTTGTTTTACTTTTTTTTTTTTACTCAATCTATGGTTTACTTTATTTCCTCCCATTCTACAACTTTTATGAATGATTGAATAGTAACTACTTTTCATTCTATATTTTCTCCCATACTATCTAAGTCTACATACATTGTCATACCATCAACACTCTCAGTCACAAAATCTCTTATAAAATGCCACTATGAAATGAAATATAACAACAATCTTATCTCACCACTATCATACTCATCGCAATAATGACACGTTATTCTATTCTCACCACCCTTTTTTTCTTTTCCCTTTGTTGCAGCATTGTTTCACTTTCTCACTCTCTAAACAATGGTTTCAGTGTTGAACTAATCCACCGTGACTCGTCAAAATCACCACTCTACAACTCCACAGAAACCAAATTCCAAAGACTCACCAACGCTATTCATCGTTCCATAAACTATGCAAATTACGTCAACAAAGTTTTACCAACCAAACAAACACCTAAAACAACCTTAATTTCCGATAAAGGTGAATATCTTATGGAGTATTCAATTGGTACTCCACCATTCAAAGTCTATGGTATTTTTGATACCGGAAGTGGTATTGTTTGGCTTCAATGTAAACCTTGTGAAGATTGCTACAACCAAACATCACCTATCTTTGATCCTTCAAAATCATCAACATATAAAAACCTCGCATGTAATTCTAACATGTGTGGATCCGTGGGGGATACTCAATGTTCTAATGATAGTAATTGTGGGTATAATATTCAATATGGTGATGGTTCACTTTCACAAGGTGATCTTAGTGTTGATACTCTTACATTGGACCCCACAAATGGTCCTCGTGTTGCATTTCCTAACACTGTTTTGGGATGTGGACACAAGAATACCGGAACTTTCCAAGATCAAAGTTCAGGTATTATTGGGCTTGGAGGTGGCCCCATTTCTTTTACAACTCAATTGGGTTCTTCTATTGGTGGTAAATTCTCGTACTGTTTGGTTCCATTATTGTCGGATACAAATGTTACCAGTTCACTTAACTTTGGAGATGCTGCTTTGGTTTCTGGTACTGGAGTTGTTTCAACTCCATTAGTTCACACTTCAAACGGGTTTTACTCTTTAACCCTTGAAGGGTTTAGTGTAGGGAAGGAAAGAATAGAGTTTGGATCCAATGGTGGGTTTTCTCGGGGTAATATCATAATTGACTCGGGTACGACGTTGACTCTATTGCCTGCAGACTTGTACTCTAGGTTGGAAGCACTTGTGGCTAAGGTTGTTAAACTTGAGCGTGTTCCAGATCCTTCTGACCAACTGAATCTTTGTTATAGAATCTCTTCACAAGAGGATATACATGTTCCTGTGATTACAACGCATTTTAGTGGTGCAGATGTTGTGTTGAATAGTTTGAACACATTTGTTCTTGTTAAAGAAGGGATTGTGTGTTTCGCTTTTGCATCAGCGCCACCGGAGCTTGGTGCCATATTTGGAAACGTAGCTCAGCAGAACTTGTTGGTTGGTTATGATCTTCAAAAGAAAACCGTGTCTTTTAAACCTACTGATTGTACTAAGCAAAACTAAAGACTGAGTTTCGTTTACTTCATTAATATTCATAAGAGAATTATAATTCTATTGAAATGTATTTCAGCTCTATTATTTCTTTTGAATTGTTTGCATCATTATACTAATTAGAGAATTAATATTTCTGCTTTATTTTTCTAAGTGCTGTTTTGTTTACTAAGCAAAAAAAATCATATATGCATAGACTAGGTTGGTTTTAAACAACTAGTGAAGGAAAAATAGTACAATATTCTTTCTATGAGAACTGCCACGTTAAAAATCTTGCCAGGAAAATTCAATGGAATAAAACCATAGCAAACAGAAAAGGAGTGAAGTTTTCTCCACCTATTTGAAGCATCACTGAAGAATATAATTCTATCATCTGGAGTTTCTCCCCAAGTGCTTATGAATCAATCTACTCCGCTCTGTTATTTGTGATATATCACCTTTTAATAGAGCTTTGCTGTCAGTATTATCTTCAAGATTTCTTCCTTGAATTGTTGGCATTTGAACTTGAAATGAAGAAGGAAGAACCATAGATTGAGAAGATCATAAAGATATTGCAACGTCACCGCATTTAGATAATAGCTGACTTGGGATCTGACTTGATCTAGATCACAAAAATACTTTGTATCTGCAGGGTTAACTTGGGGAACATATATAAAATGATTTATTCATTAGGATAGTCAAAAATAAAATATGCATCTCACTTTGTTCTTAGGAATTCACACAGTTTTAAACAAACGTCAAAATAGTGGGATCAATTGATCAAGACAGTGAACATGCGCCACTAAACAAAATCAATATCATAACTGAATTCTATCAATCCTATAAACAAGCATCATATACTCCATCAATTTCTATTCAAACTAAATTAAATTATCAATAAAATAGTTTGAATACTAAAAGTTGCAAAACAGAACCATGATTAAGTAATTAAGCAAAACTTAATCACATATGCAAAACACCAATTTTGATTAATTAAGCAAAACAAAAATTAAATTTGCAGCGAGAATTAAAGGGATTAAATTGAGAGAGAAAGAATTAAAACCGTAAAAATGGCGACAACTTCAAAAAGGATCATACTGGATGTCAGTCAGTGAAAGGCCAAGAATGGCTACAACTTCAAAATGAGTAGGGCTAAACATGTCACACGGAAGATGGAAGATGTTGGTGGCCGGATGCCAAAACTGAAGGGCCGCAAATATCTCTGCCTCGTTGAAATGGAGATTATAATCACTAAGCTGGATAAGGTCAAAATGCCCTTCTCCTTCCATGGATTCCCTTTGGCTTTAGTCACACACTTCAGCCACTTGCAGTAGACCTCATTTGAAGCCGAAATGTAGCCTTTGATGACTATCTTGAAATCTTTTGGTAGTAAATCACCAAGATTTTCGTCTGCCCTATAGATGGGTGAATCATCCTAAAAAAACAAGAGGGGTTTCCAGGTTATCAACATATGATAGGTGAGAACTCAAAAACGCATGAGTAATTCCATTACGAACAAAAGTCCGAGTAGAGTTACCCTCTTGTGAATCTTGTGTGAAATTGTCTGCGAGGGGTTCATTAATGGTAGAAGAACTCTCTCTAGGGACGAAATTCTGGAAAGTTTGGGTATTTGAAGGAGAAGCCATGAGAATTTTTGGATTCAAGGAATAAGGAAGAAAACGCAGAATTCTTTTGGGATGTGTTCAAAATACCCAAGTAAATGATTGATCCAAAGAATTGATATTTATAAATCTCGGGATTAGCCGTTGATAAAGGCGTACAAGTGTAATTAATACCTTTCTTGGAAATAGCACCGGGGTTTTAGGATGTTGTGTGCGTCATTGAAATGACGGATAACAGCTATATTCCCAATAGTTAGAGGCGACATTTCACCTAATTGACAGATAAAAACTATTAAAATGTTTATTCTCTCTCATATTTAACAAGGCCAAACATTTGGGGGGCATTTGTTACAGCCAAATTTTGGAAAGTTAGCTATAATGACACGTCAACATGACGTTAAAAGCGAATTCAGGAATGGCTAAGAGGAGTAATGCTTGAAGTTAAGGTGGCTGTAAAGTCCTCATATACCCTTGGATGGACTTCAGAAGCCAATCCCGGAAGTTAAAAGAAGATACCCGTGCAAGGTAATATTTTTGAAAGGTACAAAAGAAGCTCTCGAAGAAAGACTCAAAGGAGAAACTTCGAAGACCAGAGCAACGCACAAGAGCAGTTAAGGCAATTGCTTCGGATAAGACCGAACCGACGAAGGCAAGTGTGAAGTATCCAAACGCCAAAGGATATGTGGCATCAGTCATCAGCGATCATTAGTTAGTTTATTTTTATTCGCTTCCAATAAGGACATGTCTGTCATGCAAGCTAGCAGTTAATTTTCTCATAACCCTATAAATAGGAGTTCATACGACGAACTCAAGGCGATTTCATAACATTAAGTAACCCATTACGCCTAACACATCCGACTACACATGATATCTGGTTACAGCAGTGAACAATGTATGTCTGAGCCAACCCCTTTTGTATTTCCAAAGTTATTTCAATTCAATGAAATTTCGTTTCGACAATCGAGTGCTTCATTCTTGTCTCCTTTTTTTAGCAATTTACTTATTTACTCTTTTCACTTAAGGAATTTGTGATGTCCTCTTCCGCTTGGGATTGATTTCCGTGGATTGCTTGAGTTTGTTTTTTTACTTGTCTTTACTTTTTGAAAAACCTCGGTGCGAAGTGGTTGGAGGATTCGCGACGTTCTGGCCTCTTCAAGCGTGATTCCCGTATGTTGTTCAACCGCTTGGTGTCTCAAATTCGATCTATTAATCATCTAGAATCTTTGATTCGTTTTGTTGTGCGAACAAATTCTCCTTCTTCGCCATCACTCGTCTCGGAAAGTACACAAATTGGGGCTAGATGTCATACCCCAATGTTGTCCGGCTTAGGGCAAAACCCTAATTTTCAACCAAAAATAAATAAACCAAGTCTTAGCATTCATCCTAGAGGTTAGGAAGAGCATCATGCTTGCATCTTAGAAGTTTCAGAATGCATTTTAGGTTTAGAAAAGCATTGCATGGCATTTTAGAGCACTTTAGAGCATTTCTAGGGTTTCTAGGGTTTTTCCTAGATCAAAGGGTATTTTGGTAATTTCGCCAAAAAGACTTATTTTCTCATCATGCATGCATTTCTAGAGTTTTAGAGTCATCCAAAGGGTCTCAGGGTCATTGTTAGAGTGGAAATGAAGTTTAGAGCAAAATCAGGGTTTTTGGGACCAAAAGGGCATTTTGGTCATTTCACTAAAATAAATATTTTCTCAGTAAAAAAACCATTATGCATCTCTTGAGGAATTTATGTGAGTCCAAGTGAGTGGAGTTGTGCATTTTTTGTGCATCATTGGAATATTTTTGACATGAAATTCGGTTTTTGAACAAAAGGGCAAAATGGTCATTTCCTTTGGAGTGGGGTCAATAAATCATTTTTGGGATTGGTGAGATCATAAAGTTCAGAGCCCAATCATTGAATCATGGGACATAGCCCAAAATGGCAAGAATTTAGAAGAATTATCTAGAAGGGAATAAGGAATATCCCTTTGAATTTTGAAAGGTCAAGTGTAGTACAATAGTACAAGTTGCAATTCCACTCATTCTCTTTCCTTTTGCTCCGAATTTTCCCTCAATTCCTGCCCACTTTTTTGTGCTTCTTCATGCCCTTGATCCATGTGAGTTGTATTCCTAGCCATTGATTAAAATTCTAGATCAAATCCTAGGCTACAACTTTGTGTACAAAGTCCTAATTGCCCTTAACAATTTTTGTGCCACAAAAAGCTCCTAATTTTCGACCTCTCTAGCTATTCTTCACTCATTTGTGTTTTCTCCTTGTCCCTAATCCTTGTGCATTGCAATCCAAACCATCCATTCAAATTCTATCTCAAATCCTAGTGGTTTGCAAAAGCACAATGTCACAAATATCCTTAAAATGGCCTTCACATAAAAGCCCAAAATTGGAGAGGCTAAATGGGGGACTCTCATTTTTCTAACCTAGATCAGAATACTCTCCATCTATCCCTCTCATCCAAGCCTCCATTCGCCCCTCTCAACCTCCATAGCCATCTCTTACTTCCTTCCTCCATTTCTTCACCAAAAAGCACCCCAAACCTAAAGATAACACAAAATCCTCACTCCATATTCATATATCCTCTTCCTTTCATCTTTGATTCCACATTTACATCATCAAAGGGGCTGATCCTTCAAGGTCACGTGGTTGTTGTTGGTGATTTTTGAAGATTGTTGGTGATTGGTTACTCTTGATCTTCATTTCTACTCTTGTTTAGCTTGGAACTAAGGTATAACCTAAAACCCTTTGCATTTTCATCCACTTTCTTGCATCAAAATCCTTTTTCAACTTATATTTGCATCTCATAATATCATTTAAATGTAGATTAGGGGCTGTTGTGGGTGAGAGTTGGCATCTCACCCACTAAATAAGTTATTCTTGTGACTATGTGTTGATTATGTGTTGTTCTTGTGACTTGCTCTTTGTTCATGCGATTTTCACCAAATAAAAATTTATTTTTCCTTACCTTTTTGCTTCGGCCTAGGGCCTCTCTTGTTGGATAACATGTTTTCTTGCTTGTTTCTTGAGTTTTGATGGAATAAAATTGGTTAAGGTAGTCCTTCATGCTCTAAGGTTTGATAGTGTAGAATTAGGGTTTTTATACTTTTTGTTCCCTCTTGTTTTTATGTTAATAAATGATGAAATGATGATTGTTTGAGTGTGATATACATGTGTAGATCTTAGGGTTTATGTGTGTGTGTCTAATGATGTGATTTGGTTGCAAGAAATTTGTTGAATTTGAGCCTTATTGTGTATATGTATGTTTCGGCCATAAAGCCATTTTTGTGACCAATTTACTTACTCAAATTTGTTGTTTGATCTTGTTTGGTAAATTAATTGTTGTGAATTGTGTTTTTTTTTACTTTTTACCTTTTAGTTTTTACCATTCACTTAAGTGTTACTAAATAGTAAAAAAACATTTTCTTACCCTTTTTTACCTTTCACTTAAAACCCTAAAAAACATTTTACCTTTTACTTTTACCATTTACCTTCACTTAAATAATTCACCACCTTCACTTAAATAAGTTACCATTTCATTAATAATTTACCTTTACTTTTTACCTTTCTTAAATTACAAAAAGACCCAAAACATTTTCTAGTTTACATTTATAACTTTTCAACTTTATAAAATCAACCCAAAAATACTTTTTACCACTTTTTCCTAAGACTCTAAAAACACCAAAACATTTCACCATTTCCTAAGAATAAGGTAACTAAATTTTTACCACTTTTTATGACACACTCTCACACACTTGCACTTAAATAAAACCTTATTCACTCTCTTGCATTCTCATTTGCTTGTATCTCTTGCATACTCTCTTGTTTTAATCTTCATGCCTTTTCATATATTCATATCTCTTGCATATTCATTTGCACTCTCACTTGTTAATACCTCATGCATCCTTACTTGTTTATACTTCTTGCATTCTCACATGTCCATTCATAATTAAATAACCATGCATCCTCACATGTCCATGCATTCTTGTATGCTCATGCATCTTTGTATATACTCATTCTTGCATTCATCCTCACATGTCCATGCATTCATTAATCAAATGCTCATGCATTCTTGTATGCTCATGCATCTTTGTATATACTCATTCTTGCATTCATCCTCACATGTCCATGCATTCTTGTATCAAATGCTCATGCATTCTTGTATGCTCATACATCTTTGTATATACTCATTCTTGCATTCATTCTCAAATGTTCATGCATTTACATGCATTCATGCTTATCTAATCTAGCACATCATAATCACATGCTCATCCATTTAACTTAGACTATTCTATGCCTATGATCAATTGTATTCCTTTGTTCTTGATGCCATTTGAATGTCTTGACTTAATTGTGCACAAACCCTTTTACACAATCATGTGCCCTTATAAGACTACCAACATGTGTAGCATAGAGGCATATGTGCCCCTCTTGAGATTGCTTCCAACTTGTGTAGCAATTCTCCTTCACACACAAACACAATTGTTTTGAGAACTTTGTCTTGCACCTTTGACAATTAAATCTCTTGATTATATTGGCATGCTTAATCTTAGTTGATGATCAACATGTTCATGATTGCTTGATTAGTTGAATATGTTTGAACTTCATTCATTCATTTTGCATTTGGTTTTGGACATAGATTTCGATTGAAAATGATTTATTTTCTAAAAACTCTTTTCCAAACCAATTAATTTTCAAAGCATTTTCAATAAACAAAAATAAGCAAGTAGTGGAGGTCACCCATAACCTTTGTTAGTTTGATCTCTATGAACGCTCTTCAAATTTACATGAGTACTTAGCGATGATTACCCATAACCTTTGTTAGTTTAATCATTCGCTAATGCTCGTCCTACTTCGAAAACCTTTTCGAAAATATAATAAAAACAAGTCGTTACTAATAGTCAATCAGAGCCTTTGTTCGTCTGACTAGAGGTAACAACTCTTTTTGAGTATTTAGCAGTGATTACCCATAGCCTTTGTTAGTTTAATCACTCATTAATGCTCGTCCTATTGCGAAAACTCACCAAAAAGAACAAAACAAAAACCTTTTCAAAACCAAAGGCTTAGAACTACGTCGTCTTTGATTCTCCACCCGGAGATACGTAGGAGCAGGGCCACGCCCCTGTCAAGCGCAAAAATAAACAATTTCCCAAATAGAAAATACAAACACATCTCTTTCATTTCAAAAACCAAAAATCTTATTTTTTTAAAGTAGGGGATTAAGTCGGTCGTACGGCCGGGTTAGTCATCGTTTTTGGATAAGTGAACTGTGGTCCTCCAGAGCCCCAGTGCTCCTTCAGCCCTCAGCGGCACTCCAGACCCCCAGCGGTCCTTCAACACAGATCACACAATCCTAAAACCCCTATATTAAAAAAACACCAAACACACAAACATTTTCTACACAGAAGAACTACGTAGCTTTGAGTTCTCCATCGCACCGGGAGATACGTAGGAGCGGGCCATGTCCCGTCAAGCGTTTTTTTTTCTAAAAAACCGTTTTTCCCCCTTTTTTCATAATAAATAAAGATTTTCATTAAGAGTTTTCCAATAAGAAGTAGAGAGGCAAAATTAAGCATTTTCAAGTCAACACACTAAAACCACACATTTAATTAAATGTTCCCTCTCAGTAGAGAGGACGTGTGGGGTGCTAACACCTTCCCTGCGCGTAACCGACCCCCGAACCCTGTTCTCTAGTTTCGCAAGACCAATCGCTTTCCAAAAAAGGTTTTCCTAATATTTTCCTTAATAAATATTGGTGGCGGCTTCATTGTCTTAGGAAAAGTTGTGAACGAGGAAGGTTCTCCCTCGGGGACTTTTTCGGGCGCAACAGCTGGCGACTCCACTGGGGACTAAAAAAACATTTTTTTCAAAAGTGGGTCAAGCCTAATTAATTAAGCGTGTGGTTTGTGTGATTGATTTGAACATCTTGCTTTGCCTCTATTCTTCTTCCTTTTCATAAGCATGTTGCATCCATATGCATTCTTCTATGTTTGCTTTTGTTTAAAATAATAGATAGTTACTTCTTTGCTTAAATGCTTAGTTTCCTCATGCATATTTCCCCTCTCTTGTCATGTCCCCTTCTTCTTTGCTCGCTTCCTTAAGCAAGTAGTGCATTGTTGTTGGCACCCTAGGCTTGTTTGTATTTGAATGATATTGAACCCTAGAGTAGACAACATGCTATTGTCTGGACTGTTCTGGATTGTCGTTTGCAGGTGGGGTAGTTTTTAAGGAAATGCCCTTCGCACACACACACTTGTACCTTGAGATTATATGATTAGAGAAGGAGACCATAACCCAGGTCTGTTAGGGTATCGTAGGACGAGTGGATTCGAGTAGTGGGAGCCCATCAGGACCTTTGTCCGTTTGGCTACTCGCGAAAGTTTCAATCAGAGTTGTGCTCTTCCATGATACCTTGTACCTAGCAGTTTGCTGCATTTACAAGGAATTTCGTGAAAGAGACTGTGGCTCTGATGACCTTTGTGAGGGTGTGAATAGAGCTACATGAGAAGATTATCCCTAAAATGCCTTAGATCATAGGTTCTACCCCCTTTTAGGTCACAAGGGCTTTCCAAATTGTGTGTTGCATCGTTGCATTCAGTTCAATCAATTTTTCCTTCAAAATTTTTGAAAATCAAAAAAGATATGTTTTTCCTTTTCGCCTATATGAGGTGGCATATAATTTTCAAATCACCACCTGTAAATATCCTCTTTCTGCACAAAAAAAAGGGTATCATTGCATCATTGCATCACTGCATTATCGCATCATTTGCATTGCATAAAATTCCAATTTTGAAAAAAAAAAACCATTCACCTTGCATTCCCTTTCATTACGTAAAGATAAAACAAAAAACAATTATCATCTGCATAGCATAAGCATTTCATTTATAATCATGCAAAAAAATCCTCGTCGAGTTCATCCAAGACGAGGCGTTCATGCATAAGCATTATTTCAAAAAAAAGAGAGACACAGTAGAACTACGCAAGCTTTGATTCCTCATTACAATGGGGATACGTAGGAGCGGGTCATACCCCGTCAAGCACATTTTTCTAAAACCTTTTTTTTTCCAATAAATCATTTGCATCTCCAAATAATTTTCAAAATCATGTTCCAAAACTAAAAAACAAAAAAGAAAATCATTGTGAGTATCATGCATTTCATTGCACAAAAATAATGATGAAAACAAGAAAGCATCTCATTCATGATCATGAATAAAAATCATCATTTAGAAAAAAGCATCATTCCTGCATCTTTCATCATTCAAAAGAAAAAGGGGGCATCAGCGTTTCATATCTTGTATTGCCTATATAAAAAATCATTTTGAGAAGAAGCATCATTCTTGCATCATTCATCATCCAAAGATCCACTGGCATTTCATACTTCGTCTTGCATAAAAAGAAAGCATCAAAAAGAAAAAAAAAACTTTTAGAATAATTACACTTTTCAAGTGAATATGCTTTCATACATTTCATTTTCATCATGTATACATCATAATCCATGCATTGCATACAACAAAAATGTTGTGATGAGAGCCGAGATGTTCTTGCAAAGTAATCTTTCCTTCTTGGAAACGTTTACCCTCACTCATTTGCAAACTCAAGGTGTTCCAAGGCACTCAGTTTTTCACATCAATAGCTCATTTGTATTTCCTTCAAAAAAGGGCATTACATCTCACCCATTCCATGATAAAAGACCGAAACAGTTCATCAAAAAGTTTTCATATCATGTCTTAACCAATGTTAACTCTCTGTGAAGCGTTCTCCTAGTAAGCATGCATGCCAGGTGCAGTTTCTCTTGCTTGAGTCAGTCAATTTCCTTCATTTATCATCATTCCCCATCCAAGTCTAACCCCACCCCGTCCACCCATAAAGTGCATATTCTCCCCATCAGTGCGTATTTGACTTTGGTTCATTCTAATACTTTAAGTCCTCCATGCTGGGGCAAGTCTGTGATCATTAATTCCCCTTGATTAATATCATTTTCCTTCAGTACAAGTCTCTCAAAAAAAAATAATAATATAATAAACAGGAAAACGAGTTCGCTAGGTTGAAAACCCGCAAAGGGCGGCCTAGGCAAAAAGGAGCGCCCGGTGGACTGAAAACTCGCAAAGAGCGGTCCAGGCAAAAATTAGGGCACAAAAAAGGAAAAAGAGCAAACACATGAAGATAGATAAATTATTGTTCTAAAGTTAAGTCTTATAGAAATAAGCAATCGGGATTTGAAATGAAGTTTGGCCATCTCCTCAAAAACCCCAAAATCCCAGAAAGTCCCTTTCCTACCCACCTTAAGCCAAGAAAATCCCAAAGAGAAAAACAAAATCCTCTCCTACCCACCGTAAAAAAAAAAAAAGAGCCAAAAATCCAAAAATCACCCTAGACAAGGATCACCTCAAATATCAAAAAACAGGGCATCACCTTTTACCAGCTCACCCGAGTCAAAGAATGAAAAGAGCCAAATAAAAAAGAGACCAAGAAAAAAGGAGAAAATCAAAAAGGGATTCAAAAATGAAAACCCCAAAACAAGAGAAACAAAAGAAATATCAGTGGTGAGCTGGTACATGTTGCCACAAAACACAAGAGATCCTTGTCTCAATAAACCTTCAAACACTTCATCATTCCCATACACCCCCCTTCCATAAACCGTAAACACTTTCCTTTGACCTCGACATCCCGCCCCTCACAAACCCTTAGCCAGGAATAAAATTTCCAAACACCCTATCAAGCCATTTAACCCTCATAGACCATTAACCGTCAAATCAATGCCGAATAAAAATCATCCTCCCATCAACCTCAAACACTTCGATAAGCCCGATTACCCCTCCTCCACGAAACACCACAATCCTGAAATGTCCAGTCCGATCAATGACCGGTTGCTTTCGTTTTCTCATGTTTTAATCTTAGGACAACTAAGTTTATCTGTCTACAATGTGTTTGCTCAAAAAAAAAAAAAACAAACGATCAGAAAAAAGAAAGATGATCAAGAAAAAAACAAGTCCTCGGGAAAAAGAAATGAGGGAGAAAAAACAAACAGTCAGAAAAAAGAAAGCTGACAAAATGAAAGAGGGACCTGCACTCCAAAACAGCTTCAAACTGCATTAAAACAAGGTTTAGTGATCACCAAGTGAGGCTTCTTTCACACCAAAAGTCAAGACATCAGTAGAGAACCAAATATTTGCACTGAGAACGTCACTCAGATTCAAAGTTGGGGCATTCTCTTCACCACCCACCCACCCTGGTCTTGGGAAAGTCTGTTCAAATGCCCATCCCATGTCACTCCAATTGTCAATACTTCCAAAGTGAGGGCAAGTACATTCCCATTCCTTCACCTCATTCATTCCCATAAAAAACCTCACCGGGGCAATCTCTCAAACAAAGCCTTGTTATTCTAACTGGGGCAGCTTTGTCCTTGTTATGACTGGGGCAACATCAAACTTTGTGGGGTGAGACAAAATCTCTTTTGCACCTTTCATTTCAAAAGCCGAAGCATTCCCAATTCATCATCTTCTACACCCCTAGTTGTCGTCAACACTAGACAGGGGCAAGTTATTCATTCGTCAAAGACATGAATTGGGGCAATCTTGTATCTCTTGATCCCTCATAAGCTTCGGCAATAACCATGTCTGTCATTTCTTCACTTGCCATAAATATCCATACCCTAAACCAATTCCAAGTTAACTGACTCAGTCATTCACATTTGCACTCCTATGCATGCTTACTAGGCAATGCTTCAAAGAGAGAGAATACAAGTTAGTCATGCGATATCTCAGATTCAGTCGTCATTGGAAGGAAGAGAAAACAAGTGAGCTTGTTTGTAAATAAACACCTTGAGAACACCAGAGTTTTAAGCAAAACTAGTTTTTTTCAAAAAGAATGATCCAGATTCACCTCCACTTTTGTTTTGCATCCAAAGTCTCGCGTCTCATCATCTCAAAAATGTTTAATCATGCATATCGTATTTTTCGCCTCATGCATTTGGGCGTTCCTTTTTGTTCATCATAGTGTCTCATTTGCATCGTGCCAACATCATCATTTTATGGAAGGCAACAAAAAAAAGAAGCAGCGGATAAAAGCGAAAATCTTCCATCTCATTCCATCAAGCATCAAAGCATTACATCATAAAAGCAAAAACACGTCATCCCATGTCATAACATTTGCATCCAAGCATTTCATTCACATCATATTCACATTTGCATTCGCATTTCATGCATGTCATCCAAAATGCCTGTGTTTCCCAATCAATCATCTCATATCATTACACTATGCATCATAACGTTAGCATCCAAACATTTCATTTGCATTCGCATTTCATGCATTCATCCAAAATGCCTATGTTTCCCAATCAACTATTTCATATCATGCATCAAAGTATTGCATTTGCATCCTCACATAGCAAAAAGAGCAAAAGAAAAAACAAACAGTCAAAAAAAAAGCTGACAAAAGAAACGAAGAATCAAGAATAGCATCCCATTGCATTCATCATTCCACTAAATCATCACATCGCATGCACTCACATTGCATGTACATGCATAACATGCCCTTGCATAACATGCACTCATACTCCATGCACTATTCCTTGCATCAACTGACGTATGCAGGTACCTCAATCCAGTGCGGCAGCATTGGTCATTTCAATCAATCAATCAACAGGATTCGTGAATCCCTTCAGGACCCAAGTGTCCCTTCAAAAGCAGACTTCACCTCGTATTCGAGCTGCGGGTAAGTCCTTCAGACCCCAAGTGGTCCTTCAGACTAGTTGTGTCAAGCCTAAGACATAGCGGACGTCCTTCATGGTCAACATATCAGTTCCGGAGCTGATCTTGACCCATTATGGCCGCTCGAAAGGCCCCCTCAGACCGTTTTGCTAGTACCATAGCTAGTAGCGCTCCTTCAGACCACGATGGTCCTTCAATTAAGGCCTAGGCAGCCTTCCAGACCCTGAGTGGTCCTTCAGAGCCTTAGTGCTCCTTCAGACCCTAAGCGGTCCTTCAGAGCCTTAGTGCTCCTTCAGACCCTGAGCGGTCCTTCAGAGCCTTAGTGCTCCTTCAGACCCTGAGTGGTCCTTCAGAGCCTTAGTTCTCCTTCAGACCCTGAGTGGTCCTTCATTTTCTCTTTCGGTTAATGCACCAAGTGTTAACCATTCCCTATTTGTTCTCAAGCCCATCAAAAAAAAATAGAAAAAGAAAAGAGGAAAATTCGGGTTTCCCTAAGCAGACAAAATCGGTATAATTTCTGAATTCTTTATTTCTATTTTGCCTCGAAATATGTCCTGCGCAATTCATATTTCTTGTCAAAATCCAAATAAAGAGGGGCAGCTGTCATACCCCAATGTTGTCCGGCTTAGGGCAAAACCCTAATTTTCAACCAAAAATAAATAAACCAAGTCTTAGCATTCATCCTAGAGGTTAGGAAGAGCATCATGCTTGCATCTTAGAAGTTTCAGAATGCATTTTAGGTTTAGAAAAGCATTGCATGGCATTTTAGAGCACTTTAGAGCATTTCTAGGGTTTCTAGGGTTTTTCCTAGATCAAAGGGTATTTTGGTAATTTCGCCAAAAAGACTTATTTTCTCATCATGCATGCATTTCTAGAGTTTTAGAGTCATCCAAAGGGTCTCAGGGTCATTGTTAGAGTGGAAATGAAGTTTAGAGCAAAATCAAGGTTTTTGGGACCAAAAGGGCATTTTGGTCATTTCACTAAAATAAATATTTTCTCAGTAAAAAAACCATTATGCATCTCTTGAGGAATTTATGTGAGTCCAAGTGAGTGGAGTTGTGCATTTTTTGTGCATCATTGGAATATTTTTGACATGAAATTCGGTTTTTGAACAAAAGGGCAAAATGGTCATTTCCTTTGGAGTGGGGTCAATAAATCATTTTTGGGATTGGTGAGATCATAAAGTTCAGAGCCCAATCATTGAATCATGGGACATAGCCCAAAATGGCAAGAATTTAGAAGAATTATCTAGAAGGGAATAAGGAATATCCCTTTGAATTTTGAAAGGTCAAGTGTAGTACAATAGTACAAGTTGCAATTCCACTCATTCTCTTTCCTTTTGCTCCGAATTTTCCCTCAATTCCTGCCCACTTTTTTGTGCTTCTTCATGCCCTTGATCCATGTGAGTTGTATTCCTAGCCATTGATTAAAATTCTAGATCAAATCCTAGGCTACAACTTTGTGTACAAAGTCCTAATTGCCCTTAACAATTTTTGTGCCACAAAAAGCTCCTAATTTTCGACCTCTCTAGCTATTCTTCACTGTCATACCCTAATTTTGTCCGCCTAGGTCGAAACCCTAATTTTCAAACAAAAAATAAGTAAGTTAAGGTTTAGCATTCATTCATAATGTCATGAATACCATCATTCATGCATTTCAAAGTTTTGAAAGTCATCTTAGGATTAGGGATGCATTGCATTGCCTTTTATAGCATTTTCAGAGTTTTTCAAGACCAAGGGCATTTTGGTCATTTTCGAAAAATGAGACATTTCTCAGCAAAAAAATCATTTCTTGCATACATTTTAGATTTTAGGGCCATTTTAGAGTTTTGAAGTAATTCTTGAAAAGAAAATGCATTTTGAACAAGGATTAGGGTTCTAATGATCAAAAGGGCATTTTGGTCATTTTTCGCAAGAGATGATTTTCTCGCCAAAAATGCACATCATCAAAAAGTACATTTTTATTCTATCAAGGATAATTTTTGTACAATTTTTTAGGAGGAAAACCCTAGTCAAAATAATTAAAAATGTATTTTTTCTTTTTTAGTGCATAGAAAAATAAAAAGGGACCATTAAATATTCCTCAATTTTTAAGTGACAATTTTTATTGTCATAGGTGACTAGAGGGAATATTTTATGTTGCCCAAAAGCATGTGACACATTTTCAATAGTTGCATTCCCATTATTTCCCATGCCCAAAAATTTCAATTTCAAAAACAAAAAAGGAAGTGTCTTCAATAAGACAAAATACCAAAAAAACAAGTTTTTTTTTCTCCTTATCCCCCCACCTACGAATTCTCTCTCTCTCTCTCCAATTTCTTCCACACTCTTCCATTATACCCTCTTTGGTAAATTACTCCACTCACTTACACTAACCTATTCATAAGAAAACCCAAAGTTCCCTCTTTGGTAACAATTCTCCCCCAAAATGCCCTTAACCCTACTTCACATAAAATATCTCTTCTAAAATAAGAAATTCATTTTTCTTTTCCTTTTTCTTTCCTCTAAATTTCGCCCCCCACTCTCCATATCTCTCACATTTTTGTGTTTCTTCAACACCCTCAATCCATGTGATGATGCATCTCCACCCTCCATTCAAAATCAAAACTCAATCCTAGAGCACATCAAAATCACAAAGACTAAACTACCCTTAGACCTAATTTCATCCTATAAATACTCCCTCATTCCCACACCTAAAGCCTCTTCTCTTTTTGCTCATTCTCTCCTACACAAAAACCCTAGCACACCTCCTCTCCCTCTCCTTCCCTCATCAAGGTCGTAGCCCCTTCCTCCCCTCTTCCACATATTCCCTTCAAAAATCAACCACCAAATCCTCCATTTCTTGTTAGATCACCATCTTTCCTTCCATTCTCTTCAAGGTTGCATCATCAAATTGCTAAGAGCTAGTGATTTTTGAGCTTATCATCTCCTTCTTCATTTCATTGTAGTTTTGAGGTAATCCTTGAAGCTTTGCACCTCATATTTAATTTTCTTGCATAATTCCTCCTCTACTCCAAACTCCTTCTTGATTGTTGTTTGCTTTGAGAATCCATTTCAAACATTTTGACAAAGACTTAGGGAGCTTTGGGTGTTTGAGATGGGTCCTTGGCCTTGAAGGAGTTGTTCTTCTACTTGAATAATCTCCCTTGCATCTTTACATATTTTTGCACTAGATTTCATACACAAATTTGTTGTTTAAGCATTTCGCATATCATGAAAAATTAGGGTTGATGTGATTTTGTTGCACTTCTTTGCTTAATCATATAAATCCTTGCAAAAAATAGATCTATATTTCTTTGTGTTAATTTTGGTGTTTTCTTTATTAAATAAAATGTGGATCTATGTTTCCCTTGGTTCACATGCTTATAGATCTAAAAATATTTTCAAGTTCATTTTGTTGTTGTTCTTTGTTTGGTGATGTTTAATCTTGTTACTAGTATTTCATCTTAGTGTTAAATGTTACCTTTGTTGTTTGATGATTTAGCAATATGATTCCCACTAGTGTCTAGTGCACCTTAACCTAAGTGGTGAAGATTGCTAGAAATGACTCAATTTAGTTTATGTGTCCATTCATTTTTGTGTCTTAGTTTGCTTGTTGTAAATTGTTGATGATAGGCAAATTGATTCCCACTAGTGCCTAGTGCACTTTTCTCAAAGTGAGAGGATTGCTCTAGTTGATTCAACTTATTTGTTGTGTTTAGTTAATCTTTGCATTTTAGTTTGCTTGTTGCTCATTGTTGATGATAGGCAAGTTGATTCTCACTAGTGCCTAGTGCACTTTTCTCAAAGTGAGAGGATTGCTCTATATGATTCAACTTGGTTTTAGTGTTTATTTACTTTTTACCTTTTTACTTTACCATTCATTAACTTTTTACCAAAACATAAAAATATTTTACTACTTTGGTTTTAACCACTCACTTACTTTTTACTTTACCATCTCATTAAATAATTACCATTTACCTCATGCATTTTTACTTTACTTTTCACTAACTTCTTACTTAAAGTTTTACAACTTATCAACTTGCAAAAAGACCCAAAACATTTTCTAGTTTACATTTATAACTTTTCAACTTTATAAAATCAACCCAAAAATACTTTTACCACTTTTTCCTAAGACTCTAAAAACACCAAAACATTTCACCATTTCCTAAGAATAAGGTAACTAAATTTTTACCACTTTTTATGACATACTCTCACACACTTGCACTTAAATAAAACCTTATTCACTCTCTTGCATTCTCATTTGCTTGTATCTCTTGCATACTCTCTTGTTTTAATCTCCATGCCTTTTCATATATTCATATCTCTTGCATATTCATTTGCACTCTCATGCATCCTTACTTGTTTATACTTCTTGCATCCTCACCTGTCCATGCATTCATTAATCAAATGCTCATGCATTCTTGTACGCTCATGCATCTTTGTATATACTCATTCTTGCGTTCATCCTCACATGTCCATGCATTCATTAATCAAATGCTCATGCATTCTTGTACGCTCATGCATCTTTGTATATACTCATTCTTGCATTCATTCTTAAATGTTCATGCATTCATTAATATCATGTCTTGCATTCAATAACCAAATGATCATGCATTCATGCCATGTCAATTACTTCAAAATCAAACAAAATTGCATTCAATAACGCTCATTCATTCCTTGCCTAATCATGCATCATCGCTCACATGTTCATTCACCTAACCGAGAATACTCTATGCCTATGATCAATTGTATTCCTTTGTTCTTGATGCCATTTGAATGTCTTGACTTAATTGTGCACAAACCCTTTTACACAATCATGTGCCCTTATAAGACTACCAACATGTGTAGCATAGAGGCATATGTGCCCCTCTTGAGATTGCTTCCAACGTGTGTAGCAATTCTCCTTCACACATAAATACAATTGTTTTGAGAACTTTGTCTTGCATCTTGGACAATTAAATCTCTTGATTATATTGGCATGCTTAATCTTAATTGATGATCAACATGTTTATGATTGCTTGATTAGTTGAATATGTTTGAATTTCATTCATTCATTTTGCATTTGGTTTTGGACATAGAGTTCGATTAAAAATGATTTACTTATTTTCTAAAACTCTTTTCCAAACCAATTAATTTTCAAAGCATTTTCAATAAACAAAAATAAGCGAATAGTGGAGGTCACCCATAACCTTTGTTAGTTTGATCTCTATGAACGCTCTTCAATTTCACATGAGTACTTAGCAATGATTACCCATAACCTTTGTTAGTTTAATCATTCGCTAACGCTCGCCCTACTTCTAAAACCTTTTCAAAAAAACATTTTTACAAGAACTACGTTGCTTTGATTCCCACTTGGGATACGTAGGAGCGAGACATGTTCTCGTCAAGCGCATCAAAAAAATCTTCACTTTCACAACAATAAAAAACCTCCATTTTCAAAACAAACAAAAAATGTTTTCAAACCCATTGTTGTTAGTAGCTAATCAGAACCGTAGTTCGTCTAGCTATTGACATCGATGTCCTTTCTCCAAAAAGAACGATAAGCGATGACCACCCATAGCCTTTGCTAGTTTGGTCATCAAACAAATCAATCCTTTTCAAAAAAGGCTTTCAAAAAGAAAATAAAAACAAGTTGTTACTAACGGTCACCCAGAACCTTAGTTCGTTTGACTAGCGGTAGCGACTCCTTTTGAGTACTTAGCGGTGATTACCCATAGCCTTAGCTAGTTTAATCACTCGCTAGTACTCGTCCTATTTCGAAAACTCACCTAAAAAGTTAAAAAACAAAAACCAAGGCAGAACTACGTAGCTCTGAGTTCTCCATTGTATCGGGAGATACGTAGGAGCGGGTCGTTACCCCCGTCGAGCTCTTTTCTAAAAAAACTCTCTTTTTCCCCCTCTTTACATAAGTTTTCCATTAATTTCCCATCCATCTTCCAATAAGAATAAAATAGGCAAATCTAGGTGTTCTTCAAATCAAACATTAAAACCACACAATTTAATTAGAGGTTCCCTTTCAGTAGAAAGGAGGAATGGGGTGCTAATACCTTCCCCATTCCTAACCGACCCCCGAACCCATATCTCTAGTTTTCAAAAGACCACCCGCCTTGTAAAAAAGACCTTTTTTCAATGTTTTGGTCTAAAAACTAAAATATTGGTGGCGGCTTCACAATTTTCTACGTTGTACATTGAAGAACCCTAAACGGGATTTTTCGGGGTACAACAGCTGGCGACTTCACTGGGGACCTTTTTTAAAAAAAGGACGAGGGTCAAGCCTAACTAACTAAAACGTGTGGTTCAATGTGTTGCGATTTGATTAATATCCTGTTTGCCTTTCTTTCTTATAATTAATTGTAAGCATAGGTATTTGTCTTCTTCTACTCCTCTTCTTTTATTTGCTTATGTTCATGCATTTCCCCATATTCTCTCATGTCCCCTCTTCTTGGCTCCTCTTCTAAAGGTAAGCAATATTCTTGTTTATAGATATCTTAGGAATGAAACCCTAGGGTAGATAACTTGATATTGATTGCTGTTTTCTGGACTGGTCTGGTTTTCATTTGCAGGTGGGGTAGCGCTAGGGAAAATGCCCTTGACACACACTACACATGCACCTTGTGATTACATACTTTGAGTGGGACCATAACCCAGGTCTGCAAAAACTTAGGAGAGTGGATTCGAGTAGTGAGAGCCCATCAGGACCTTTGTCCGTTTGGCTACTTGCGAAAGTTTCAACCAGAGTTGTGCTCTTTCATGATGCCTCACACCTAGCAGTTTGCTGCATTTGTGGGGAATTTTGTGAAAGAGACTGTGGCTCTGGTGGCCTTGTGGGGGAGTGAATAGAGCCATGTGGAAGGATTACCCCATAGATTGCCCTAGATCGTAGGTCTCACTTCTTTTTAGGTCACAAGGGCTTTTCCAAATTGTGTGTTGCATTATCACATTTAGCTAAGTTCTTTTCTTTCAATGATTTTCGAAAAAAAAAAAAGGAAAGGGTTGCCATCGTAGACTTCTCTTTTGCCGGTCCGTACGAAATAACATATGGCCCACTTCATTTTCAAAAAAGAAAGAAAGAAAGAGTTACCGCTGTAGCCTTTCTCATACCGGTCCATATGAAATGACGTACGGTCCTCATTTTCAAAAAATAAATGATATATTTCCCTTCATCAAATAAACCAGCGCGTGAGGCGGCACGTAGCGTGGCTCCTCAATTTTTGAACTTCCGTCCATATGCATCGCCTTTTATTTTATTTTTTTTCCACGCGCATCATTCACATCATAGTCGCATCATGCCGCATTCATTTACTTGCATCCATATAACATCTCATTTGCATTTGCTTCCCGGGGATCACCGAACAACGTACCGTCTTGTCATAGGTGCATCAGAATGGAATCAAATAGCAAGGCTTCACTTGCTTCTCGCTTCCCAGTTTTGAAGAAGGCTGATTTGCTATTTCGATTCCTCGTTTACTTCACTTCCTAAATCAAAAAAGAAAAAGTTTATGCGCTTATGACAAGATAAGGCATCCCGTGGTTCCCGGCATCAAGCAAACTTTGTCCATGCATCCATTCATGCATTTTTCTTGATTCTTATGCAATAAATGTCAAAACAAACATAAAATCATACATTATCATTTCATGCGCATACATTTGTATCTCGTTCATACTCATTCATTTGCATACTTACATCATGCATTACATAAAACAATATTTTGAAAAAAAACATACATATATCCTGCATCCTGCATCATTGCATCACTGCATCATTGCATCATTGCATCATTATATCATTGCGTCATTTGCATTAAATAAATTTCCAATTTTGAAAGAATCATTCATCCTGCATTTCATTTCATTGCATAAAAATGAAAAAACAATTATCATTTGCATAGCATAAGCATTCATAAGCATTATTTAGGGACCCAGTAGAACTACGTAAGCTTTGATTCCTCATTACAATGGGGATACGTAGGAACGGGTCATACCCCGTCAAGCACATTTTTCTAAAACCCCTTTTTTCCAGTAAATCATTTGCATCTCCAAATAATTTTCAAAATCATGTTCCAAAACTAAAAATCAAAAAATTGAAGAGTTTCCAATGCATGCATCTTCTCTAAACAAAGAAAAAATAGAAAAGCTCTTCATGTAAAAGCTCAATGAGCAAAAGTGCACCTTCGAATGACGAAGGGTAATATCTCAAATTTGTGTGTGCACTACAAATTTGAGATGTTACTCCACGATATCGGGGCACTTTGACCCTATCAAGTGAGGTTTGTTTTCAAATAAGAGAATAAGTTTGAGTTAACCAAATGTCGAAGCATTTCAGTATATTGCGTGAAGTATTGAGTCAGGATCCACTCAATGTTTCATGCAAGTTACTCAGAGTAACGACAATTGGTTGCCTCACGCCATCATTTTTTTTTAAAAAAAAGAAGATTTTGAAAGAAGAAAAGAAGAAAGGGTTACCGTTGTAGCCTTTCTCTTACTGATTCATACGGAATAACGTAAGGCCCGCATTTTCCAAAAAAAAAAAGAGCTTGAATTATTGGCAATAAAAACCCTCTCATTTATCCTGCATACACGTAGAGCATCATCATCATACATAAAACAAAATTTTCAAGAAAAAAAGGGCAAAAAGCAAAACTTTCAAAAAATCATCATAGTCTTTTCTTTTACCAGGCTACATGAGGTGATGTTCCCAAAATTTCAGTCACCAAACTCGAAAAAATGCTTTCATCTTATTTTTCATATGCATGTCAAGTCGCATTATTGCCGTCATTTTCATATGAAGACATCATTTGCATGGCATAAAACAAAAACTTGATAAAATTCATACATGCATTTTTCCCAATCTCATTTAGGTTTGTCAGGAGTGCATTCTCCGCACGTGTGCATTTCCATTCACAAAGGCTTTTTCCCCTAATTTTCTCAAAAGATCCAAAAATCGTGTCTTATTAGAAGCGCGTCTCATGCATTATTGTTGTCCTTTTTCACACATCATGAAAAAAATAATACATTAACCTCTCACCTTGCATGCATTTCCATTTAATAAAAATCATGTCTTTCCACGCATTTTTTTTAATAAAAAAAATCATTGTGAGTATCATGCATTTCATTGCATAAAAAAAATGAAAACAAGAAAGCATCTCATTCATAATCATGAACAAAAGTCATCATCAAATTTATTCAAAATGTAACATTCATGCATCATTTCATTAACCTCATCACTTTAGTTCAAATACGTCATTCCTCCATAAATGCATCTTTCAAAAAAGGGAAGGGGCATTGGCATTTCATACTTTGCCTTGCCTCTAAAAAAAAATCATCATTTAGAAAAAAGCATCACTCCTGCATCTTTCATCATTCAAAAGAAAAAAGGGGCATCGGCATTTCATATCTTGTCTTGCCTCTATAAAGATCATCATTCTTGCATCATTCATTATCCAAAGATGCATCCGCATTTCATATCTCGTCTTGCATAAAAAGAAAACATCAAAAAGAAAATACTTTTAGAATAACCACACTTTTCAAGTTCATCCATGCATGGCATACAACAAAAATGTTGTGATGAGAGACGAGATGTTCTTGCAAAGTAATCTTTCTTTTTTGGAAAAGTTTACCCTCACTCATTTGCAAACTCAAGGTGTTCCAAAGCACTCAGTTTTTCACATCAGTAGCTCATTTGAATTTCCTTCAAAAAAAAAACATTACATCTCATCCATTCCATGATAAAAGACCGAAACAGTTCATCAAGAAAGTTTTTATATCATGTTTTAACCAATGTTAACTCTCTGTGAAGCGTTCTTCTAGTAAGCATGCATGCCAGGTGCAGTTTCTCTTGTTTGAGTCAGTCAGTTTCCTTCCTTGTCATCATCACCATCCAAGTCTAACCCCGCCCCGTCCACCCATAAAGCGTTCCCCTATCAGTGCATACTTGACTTTTTGGTTCATTTTAACACTTTAAGGCCTCCATGCTGGGGCAAGTCTGTGATCACTAAGTTTCCTTGTCGATGTCATATACCTTGAGTGCAAGTCTTCCAAAAATAATATAATAAACAAGAAAATAAGCTCGCTAGGTTGAAAACCCGCAAAGGGCGGCCTAGGCAAAAAAAAAGGGCGCCCGGTGGATTGAAAACTCGCAAAGAGCGGTCCAGGCAA
Source organism: Astragalus membranaceus (assembly GCA_039519185.1). Lineage (NCBI taxonomy): Eukaryota > Viridiplantae > Streptophyta > Magnoliopsida > Fabales > Fabaceae > Astragalus > Astragalus membranaceus. Next base: position 41,487,816 of record CM076846.1, read on the forward strand.
AAGTTAGGGCATAAAAAAAAAATGCAAAGAAAAGTGCAAGCACATGAAGGTAGATAAATCATTGTTCCAAAGTGAAGTCTTACAAAAATAAGCAATCGGGATTTGAAATGAAGTTTGGCCATACCCTCAAAAACCCAAAATCCCAGAAAATCCCTTTCCTACCCACCTTAAGCCAAGAAAATCCCAAAGAGAAAAACAAAATCCTCTCCTACCCACCGTAAGCAAAAAAAAAGCCAAAAATCCAAAAGTTACCTTAGACAAGGATCATCAAAAAAAACAGTGCATCGTTCTTTATCAGTTCAACCAAGCTCAAAAAAAAAAAAAAAAAAAAATTTCAAAAATGAAAACCCCAAAAACAAGAGATACAAAAGAAATATCAGTGGTGAGTTGATACGTGTTACCACAAAACCCAAGAGATCCTTGTCTCAATAAACCTTCAAACACTTCATCATTCCCATACACCCCCTTCCATAAACCGCAAACACTTTCCTTTGACCTCGACGTCCCGCCCCTCACAAACCCTTAGCCAGGAATAAAATTTCCAAACACCCTATCAAGCCATTTAACCCTCATAGACCATTAACCGTCAAATCAATGCCGAATAAAGAATCATCCTCCCATCAACCTCAAACACTTCGATAAGCCCAATTATCCCTCCTCCACGAAACACCACAATCCTGAAATGTCCAATCCGATCAATGACCGGTTGCTTTCGTTTTCTCATGTTTTAATCTTAGGACAACTAAGTTTATCTGTCTACAATGTGTTTGCTCAAAAAAAAAAAAAAACAAACAATCAGAAAAAAGAAAGCTGATCAAAAAAAAACAAACCCTCGGAAAAAAGAAGTGAGGGAGCAAAAACAAACAGTCGGAAAAAAGAAAGCTGACAAAATAAAAGAGGGACCTGCACTCTAAAACAGCGTCAAACTGCATTAAAACAAGGTTTAGTGATCACCAGGTGAGGTTTCTTTCACACCAAAAGTCAAGACATCAGTAGAGAACCAAATATTTGCACTGAGAACGTCACTCAGATTCAAAGTTGGGGCATTCTCTTCACCACCCACCCACCCTGGTCTTGGGAAAGTCTGTTCAAATGCCCATCCCATGTCACTCCAATTGTCAATATTTCCAAAGTGAGGGCAAGTACATTCCCATTCCTTTACCTCATTCATTCCCATAAAAAAACCTCACCGGGGCAATCTCTCAACTCACTATCCTAAACAAAGCCTTGTTATTCTAACTGGGGCAGCTTTGTCCTTGTTATGACTGGAGCAACATCAAACTTTGTGGGGTGAGACAAAATCTCTTTTGCACCTTTCATTTCAAAAGCCGAAGCATTCCCAATTCATCATCTTCTACACCCCTAGTTGTCGTCACCACTAGACAGGGGCAAGTTATTCATTCGTCAGAGACATGAATTGGGGCAATCTTGTATCTCTTGATCCCTCATAAGCTTCAGCAATAACCATGTCTGTCATTTCTTCACTTGCCATAAACATCCATACCCTAAACCAATTCCAAGTTAACTGACTCATTCATTCACATTTGCACTCCTATGCATGCTTACTAGACAATGCTTCAAAGAGAGAGAACACAAGTTAGTCATGCGATATCTCAGATTCAGTCGTCATTGGAAGGAAGAGAAAACAAGTGAGCTTGTTTGTAAATAAACACCTTGAGAACACCAGAGTTTTAAGCAAAACTAGTTTTTTCAAAAAAGAATGATCCAGATTCACCTCCACTTTTGTTTTGCATCCAAAGTCTCGCGTCTCATCATCTCAAAAATGTTTAATCATGCATATCGTATTTTTCGCTCCATGCATTTGGGCGTTCCATTTTGTTTATCACAGTGTCTCATTTGCATCGTGCCAACATCATCATTTTATGGAAGGCAACAAAAAAGAAACAACGGACGAAAAAAAATCATTCCATCAAGCATCAAAGCATTGCATCAAAAAGAAAGAAAAAGCAAAACACGTCATCCCATGTCATAACATTCGCATCCAAGCATTTCATTCAAATCATATTCACATTTGCATTTCATGCACTCATCGCATCCCATCATTACAAAAATGTTTCTGTATCCCAGCCACTAATGTCATCACACTATGCATCATAACATTAGCATCCAAACATTTCATTTGCATTCGCATTTAATGCATTCATCCAAAATGCCTATGTTTCCCAATAAACTATTTCATATCATGCATCAAAGTATTGCTTTTGCATCCTCACAGAGCAAAAGAGCAAACAAAAAACAAATAAGCAGAAAACAGAAAGCTGCTCAAAGCAAACAGAATAAACAAAAAATAAACAAGCAGAAAAAAGAAAGCTGCTTAAAGAAAACAAACAGCATAAACAAAGACAGAAGAATTGCAGAAAACGGAACATAAAAAGAACACACCATCTTCATATCATTCATCATTCTCATACCATTCATACCATTCATCGCTTCATGGCATCAAACAGTAGTGCATTACACTTTCAATTTGTATCTCAGAAGAACGAAGAAATAACAGAAAAAGCATTCCACCAAAGTCAATCATTGCATTCATATGCATTCAAGTGCATGCATTTCATGTGCCAGTCAAGATAGAAGTTACCTCAGACTAGATAGTCTCAACCCAGAGTTAGAAAACTCCATCAACCCAGAGTTAGTGAACTCCATCAATCCAGATCACAACATCGTGTACGAGCACGCGATGGATCCATCCGACTTCGTCAAGTCCTTCGGATTAGTTATGTCAACCTAAGGCATAATGGACATCCTTGATCAAATCAGTTCCGGACCTGATGTTGATCGGCCGCTCGAGAAGGCCACCCCTAAGCTCGGACTCAACAAGAGTCCGTTAGAAGGTTTTTAGGCAACCTCCGAATTCAGGACCCCAGCGTCCCTTCAGAACCCCAGTGTTCATTCAGGATCCAAGCATCCCTTCAGGACCCAAGTGTCCATCCAGGTTACTTTCTTTACTGCTTTCTTTATAGCTTTATTTCCTGCTTTTTGAGGGCGGGCATTTCATTTAAGTAAAAAAAAAGGAGAGAAAATTCGGGTTTTCCCAAGCAGACAAAATCAGTATAATTTCTGAATTCTTTATTTCTATTTTGCCTCGGAATATGTTTCGGCCAATTCATATTCCTTGTCAAAATCCAAATAAAGAGGGGCAGCTGTCATACCCTAATTTTGTCCGCCTAGGTCGAAACCCTAATTTTCAAACAAAAAATAAGTAAGTTAAGGTTTAGCATTCATTCATAATGTCATGAATACCATCATTCATGCATTTCAAAGTTTTGAAAGTCATCTTAGGATTAGGGATGCATTGCATTGCCTTTTATAGCATTTTCAGAGTTTTTCAAGACCAAGGGCATTTTGGTCATTTTCGAAAAATGAGACATTTCTCAGCAAAAAAATCATTTCTTGCATACATTTTAGATTTTAGGGCCATTTTAGAGTTTTGAAGTAATTCTTGAAAAGAAAATGCATTTTGAACAAGGATTAGGGTTCTAATGATCAAAAGGGCATTTTGGTCATTTTTCGCAAGAGATGATTTTCTCGCCAAAAATGCACATCATCAAAAAGTACATTTTTATTCTATCAAGGATAATTTTTGTACAATTTTTTAGGAGGAAAACCCTAGTCAAAATAATTAAAAATGTATTTTTTCTTTTTTAGTGCATAGAAAAATAAAAAGGGACCATTAAATATTCCTCAATTTTTAAGTGACAATTTTTATTGTCATAGGTGACTAGAGGGAATATTTTATGTTGCCCAAAAGCATGTGACACATTTTCAATAGTTGCATTCCCATTATTTCCCATGCCCAAAAATTTCAATTTCAAAAACAAAAAAGGAAGTGTCTTCAATAAGACAAAATACCAAAAAAACAAGTTTTTTTTTCTCCTTATCCCCCCACCTACGAATTCTCTCTCTCTCTCTCCAATTTCTTCCACACTCTTCCATTATACCCTCTTTGGTAAATTACTCCACTCACTTACACTAACCTATTCATAAGAAAACCCAAAGTTCCCTCTTTGGTAACAATTCTCCCCCAAAATGCCCTTAACCCTACTTCACATAAAATATCTCTTCTAAAATAAGAAATTCATTTTTCTTTTCCTTTTTCTTTCCTCTAAATTTCGCCCCCCACTCTCCATATCTCTCACATTTTTGTGTTTCTTCAACACCCTCAATCCATGTGATGATGCATCTCCACCCTCCATTCAAAATCAAAACTCAATCCTAGAGCACATCAAAATCACAAAGACTAAACTACCCTTAGACCTAATTTCATCCTATAAATACTCCCTCATTCCCACACCTAAAGCCTCTTCTCTTTTTGCTCATTCTCTCCTACACAAAAACCCTAGCACACCTCCTCTCCCTCTCCTTCCCTCATCAAGGTCGTAGCCCCTTCCTCCCCTCTTCCACATATTCCCTTCAAAAATCAACCACCAAATCCTCCATTTCTTGTTAGATCACCATCTTTCCTTCCATTCTCTTCAAGGTTGCATCATCAAATTGCTAAGAGCTAGTGATTTTTGAGCTTATCATCTCCTTCTTCATTTCATTGTAGTTTTGAGGTAATCCTTGAAGCTTTGCACCTCATATTTAATTTTCTTGCATAATTCCTCCTCTACTCCAAACTCCTTCTTGATTGTTGTTTGCTTTGAGAATCCATTTCAAACATTTTGACAAAGACTTAGGGAGCTTTGGGTGTTTGAGATGGGTCCTTGGCCTTGAAGGAGTTGTTCTTCTACTTGAATAATCTCCCTTGCATCTTTACATATTTTTGCACTAGATTTCATACACAAATTTGTTGTTTAAGCATTTCGCATATCATGAAAAATTAGGGTTGATGTGATTTTGTTGCACTTCTTTGCTTAATCATATAAATCCTTGCAAAAAATAGATCTATATTTCTTTGTGTTAATTTTGGTGTTTTCTTTATTAAATAAAATGTGGATCTATGTTTCCCTTGGTTCACATGCTTATAGATCTAAAAATATTTTCAAGTTCATTTTGTTGTTGTTCTTTGTTTGGTGATGTTTAATCTTGTTACTAGTATTTCATCTTAGTGTTAAATGTTACCTTTGTTGTTTGATGATTTAGCAATATGATTCCCACTAGTGTCTAGTGCACCTTAACCTAAGTGGTGAAGATTGCTAGAAATGACTCAATTTAGTTTATGTGTCCATTCATTTTTGTGTCTTAGTTTGCTTGTTGTAAATTGTTGATGATAGGCAAATTGATTCCCACTAGTGCCTAGTGCACTTTTCTCAAAGTGAGAGGATTGCTCTAGTTGATTCAACTTATTTGTTGTGTTTAGTTAATCTTTGCATTTTAGTTTGCTTGTTGCTCATTGTTGATGATAGGCAAGTTGATTCTCACTAGTGCCTAGTGCACTTTTCTCAAAGTGAGAGGATTGCTCTATATGATTCAACTTGGTTTTAGTGTTTATTTACTTTTTACCTTTTTACTTTACCATTCATTAACTTTTTACCAAAACATAAAAATATTTTACTACTTTGGTTTTAACCACTCACTTACTTTTTACTTTACCATCTCATTAAATAATTACCATTTACCTCATGCATTTTTACTTTACTTTTCACTAACTTCTTACTTAAAGTTTTACAACTTATCAACTTGCAAAAAGACCCAAAACATTTTCTAGTTTACATTTATAACTTTTCAACTTTATAAAATCAACCCAAAAATACTTTTACCACTTTTTCCTAAGACTCTAAAAACACCAAAACATTTCACCATTTCCTAAGAATAAGGTAACTAAATTTTTACCACTTTTTATGACATACTCTCACACACTTGCACTTAAATAAAACCTTATTCACTCTCTTGCATTCTCATTTGCTTGTATCTCTTGCATACTCTCTTGTTTTAACCTCCATGCCTTTTCATATATTCATATCTCTTGCATATTCATTTGCACTCTCATGCATCCTTACTTGTTTATACTTCTTGCATCCTCACCTGTCCATGCATTCATTAATCAAATGCTCATGCATTCTTGTACGCTCATGCATCTTTGTATATACTCATTCTTGCGTTCATCCTCACATGTCCATGCATTCATTAATCAAATGCTCATGCATTCTTGTACGCTCATGCATCTTTGTATATACTCATTCTTGCATTCATTCTTAAATGTTCATGCATTCATTAATATCATGTCTTGCATTCAATAACCAAATGATCATGCATTCATGCCATGTCAATTACTTCAAAATCAAACAAAATTGCATTCAATAACGCTCATTCATTCCTTGCCTAATCATGCATCATCGCTCACATGTTCATTCACCTAACCGAGAATACTCTATGCCTATGATCAATTGTATTCCTTTGTTCTTGATGCCATTTGAATGTCTTGACTTAATTGTGCACAAACCCTTTTACACAATCATGTGCCCTTATAAGACTACCAACATGTGTAGCATAGAGGCATATGTGCCCCTCTTGAGATTGCTTCCAACGTGTGTAGCAATTCTCCTTCACACATAAATACAATTGTTTTGAGAACTTTGTCTTGCATCTTGGACAATTAAATCTCTTGATTATATTGGCATGCTTAATCTTAATTGATGATCAACATGTTTATGATTGCTTGATTAGTTGAATATGTTTGAATTTCATTCATTCATTTTGCATTTGGTTTTGGACATAGAGTTCGATTAAAAATGATTTACTTATTTTCTAAAACTCTTTTCCAAACCAATTAATTTTCAAAGCATTTTCAATAAACAAAAATAAGCGAATAGTGGAGGTCACCCATAACCTTTGTTAGTTTGATCTCTATGAACGCTCTTCAATTTCACATGAGTACTTAGCAATGATTACCCATAACCTTTGTTAGTTTAATCATTCGCTAACGCTCGCCCTACTTCTAAAACCTTTTCAAAAAAACATTTTTACAAGAACTACGTTGCTTTGATTCCCACTTGGGATACGTAGGAGCGAGACATGTTCTCGTCAAGCGCATCAAAAAAATCTTCACTTTCACAACAATAAAAAACCTCCATTTTCAAAACAAACAAAAAATGTTTTCAAACCCATTGTTGTTAGTAGCTAATCAGAACCGTAGTTCGTCTAGCTATTGACATCGATGTCCTTTCTCCAAAAAGAACGATAAGCGATGACCACCCATAGCCTTTGCTAGTTTGGTCATCAAACAAATCAATCCTTTTCAAAAAAGGCTTTCAAAAAGAAAATAAAAACAAGTTGTTACTAACGGTCACCCAGAACCTTAGTTCGTTTGACTAGCGGTAGCGACTCCTTTTGAGTACTTAGCGGTGATTACCCATAGCCTTAGCTAGTTTAATCACTCGCTAGTACTCGTCCTATTTCGAAAACTCACCTAAAAAGTTAAAAAACAAAAACCAAGGCAGAACTACGTAGCTCTGAGTTCTCCATTGTATCGGGAGATACGTAGGAGCGGGTCGTTACCCCCGTCGAGCTCTTTTCTAAAAAAACTCTCTTTTTCCCCCTCTTTACATAAGTTTTCCATTAATTTCCCATCCATCTTCCAATAAGAATAAAATAGGCAAATCTAGGTGTTCTTCAAATCAAACATTAAAACCACACAATTTAATTAGAGGTTCCCTTTCAGTAGAAAGGAGGAATGGGGTGCTAATACCTTCCCCATTCCTAACCGACCCCCGAACCCATATCTCTAGTTTTCAAAAGACCACCCGCCTTGTAAAAAAGACCTTTTTTCAATGTTTTGGTCTAAAAACTAAAATATTGGTGGCGGCTTCACAATTTTCTACGTTGTACATTGAAGAACCCTAAACGGGATTTTTCGGGGTACAACATTCACTCATTTGTGTTTTCTCCTTGTCCCTAATCCTTGTGCATTGCAATCCAAACCATCCATTCAAATTCTATCTCAAATCCTAGTGGTTTGCAAAAGCACAATGTCACAAATATCCTTAAAATGGCCTTCACATAAAAGCCCAAAATTGGAGAGGCTAAATGGGGGACTCTCATTTTTCTAACCTAGATCAGAATACTCTCCATCTATCCCTCTCATCCAAGCCTCCATTCGCCCCTCTCAACCTCCATAGCCATCTCTTACTTCCTTCCTCCATTTCTTCACCAAAAAGCACCCCAAACCTAAAGATAACACAAAATCCTCACTCCATATTCATATATCCTCTTCCTTTCATCTTTGATTCCACATTTACATCATCAAAGGGGCTGATCCTTCAAGGTCACGTGGTTGTTGTTGGTGATTTTTGAAGATTGTTGGTGATTGGTTACTCTTGATCTTCATTTCTACTCTTGTTTAGCTTGGAACTAAGGTATAACCTAAAACCCTTTGCATTTTCATCCACTTTCTTGCATCAAAATCCTTTTTCAACTTATATTTGCATCTCATAATATCATTTAAATGTAGATTAGGGGCTGTTGTGGGTGAGAGTTGGCATCTCACCCACTAAATAAGTTATTCTTGTGACTATGTGTTGATTATGTGTTGTTCTTGTGACTTGCTCTTTGTTCATGCGATTTTCACCAAATAAAAATTTATTTTTCCTTACCTTTTTGCTTCGGCCTAGGGCCTCTCTTGTTGGATAACATGTTTTCTTGCTTGTTTCTTGAGTTTTGATGGAATAAAATTGGTTAAGGTAGTCCTTCATGCTCTAAGGTTTGATAGTGTAGAATTAGGGTTTTTATACTTTTTGTTCCCTCTTGTTTTTATGTTAATAAATGATGAAATGATGATTGTTTGAGTGTGATATACATGTGTAGATCTTAGGGTTTATGTGTGTGTGTCTAATGATGTGATTTGGTTGCAAGAAATTTGTTGAATTTGAGCCTTATTGTGTATATGTATGTTTCGGCCATAAAGCCATTTTTGTGACCAATTTACTTACTCAAATTTGTTGTTTGATCTTGTTTGGTAAATTAATTGTTGTGAATTGTGTTTTTTTTTACTTTTTACCTTTTAGTTTTTACCATTCACTTAAGTGTTACTAAATAGTAAAAAAACATTTTCTTACCCTTTTTTACCTTTCACTTAAAACCCTAAAAAACATTTTACCTTTTACTTTTACCATTTACCTTCACTTAAATAATTCACCACCTTCACTTAAATAAGTTACCATTTCATTAATAATTTACCTTTACTTTTTACCTTTCTTAAATTACAAAAAGACCCAAAACATTTTCTAGTTTACATTTATAACTTTTCAACTTTATAAAATCAACCCAAAAATACTTTTTACCACTTTTTCCTAAGACTCTAAAAACACCAAAACATTTCACCATTTCCTAAGAATAAGGTAACTAAATTTTTACCACTTTTTATGACACACTCTCACACACTTGCACTTAAATAAAACCTTATTCACTCTCTTGCATTCTCATTTGCTTGTATCTCTTGCATACTCTCTTGTTTTAATCTTCATGCCTTTTCATATATTCATATCTCTTGCATATTCATTTGCACTCTCACTTGTTAATACCTCATGCATCCTTACTTGTTTATACTTCTTGCATTCTCACATGTCCATTCATAATTAAATAACCATGCATCCTCACATGTCCATGCATTCTTGTATGCTCATGCATCTTTGTATATACTCATTCTTGCATTCATCCTCACATGTCCATGCATTCATTAATCAAATGCTCATGCATTCTTGTATGCTCATGCATCTTTGTATATACTCATTCTTGCATTCATCCTCACATGTCCATGCATTCTTGTATCAAATGCTCATGCATTCTTGTATGCTCATACATCTTTGTATATACTCATTCTTGCATTCATTCTCAAATGTTCATGCATTTACATGCATTCATGCTTATCTAATCTAGCACATCATGATCACATGCTCATCCATTTAACTTAGACTATTCTATGCCTATGATCAATTGTATTCCTTTGTTCTTGATGCCATTTGAATGTCTTGACTTAATTGTGCACAAACCCTTTTACACAATCATGTGCCCTTATAAGACTACCAACATGTGTAGCATAGAGGCATATGTGCCCCTCTTGAGATTGCTTCCAACTTGTGTAGCAATTCTCCTTCACACACAAACACAATTGTTTTGAGAACTTTGTCTTGCACCTTTGACAATTAAATCTCTTGATTATATTGGCATGCTTAATCTTAGTTGATGATCAACATGTTCATGATTGCTTGATTAGTTGAATATGTTTGAACTTCATTCATTCATTTTGCATTTGGTTTTGGACATAGATTTCGATTGAAAATGATTTATTTTCTAAAAACTCTTTTCCAAACCAATTAATTTTCAAAGCATTTTCAATAAACAAAAATAAGCAAGTAGTGGAGGTCACCCATAACCTTTGTTAGTTTGATCTCTATGAACGCTCTTCAAATTTACATGAGTACTTAGCGATGATTACCCATAACCTTTGTTAGTTTAATCATTCGCTAATGCTCGTCCTACTTCGAAAACCTTTTCGAAAATATAATAAAAACAAGTCGTTACTAATAGTCAATCAGAGCCTTTGTTCGTCTGACTAGAGGTAACAACTCTTTTTGAGTATTTAGCAGTGATTACCCATAGCCTTTGTTAGTTTAATCACTCATTAATGCTCGTCCTATTGCGAAAACTCACCAAAAAGAACAAAACAAAAACCTTTTCAAAACCAAAGGCTTAGAACTACGTCGTCTTTGATTCTCCACCCGGAGATACGTAGGAGCAGGGCCACGCCCCTGTCAAGCGCAAAAATAAACAATTTCCCAAATAGAAAATACAAACACATCTCTTTCATTTCAAAAACCAAAAATCTTATTTTTTTAAAGTAGGGGATTAAGTCGGTCGTACGGCCGGGTTAGTCATCGTTTTTGGATAAGTGAACTGTGGTCCTCCAGAGCCCCAGTGCTCCTTCAGCCCTCAGCGGCACTCCAGACCCCCAGCGGTCCTTCAACACAGATCACACAATCCTAAAACCCCTATATTAAAAAAACACCAAACACACAAACATTTTCTACACAGAAGAACTACGTAGCTTTGAGTTCTCCATCGCACCGGGAGATACGTAGGAGCGGGCCATGTCCCGTCAAGCGTTTTTTTTTTTCTAAAAAACCGTTTTTCCCCCTTTTTTCATAATAAATAAAGATTTTCATTAAGAGTTTTCCAATAAGAAGTAGAGAGGCAAAATTAAGCATTTTCAAGTCAACACACTAAAACCACACATTTAATTAAAGGTTCCCTCTCAGTAGAGAGGACGTGTGGGGTGCTAACACCTTCCCTGCGCGTAACCGACCCCCGAACCCTGTTCTCTAGTTTCGCAAGACCAATCGCTTTCCAAAAAAGGTTTTCCTAATATTTTCCTTAATAAATATTGGTGGCGGCTTCATTGTCTTAGGAAAAGTTGTGAACGAGGAAGGTTCTCCCTCGGGGACTTTTTCGGGCGCAACACTAGAGTGTAAAAATGTCAACTGGTGAACTCAATATCTAATTCGAGTCCTCTTCTCTCACACATCTCGAACTTATTTGTATGACAGGGACCCTTAATGAAAAATGCTGCAAAACACTTGGCCTTTTTGAAAGCCTGCTAAGGCTGAAAGCCTGTTTAAAAGCCTTTTTCATCATTTTTTAGGCTAAACTATAGTTTTGGTCCCCCTATTTTCACAAATCCGGACATTTGGTCCCCCTATTTTAAAACTCAGATATTTAGTCCCCCTATTTTAAAAAACTCAAAATTTAGTCCAAATGGGGGTTTTTCTATCTTTTTGCTGAGTTGGCCTACTAACAAAAAAAATTGTTGTTGTGGCTCTCATTAAATGATGTGGCAGCTGACTCAACTTGCCCACATCATTTAATGAAGCCACATAAGCATTGCCACATCAGATTTATTATTTATAATTATTAAAATAATTAAATAACTATATTACTTATTATTATTATTATTATTATTATTATTATTATTACTAAAATCAGACCATCAACACACTTTTGCTTCCTCTCCCTCTCATCTCCTTCGCTGCCACCATCAAAGCCCCCACCGCTGCACACTGCTGCCATCAGAACCCAGAAATCACTGCCTCCCTCTTTGTCTCCCTCTCTCTCTCTCCCTCCCTCTCTCCCTCTCGTCTCCTTCGTTGTTCCAACAACAACAGAAATCGAACCCACAGAAATCTCCTTCAACGATTTCTTCTTCTGCCATTTTTTTGCCCCAGAAATCGAACCCCTCTCCTTCTGTCATCGTTCTTCTCCCTCAATCGATGAACCCTCTTCTCCATCGTTCTTCTCCCTCTTCTTCTTCCATCGTTCCAACAACAATAGAAATCGAACCCCTTCTTCTTTCTACTACCTCTGCAGATCCATAAGTAGGTCTGAAACGAAAAAATGGCAGAAGAACACTGAGATGTGTCACGTGGATCTGAAGGTTAAAAAATGGCGAAGAAGAAGAACACGTGGATCTGTCACAGCGGCCATGGGTTGCTTGCGGTTGCGATCAGAAGCAGAGAAGGGATGGAACTCACGAACAGAGAGGAGGAGCGGTGGCTCTGTCACGGCGGCCATGGGTCACGCGGTGGTTCTTCTGGGTTGCGTTTCTGGGTTGCGAGATTGTTTGTGTGTTTCTGGGTGAGTGAGAAGAAGAGAGCTTTAATGTTAATTATTTTCCTCTAATGTGTTTTTTCTTTTCTGGAGGAGTGAGAAGAAGAGAGGTTGAAGAGAGGTTGAAGAAGAAGAGAGGTTGAAGAAGAGCTTGTTGTTGACAGTGGGTGAGAAGAAGAGAGGTTGAATGTTAATTATTTTCCTCTGATGTGTTTTTTAATTTCAATTTGAATGTTAATTATTATAACCTTATTTTAATTTTTAATTCAAATGAAAGCCACCTCAGGTGGGTCAGATACACGTGGCTCATTAAATGACGTGGCAGTCACATGTGGCGCTTACGTCAGGTGCCACGTCATTTAATGAAAGCCACCTCAGCCTTTTTTTTTGTAATGCATCCAGATCAGCCAAAAAAATTGAAAAACCCCCTTTTGGACTATATGTCTTAAGTTTTTAAAAATAGGGGGACTAAATGTCTGAGTTTTAAAATAGGGAGACCAAATGTCCGGATTTGTGAAAATAGGGGGACCAAAACTATAATTTAGCCTTTTTTTATGAAAACCTACGACCTTTGAGTGTTGTATGCTTTTATAAATAGACTAAGAAGGTGATAAGTCAGTGAAATTAAGTTCTATTTTATATGACATCCAATTTAAATTTTATGTTATATTTTAACTTTAACTATGTCAAAAAAATTTATGTATGTTGATATGTTTAAATTAATAGAAAATATTAGAAAATTTATGATTTAACACAATATACAAAATTTAATATAATAACAATAATATTAATAAAAGTATTTTTAAATTTACTTGAATAGGCCGGCCTGGTAGGCCTAAAACGCTTTCTCAATGGCTTGTAGCCTGCCATTTTTAGCTAAATAGACTTTTTAAAAAGCCTTAGCCTAGTCTATTTAAAAAAAGTCTGGTCTGGCCTAGGCATGACGTAGGCTGGGCCGTAAGCCCCTGTTGGACGATCTGACCTATTTCCACCTCCTACTTGTCGCCGCCACACGTTGTCACCACCACTCCCTAAAATATTTAAGTTGCAGAAAGTTAAAACGAGATAAACATAAGATGAAGGAATATGCAAATCCTATGAACTGTTTTGATTACTTGTTTCCCATCTGATTAACAACAACATCTAACGTTTTCCTGTTGGAACTCAAAAGGAAAATATAAAAATAATTATTTTGACGGCATCTAATTTTTTCTTATCGAGACTCAAAAATAAAATGTTCATTTATAAAATATAAAAAGATTCATGAAAGCAAAATATAAAAAAGGATTATGTCGAGTATGTGTTACGTTTCTCCGTAAGAAATCAAAAGTAATGAAAATACTTTCTCTATAATGGCAAAATAATAGCATTGGTTGAAATAGAGATTTTAGTAGTGAGAGTAATTTTGGTCAAAAAAAAGTAGTGAGGGTAAAGTAGATTAATAAAACACGGTGTTAAATGATTAGGTAAAGCTGAAAACTATTGACCAAGTGACTACGAACACAAGAGGGTGGGTGAATTGTGAACTTAAAAATAGAGATTAAAAATGAAGTACTTAAATAAAAATTGATCAAATAAAATAAAGTGCTTAAGAAAAGGATTGAATTAAAATAAGAGACGTTAAAAAAAGAAGCTGAAATAAATAATAATAATAATAATAATAATAATAATAATAATAATAATAATAATAATAATAATAATAACTTGCAAAGGAAAATAAAAAAGATATAGGGAAAGGAAAATGACACGCGGAAATTTATCCTAGTTTGGCCACTCCTGAGACCTACGTCTAGTCCCCAAGGAAAAACACCATGGGATTTTAATTTATCACTAGCTTTTAAAACAGGTTCAGCTAGAAACTTTTACAACTGAAGAACACCACCTTCATACAAAAATGGGATATCACCTCCCTATGTAGAAGAGCTTCTAAACCAAAAGATATCACCTCTTGAATAACTTGGGATCACACCCAAAAAATAAGAAATAAAAAGAATAAGATAATATACTCAATAGTGTAGATAATGAACAAATTGAAGTACACGTTATACAACTCAAACTATGTGGAGTATATAGCTTTCAAATAAAATATTAGCAAGCGGAAAATGAATGAGAGTGATGAGAAGATAATTTTGATATAGTTTTGATGCAAAAATGAGTTGTGTAAAAGAACTACCACAAGTCTCTTATTTATAGAGAAGATGACAAAGACAACAAAAAAGGAAATAATTCATACAATATGATTTCCAACGGTAACATTATTTATCAAATAATAGAATTTTGTGATTTTAAAAGGAACTAGAAAATGGCCGTTGAAAAAAGATTTTTTTTTTGACAACTTTGAAAAAAGATTTTGATATATCCATAACCCATGCAATATGTCCGTTGGAGAAATAATCAAGCAATATATCCATATATAGTCATTTTCTTTCAATTAAAAATAAACATGGATATGAAATTATGAATTCACAACATAATTGATTATGTAAACGTGAATAACAAAACTCCTCTCTCATATGTCCGTTGGAGAAAATGTAAATGTCATATCCATATATATTTGATTCTCATATATAACTAATTATAAAGAGATTTGAATACCGTTACGGATTGGGCCTTTGGTGTTTTTCACTAAGGCCCGGTACCAAAGGCCAAATCCATTAACCAATGGTGGAGATCAAAGACCTAGATCCAATGGTTCACATTGATCCTCAAAACCTATAAATAAGCATTGAATGCTTGCATTAAAGGTACACATTTCCCAATTCTCTTACTTGCAACTAATTCACTTGCTGACTTGAGCGTCGGAGTATCATTGCAGGTACCACCCCACCTTGGATCGGAGCATAACTCGGATTGACCAAGGACACTTCTACGGTTCTACCAACTATCTCGGATCGGACCTGGTATCCAAGATCGGATACAAGGCAGGAGATGCGGTAAAGATCATTGGCGACCACAGTGGGAGGATCTTGTACTCTAGTCCCTCTCCCATCTCCTTGGTCAATGATGGCTCCAGTGTTACGTCAAAGGAACGTCTCAAGCGCAATAGTGAGACCGGATCCGCAACAGGAAACTCCCGAAGGCGTGGCAGTCACCCTACCCCTAGCTCGGCACACGGTCGTAACTCATCCATGGCTATTGTTCCCAGGAGTTCGGCCCGGAATCAACTTCCGCCTCCTCCCCAGAATGTCCAAGTACCGGTTGCTAACAACGACGTAAACAACGATTAAGAGTCAGGAATACAATCATGCGAATTTGATCAAAACCATTCCATGAAATACAAATTAAGCACATGAATTTTCAGAGAATAGAATTGAAAGAGAAACGAAATTGAATCGATAGATTGAAAACCTCAAAGCGCGTTGGAAACTTGCTTACAGTAGATCAACTATGGATGATTAGTTCTCCATAAAAATCGTTCAAAGCAATATCCTCCTTTGTGAATAGTCAAAACGTAAAAGAAAAGTGTTTTTCAACAGCCCTTGCGGCTGTTAGGTATAGGCGCACAGGGGATTCGGGTTCTAACCCAGCCGGGTCGAAAAACGTAAAAAGCCCGGTCCAAAACTAAATATCTATTAATTCTGGAACTTCAACGACTTATTTGAGATTTCTGCATTCCGAATCAGCCCTTGGCTTCAACAGCAAAGTTGTAGCTCTTTCTCTTAGATTTTCAACGCATATAGAAATCAAATTAAAGCAAAAATAAACTAAATTAGAAAAACATTATAAAACATAAAAATAACCAAAGCAAAACATAGAAATGCTTAAGCACAAACATGAAAGAATGTGCATCAAAATGCACTGATCAAATTCCCCCACACTTGAACTTTTGCACTCCGAGCAAAATAAAATAAAAACTCAGGAAACACACAAGCATCATCAGTTGCTCATTCCAGGCCACAAACTTTTCTTCGGTTAAGATTGAATCGATAGGTACTAATCTTGCACACTAAGGATATCGTAGGAACACTAATCCACAATTGTGCAATCATAAGCCTCCTGAATACACAATCCAATCTGAATCATGTTATTATGCCTAAGCCTAACATACCCATCCTCCTTTTTCCTCTTTTTCATTCTGGCGCAATCACATTAAGCCCGTTATCTCCACACACTCATGGTAAGGCTACCGGTTAGTGACTCTGATCCTTTTTGCATGGGGTTCTGGAAATAAGTGGCATAACCCCCTGTTTACCCAATTGTAGTTGCGGGGGATCGGACCGTAATCCGCCCTACCAAGTTCAGCACCAGAAACCTCTGAACAAACTAACAACGGGGATCCTTTTTTTTTTGAAAGGGTTCTACGACCGTTGGGTTAAGTGACCGGGTGAGGGTCACCAAACTAAGAAGGAGCATTCCCTATATTTTTTTCTTTTTTTTTTTAAAAACTTGGATCACTCACTTATTTTCATCGGCTTCCTTACGTAGAGCGTGTGCGAGATGGTGCTGACTGCAAAGATAAACTACTCAAGAGCTGTCAGAGAATGAGAATTCAAGGCTATGTCATAATAAGGATTCAAATTAATTTCCATATGCAGGAGACTCACGGTGTTAAGACGATACCGATCTTGTGAACTTTTCCCAAGTCTCCACAACCCAAAACTCAGATTAATCAATAACCCAAAACTTTCAAAAAGATGCATTTTTATTTTTATTTTTATAATAACTGAAAACAAAACAAAACAACGAACAAAAGCAAAGAAAACAAATGATTCCCTCCCCCACACTTGAAACAAGCATTGTCCTCAATGAAAGGACATAACTATTAAAGTAGAGAGAAGGAAAGAAGAACTCCCTGATCAAGTTGCAGTGTAGTTGGGCGCTTCCAAAGAAAGCTCCTCTATGTTTGCATCTTCAGGCGCTGAACTTTTATGGAATAGCTTTAGGCGCTGCCCATTGACCTTGAAAACTTTGTCAGTACCTGCACTTTTAATCTCTACTGCACCATGAGGGAAAACATTAGTAACAACAAAAGGGCCAATCCATTTGGATCGAAGTTTCCCAGCCATAAGCTTAAGGCGGGAATTAAACAATAAAACCTGTTGGCCCACAGAGAATTCCTTCCTAGAAATCATCTTATCATGGAAGTGCTTAGTTTTCTCTTTATAAATTCTAGAGATTTCATAAGCCTCTAGCCTAAGCTCTTCAAGCCGTTGTAACTGGAGTTTTCTTTCAATACCTGCTTGTTGCAGCTCCAAATTACAACTCTTTACCGCCCAATAAGCACGGTGTTTTATCTCTACAGGAAGGTGACATGCCTTACCAAAAACAAGCCGATAGGGAGACATCCCTATTGGTGTCTTGAAGGCTGTTCTTTGAGCCCAAAGTGCGTCTTCTAGACGGTGGCTCCAGTCCTTCCTGTTTGGCTGCACCATTTTCTCTAAAACCTGTTTGATCTCTCTGTTTGAGATCTCAGCTTGCCCATTAGTTTGGCTGCAGTAGAGACTTTGTGCACAACTCCATACTTGCGGAGCAAAGCTTCCATGATGCGGTTACAGAAATGAGTGCCTTGGTCACTTATGATAGCTCGCGGTATTCCAAACCTGCAAAAAATATTAGACCTGACAAAATCTGCAACAACTCTAGAATCATTAGTCCTAGTGGGAATAGCTTCTACCCACTTTGAAACATAATCAACAGCAAGTAAAATGTAGAGAAAACCAAATGATATAGGAAAGGGACCCATGAAGTTGATTCCCCATACATCAAATACCTCACAGAAAAGCATAGGTTGCTGAGGCATTTCACTCTTACGAGTGATGGCTGTACCTGCTATCTGACACTCTTTACAAGTGCGGTAAGTCTCATAAGCATCCTTAAAAACAGTGGGCCAATAGAAACCTGAGTCTAGGACTTTTCTTGCAGTCCTTTGAGGACCAAAGTGTCCCCCGACTTGAGATGCATGAGAAAAATTCAAAATAGATTCAATCTCATAGTCGGGAACACATCTCCTAATTACTTGATCACTGCCAAACTTCCAAAGGTATGGATCATCCCAAACATAATATTTGGCATCGCTCTTGAGTTTGTGAATTTGTGGCCTGGATCCACCTGTACGAAAAACACCAGCAACAAGATAATTAACAATATCGGCATACCAAGGAGTAACTCCATGCATAAGTAAAAGCTGCTCATCAGGAAAGTCATCCTGAATGGGATAAGGATCTTCATCCCTTTCTATCCTGCTCAAGTGATCAGCCACCAAGTTCTCAGCTCCACTTTTATCTTTAATCTCCATATTAAACTCTTGAAGTAACAACATCCACCGAATCAATCTCGGTTTCGCTTCTGGCTTCTTCAACAAATATTTTAAAGCTGCATGGTCGGTAAAAACAACAACCTTGGAACCTAGCAAATATGATCTGAATTTATCAAGAGCAAAAACAATAGCTAGAAGTTCCTTTTCAGTGGTGGTGTAATTAGACTGTGCAGAATCTAAAGTCCTAGAAGCATAATAAATAACATGGGCAGCCTTGTCAACTCTTTGTGCAAGGACCGCCCCAACAGCATAGTTAGACGCATCACACATAATCTCAAACGGGAGGGTCCAGTCAGGGGGCTGGATGATAGGAGCGGAGGTCAATGCTTTCTTCAAGAAGTCAAATGCTGTTTTGCATTTGTCATCGAAGTTGAAAGTGACGTCATTCTTTAACAAGTTGAAAAGCGGAAGAGCTATCTTGCTGAAATCCTTAATGAAACGCCTGTAAAAACCTGCATGACCAAGAAAAGAACGAATCTCGCGAATGCAAGATGGATACGGCAGTGTTGAAATCACATCAATCTTAGCAGGGTCTACAGAAATTCCTTTTTCAGAAATTATGTGACCCAAAACAATTCCCTGTTCAACCATAAAATGGCATTTTTCATAATTTAAAACAAGGTTAGTTTCGATGCATCTCTCTAAAACCAGATTTAAACTGCTCAAACATGCATCAAATGAAGAGCCATAAACCGTGAAATCATCCATAAACACTTCCATGCAATTTTCAATAAAATCAGCAAAAATGCTAATCATGCATCGCTGGAAAGTGCCAGGAGCATTGCAAAGACCAAAAGGCATCCTCCTGTAAGCAAATGTACCGAATGGGCACGTAAAAGTAGTCTTTTCTTGATCTTCAGGTGCAATATGAATTTGAAAGTAACCTGAAAAACCATCAAGAAAACAATAATGTGATTTACCAACAAGCCGTTCAAGCATTTGGTCAATGAACAGTAAATGAAAGTGATCCTTTCTAGTAGCCTGGTTCAATCTCCTGTAATCAATACAAACTCTCCAACTATTCTGAACTCTAGTGGGAACAAGTTCATTCTTCTCATTTTTTACCACTGTGAGTCCAGATTTCTTTGGTACAACCTGCACTGGGCTTACCCATTTACTGTCAGAGATAGGGTAAATGATACCTGCTTGCAAGAGTTTGGTTACCTCTTTCTTCACAACATCGAGGATCAAAAGATTAAGCCTCCTTTGGGGTTGCCTTACTGTTTTAGCACCATCCTCAAGTAAAATCCTGTGCATACACAGTGAGGGACTAATACCTGGAATTTCAGCCAATGTCCACCCAATCGCCTTTTTCTGCTTCCTCAAAACCTGCAAAAGCTTACTTTCTTGATCGAAATCAAGGTTAGAAGAAATTATAACTGGGAGTTTTTCATTACTCTCTAAATAAGCATATTTCATATTTGCAGGGAGTTGTTTCAGCTCCAAGGAAGGTTGTTGCTCAATGGATGGAGTGCTTGGGGCAGTCGGGGTGTCGAGAGCTTCAACTGCATAAACAGGTTCATCGACAACTTCACCTGTAGAAAAAATGTTACCCTACAAGGCAGCATCAATCTCAGCACATACAACACAAAGGTTAGTGTCAGTACAATCAGCACATGAATAAATATCATCAAACCCAGATAAGGATGGAAAATCCAGTGAGAGCAATTCAAAACAAGTGTCCTCAACCAACTCAGAGATCAATTCAATATGAAAAACAGAATGCTCTTCCAAGGGATATTTCATAGCATCAAAGATGTTAAACTTTGCGACAATGTCACCAAATTCCATGGACATGGTTCCATCATCAACATCAATTTTTGTTTTCGCCGTTTTCATGAACGGTCTGCCTAAAATAATGGGAGCCTTGCTCGACTTAGTTTCTCCTTCCATGTCCAGGATATAAAAATCTGCAAGAAAAATTAAATCGTTAACTTGAACAAGAACATCTTCCACTACCCCGGTGGGACGGGCGTTGCTCCTGTTCGCCAGCTGGACGATCAAACCTGTATGCTGCAAAGGACCAAGATTAAGGTTATTATAAATGGAAGTGGGCATAACATTAATGCCCGCTCCTAAATCAAGCATGCAATTCTCAAATTTACTATCCCCGATGGTACAAGGAATAGCAAAAGTTCCTGGATCCTTCTGCTTTTGTGGCAAGACCTGAGTGATGGCTGAAACATTTTGCTCGTCTGTAGCCTTTTCAGATGAAGGTTTGGGCTGAATAAAAGCAGAGATATTTCTTCCCAGGTTGACTCTTTCACTTCCCTTCTTCCTCCTCTTGTTGGTACACAAATCTTTCAGAAACTTGGCGTACTTCGGAACCTGCTTAATTACATCAAGAAGAGGAATGTTGACTCCAACCTTTCTGAAAACATCCAAGATCTCCTTCTCTCTGTCTCCCTCATCAATCCCTTTATTTTTCAGCACTCTATGTGGGAAAGGGACTGGTGGTACATACTCTTTCTGTTTATCTTTTCCAATTTCCACCACAACAGAAGGGGGTTCAGGTGAAGAAGGTGTTACCTCAACAGTTCTTTTATTTTTTCCTGGGGCTGGTTCTGCAACTTTTCCGGATCTCAAAGACATTGCACTCACATTAGGGCCTTTTGGATTCACAACTGTTTGGGCAGGAAGTTGATTCGATCCTTGGGCTTGCTGCATGGCATTCATTGAAGTGGCAAGTTGTCCGATCTGCGTCTGCAAGGTCTGAATGCTAGAATCAGTTCTTTGTTGGAACTGAAGATTGTTGACAGCCATTTGCTTGACAAGATCCTCTAATGAAGGTCCAGAAGGTGAAGGGGTAGCCACTTGGAGAGGGTTTTGTTGTTGGCTGGACTGTGGGTTTCCATATCGAAAGTTTGGATGGTTCCTCCAATTGGGGTGGTATTTGTTAGTGGACAGGTCAGGAATGTTGCACCCCTTCTGATTGTTTCCTTGATTGTAAAGGTTTGCTGCATAAGCTTGAGGCAACTCAGTGATCGACTCATCTTGCAAGATAGGACATGTGTCGGTAGAGTGTTCAGGAGAAGTGCAAATACCACACAAGTTTGCTGCTTGAGTCTTACCTACTACCAACCGTTTCACTAAAGAAGTAAGCTCGTCAATTCTTGTTTCTAAGGCTTTGTTGGACGAAACCTGAATCTCGTTCACACCTTTTGTTTGGACAGAGTTGTTTCTAGTGGTGAACTGTTGGGAGTTGAGAGACATGTCTTCAATCAAGGCCTTGGCAGCAGCTGGAGTTTTATCAACAAGTGCTCCACCGCTAGCAGCATCGAGAATGTTTCTATCCATCGGTAACAATCCCTCATAGAAATACTGGATAAGTAACTGCTCGGTGATCTGGTGTTGGGGAGAACTGGACACTAACTGCTTGAATCTCTCCCAGTACTCAGCTAATGACTCACCGTCCTGTCTAATACCACATATCTGTTTCCTGATTGATGCAGCTCTGGAGGCAGGAAAGTATCTTTCTAAGAACACTCTCTTCAGAGCACCCCAACTTGTGATAGAATTCGGTTCAAGGTAATATATCCAATCTTTTGCCGCTCCTTGCAATGAGAATGGAAAGGCTCTGAGTTTGATGTGGTCTTCAGTGATTCCTTCAGGCCTCGATGGTGTAGAACACACAACCTGAAATTCTTTCAAATGTTTATGTGGATCCTCACCTGCAAGACCACTAAACTTTGGCAACAAGTGTATTAAACCAGATTTCAATTCAAAGGGTGCATCAGCTTCAGGATAATCAATACATAAACCATTATAGTCCACATCAGGGGCAGCGAGCTGCCTTAGTGTTCTTTGTTCAGCCATGTTATCAAAAGTAAGTTCAGAATCAGAATCAAATAAATTATGCAAATAGTCAGAATCAGAATCGATAATAGATGGTGAACTAGTGCTAGCCTGATTTGCTCTGCGACGTATGTGTAAGGTTCTCTCAACTTCAGGATCAAAAGCAAACAAGTCAGAACAAACAGACCTAGTAGCCAGGACTAATGCAGCAATGCAGCAACAAATGCGAAAATGCCAACAATGTCCCTAATAGGCAGAAACAAAATGGGAGAAGGAATATGATTAAGATAAATTCAGAAAAATACAAAAACACCAAATTTAATCTAATTAAGTGAAATAAGAATTTTGAGAATTTTTTTGGAATTTTTCGAAACTATGAAAACAGTAAAAAATTCATAAAAAATAGAAGGAAAAGGAATTTGGCGAATTACTAAGGCAGTTTAACGACAAAGCGACGTAAACAACAATTAAGAGTCAGGAATACAATCATGCGAATTTGATCAAAACCATTCCGTGAAATACAAATTAAGCACATGAATTTTCAGAGAATAGAATTGAAAGAGAAACGAAATTGAATCGATAGATTGAAAACCTCAAAGCGCGTTGGAAACTTGCTTACAGTAGATCAACTCTGGATGATTAGTTCTCCATAAAAATCGTTCGAAGCAATATCCTCCTTTGTGAATAGTCAAAACGTAAAAGAAAACGTAAAAGCAATATCCTAGCTCGGAAGCTCACATGTTCCCACCGATCTTTAGATCCATCTCCGTGCCTCCTATTTATATCGAAGAGATAGAAGAACATATTGGCGGAGATCGGCCTCTCCAAATGGATGCACATCAACTCGAAAGCTCGCATGAAGGCCCATGCGTTGGGGTGAATCTGTGAAGGGGCGAGATTCAAGCTTCCCAATACCTCCTGCTGAAGGACGGTGAATGGGGGGCTGATCTTCATGTCAGAGATCGTCACCTCATACATGACGAACTTAAGAGCTCGTGGCCAAACAACGACGTGTTGGTCTACCCTCATGCCCTCCACGTTCCATATCTGGTTCCTCTTCCAAGAAATCCGGTTAACAACACGGCTCAGGTCATCTCCGGCCTTGTATAAAGATCGAACCTCCCTTAACGACTCTGATACCCAGGAGTATTAATGAGGGATATTTAGGGGAATCATCAAGGGGACATCAACCGGCCCGACTTCAGTGCTAGAATACTCGTCATAATCACCCTCATTATGTCCGAGATCTCCCTCTTTCCCAAGATTATATACACTGTTTCCTAGATCGCCTTCATTATTTCGGCTTTCAGCAAATCCCTCCACACCGACCTCGGCTTCGTTCTCGCTGTCATCGGAGCTCCAGCTCGTGCTCCCCTGCTCTTCTAGGTTCCGCTCAGCGTCGGACTCATCCGACTCAAGGATCACCACATCCCCAGGGTGGCCCTCACTTGCTTGACCTTCCCTCAGCAGTTCGTTGATGGGGACCGTGGGAGAGCGATCTTCCACTTGAAAGCTATTGGGAGCGGAATCAAGTCCCTCCCGAACTTCGGGACCAGCCGATCCGGAGTCTCCAGTGCGTACTTCATCCGGGTTTCTAGGATCAGAAGCCATTAGTTTGGCTATGTTTGGGCGATCTGTGCTGACAACCCTGCGTGTTTGTTTTGTCCTAGCCAGAATCAAACCTGCAGAAATGGGGTTATGCCAAGTCAAGTTGAGTGCTGAACAGAGGGTCCACAACCAAGTCGGAACCCGGCTTGACGACCCCACTCTGTATAAATAGATACTAGCTTGAAGAAGTCCCGGCTAGAGAATAAGGCGAAAAATGAGCAAATAAAAAGGCACTAACCTCGGAAGTTTGAAGCTCGGTGTCACTAAACTTGATTGCGTGCTTTGACGATCCTGCTGAACCGAAAGGCTGAGACTCTCGCCACAGTATCTTGAATCGGCAGTTCGAAAGAAGAAGACACTAAGTAACGATGTTAGGATTGGTGCTCAGAGCAGTTTGCAAAAAACCAGTGCAAATGAAGAAGGCTCCAACCCATATATATAGGGAACAAGGGCCACGAATTGGGCCTGGGCCTAAGCGATGCGTCCCATCACTAGCCTCTGAGACACGCTGTTGCACCCGAAAAAGTCCTCGAGGGGGAACCTTCCTCGTTCACAACTTTTCCTAAGACAATGAAGCCGCCACCAATATTTATTAAGGAAAATATTAGGAAAACCTTTTTTTGGAAAGCGATTGGTCTTGCTAAACTAGAGAATAGGGTTCGGGGGTCGGTTACGCGCAGGGAAGGTGTTAGCACCCCACACGTCCTCTCTACTGAGAGGGAACCTTTAATTAAATGTGTGGTTTTAGTGTGTTGACTTGAAAATACTTAATTTTGCCTCTCTACTTCTTATTGAAAGATTTTTAATGAAAATCTTTACTTATCATGAAAAAGGGGGAAAATGGTTTTTTAGAAAAAAATGCTTGACGGGACATGGCCCGCTCCTACGTATCTCCTGGTGCGATGGAGAACTCAAAGCTACGTAGTTCTTCTTTGTCTTTCTGAAAAGTTTTTTGTTTTTTATCTTTTTTAGTGAGTTTTTGAAATAGGACGAGCATTTAGTGAATGATTGAACTAACCAAGGTTATGGGTAATCACCGCTAAGTACTCTTGAAAATGAGAGTCACTACCGCCAGTCAGACGAACAAAGGCTCTGATTGACTATTAGTAGCGACTCATTTTTATTTGTTCTTTAGAAAGGGGTTTTCGAAAGAGATTGATTGGCACGAATGATCAAACTAACAACAGTTATGGGTGATCATCGCTTGTTGTTCTTTTGGGAAAAAGACATCGCCACCCATGGCTAGACGAACAAAGGTTCTGATTAACCACTAGCGACGATGGGTTAAAAATGATTTTAGAAAGGAAAAGGTTTTTGTTCTGAAAATGATCTTGGTTTGCAAAAGTGATTCTTTTTTGTTACGAAAATAACTCTTTTCTTTTGGTTATGCAAATGCGAATTTTATTTTTGCGCTTGACGAGAATGTGACTCGCTCCTACGTATCCCAAATGGGAATCAAAGCGACGTAGTTCTAACGAGCCTTGAAAATGAAAGTCTTTTTGCTTTGGTTTTGAAAAGTGGAGGGCGTTCATAATGATCAAACTAACACAGGTTATGGGTGACCATTACTAGAACCCACTTAAGTGCATGTAGAAATCTCTTTTGAAAAATGAATGCTTTCATGATGACCAAACTAACAAAGGTTATGGGTGGCCATCACTAGCACTTGCTATGACTTCGATGCTTAGGAAAATATCTTTTGAAATCGAAAGCATTCATGATAATCAAACTAACAAAGGTTATGGGTGATTATCACTAGTAGCTTATGCATATGAAAACATCTTTTTTTGAAACTTAGGCTCTTAGGACAATCAAACTAACAAAGGTTATGAGTGATTGTCACTAATTACCATTTTCATGCTAAGCTATTTAGAAAAGAAAGCAATGAATGCAAATCAAATCCTTAGGCAAGCAACAATCTCATTTGAATTCTTGAGCAAGTATTGGCCTAGACTACACATGTTGGACCACAACACATAAATAGGCAAAGAAGGAACTTGAATTGGGCATTAAGCAAAAATATAAGAGTAGGCCAGATTGAACCTAAATGCACATCTAGTGGAAGATGCTAGGCGAGAACCATACTCAAATATTTCTACAAAACGCAAGGGAATCAAAATGCACATCTAGTGGAAGATGCAATGTATGGAATTGACCTATCTAAGTGTTGATGATATTCTTATATGAGAGTGGACAATGAAATTGTTAGCTTAAGGAAAAGAGTTGCCTCAATCATGATCATAGGCGAGCATAAGCAAGCAAATTATTTAGCAACCAAAGTATCAAAGAATGTTGAATCACTTTGGTCAATCCTCACACTTAAGACTAAGTTCACAAGTGTGAATCACCTTGCCAATCATCAACAAAAACAAGTTTATTAAAGCAAACCCAAACCCTAATTTTTTATGTTAAAGCCTAGGAGCATACATACCCTAAATCAACTATTATTCATCCCCCAAATCATGAAATAAACAAAAGCATTCAAGAACCCTAAACCTAGGCCCATGGCCGAATGTTATCATGCTTGAAATGGACTTCTTATTTTGTGAAAGTTATGCAAACAAGAGTGAATATGCAAGGAAATGTGAGAAAACACAACAACAACTAGCAAATCACATTTTTATGAGAGTATGCGAAATACAACATGCCATAAAACAACATTTATTTCATGAAAGGCAAGGATTAAGATCCAAATCAACACAAATCAACATTTATTAAAGGGTGAGAAGCACCATAAGCACCCAAGCCTCCCTAAGTGCTTGTCAACATTTATTTTGTGATGTGCACTTGATGTGGGTTGATGTGAGGGGTGGCGTGGAGCATGTGGATGGAGTGAGGGAGGTAAAGAAATTAGTGTGTATTTAGTGGTGTAGAGAGAAGGAAGGTAAAAATATGTTGTGTATTGAATGTTATTGGACTCAAAGGTGTGCTTGTCATGATGAAAGGCTTTTGTGATGTGCACTTGATGGGGGCTGAACTGAGGGGTGGCGTGGAGCATGAAGATGGAGTGAGGGAGGTAAAGAAATTAGTGTGTATTTAGTGGTGTAGAGAGAAGGAAGGTAAAAATATGTTGTGTATTGAATGTTATTGGACTCAAAGGTGTGCTTGTCATGATGAAAGTCTTTTGTGATGTGCACTTGATGGGGGCTGAAGTGAGGGGTGGCGTGGAGCATGAGGATGGAGTGAGGGAGGTTGTTTGCTTGTAGAATTAGTGCTTACTTTAGCCAAAAATGGATAAAAGCAAAAGCACCTAAAAAGGAATTAGCCCCAATTCTAAAAAAACAATAAGCATCCAATATTATTTTGTTATTCATTTTTATTTTGATTTCAGATTTCTATTTTTAATTATACATATTTTTGAGTCTTTTTGAAAGTGAGAGAAAAAAACCGTTATAATTGACCAAAATACCCTTTTTGGCTCTAAAACCCTAATTTGCCCGAAAAATGCGTTCCAACCCTAAAAATGATTTCAAGAACCTTGGAATGCCTTCTAGGATCCGAAATGCAGTGCATAAGGCTCTTCGCTCTTCAATTTATTTATTTTTTGTGGAAAATTAGGGTTTTGACCTAAGCCGGACAAAATTGGGGTATGACAGCTGCCCCTCTTTATTTAGATTTTGACAAGAAATATGAATTGCGCGAGACATATTTCGAGGCAAAATCGAAATAAAGAATTCAGAAATTATACCAATTTTGTCTACTTGGAGAAACCCGAATTTTCTTTTCTTTTTTCTTCCCCTCTCTCCTTTTTTTTTGGTTTCTATGGTTTTGTTTTTTCGAAAGATAGACACTTTCGTGTCGATGCGAAAATAGTAAATGGGCACTTGCGTGCAGACAGAAAAGTAAAATGGGCACTTGCGTGCAGACAGAAAAGTAAAATGGGCACTTCCGTGCAGACAGAAAAGTAAAATGGGCACTTGCGTGCAGAAAGCGGTAAATTGCCCAGGCTGCCTAAAACCTGTAATCCTTAAACGAACTCTTGACGAATCCGATTTTGCGCGTGGCTTTGAGGAGCACGCTCTTCCTGTTGGCCTTTTCGAGCGACCGGGGGGATCGTTATCAGCTCCGGAACTGATATACAGATCAATGCACGGCGTCCACTGTATCTTAGGCTGATACAACTATTCCGTTGAACCTCACATGGGGCTGCGGTCCATCGTGTTGCTCGTACACGATGTGAGACCTGGGCAGAAGGGAGCGATGATCTATCTGGGCTCCAATCCGCAATGCGCGCCTGAGCGCTCTCTTTTCTTTTCTTTCTTTCTTTTCTTTTCTCTTTTCTTTTTTTCTTTTCTCTCTTTTCTTTTTTCTCTTTTCTTTTCTTTTCTGTTTCTTTTTTTTCTTTTTTCTTTTCTCTCTTTTCTTTTTTCTCTTTTCTTTTCTTTTCTGTTTCTTTTTTCTTTTTTCTTTTCTCTCTTTTCTTTTCTTTTCTGTTTCTTTTTTCTTCTGAGCTCTCCCAACTCGGGGGAGCATTTTCTGGAATATGGGGGCGAGGGCTAACACCGAAGTGCTCATCCTCTCTTTGTACCTGCAGCTGAAAATGAACAAATGCACGCAATGCAAATGCCATGATTGCTGTTTTTCTTTTTCTTATGATGAATGTAATGCAAACGTCTGAATTTCTTTTTCTGTCTTGCTCTTTTTATGAAGTGCAGGTATGCGAATGCAAAATTTTGGTGTTTGATGATATGTAATGCTCTTGCGTTTTGATGAAATGGCAGATGATATGCAATGGAAAACTTTTCTTTCCTTGCCTTTTTTCTATGAAATGTGAATATTGCTATAAAATGATGAATAACATGAAATGATGAATGGCATGGGATGTTTTAGCTTTCTTTTCTTCTATGAGATGCAAGTATTGATATGATGCAACTGTGTTGCTTTGATGTTTGATGGGATGATGAATTTTGGTTCTTTTTGTTTTATGGAATGCAAACATTACTATGATGTAGACGACACTGAATGTTTTTGTTTGTTTTCTTTTTTTTGGCATAGGGACCTTAGGATTCTTGAGTGATCAATTCAAGTGTCCTATCGTGATGACTACTTCGAACGTACATTCGACTTAGTCTCCTATTTATTGAAAATGATTTTGTATTTTGAGACTTGATTCAATGTCTGATGCAATGATGATGAATGCTTGGTTTGCTAGAAAGAAAGCAGTAAATGAACACTTGGCGTGCTGATGAGAAAGCAGTAAATGAACACTTGGCGTGCTGATGTGAAAACAGTAAATGAGGATGAACACTTAGCGTGCTTTTAATGAACCACTTGGGACCCGAGGGCATTTGAACTCCAAACTGAATGAGTGACTGGGAATGAGATTTTGAGACTGACAAGTCCAGGATGACTGACTTGAGAATTAGATTGAAGACTGACACTTGAAGTGCTGATTCTTGGAACTAGGCATGAGGATTAACATCTTGCGTTCGTCCGCATTTTGCTTAGCAATGCAATGAATGACACATGTAATGCAAACATATGCCATGATTGATGTCTTGAATATTATGGAATGCTTTTGTTCATTTGTATTTGCTTCTTCTTTGTAGTTTATGAAATGCAAATATCAACATAATGCTTTGATGTTTGAATGCAAGTGTATGCGGTGATTGATGCTTTGATGAATGGAATGCTCCTGTTCTAACTTCTGTTTGTTTCTTTTTTGCCTCTTCTATGAAATGCAGACATTAATATGATGCGATGCTCTGATGTTTGATGCAATGATTTTTGTTCTTTTTCTTTTATGGAAATGCTAACGTTAATATGACGCAAATGCGCCGCTTTAATGTTTGAGGATTGAATGACAAAGGAATGCTTATGAAATGATGAATGATATGGAATACTGGATGACAGGGAATGTTTCTGTTCTTTTTGTTGCTTGTTTGGAGTTTGCAAGTGAGAGTCAACACTAGATGTGTTAATGAAAAAGCAATGAATGAAAAGACATGAAATGAGGATCGCTTGGGATCGAGGGAGTAGCTTTGAATTATGGACGCAAAGGTCTAGTTTATGGGTTAACATATGTCTGTATTGATCTAATGGTCTGAAGAATTTTGATGATGCAATGGTGCATGAAATGATTAGTATCTTGTGGAATGGTGAATGACATGGAATGATTTTGTTCTTTTCCTTTTTATGAAGTGCGAACATTAATATGATGCCAATGCAATGAAAAGATTTCCGCTTTTTCTTCTTTACTATTTCCTCTATGAAATGCAAGTATTAATATGGTGCAACTGACGTGGAACGTTTTTCTTTTTGCTATGTGATGAATGCACAAAATGTTAAGAAGCAAATGTAATGCTTCGATGCATATGCCATAATGAATAGATTGAAATGCCTAGGTGCATGAGGTAAACATTTTGTGAAGATGAGATGCGAGACTTTGAATGCAAGGAATTGAGATGACTATTGCCCATTCTGTTGAAAATTTGATTCAAACTCCGGTGTTCTCAAGGTTTTTATTTACAAACAACCTCACTTGTTTTCTCTTTCTTTCCATGATGACTGAATTTTAGATATCACGTAAACAACTTGTGCTCTCTCTTTTGAAGCATTGTCTAGTAAGCATGCATAGGAGTGCAAATGTGAGTGAATGAGTCAGTTAACTTGGAATTGGTTTAGGGCATGGACTTTTATGGCAAGTGAAGGAATGACAGACATGGTTATTGCCGAAGCTCATGAGGGATCAAGAGATACAAGATTGCCCCAATTCCGGTCTTTGATGAGTGAATAACTTGCCCCTGTCTGGTGGTGACAACAACTAGGGGTGTAGAAGATGATGAATTGGGAATGCTTCGACTTTTGAAAGAGAAGGTGGATCAAAAGATATTTTGTCTCAACCCATAAAGTTTGATGTTGCCCCAGTCATAACAAGGACAAAGCCGCCCTAATTAGAATGGCAAGGCCTTGAGAGATTGCCCCGGTGAGGTTTTATAGGAATGAATGAGGTGAAGGGATGGGAACGCACTTGCCCCACTTTCGAATGACATTTCAAATGGTTTCTTTGAGTGAGGTTGTGAAAGGCGAAAGAGTTATGGCGATGGTTATGAACTGAGGGTGATATATGAATGGGGTGGGCAATGAACAAACCTCCCCAAAGTTGAGTGGAGTGGGAGGTGAAGGGAATGCCCCCTAGTACACACTTTTGGTTTTCTTTAAGAACAGCTCAAATGCAATGAAAGTTTTGACTTTTTAGTATGATGAGAGGCTCCACTTGGTGCCCACTAGACCTTGTTTTAATGCAACACGAATGCACCTTGGAGTGCAAGTCCTTCTTCCTTTTTTACCAACTTTCCTTTTTTGATTGTTTGTTTTTTCTTTTTGAGCAGCTTTCTTTTTTCTGCTTGTTTGTTTTTTCCTTTTGAGCAAACACGTCGCAAATAGATAAACTTATCTGTCCTAAAATTAAAACTTGAGAAAATGAAGGCAATTAGTCATTGATCGGAATGGACTTTTTAGGGCTGTGATGTGGAGAAGGGGATGATTGAGCTTAATGAAGTGTTTGGGGTTGATGGGGAGGATGGGTCTTATTCGGTGTTGGCCGATGGTCAATGATTTGTGAGGGAAATGGTTATTAAGTTTGATGAGGTGTTTGGGGGTGGTCGTACCCAATGAGGTGTTTGAAGGTTTTATGAAAGAAAGGATGGCTAAACCCAATGAATTGAGGGTTTTTTTGAAAGGAGGAATGATTGAACCCAATGAATTGAGGGCTTTTTTGAAAGGAGAAATGATTAAACCCATTGAATCTGAGGGCCTCTTTGAAGGGGAGCTCTTATGCTTCATGACAAAATGTATTGACTCTTAATTTATACTCCCTTTGTCTTCCTTTCTTTGTTTTGGGATTCTCCTTTTTGAAACTTTGTTATTCCCCTCCCTTTGTGGATTTCCTTTTCTTTTGACTTGGGTGAGAATGATATACCATCTTTGATGTGGAATTAACCCTCGTCCAGAGTGATGGGGATATCTTGGGCTTTTTTCGGCTTAAGATGGGTAACAAAGGGTATTTTTGTGATTTTGAATCTTTGGCTTAAGAGGGGTAGGAAGTGGACTTTCTGGGATTTTAGGTTTTTTTTTTTTGAGGGTATGGAGAGATGGCCAAACTTCATTTCAGATCCCGATTGTTTATCTCTGTAAGACTTAACTTTAGGACAATAATTTATCTATCCTCATGTGCATGCTCTCTCTTCTTCTTTTTTTTTACCCTAATTTTTGCCTGGACCGCTCTTTGCGAGTTTTTAATCCACCGGCCGCTCTTTTTTTGCCTAGGCCGCCCTTTGCGGGTTTTCAACCTAGCGAGTTTATTTTATCTTTTTTATTTATTATATATTTTTTAGAAAGACTTGCACTAAAGGAATATGATACCGACAAGGAAAATTAGTGATCACCGAATTGCCCCAGCATGGAGGACTTGAAGTGTTAGCGAGAATGAACCAAAAAATCAAGTATGCATTGATAGGAGAGAATATACGCTTTATAGGTGGACGGGGCGGGATTAGACTTGGATGGGGAATGATGATAAATGAAGTAAATTGACTGACTCAAACAAGAGAAACTGCACCTGGCATGCATGCTTACTAGAAGAACGCTTCACAGAGAGTTATCATTGGTTAAAACATGATATAAAAACTTTTTTGATGAACTGTTTCGGTCTTTTATCATGGAATGGATGAGATGTAATGCTTTTTTTTTGAAGGAAATACAAATGAGCTATTGATGTGAAAAACTGAGTGCCTTGGAACACCTTGAGTTTGCAAATGAGTGAAGGTAAACTTTTCCAAGAAGGAAATATTACTTTGCAAGAACATCTCGTCTCTCATCACAACATTTTTGTTGTATGCAATGCATGGATGAAAACATTATGATGTATACATGATGAAAATGAAATGTATGAAAGCATATTCACTTGAAAAGTGTAATTATTCTAAAAGTTTTTTCTTTTTGATGCTTTCTTTCTATGCAAGATGAAATATGAAATGCCAGTGCATCTTTGGATGATGAATGATGCAAGAATGATGCTTCTTCTCAAAATGATTTTTATAGAGGCAAGACAAGATATGAAATGCCGATGCCCCCTTTTTATTTTGAATGATGAAAGATGCAGGAATGATGCTTTTTTCTAAATGATGATTTTCTTTAGAGGCAAGGCAAAGTATGAAATGCCAATGCCCCTTCCTTTTTTGAAAGACGCATGTATGGAGGAATGATGTATTTGAACCAAAGTGATGAGGTTAATGAAATGGTGCATGAATGCTACATTTTGAATAAATTTGATGACGATTTTTATTCATTATTATGAATGAGATGCTTTCTTGTTTTCATTTTTTGTGCAATGAAATGCATGATACTAACAAAAAACATGCGTGGGAAGACATGGTTTTTATTGAATGGAAATGCATGCAAAATGAGAGGTTAATGTATTATTTTTCATGATGTGTGCAAAAGGACAACAATAATGCATGAGACGCGCTCCTAATAAGACACGATTTTTGGATCTTTCGAGAAAATTAGGGGAAAAAGCCTTAGTGAATGGAAACGCACACGTGCGGAGAATGCACTCCTGACAAACCTAAATGAGATTGAGAAAAATGCATGTATGAATTTTATCAAGTTTTTGTTTTATGCCATGCAAATGATGTCTTTATATGAAAATGACGGCGATAATGTGACTTGACATGCATATGAAAAATAAGATGAAAACATTTTTTTCGAGTTTGGTGACTGAAATTTTGGGAACATCACCTCATGTAGCCCGGTAAAAGAAAAGACTATGATGATTTTTTTGAAAGCTTTGCTTTTTCTCCTTTTTTTGAAAATTTTGTTTTATGTATGATGATGATGCTCTACGTGTATGCAGGATAAATGAAAGGGTTTTTATTGGCAATAATTTAAGCTCTTTTTTTTTTTGGTTTTTTTTTTGGAAAATGCGGGCTGTAGCGACTGAAAAATCCGGGTGAGGATTCCTCGAAGGTTCAAAAATGAAGCCGCCACCAAAGTTTAGTTTAAGGGCAAACATTGGAAAATCCCTTTTGGAATGGATAAAGGTCCTTGAGACCAGATAAGGGTTCGGGAGTCGGTTATGCGTGGGGAAGGTATTAGCACCCCACGACATCCTTCCTAATGAAGGTTACCTGCTAATTAATTGTAGGAAAGAATATTAATTTTGAAAATGTTTATTTTTACCCTTTTATTGTGAATTGAAGAGAAAGAAGAAAATTGATGTTTTATTTAAGAAAATGGTTATTTAGGAGAAGACTGAAAAAGGTTTTTTATTAGTGCAATTGACAGAGGTCGGCCGCCCTCTGCTCCTACGTATCTCTTGGTAGAGAATCAAATCACACGTAGTTCTTGGTAGAAAAATGTTTGTTTGTTGGTATTTTTATTTAGGGATTTTAGGACTCCTGAGTGATCAGTTCATTTGTCCTAAAATGATGACTAACCCGACTGTGCAGTCGGCTTAGTCCCCTACTTTGTGAAAATGGAGTTTTTGAAGTTTGGAAAATAGTTTGATGTGTGGTGGTTTGATTTTATTTGAATAGGGGTTTTAGGACTCTTGATCCGTACGGTTCATTCGCCCTAAAACGGTGATTAACCCGCCTGTACAGTCGGCTTAATCCCCTGTTTTGAAAATTTGATTTGTGGGAAGAAATATGTTTGTGTTTATTTTGACTTAGAAATTGTTTGTTTTAAATAGGGATTTTAGGACATGATCCGTAACGGTTCATTAGTGACCTAAAAAGCAGACTAACCCGACTGTACAGTCGACTTAGTTTCCTATTTTGTTCTTGAAAATATTTCTTTATTTATGAGAGGAAAAGGAATATTTTGTTTTTGTTTTGAATATGAACGAAAAGTTAACAAAAAAGAAAAAATGAAAAGTGCAACTAGTGAAAAATATTTATCATGAATATTTAAAAATAAACTAATTAAAAGAAAAATAAAACTAAAAAAATAAAAAAGGGAGGGGGAGAGAGAGAGAGAGAGAGAGAGAGAGAGAGAGCGAGAGCTTCGCTAGGAGAGGGAGAGAATGTGTTCAGTGTTCTTGTTGAATCACCGTGGTGTGTTTTTCACTGTGGACAGAGCCTCCTTTTATAGGTGAATGGTTAGGTGAAAAGACTTGCTGGACAAGTTAACTTGCTGGGCAAGTCGACTTGTTGGGCAAGCAGCTTGTTGGGCTGAAGGTTAATGTTACTGACACCCCCTTTTATTATTTTCGTTCTTCTCTATTTTTTTTTGGATTATTCTTATTTTTGTATATTTTTGGTGATATTTTTGTATTTTTGGGCTTTTTATATTATTTGGATACTTAATTGTAATATATATTTTTTATTTTCTGATTTTATTTCATTATTATTTTTATGGCTTTTTGATCAAAAGGGCTAAATTGAGTCCAAAATACCGAACATAGGCCCATTTACTAAGAATTGGCCCAATTAGACAAACCGGTCTAAATTAAAACAAGACAGCGCTCGAAATGTCGTTCTCGTAATGATATGGACTTGTGACACGGGGGCTAAAACAATTGCGATAAATGATCAGACAAAATTGGGGTATAACAGCTGCCCCTCTTTATTTATATTTTAGGCTAAATATATATTTTGGCCCTTTATCTTTGGGGTTGTGGTCACTTTGGCCCTTTATCTTTTTTTTTTCTCATTTTAGACCCTCATGTTTTTTGTTTGTGTCATTTTGGCCCCTGCCGTTATGTTTATGTTTTTTTAGGCAAATTTTTAAGGACGAAAATGAAATCAATTAAAAACATAAGGGCCCAAAATGAAATCAATTAAAAACATAAGGGACTAAAATGAAATCAATTAAAAACATAAGGGACCAAAATGATAACGGCAGGGGCCAAAATGACACACACAAAAAACATAAGGGTCTAAAATGAGAAAAAAAAAAAGATAAAGGGCCAAAGTGACCACAACCCCAAAGATAAAGGGCCAAAATATATATTTAGCCTATATTTTACTAGAAAAGGTGAATGGTTTTCAGATTTTTGTAGTAGAAATAAAAATAAAGATAGAATAGACGCTAATTTTGTCCGCTTAGGGGGAAGATGAGTTAGGGAAAAGAGGGACGATTAACACTTGGCGTGTTAACCGAGAACAATAAAGAAATGATCACTGGGGCTCTAAAAGAGCATTTGGGCTCTAAGGGAGCACTGGGGCTCCATGGGGTTGCCTAAACCCTGAATGACCACTTGGAGTCTGAAAGTGCACTAGGGCTTTGAAGGACTGACGGGGTCCGGGGGTGGCCTTTTTCGAGCGACCGTTAATAAGATCAGGTCTAGAACTGATCACGAATGACGTCCACTATGTCTTAGACTGACACAGCTAGTCGGAAGGGCCTGGGGCCGGATGATCCGTCGGTGCTCGATGCCGACGTGCGATCTGGAATGAATGACCATTGAAGGTCTGAAGGAGCGCTGGGGCTTTGAAGGACCGCTGGGGGTCCGAGACTCTGAATTGTGATATGAGACCAGTGCTTGGAGCACTGACTTTGAGAGAACAAACTATTGGGTTTGACACATGGCGTACTTGCCTAAAACATACCTAATGAATGCATTTACCTGAGAAGGGAAAAGCTATCAATATTTGGCATGTCTAAAAATGTGATGAATGATGCATGCGTGCAATATAGGTATGTGAAATGGTAGGTGTCCGATGGGATGAATGAAACGTGGGAGATGATGTGGGTCGAAGTTGGTGGAACATGGAGGTTGACAAACAACGTATGTGAATGCAGATAAGATATGAATGTGATTGTGCTTATTAATGATGAATGTAATGGAATGAGCGATTTTTCCTCTTTTTGCTTTTTGCCTTTCCTTTTTTTTCTTAGTATATATGATTAGTGATGTAAAGAAGGTTTTGGCAATGATGAATGAAAGGAAGCACACGAATGCATGGTACAATGATATGATTAGTGATGTTGAAAGTTTTTGGCAATGATGAGACCGGCACTTGGCACGTCGTCTATAAGCAAACTGTTATGTGTGCATGTGTGTAATGTGATGAATGTGCAATGTGAAAGTAGATAAAATACCAAAGCCCGTGAATTGTGGATGCTAGAGCTGATCGGAAACAAAAATTGATCACCCATGTATGCGAATGCAGATAACATGTGAATGCAACAGTATTGCTTAGATGCAGGTGCTATGGTAGATGCATGATTGCATGATGGAATGATTTATGCTATGATTTATTGATGATGCAGAGAGATTTTTTGGTAATGATGAGAAATGAGACTTTTGATACGAGAGGCAGAGAAGTAATCATTCCTTGGAACAGGTTTGAACTCAAACGTGGCAACCTCAAGGTTGTCATTCACATGCACTGATGCACAAAATTATTTGATTGCATTTGCAAGCTCGTTCACATTGTTCTTCCATTTGATTATGATGTCCCATGACGATTGAATTTTAGGTCCACAAAGTTAACTGAGTGAGTTTCCAACTTCATATTAGTAACTTGTGTTCTCTCTCTTTGAAGCATTGTTTTAATGAACATGTAGAGTAGTGCAAATACAGATGAATGAGCCAGTTGACTCGGGGTATGGACAGATATGACACGTGAGGGGATGAATGGTAGGTTTTTGCCAAAGTCATGAAAGGTATGTTCTCCCCAACTCTAGAAATGTGGGACTGCCCTAATTCATAGTTGATGACGGTGAATGCATAACTTGCCCCTGTCTAGTGGTGACAACAACTAGGGGTGTAGAGGAAATTATGAATTGGTAATGCCGTGACTTTGGAAGGCAAAATATTTTGTCTCAACCCATGGCGTTTGGTGTTGCCCCAACTATGACAAGGACAAGGTTGCCCTGACTAGAGTTTGCGAAAAGCTGCAGTTAGGATGGTGGGTTGAGAAATTGCCCCGGTATGGTTTTATGAGTGTGGATAAGGGAATCAAATGAGTGTAGGGCGAATTTCCCCAATTTTGAACGGAGTGAGGGGTTAATGGTGACATGCTTGCCCCACTTTGGAATGATATTTCTAGTTCGAGTGAGGTAGGGGAAAGGTGACAGAGTTAGGGTAATGGGTTTGTGAGTTGGTCGTATGGCTATATGGATTGGATGTGGTATATGAATGGGATGGACGCTGGAAAATTTCCCCAAATTCGAGAAGCATGAAAGGTGAAGGGACTGCCCCACTTTGGGATCTAGGTGATGGTCCTAGTATAAACTTTTGGTTCTTCTAAGATGACTCTCATAGAATATGATAGTCCTGATTTTTGGATATGATGAAAATTTCACTTGGTGATCACTAAACCTTGTCTTGATATCAGTGCAACTTGAATAAGCTTGGAGCGCAAGCCTTTTTTTCTTTTTCTTTTTTTTTTTGCTTTTTTTTAGCTTTATTTTTTTGTCATTGTTTTAGCAAACATATTGTAAATAAATAAACTCAATTGTCCTAAAATTAAAACTTTAAGAAATCGAAAGCAATCAGTCATCGATTAGAATGGACTTGTTTAGGGTTGTAACGTGGCCAACGGTTGGGGGTTTATGTAAGGAAGGGTTGGTAATGTTGCCAATGGTTAGTGATTCATGAAAGAAAAGGTTTGTAATGGGACCAATGGTGTTTGAGGGCTTTAGACAATGATTTTTTTATTTGCGGTGCAATGTGGCTAGTGGTTGATAATTTATGAAAGAATGGGTGATTAGGCTCAAAGTGTTTGGGGATCGATGAGACCAATGATCTTTTTATTCAGTGGTGCACTTCATGATATGATGTATCAGCTCAAAGATTTATGCCGTATTTTTATTCAAAACTTTTGTCTCTTTTTTTTTATTTTTGAAATATGATTCCCATTCTTTGACGGTCTATTTCTCTTAAGTTTAATAAACTGAAGAAAGTAGTGCACCATCTTTGAATGGGGAACAGATCATTGTCTAGGGTGATTGAATGATTTTTTTTTTGATTTTTTGGCTCAAAGTGGATTGCAAAGGGTATTTTTCTTATGCTTTTTGTGAGAAGATGACCAAACTTCATTTCAAATCATGATTGCTTGTTTTCTCAAAGACTAACTCAAGGACAAAAAATTATTTATTTTTATATATCTGCTCTTTTTCTTTATGTCTTTTTATATGCCCTAATTTTTGCTTAGGCTGCTCTCGCGAGTTTTCAACCTAACAGGCTTTTTTTGATTATTTTTTTTGTAAAGGACTTGCACCAAGGGAATACAATGATGACAAGATATCTAGTGATCACAAATTTGCCCCAGTTTGGAGGATCCAAGTGTTAGTTTATGAAATTTCATAATCGGGGACAAAACCAAAGAGTCAACTAAGAATTTGTGTGGAGAATATGCACTTTATGGAGTGGTCGGGGTGAGACTGGACATGAACAAGTGATGATGATAGGATGGAAAGGTGTGGACACTAACCGACTCAAACAAGAGCAAATGCACATCGCATACAAGTTCACTATACGAATACTTCACAGAGAGTTAACATAGTTAGAGACATGATAGAAGAATTTTTGATAACACATTAGTTAACAAAATGGACTATTTTGATGGTTTATCATGGGATGGATGAGATGCATCGTTTTGCTGACAAAAATTGCAGACGAGCTGCAAATTTTTTTTTTGAAAATTGAGTGTCTTGAAACACCTTGAGTTTGCAGCTAAGTTCGACCTCGTTTGAAATTTAGTAGGTTAAACTTTTTCAAGGAAGAACAATCAATTAAAATGTATTTGCAAGAACGTCTCATCTCTCATCAAATTTTTTCAAAAAGTATGCTCATGTTTTTTTTTTAAATTATGAAATAAAATGTAATGGGTTTATAACACATGATGATGGATATGAATGATGAAAATGCAAATGCATGAGATATGTTTCTAAAAAATAACTTGCAAAAATAAAATATGATTTTTTGAATTTTTTCTTTATAGAAGACCGGAAAAATGTATCAGTGTTTGTTTGAATGCAGGGGTATGAGGCTCCTTTGTGTCCTACGAGGGTTCCTTTAGAGAATAGGTCTAGGGCTTGTCTGTTAAGTGAACCTTTCAAAGGGTAGCTCTAAAGAGTCCTACATAAGGTTCCTAGAGCCAACGACCCCAGTTAAGAACACTGATCAACAACAATAGGCAAGCTATTAGAAGTGCCAGCATTCTCAAGAGGGACCAAACTCTAGGTGAGACTTTCGTGACCACCCAACAGGACGCACATCCAGTAGGCCATCACTACGCAGTCTCGTTCTAACTTAGGTTATTCTCCAGTCCGGGTATAGGACTATTCTCACGTGTGTGCAAAAGTGTGATAGTGGGGTGTGTGAAGGAGCAAAATATCAAGAATACCCCCCAAGCTGCAAAACAAACAAACATACATACAGAAAAGTGGTCTTCTATCCTAGGGTTTTCATATCACAAAAGAATAATATGCAATGGAAATAAAAGAAAAAAGGGAAGGGTAACAATAAACATTAGATTAACAACTGATCCTACAACTAATTAGACTAGGTTTGACTCTCTAAAATGTCCCCAGTGAAGTCGCCAGCTGTAGCGACCGAAAAATCCGGGTGAGGATTCCTCGAAGGTTCAAAAATGAAGCCGCCACCAAAGTTTAGTTTAAGGGCAAACATTGGAAAATCCCTTTTGGAATGGATAAAGGTCCTTGAGACCAGATAAGGGTTCGGGAGTCGGTTATGCGTGGGGAAGGTATTAGCACCCCACGACATCCTTCCTAATGAAGGTTACCTGCTAATTAATTGTAGGAAAGAATATTAATTTTGAAAATGTTTATTTTTACCCTTTTATTGTGAATTGAAGAGAAAGAAGAAAATTGATGTTTTATTTAAGAAAATGGTTATTTAGGAGAAGACTGAAAAAGGTTTTTTATTAGTGCAATTGACAGAGGTCGGCCGCCCTCTGCTCCTACGTATCTCTTGGTAGAGAATCAAATCACACGTAGTTCTTGGTAGAAAAATGTTTGTTTGTTGGTATTTTTATTTAGGGATTTTAGGACTCCTGAGTGATCAGTTCATTTTTCCTAAAATGATGACTAACCCGACTGTGCAGTCGGCTTAGTCCCCTACTTTGTGAAAATGGAGTTTTTGAAGTTTGGAAGATAGTTTGATGTGTGGTGGTTTGATTTTATTTGAATAGGGGTTTTAGGGCTCTTGATCCGTACGGTTCATTCGCCCTAAAACGGTGATTAACCTGTCTGTACAGTCGGCTTAATCCCCTGTTTTGAAAATTTGATTTGTGGGAAGAAATATGTTTGTGTTTATTTTGACTTAGAAATTGTTTGTTTTAAATAGGGATTTTAGGACATGATCTGTAACGGTTCATTAGTGACCTAAAAAGTAGACTAACCCGACTGTATAGTCGACTTAGTTTCCTATTTTGTTCTTGAAAATATTTCTTACGCACATCCAGTAGGCCATCACTACGCAGTCTCGTTCTAACTTAGGTTATTCTCCAGTCCGGGTATAGGACTATTCTCATGTGTGTGCAAAAGTGTGATAGTGGGGTGTGTGAAGGAGCAAAATATCAAGAATACCCCCCAAGCTGCAAAACAAACAAACATACATACAGAAAAGTGGTCTTCTATCCTAGGGTTTTCATATCACAAAAGAATAATATGCAATGGAAATAAAAGAAAAAAGGGAAGGGTAACAATAAACATTAGATTAACAACTGATCCTACAACTAATTAGACTAGGTTTGACTCTCTAAAATGTCCCCGGTGAAGTC
Organism: Astragalus membranaceus; assembly: GCA_039519185.1. Taxonomy (NCBI): domain Eukaryota; kingdom Viridiplantae; phylum Streptophyta; class Magnoliopsida; order Fabales; family Fabaceae; genus Astragalus; species Astragalus membranaceus. The sequence continues at coordinate 41,529,735 of CM076846.1, forward strand.
GCCAGCTGTAGCGACCGAAAAATCCGGGTGAGGATTCCTCGAAGGTTCAAAAATGAAGCCGCCACCAAAGTTTAGTTTAAGGGCAAACATTGGAAAATCCCTTTTGGAATGGATAAAGGTCCTTGAGACCAGATAAGGGTTCGGGAGTCGGTTATGCGTGGGGAAGGTATTTGCACCCCACGACATCCTTCCTAATGAAGGTTACCTGCTAATTAATTGTAGGAAAGAATATTAATTTTGAAAATGTTTATTTTTACCCTTTTATTGTGAATTGAAGAGAAAGAAGAAAATTGATGTTTTATTTAAGAAAATGGTTATTTAGGAGAAGACTGAAAAAGGTTTTTTATTAGTGCAATTGACAGAGGTCGGCCGCCCTCTGCTCCTACGTATCTATTGGTAGAGAATCAAATCACACGTAGTTCTTGGTAGAAAAATGTTTGTTTGTTGGTATTTTTATTTAGGGATTTTAGGACTCCTGAGTGATCAGTTCATTTGTCCTAAAATGATGACTAACCCGACTGTGCAGTCGGCTTAGTCCCCTACTTTGTGAAAATGGAGTTTTTGAAGTTTGGAAGATAGTTTGATGTGTGGTGGTTTGATTTTATTTGAATAGGGGTTTTAGGACTCTTGATCCGTACGGTTCATTCGCCCTAAAACGGTGATTAACCCGTCTGTACAGTCGGCTTAATCCCCTGTTTTGAAAATTTGATTTGTGGGAAGAAATATGTTTGTGTTTATTTTGACTTAGAAATTGTTTGTTTTAAATAGGGATTTTAGGACATGATCCGTAACGGTTCATTAGTGACCTAAAAAGCAGACTAACCCGACTGTACAGTCGACTTAGTTTCCTATTTTGTTCTTGAAAATATTTCTTTATTTATGAGAGGAAAAGGAATATTTTGTTTTTGTTTTGAATATGAACGAAAAGTTAACAAAAAAGAAAAAATGAAAAGTGCAACTAGTGAAAAATATTTATCATGAATATTTAAAAATAAACTAATTAAAAGAAAAATAAAACTAAAAAAATAAAAAAGGGAGGGGGAGAGAGAGAGAGAGAGCGAGAGCTTCGCTAGGAGAGGGAGAGAATGTGTTCAGTGTTCTTGTTGAATCACCGTGGTGTGTTTTTCACTGTGGACAGAGCCTCCTTTTATAGGTGAATGGTTAGGTGAAGAGACTTGCTGGACAAGTTAACTTGCTGGGCAAGTCGACTTGTTGGGCAAGCAGCTTGTTGGGCTGAAGGTTAATGTTACTGACACCCCCTTTTATTATTTTCGTTCTTCTCTATTTTTTTTGGATTATTCTTATTTTTGTATATTTTTGGTGATATTTTTGTATTTTTGGGCTTTTTATATTATTTGGATACTTAATTGTAATATATATTTTTTATTTTCTGATTTTATTTCATTATTATTTTTATGGCTTTTTGATCAAAAGGGCTAAATTGAGTCCAAAATACCGAACATAGGCCCATTTACTAAGAATTGGCCCAATTAGACAAACCGGTCTAAATTAAAACAAGACAGCGCTCGAAATGTCGTTCTCGTAATGATATGGACTTGTGACACGGGGGCTAAAACAATTGCGATAAATGATCAGACAAAATTGGGGTATAACACGGGTCGTACGTTATTTCGTATGAACCGGTAAGAGAAAGGCTACAACGGTAACCCTTTCTTCTTTTCTTCTTTCAAAATCTTCTTTTTTCGTAAAAATGATGGCGTGAGGCAACCAATCGTCGTTACTCTGAGTAACTTGCATGAAACATTGAGTGGATCCCGACTCAATACTTCACGCAATATACTGAAATGCTTCGACATTTGGTTAACTCAAACTTATTCTCTTATTTGAAAACAACCCTCACTTGAAAGGGTCAAAGTGCCCTGATATCGTAGAGTAACATCTCAAATTTGTAGTGCACAAACAAATTTGAGATATTACCCTTCGTCATTCGAAGGCGCACTTTTACTCATTGAGCTTTTACATGAAGAGCTTTTCTATTTTTTCTTTGTTTAGAGAAGATGCATGCATTGGAAACTTTTCATTTTTTTTTTCATTTCTAGTTTTGGAACATGATTTTGAAAATTATTTGGAGATGCAAATGATCTATTATAAAAAGGTTTTAGAAAGGATGTGCTTGACGGGGTATGCCCCGCTCCTACGTATCCCCATTGTAATGAGGAATCAAAGCTTACGTAGTTCTATTGTGTCCCTTTTTTGAAATAATGCTTATGCATGAATGCCATGTCTTGGATGAACTTGGCGAGGAGCTTTTTTCTCTTTTTTGATTATAAACGAAATGCTTAAGCTATGAAGATGATAATTGTTTTTTTTCATTTTTATGCAATGAAATGAAATGCAAGATGAATAATTTTTTTCAAAATTGGAACTTTATTTAATGCAAATGACGCAATGATGTAAATGCAATGTTGCAGGATGCAAGATACTTTTTGGAAAACTTTGAGGTTTCTGCATAAGGAGGGTATTCACAGGCGGAATTTAGAAAACTTTCACACTATATGCCACCTCATATAGGTGTTTAAGGGAAAACCATATCTTTTTTTTTATTTTTGAAAATCTTTGAGGGAAAAATTAACTGGACTAAATGCAAGCACACAATTTGGGAAGCCCCTGTGACCTAAAAGGGGGTAGAACCTATGATCTAAGGCGCTTTAGGGATAATCTTCTCATGTAGCTCTATTCACACCCTCACAAAGGTTATCAGAGCCACGGTCCCTCTCATGAAAATCCCCGTAAATGCAGCAAACTGCTAGATACGAAGCATCATGAAAGAGCACAACTCTGATTGAAACTTTCGCGAGTAGCCAAATGGACAAAGGTCCTGATGGGCTCCCACTACTCGAATCCACTCATCCTAGAGTACCCTAACAGACCTGGGTTATGGTCTCCTTCTCTAATCATATAATCTCAGGGTACAAGTGTGTGTGTGCGAAGGGCATTTCCTTAAAAACTACCCCTCCTGCAAATGAAAATCCAGAACAGTCCAGACAATAGAAAGCAATAACATGTCGTCTACCCTAGGGTTCAATACCAATCAAATACAACTAATCTAGGGTGCCGACAACAATAGAAGTAACTATCTATTATATTAAACAAGAGCAAACATAGAAGACGAATGCATGTGGATGCAACATGCTTATGAAAAAGGGGAGGAATAGAGGCAAAGCAAGATGTTCAAATCAATCCCACGAACCAACACACTTAATTAATTAGGCTTGACCCACTTTTGAAAAAATGTTTTTCTTTTTAGTCCCCAGTGGAGTCGCCAGCTGTTGCGCCCGAAAAAGTCCCCGAGGGGGAACCTTCCTCGTTCACAACTTTTCCTAAGACAATGAAGCCGCCACCAATATTTATTAAGGAAAATATTAGGAAAACCTTTTTTTGGAAAGTGATTGGTCTTGCGAAACTAGAGAATAGGGTTCGGGGGTCGGTTACGCGCAGGGAAGGTGTTAGCACCCCACACGTCCTCTCTACTGAGAGGGAACCTTTAATTAAATGTGTGGTTTTAGTGTGTTGACTTGAAAATACTTAATTTTGCCTCTCTACTTCTTATTGAAAGATTCTTAATGAAAATCTTTACTTATCATGAAAAAGGGGGAAAAATGGTTTTTTAGAAAAAAATGCTTGACGGGACATGGCCCGCTCCTACGTATCTCCTGGTGCGATGGAGAACTCAAAGCTACGTAGTTCTTCTTTGTCTTTCTGAAAAGTTTTTTGTTTTTTTATCTTTTTTAGTGAGTTTTTGAAATAGGACGAGCATTTAGTGAATGATTGAACTAACCAAGGTTATGGGTAATCACCGCTAAGTACTCTTGAAAATGAGAGTCACTACCGCCAGTCAGACGAACAAAGGCTCTGATTGACTATTAGTAGCGACTCATTTTTATTTGTTCTTTAGAAAGGGGTTTTCGAAAGAGATTGATTAGCACGAATGATCAAACTAACAACAGTTATGGGTGATCATCGCTTGTTGTTCTTTTGGGAAAAAGACATCGCCACCCATGGCTAGACGAACAAAGGTTCTGATTAACCACTAGCGACGATGGGTTAAAAATGATTTTAGAAAGGAAAAGGTTTTTGTTCTGAAAATGATCTTGGTTTGCAAAAGTGATTCTTTTTTGTTACGATAATAACTCTTTTCTTTTGGTTATGCAAATGCGAATTTTATTTTTGCGCTTGACGAGAATGTGACTCGCTCCTACGTATCCCAAATGGGAATCAAAGCGACGTAGTTCTAACGAGCCTTGAAAATGAAAGTCTTTTTGCTTTGGTTTTGAAAAGTGGAGGGCGTTCATAATGATCAAACTAACACAGGTTATGGGTGACCATTACTAGAACCCACTTAAGTGCATGTAGAAATCTCTTTTGAAAAATGAATGCTTTCATGATGACCAAACTAACAAAGGTTATGGGTGGCCATCACTAGCACTTGCTATGACTTCGATGCTTAGGAAAATATCTTTTGAAATCGAAAGCATTCATGATAATCAAACTAACAAAGGTTATGGGTGATTATCACTAGTAGCTTATGCATATGAAAACATCTTTTTTTGAAACTTAGGCTCTTAGGACAATCAAACTAACAAAGGTTATGGGTGATTGTCACTAATTACCATTTTCATGCTAAGCTATTTAGAAAAGAAAGCAATGAATGCAAATCAAATCCTTAGGCAAGCAACAATCTCATTTGAATTCTTGAGCAAGTATTGGCCTAGACTACACATGTTGGACCACAACACATAAATAGGCAAAGAAGGAACTTGAATTGGGCATTAAGCAAAAATATAAGAGTAGGCCAGATTGAACCTAAATGCACATCTAGTGGAAGATGCTAGGCGAGAACCATACTCAAATATTTCTACAAAACGCAAGGGAATCTAAATGCACATCTAGTGGAAGATGCAATGTATGGAATTGACCTATCTAAGTGTTGATGATATTCTTATATGAGAGTGGACAATGAAATTGTTAGCTTAAGGAAAAGAGTTGCCTCAATCATGATCATAGGCGAGCATAAGCAAGCAAATTATTTAGCAACCAAAGTATCAAAGAATGTTGAATCACTTTGGTCAATCCTCACACTTAAGACTAAGTTCACAAGTGCACAAGTGTGAATCACCTTGCCAATCATCAACAAAAACAAGTTTATTAAAGCAAACCCAAACCCTAATTATTTATGTTAAAGCCTAGGAGCATACATACCCTAAATCAACTATTATTCATCCCCCAAATCATGAAATAAACAAAAGCATTCAAGAACCCTAAACCTAGGCCCATGGCCGAATGTTATCATGCTTGAAATGGACTTCTTATTTTGTGAAAGTTATGCAAACAAGAGTGAATATGCAAGGAAATGTGAGAAAACACAACAACAACTAGCAAATCACATTTTTATGAGAGTATGCGAAATACAACATGCCATAAAACAACATTTATTTCATGAAAGGCAAGGATTAAAATCCAAATCAACACAAATCAACATTTATTAAAGGGTGAGAAGCACCATAAGCACCCAAGCCTCCCTAAGTGCTTGTCAAAGTGCTTATGACGCCTCTCACCAACAACAATCAACAATATGAGAGTATGAAGATGATAGGATGAATGCTTTTTATATTTTTTGAGGAAATACTCAAAGATGATGCAAGGTTTTAAGGATTACCTTAGCTCCGAGCTAGAAAGTGAGATGAGAAGATGAAGCTAGACACTAATCAACAAAACTCCAATATCCTTCAAAGAAGTACCCACTTGATGATGATGCTTGAACTTTGAATGAGAAATGGAGGGAGTATGAAAATGAGGTGAGTTGTTTGTTAGGGTTTTTTGGTGTAGGAGATATGGGAAGGTTCCTTTGAGATGAAAGAAAAACAAGAGGGAGTGAGGGAGAGGAGAGGGGCTACGGCCTTCTTGGTTCCCTTTGGGGAGGAGAGGAGTGAGTTGTTCTTATTGAATTTCAAAGATCCAATGGGTTTAAAGTTGTGAGAGAGAAGTAAAGAAATTAGTGTGTATTTAGTGGTGTAGAGAGAAGGAAGGTAAAAATATGTTGTGTATTGAATGTTATTGGACTCAAAGGTGTGCTTGTCATGATGAAAGGCTTTTGTGATGTGCACTTGATGGGGGCTGAAGTGAGGGGTGGCGTGGAGCATGAGGATGGAGTGAGGGAGGTTGTTTGCTTGTAGAATTAGTGCTTACTTTAGCCAAAAATGGATAAAAGCAAAAGCACCTAAAAAGGAATTAGCCCTAATTCTAAAAATACAATAAGCATCCAATATTATTTTGTTATTCATTTTTATTTTGATTTCAGATTTCTATTTTTAATTATACATATTTTTGAGCCTTTTTGAAAGTGAGAGAAAAAAACCGTTATAATTGACCAAAATACCCTTTTTGGCTCTAAAACCCTAATTTGCCCGAAAAATGCGTTCTAACCCTAAAAATGATTTCAAGAACCTTGGAATGCCTTCTAGGATCCGAAATGCAGTGCATAAGGCTCTTCGCTCTTCAATTTATTTATTTTTTGTGGAAAATTAGGGTTTTGACCTAAGCCGGACAAAATTGGGGTATGACACACGCGCGTGAGACGAAGCACCATCATTACTTTAGTCACCTCCGAACGACGTATCCCATCAATGACATTGATGTCAGGCGCTGGAATCGAAGCATCGCCATAAAGAGAATACCTCGAGTCACTTGGTTATCCTTCAATGATCGTTCCGAGACTGGGGGCAGACACTCAGGTGAGTACAAGCCCGGCCTCGGGAGGTCTCCACATATATTCGGCACCCAAATTCGAGCTCGCGCAGAGCATTGTAAGCTCGGTGTTGGGGACAAAACACCAATATGAGTATAAGCCCGACCTCGGAAGCCCGCCATGGTCTCTAAAACCAACATATCCAACCCGGACAACGAGGGTACATCAAACTCGGACCAGGCATCACGTCAGGCTCACCCCAAGGCAACCCGACTTGGGGGGGGGGCAACTGTTACGGATTGGGCCTTTGGTGTTTTTCATTAAGGCCCAATACCAAAGGCCAAATCCATTAACCAATGGTGGAGATCAAAGTCCTAGATCCAATGGTTCACATTGATCCCCAAAACCTATAAATAAGCATTGAATGCCTGCATTAAAGGTACACATTTCCCAATTCTCTTAATTGCAACTGATTCACTTGCTGACTTGAGCGTCGAAGTATCATTGCAGGTACCACCCCACCTCGGATCGGAGCATAACTCGGATTGACCAAGGACACTTCTACCAACTATCTCAAATCGGACCTGGTATCCAAGATCGGATACAAGGCAGGAGATACGGTACAAATCAAATACGGGTCTGAACCTCCCTTAACCAAGGGTCGGGGGTTCGATCTCCGCCTTGGGTATGGAGCAGCGTTAAAACTCTGGGCCAGTTGTCCTGCCCCTCGAGGCACCTACAATTAGCGAGGGATTAGTCACTGCTGTCCGTGCGGTGGATACCCGGGTTTACCAAAAAAAAAGAGATTTGAATAATGCACTCTAATATGACCGTTGGAAAAATGCAGATGCCATATCCATGTAATTAAACCAGTTGTTTTCAAAAACAAGGAAATTGATTCAAAACATGATAATAGGATATCAGCTTAAAAGAATTACGTGAAACACATGAATGGCACAACTAATCATGCAATCAATTATAAACATGGAAAAATAATCCTTCCACATACTTGGTTAATCCAAAGTCAATTATTAATTGTCTTAAAAATATTTTAATGCAAAATATATTTTTATGAAAAAGAAAATGTGACTGTGTGATTTATTTTATTTTAGAGAGTTTTATTTCTACTTACACAAAAGATACAATACAAATAATAAAATCAAATAACTTATGACTTGAAGGCTTGTTCTGTTTTTCCGCTTTTTGCAACTTCGACCTTTTAGAACTCTTTTTGTCAATCATCAAAACAAAAATATTTCTGTCAAGGCATATATTCACATTCTCCCCCCTTTTTGATGATGACAAACATCATTAGAAGGGATTTGCTCAATGAAGGGGTTAGGATAGAACTATTTCATAACAAAGTATATGTTAGAGTTATGCGCAAATTATACTACCCCTTTCTATAAGCAAACAGTAAAAAAAATGCTCCCCCTGAAACATGCAAATCACATAACTCTCCCCTTTTGACATTATCAAAAAGCGGAAAAAATGAATCATGGCAAGGCATATATTAAAACGATAAGTGTAAACCATTTTCGCTTATCATCAATTTGCAACTCCCTGTTTTTTTTGGAGATGAACTTTAAATGATGTCTCCACATGAAGCATAGCCACATTTCGTTGATAAAAAAAGGAGAAATTACTTTTATCGTCCTTCATGTGCTTTGAATAGCCACTACGAAGATACCAATTTGAGTTCTTGACCTTCAAACACACCTACAACAAAAAATTAATTTTTGGCTTTTGGAACCCAAACCATTTTGGGTTCTTGTATGTTAAGTTTAGGCAAAGTGTCCTTTGGAATCCATACCTTTTTACCATGGGCACTTTTATTTATTTTTTCATTGCAAATAGATGATGTATGACCTTTTATACCACAATAAAAACATTTCACAAAAGGGTTACTAGATGTGTTGTTGGGACTAAAAAACTTTTTGGAAGATTTTTCACGAATTTTTTGTTGATAGCCCAAACCAGCTTTATCATAAGTTCCCCTTTGATTTCCCAAAATGATATTTAGATTGTCTCTTCCCATGGTGAATTTTGCAAGAGTGTTGTGCAAATCATCAACTTTATTTTTCAAAACATTGCATTCTTCACACTTGGGAACATTATCTTTTTGATTTTTATAAGAGTTGCAAGAGAAGACTTCACTTACAAAAATTTGTTTCTCTTTAAGAACTTCTGTTTCCTAGTTTAACGTCTCGATTTTAGATTGAAGAGTGGAAATAGTTTTCTTAGAAGTGGAAACAATTATTTTAAGTTTAGTTGACTCATTATTTAATTCTTCACAAATACTAAGCAACTCATCATAAGTTAAATCAGGTTCGGTTTCAAAGGAGTTTACCTCATCTTCCTCATGCTTTGCCACGAGACATAGTTTTTCTTCCTCATTTTTAGATTCATCGGATGATTCCATATCAATCTCATCCCAAGTGATATACGCGCTTCTTCCTTTTGATTCCTTTCGGGGATTTCCATCCGGTTTTTCATATATATGTGGTTATAGATGAAGGTTGTCACGATTCTTGCATCACCCAACAAATTTTCTACATTTTTCTTTTTTCCTATATCCTCCAAGCAAAGATCCAAACAATGAGCTGCACAAGAAGACCGGTACAAATGTGGTCTCTTCTCCATTAGTTTATGCCCAATTGCTTTTAATGCTGCCTCATTATCAGTGACAACATGAACAACAAATTCTTCACCCACTTCTTCCACAACATCATCCAATAATTTGAAATAGTAGTCAGTATTTCTACTATCGACACTGGATGCATCAACGGATTTCCAAAAAATCGTTCCTTTATAACAATACACCAAAAAATTCATAATGTGAGTATGATTGATACTGTCTGTCCAACCATCGCACATTATTGTTACCCTTCTATGTTGAAAAACTTCTTTCATACTATCAACCCATTTCAACATGTCTTGGTATTCTTTCTCTAAGTATATATCTGAGACTTCATAAGGAGTTGGACATGGAGCTTTTCCCACCTCAGAAGCAATATGAATCAAATTGTGCAACCAAGGATAGTACTTGGCTAAATTCATAGGTAATCAGTCATAAATTAAAAATTTGCTTACCGCTTCTCCAAGCTTCTTCTTCATTGATTTCAGGAAGCCCTTATCAATTCTTGGTTGCTTACTACTTTTGCCCTTCACTTGGATCATTCTCTAATCTTTTTGTTTGAAATGGTTCTTCACCTAAATCATCCATGAATTAGTGATTATCTAAACACAAACAAGCAAACAAATTAGTAATTACTTACTAGTATAATATTATCAAACATTTAAAGTTTAGTACAAACCACACAAGACACACTGATAAGTCTATTTTTAGAGTCTTTTTAATAGTTATTTTATTAAGTCTTTTTAATATTTTAATTATATTTTTGTTCTATTTTACTGCAAATGTTTACTTTTTATCTTCAGGTCTTATTTTGAAGCAATTTGGGCTGCTTAAAGTCTCAGCAGGTCAGAATTCGACTGGATCTCTCAGAATTCGACCAAGATCTCTCAGAATTCGACCAAGATCTCTCAGAATTCGACCAAGATCTCTCAGAATTCGACAGCATCTGTCTCAGCAGGCCAGATTTCGACTGGATCTCCCAGAATTCGACTGCATCTTCCAGATTTCGACTTCGACTGCTTCTGCTTCCCAGATTTCGACTGTGCCTACTTCTGCTGGCAAGATTTCGACTGTGCCTACTTCTGCTGGCAAGCTTTCGACTGTACCTGCTTCTGCCACCAGATTTCGACTGTGCCTCAACTCTGCTATCCAGAATTCGACTGAACAGTCAGAATTCGAATTGCCCACTTGCTGATGGATATTTTGCCCACTTGTTGCCCACTTGTTGATGGATATTTTTGATGGCTACCTTGGCCAACTTGATTTGCCACTTTTTCCTCTTTAGGACCATTTTGCCCCTCATATTTTCCTATAAATAGAGGCTTGATCCTCACTTGTACCTAAGCCTGAATTTTGTTAGAAAATCAATGACAAAGGCTCTCTAATTATTCATGACTTCAATTTACTCTTCATGCTTTTTATGATTCCTGTTTGTTTACTTTCTTGCCTTTTAAATTCTTGCTATTTATTTTCCAAGTCATTTACTTTCATGGCCCTTTAAATTTCTCGCTCTTTATTTTCTCGCTCTTTACTTTTCGCTCTTTACTTTTCCGCTCTTTTATTTTCCCTGTTATTTACTTTTTCGCCCTTTTACTTTCCAAGTCATTTACTTTCATTGCTATTTAATTTCTCGCTCTTTACTTTTCGCTCTTTACTTTTTCGCTCTTTTATTTTCCTTGTTATTTACTTTTTTGCCCTTTAAATTTCCAAGTCAAGTAAACTATTGGCAAGTCAAGTAAATTACTGGCAAGTCAAGTAAATTACTGGCAATTTACTTTTCAAGCAATTTACTTTCTTGTCATTTACAATTCCGCTATTTATGATTTTTTGCACTTTACCGCTTTCTTTTATTTCTCGCTATTTAAAGTTTATGTCTTCTTCTTTTATTTCCTTTTTTTTTTCCTCTTTTGTCTACAATGATCATGAGTGAGTAGACTTTGCTAAAATATTCCTTCTTTCCAAAAACACTTTCTTTTCAGTTAATCAAACTTTGAAAAATTAAATTGGTATTCACTTAGGCTCTCCCTGTGGACCGATACTCTTTTATTACGCGATACGACCCGTGCACTTGCGGGGCTATCAAGTTTTTGGCGCCGTTGCCGGGGAGGCAGTGATATTAATTAAATTTTTTCGAAACCGGTTAGACTGAAATTTTATTTTCTTTATTTTTACTTTTTCTTCTCTTGTCCCTCGAATGCGAAGAACCAGAAGTTTCGGTGAAACTGTTCCACAAATTCCCGAAATCGAAAGGTTCTTACATAGAAGGAGGAGAGAAATTCCCGATAACCAAATGGCGGCTAATGAAAATCGTGCTCTCAAAGAGTACGCAACACCTTCGGCAGAGCCATCGGCTGCCATTGTACATCCAAATGTAGAAGCAAATAATTTTGAACTCAAAACATCTCTACTTTCGATGGTACAACAAAACCAATTTTCTGGTTCTCCCACGGAGGACCCAAATCTTGATATTTCAATTTTTCTTGAATACTGTGGAACTCTCAAATTAAACGGGGTACCTCCGGATGCCATAAGACTAAAACTCTTCCCTTTTTCATTAAGGGATAGAGCTAGAGCATGGCTACATTCTTTGCCTTCGGAATCCATTACCAACTGGAACCAGCTGAAACAAGCTTTTCTTACTAAATTCTTTCCCCCGAGTAAGACAGCTCAAATGAGAAATCAAATTACTCGATTTTCTCAAAACGACGGGGAATCTCTTTATGATGCTTGGGAACGTTTCAAAGAAATGTTAAGGCTATGCCCCCATCATGGACTAGAGAAATGGCTTGTTGTTCACACTTTTTATAATGGATTACAATATGCAACAAGAATGACTGTTGATGCAGCTGCAGGTGGAGCTTTAATGAACAAAAGTTTTACCGAAGCCTATGTACTCGTTGAAGATATGGCTCAAAACCATTGTCAGTGGACAAGTGAGCGAGCCATAACGAATAAGCCAGCCACATCAAAAGAGCCGGGTAAGTATGAAATATCTGTTGTTGATCATCTTACCTCAAAAGTGGACGCACTTTTTCAAAAATTTGAAAAATTAAATGTAAGTGCCGTCTCACAAACTTCTTCTCCTATTACTCCACCATGTGAATTATGTGGGGTTGTTGGCCATATTGGAGCTGAATGCCAGCTTGAGGCATCTAGTGCTGGAAACGAGCATATTAACTATGCTCAAAAGGAAGATCCGTTTTCAAATACTTATAATCCTGGGTGGAGGAATCATCCAAATTTTTCTTATAAAAATCCTCCACCCAATCCAGCACCTAGACCACCTCCTGTCTTTCAAAATCAAAGGGTTTTTAACAACCCACAAAACAACCCACAAAAGTCGAACTTGGAATTTTTAATGGAAAAATTTGTGTCATCTCAAACAAAACAAAATGAAGAATTCAAAAATCAAACTGGTTATTTGAATGACACACTTATCAAATTAGTATCAAAAGTCGACTCTATAACCACTCATAACAAAATGCTTGAAAATCAAATAACACAAGTGGCAACACAGGTAGCTTCATCCTCTAAGACTTCAGGGGTATTTCCTGGGCAACCAGAACAAAATCCAAAAGGCCAAATAAATGCCGTCACCCTTAGAAGCGGAAAACAATTAGAGGAACCAAGAGCAGACCAAGAAAAAACTGTGAGTGAAAAACATAATTTACCAGGTGAGCTAGAAGAGAAAGAAAAGGGGAAAGAACCAGAAAAAGAAAGAGAAGAACCACACATCCCCCCTCCACCATACAAACCACCCATTCCTTTCCCCCAAAGATTTGCAAAAAGCAAAATTGACGAGCAATTCAAAAGGTTTGTCGACTTGCTTAAAAAACTTTACATCAACGTTCCTTTCACTGATGCATTGTCTCAAATGCCGTCTTATTCTAAATTTTTGAAAGAAATTTTGTCCAAGAAAAGAAAAATAGACGACTACGAGACAATTGCATTAACGGAGGAATGTAGTGCAATTATCCAAAACAAGCTGCCACAAAAACTCAAAGATCCAGGTAGTTTTTCCATACCTTGTGTGATTGGAAGTGAAACTATAAACAGAGCGATGTGCGATCTAGGAGCCAGTGTAAGTTTGATGCCCCTTTCTCTTTGCAATAGACTAGGGATAGGCGAACTTAAACCCACAAAAATGACAATACAGTTGGCAGATCGTTCCGTTAAATACCCCACTAGAATCTTAGAGGATATCCCTATCAAGGTAGGGCAAACTTTTATACCGGTGGACTTTGTTGTAATGGAAATTGAAGAAGACTCCCAAATTCCTATTCTTCTGGGGAGGCCTTTTTTAGCTACTGCAGGGGCAATAATTGACGTTAAAAACGGTAAGTTGGTTTTTAATGTGGGGGATGAAAAGGTTGAGTTTGAAGTTTCAAACTTCATGAAAAGTCCATCTGAAAAAGACTCATGTTGTAGGATTGACATTGTAGACTATTGCGTGCGAGAATGCTCTTTAGCATCATCTTCACGAGATAGTCTAGAAGATTGCCTTTTAGGCAACACAAATACAAATGCAGCAGGGGAAACCCAATTCTACATAAAACTTTTGGATGAAAATCCACCATCAAAAGAATTGGGTACTGAAACCTTGGGTGAGGAAAAGCCTCAGCCTCTCCCAAAAGAAACACCAAAAATAGAACTGAAGCCCTTACCATCATCTCTCAGGTATGAGTTTCTTGGCCCTAATTCTACTTTTCCAGTAATTGTAAATGCAAATTTGAAACAAAATGAGACTGAAAAATTACTTAATGTTCTCAAGAAGTATCCCAAAGCCATAGGGTATACTATTGAGGACATTAAGGGAATAAATCCGTCAATATGCATACACAGAATACTACTGGAAGAGGACTATAAACCTTCTATCGAGCATCAAAGAAGATTAAACCCAAACATGAAAGAGGTTGTAAAAAAAGAAGTTTTAAAACTCCTTGATGCTGGGATAATATATCCTATTTCCGATAGTAAGTGGGTTAGTCCTGTTCAAGTAGTACCTAAGAAGGGAGGCTTAACAGTTATTAAAAATGAAAAGGATGAATGCATTTCCACAAGGACAATCACGGGATGGAGAATGTGTATTGATTACAGAAAGCTTAACAAAGCTACCCGGAAAGATCACTTCCCTCTCCTGTTCATTGATCAAATGCTAGAAAGGTTAGCGCGGCACTCACATTTCTGCTATTTGGATGGTTATTCGGGATTTTTCCAAATTCCCATCCACCCTAGCGACCAAGAAAAAACAACTTTCACATGTCCTTTTGGCACTTATGCCTATAGAAGGATGCCCTTTGGTCTATGTAATGCTCCCGCTACCTTTCAAAGGTGTATGATGTCCATATTCTCAGACTTTGTTGAAAACATAATGGAAGTGTTTATGGATGATTTTTCCGTCCATGGGTCAAATTTTGAAAACTGTTTGGCCAATCTGGAAAAAGTTTTAGAGAGATGTGAAAAGGTAAACCTGGTTCTAAACTGGGAAAAGTGTCATTTCATGGTTAATGAAGGAATTGTCCTAGGGCACTTAATTTCTCACAGAGGTATTGAGGTAGACCGTGCAAAAATTGAAGTGATTGAAAAAATGCTACCTCCCACTACGGTAAAAGAGGTGAGAAGCTTTTTAGGCCACGCGGGTTTCTACCGTCGGTTCATAAAAGACTTCTCAAAAATTTCAAAACCTATGACAAGTCTGCTCCTTAAGGATGCAGCATTTATTTTTAACGATCTTTGTCTTGAAGCTTTTAACAGGTTGAAAAAGGCTTTAGTTACTGCCCCGATCATACAGCCACCAGACTGGAATCTTCCGTTTGAAATAATGTGCGATGCAAGCGACTATGCAGTTGGGGCAGTCCTGGGACAAAGAAAAGAAAAAAAATTGCATGCCATATACTATGCAAGCAGGACCTTAGACGAGGCACAAATGAATTACGCCACAACTGAAAAAGAATTATTGGCGGTAGTTTTTGCCGTTGATAAGTTTCGATCATATCTGGTAGGTTCAAAAATCATCATTTTTACTGATCACTCGGCCATAAAATATTTGTTAAACAAAAAAGATGCCAAGCCGAGATTGATCCGATGGGTTTTACTCCTACAAGAATTTGATCTTGAAATAAGGGATAAAAAAGGCGTTGAAAATGTTGTGGCTGATCATTTGTCCCGTCTACAAGGAACAAAAGAAGAAGAGTTGCCGCTTAATGATACATTTCTGGATGATCAACTCTTCTCATTGATCAAAACTGAAGCACCATGGTATGCAGATTTTGTAAACTACCTTGCAGCAGGAGTACTCCCCCCAGATTTAAATTATCAGCGGAAGAAGAAATTCTTCCATGATCTCAAACAGTATTACTGGGACGAGCCACTGCTTTTTAAAAGGGGAGCTGATGGGGTGTTCAGAAGATGCATTCCGGAAGAAGAGGTAAGTAATATTCTATACCATTGTCATTCTTCTTCCTATGGCGGCCATGCCAGTTCTTCAAAAACTGCTACGAAAATTCTTCAATCTGGTTTTTATTGGCCGTCCCTTTTTAAAGACGCGCATCAATTCATTTCTAAATGCGACCAGTGTCAACGCACCGGAAATATTTCAAAAAGAAATGAAATGCCCTTAAATAATATCTTAGAGGTTGAAATTTTCGACGTCTGGGGTATCGATTTCATGGGACCGTTTCCTTCTTCTTTTGGAAACCAATATATTCTGGTAGCCGTTGACTATGTGTCAAAATGGATCGAAGCCATTGCTTCTCCTACAAACGATGCAAAGGTAGTCATAAAACTTTTCAAAAAAATAATTTTTCCAAGATTCGGGGTCCCTCGTGTTGTCATAAGCGACGGAGGATCCCATTTCATCTCAAAACATTTTGAAATGTTACTGCAAAAGTTTGGAGTAAGGCACAAAGTTGCAACGCCTTATCACCCTCAAACAAGCGGTCAGGTTCAGGTATCGAACAGAGAAATTAAAAGTATTTTAGAAAAAACTGTTTCGACTTCAAGGAAAGACTGGTCCAAAGCTTGATGATGCTCTCTGGGCTTATCGGACTGCGTACAAGACTCCCATAGGAATGACTCCTTTCAAATTAATTTATGGGAAGTCTTGCCACCTTCCGGTAGAACTAGAGCACAAAGCTTACTGGGCAATTAAACGCCTTAACCTGAACATGGAATTAGCCGGAGAAAAAAGAAAACTCCAACTAAACGAATTGGAAGAACTGCGAATGGATGCTTATGAGAATGCCAAACTTTACAAAGAAAGAACAAAAAAATGGCATGATAAGCGTATTATTCGTAGAGAATTCAAGGAGGGTGACCTGGTGTTATTGTTCAATTCCAGGCTAAAAATTTTTCCGGGAAAATTAAAGTCAAGATGGACCGGTCCTTTTGAAATCCGTAAGGTTTACCCCTTCGGATCTGTAGAGATCTGGAGCGAGAAAACTGGATCGTTTAAAGTCAATGGTCAAAGGTTGAAAAATTATTTAATTGGTGACCCAATTGAGAAAGGAACTAGTTTAGTTCTACACGATCCCAATTGAAAAATTCTTTTTGAGCGTCAAGCTAGTGACGTTAAAAAAGCGCTGCGTGGGAGGCAACCCACGGTTTAATGTGTATTTCGACTTGTTGAAAAATAAAATACCCCAGGACCGACTATCCTGAACCAGACAGCCAGGTGAGCTCTCCTAAACCCCTTTTATTTTATTTAAAAAAATCATTGAGGACAATGCCTAGTCCAAGCATGGGGGGGTATTTTATTAGGAATTTCTTTATTGTTTTGCCAAGTTTTTATCTTTTTACTTTGAGATAGTATCTGCTCCCTCCATCGCGAAACTTTGTGAACCTTAAGCATGTTTTAAATAAGCCTTTTCTGGACAAAAATAATTTTTCAATTTTTCATTAGCAATCATCTAGGTGGACTGGTTGGGAACAACAAAAATTGTATCATGGTTCGATTTCTACTTATAGGGCTTTTTCACACACACACTACTGAGACTGTTTTCAGTTGTTAATACAATTAGAAGGACTGAAAAGAAACTAGTAACCTGGTTCTCTTGGTGACATTCACTGGATGCGCGGTTACTGGAGAAAAAACGTCTGAGTTGGGGTATTCAAAAAAAAAAAAAAAAAAAATTTTATGTATATATGCAAAACCAATTCAAAAATGCAGAAGTTAGTGCATTTTAAATGTCAAAATAAATGGTTAGCGTATAAGATCAAAAAGAAAAGAAAAATGCTTGAATACCCAACGTATAAAGACCCTCCTTTGAGACCCGGTCTTAGTAAATGGAAGACCCAAGCTTAAGAATGTTGGGGAACCGGTTCTATGATGACATGGATATCCTCTCTAATGTATTGATGCTTTAAATTTGTCTCCCAATTCCACAAGAAGCCCAAAATAGTAGCTCTCAAACCAAAGTGTTAGAATTGCCCCACAGTTCACTTAAGGTTTCGATATGAAAATAATTTTCCTTCAGAATCGGCCTAAAGATTTACACTGTTTTTGCTTGAGGACAAGCAAAGGTTCAAGCGTGGGGGAGTTTGATAAGTCTATTTTTAGAGTCTTTTTAATAGTTATTTTATTAAGTCTTTTTAGTATTTTAATTATATTTTTGTTCTATTTTACTGCAAATGTTTACTTTTTATCTTCAGGTCTTATTTTGAAGCAATTTGGGCTGCTTAAAGTCTCAGCAGGTCAGAATTCGACTGGATCTCTCAGAATTCGACCAAGATCTCTCAGAATTCGACCAAGATCTCTCAGAATTCGACCAAGATCTCTCAGAATTCGACAGCATCTGTCTCAGCAGGCCAGATTTCGACTGGATCTCCCAGAATTCGACTGCATCTTCCAGATTTCGACTTCGACTGCTTCTGCTTCCCAGATTTCGACTGTGCCTACTTCTGCTGGCAAGATTTCGACTGTGCCTACTTCTGCTGGCAAGATTTCGACTGTACCTGCTTCTGCCACCAGATTTCGACTGTGCCTCAACTCTGCTATCCAGAATTCGACTGAACAGTCAGAATTCGAATTGCCCACTTGCTGATGGATATTTTGCCCACTTGTTGCCCACTTGTTGATGGATATTTTTGATGGCTACCTTGGCCAACTTGATTTGCCACTTTTTCCTCTTTAGGACCATTTTGCCCCTCATATTTTCCTATAAATAGAGGCTTGATCCTCACTTGTACCTAAGCTTGAATTTTGTTAGAAAATCAATGACAAAGGCTCTCTAATTATTCATGACTTCAATTTACTCTTCATGCTTTTTATGATTCCTGTTTGTTTACTTTCTTGCCTTTTAAATTCTTGCTATTTATTTTCCAAGTCATTTACTTTCATGGCCCTTTAAATTTCTCGCTCTTTATTTTCTCGCTCTTTACTTTTCGCTCTTTACTTTTCCGCTCTTTTATTTTCCCTGTTATTTACTTTTTCGCCCTTTTACTTTCCAAGTCATTTACTTTCATTGCTATTTAATTTCTCGCTCTTTACTTTTCGCTCTTTACTTTTTCGCTCTTTTATTTTCCTTGTTATTTACTTTTTTGCCCTTTAAATTTCCAAGTCAAGTAAACTATTGGCAAGTCAAGTAAATTACTGGCAAGTCAAGTAAATTACTGGCAATTTACTTTTCAAGCAATTTACTTTCTTGTCATTTACAATTCCGCTATTTATGATTTTTTGCACTTTACCGCTTTCTTTTATTTCTCGCTATTTAAAGTTTATGTCTTCTTCTTTTATTTCCTTTTTTTTTTCCTCTTTTGTCTACAATGATCATGAGTGAGTAGACTTTGCTAAAATATTCCTTCTTTCCAAAAACACTTTCTTTTCAGTTAATCAAACTTTGAAAAATTAAATTGGTATTCACTTAGGCTCTCCCTGTGGACCGATACTCTTTTATTACGCGATACGACCCGTGCACTTGCGGGGCTATCACACACATATTCAAATATCAATACTAATCATTCAAATAAGTATTAAATGATAAAAAAACAAATTTTCCAAAAAAGTGTTGGCCAACGGCCACTGCAGCCCACGCACGATCCACAACTTGTGGTACAAATAAGACTAAACACAAGCCACAAACCCACCCACTAGCCAGTATTCACTACCATAAACCCACACACACACAAGCAAATCTCCTAAATTCCCAAAATAAAACCCACGTCCCACTCCCACGCCACAATCCCTTCAAACCCCTTTCAATTCTCAACCACTCACATCCCACAGACACAAATCACAACACACGTCCCACAAACCCCACACACAGAGACATATAGACCCACACTCAAAGTGAAACCCACTCATACACACCCCACATAACACACACACACACCAGCACTCACTAATTGACTCAAACACAACCCAAACCCCACAAACAACCCCATGGCAGCAACAGCACATAACAAAGGTGAAGATTAGAAGAATTCAAAATTTTACATAGAACTTAGGCAACAAATCATGGTGGAGAAACAGGGAGGAAATTAGAAGAAAACAAAACAAGATCAAAGAGAGAAATATTACCAGAAACAGAAACAGGGAGAGAGATGGGCTGAACGCTAGTCTTGAAGATTAGAGGAAAGGAAAGCAGATGAGAGGAACATCTAGATCCAGTTTTTCTTGAAAATGTGTAAAGTGAAGAAAAGAATAGTAAAAAGGTACAAGAGAATCTTTTTGACTCTACCAAATTTGTTTTTTTCGATTGTACTGTTAACAGAGTAATATTTAAACGCTGTTGTGGTGAAAACGGGTCTGTTGCGGTTTCGTTGCGGTTGTGTTGTGGTTGTGTTGCGGGAAAATGGGTGATTTAGGATCACATCGCAATTGCGGTGGGATACCGTTGCGGCGGCTCCCAAAACCGCAATATTGCGGCCACAACACCTGTTGCAGTCCGCAATTTGAAACCTTGTTTCCAAGGTCAAAGTTCAGGTATTGTTGGGCTTGGAGGTGGCCCTGTGTCTCTTATAAATCAATTGAGTTCTTCTATTGGTGGAAAATTCTCGTACTGTTTGGTTCCATTATTTTCGGGTACAATTTCACCAGTTCACTTAACTTTGGAGATGCCGCTTTGGTTTCTAGTAATGGAGTTGTTTCAACTCCATTAGTTCAACCTCAAGGTGCCACCTCTTCAAACGAATTTTACTATTTAACCCTTGAAGGGTTTAGTGTAGGGAAGGAAAGAATAGAGTTTGAATCCAATGGTGGGTTTTCTCAGTGTAATATCATAATTGACTCGGGTACAACGTTGACTTTATTGCCTGATGACTTGTACTCTAGGTTGGAAGCAGTTGTGGCTAATGTTGTTAAACTTGAGCGTGTTCAAGATCCTTCTCAACAATTGAATCTTTGTTATAGAATCTCTTCACAAGAGGACTTACCCCTTTCTGTCATTACAGCGCATTTTAGTGGTGCAGATGTTATGCTGAACAGTTTGAACACGTTTGTTCCTGTTGAAGAAGGGATTGTGTGCTTCGCTTTTGCAACAGCTTCAGCGGGACTTGGTTCTATCTTTGGAAATGTAGCTCAACAGAACTTGTTGGTTGGTTATGATCTTCAGACTAATGTTTTGTCTTTTAAACCTACTGATTGTACTAAGTAGTACTAATGATTGAGTGTTTACTTTATTATATTAACAAAATTTTAACTTTTTTTTAGATGTGTTTCTACTTTATTATTTTATATATTGTTCCAAGAGCTATGAAAATTCCAAACATATTTAAAATTGCAATACCACCTAAAAGTGTTCTTTAAAAAAATATTTGTTTTTGCACATATATATTCTTCAAAGAAAATAATTTTTCAAAAATTTCAAATCGGCCCCTATAAATCTCTCTCTCTCATGTCATTCGACCCTTGGGTAAAGTGAAGAATTTTAAAAAATATAAAAAAAAATATAGAATTTAAATTACTCTATCCAAAGAATGAATTTTAAGAACAAAGAATTTTAATTATCTCATTCAAACAAATAATTTTGAAAACAAAAGGATTTTAATTAATGCATTCAAATTGCCTAGAATTTTCAAATATCCCATCCGAACACAATTAGTGTAGGCACTTTAGTGGTGCTTTGAAAGCATGCATAAGTTAGTGAGGCCATAAGTTATACACCATTGCACTTTAATACACCAGCTGAAGGGAAATAGAAGCTATAACTTAGAAATCAAAATTTGAGAGAGGGAGAGAAAGAGGGACGAGAATGAGAGGGAGAATGAGTGAGTGAAAGTGAGCTAAAGAACCTTCTTCTACCTCACAAATTGTTCAACCTCGCAACACCTTCTTCATTTTCATCTTCTACCTAAATTTTATATACAATCCAATCCTCAAACCCCCCACAAAACAGAACCCTTAAACACTTTTTATTATACCCCAAAACAACTTTTTAGAATTTCCTCTAATCTTCAAGGGAATCATTTTTCATGTTGACTTTCATGGAAAATTGGAGCTGTTACGGATTGGGCTCAATCCTCAATACTAAGGCCCAATGCCAAAAGGCAGATCCATTAACCAATGGTGGAGATCAAAGACCTAGATCCAATGGTTCACATTGATTCCCGAAACCTACAATCTTACCTCTAATCAGTTCTCTAGCTGACATGAGCGTCGGAGTGTCCTCGCAGGTACCACCTGCCCCGGGTCGGATACGAAGCTCGATTGCGTAGCGACCAAAAAATCCGGGAAAGGATTCCTCGAAGGTTAAAAAATGAAGCCTCCACCAATGTTTAAATATAAGGGCAAACATTAGAAAATCCCTTTGAGCTGGATAAGGGTCCTTGAGACCAGATTTAGGTTCGGGAGTCGGTTATGCGTGGGGAAGGGATTTTCTAATTAGTTGTGTTAATTCTAAAAATGTTATTTTACCCTTTTATTAAAAAGAAAAAGACTTAATAAAATTATTTATTTTTTGTGCTTGACGCGAGTGAGCCCCCGCTCCTACGCATCTCCAGGTGCGATGGAGATATCAAAGCTACGTAGTTCTTGGGTAGACAAAAGTTTTGTTTGTTTCTGTTTTTTTAACGTAGGGGTTTTAGAACTTTTGATCCGTATGGTTCATTCGTCCTAAAATGATGACTAACCCGGCCGTACGGCCGACTTAATCCCCTGTTTTTTTGAAAATAAGATTTTTGAGTTTTTGGAAGAAAAC
This sequence comes from Astragalus membranaceus, assembly GCA_039519185.1. NCBI lineage: Eukaryota > Viridiplantae > Streptophyta > Magnoliopsida > Fabales > Fabaceae > Astragalus > Astragalus membranaceus. The sequence continues at coordinate 41,552,212 of CM076846.1, forward strand.
GATTTATGTATGGAGTGATTTAATTTTATTTAAATAGGTATTTTAGGACTCTTAAGCCGTACGACCCATTCATCTTAAAACGATGACTAAACCGGTCGTACGACCAATTCAATCTCCTATTTTGAAAATATGATTTTTATTTTTGGAGGAAAAAGATTTGTGTGTTTGCATTTTTGACATTATTCATTTTTAATAGGTATTTTTTAGGACTCTAGAGCCGTACGGCTCATTTATCCTAAAACGATGACTAACCCGGTTGTACAATCAATTTAGTCCCCTAAAAAATGAATAAACGAGGTGGGTTGTAATATAGAAAACAAGGGAGTAAATTAACAGCGAAGGGATGTATTATTAAATGGGGTGTGTTTAGCAGAAAGGGGGTTGTATTATTAAAGCTGGGAGTGTGACTGGCTGTGCAGTCCACATTTTTGTTTATTTGGATTTTGGGCTGATGGCCTGCGAAGCAGGCTTTATGCAGGGGGTGTATGAACTAAAACATTGGGGGTGAGAAAATGAACTTGATGTTTTGTTTTTTTTTATTTAAAAATTAGTTTAAAAAGAAGTATAAAAGGGAAGTAATACATTCAGAACCATAATTGTCTATTCTTCCTCAACTCAGCGTCGTATCCACCGTTCTTTGGGGGAAGAGAGAGAGTGTGTTACGCCTGAGAGAGAGAGAGATAGCAGATTTCGGGTGAGGGAGAGAGGAAGAAAGGAAACGCGATGGAGGGAAAGAGAGAGCCGGCGAAGGGAGAAGGCCCCACCGGACCAAACTCGCGACGACGACGAGCTGACTGTGGCTATGGTCAAGGCGAGGAGACGGGCACCGACGGTCTGACAATCGAAACTGGTACGACAACGCGACGGAGGAGGGGTTCGCAAACGCGACGGCGACGGTGTGAACATACGGCGTGTTCAGGCCAACGACCACCGTCTACGGTGGTCGGAGTCTAAGGGGTGAGTTCCATTCTCTTTTTTGTTTTTACGGTTATGCTTACTTCCTCTTCTTCTACTTTCTTATTTTAAAACCTCTAAACTCTAAATTTAATTCAACATAAATCTGTTTGTGATGATTTATTGGTAGTCCTATTTCTGATCTGTTATTTTACCCATTATTATGTACATATCACTAAACAAATACTTTCCAGATGATGGTTATAATCTAAAAGAATAAAACACATGCTTGCAATTGCAATAACAACGATTCTGAACATCTGAAATCAACATATTGGTTTTAGCACATGAATGACTAAAATATACCTTGAGCATGTATTATAGAACTAAAAGAAAAACGTGACCAACCTCTACTTCCAAGCTTTTTCTAGAAAAAAAAATGTTGCTGAGAACTAAATTGGTGTTGCTGCCGCTATTGCTTCTTGGTTTCCAAGTTTCTGAAAGATAAAATGGATTTGTATTTCCCCTTTTTCCTTCTGCTGGCTCCTCACTTTTCTACTATTTTAGGGCACTCACGTTCAGTGTTTATGAGCAAAGACTCTAAGTTGTTGATTATTTTTGTGTCAAGAACTCAGCCGTTGTGTGTCTTTTTCACTGTTGCTATTCACTAGCATTTATAGTGAAAAATGTGGTGTAGGTGTGGGTGCTGATGTAGCAGAGCAAAACTCAATAGTAGACAAAAGCATAACAACCACTAAGGAAAAAGCAGAGCAACAATGGGTGGTGGAGGCACTGATGCTACAAAGGCTGAAATATTTTTGCCCAAAATGTGAAAAGCCAAAGGATAAGGAGAAAACATGTTGAACTTCATTCTCAAAATATTTCTCAGCTAGGGCAACCATAAGCGCCTGTCCCATTTTCTTTGAATTCATTTTAATTTTTTGTACATTTTACTTTTTTCATTTTTGTCTATATTTGTAACAAACATGTAAAATAATTATTTTTGTAATAAAAAGGCAATATTGACCATTCAATTTGAATTGTTTATCTGATTTTATTTTCTTTTCACTTTTTGGTTAAGAGAGAGAAGACGCTACTCTTGTTAATAATAAAAGTAAATAATGAACAGTAAAATAATAACACGCGTATATGACCAGAAGCGAACACACATGCGCAACGAGAATAAAACCTATACACGATTAGGAATGACACGCGTGAATGACAAACATCATAACAAACAATGTTTTAGATTTTTTTCTAACAAATTTTAACTTAGTCGGACAAAATTAGGGTATAACAGCTGCCCCTCTTTATTTATATTCTGCTAGAAAATATGAAGGGTTTTCAAGTTTTCATTGAAAAATAGAAATAAAGATAAAAAACACTAATTTTGGCCGTTTAGGAGAAAAGTTGGGGGTTTTAAGAATTTAGAGATAGCGGTTAACACTTGGTGTGTTAACGAAAAAGAAATAAAGAAAGATCACTGGGGATCAGAAGGACCGATTGGTATGGATGACTGATTAGTTTGAAGGATCGCTGCCTGGAAGTATTGGCATAATGATCTGAAGGTCTAAGTCGCAATCGATGCTTGGCGCATTGATTTGAATTAAACTGAAGGACCGGTTGGTCTGAAGGGCTGCCTAGGCCTGATGGACCAAAGATGGTCTGATGGACTGCTACTAGCTATGGTACTAGTAAAATAGTCTGAGGGTGACCAACGTTGGTGTGGTCGTGAGGGTCAAGATCAGATCTAGAACTGATATGTTGACCACGAAGGATTTACGCTACGTCTTAGGCAGACACAACTAATCTGAAGGATCCGTCGGGCTGAGTGGCGACGTATTGATCTGAAGGTGCAGCTCGGAGCCGACATTTGACACGTTGACCCGAATTGAAGGACCAATTTGGTCTTTAGGATCTATGCTAGACTCTGTGCTAACATTGCGTTCTGGTGTGTGATGTTGGATTCACGCTCATCGTGCTCACTTGAGAAATGAAAGGATATAGGGATCGACACTTGAAGTCGATTGAAAAGCAATAGATGTTATGTATATGACATGCATGCAATGATTGATGTTCGTTAAGGTAGCGAATGAGATGTGATGGATAATGGATGCTGAAGTTGATGGAATAATAAAGTTGATACACTGTGTATGCGTATTCAGATAAGATTTTGAGAAGAGATTGAGAAAAATGAAGTGTATGTATGTGAGAAGATTTGAGAAGAGATTGAATGAGAAGGAAGAAGAAAGAGGAAATATAGAAGAGAGATATGTAGAGAAATTTATGGAGATTGGAGAGTATGAGAAGGAAATCAAGAGTGAAATGAGAGAATGAGAAGAGTGTAGGTGAAAGTTTTATTTATAGGAAATGAGAAGAGTGTAAAAAAAAAAAAAGTTTTTGGAAAATCCGCCGGAAATGTGCTTTACTGGCGGATTTTTCTGTTCGAAAATTACCGGCGGAAAAAACCGCCGGTAATGCACAGTTCCGGTGGATTTTTTTAAAAAAAAAATTTAAAAATCCGCCGATAATGCGCATTGCCGGCTGATTTTTCTGATAGTAATTTCTGGCGGATTTTTCCCGCCAGTAATGCACATTTCCGACGGATTTTTTTTAAAAACAAATTTAATATTTTTTTTTTTAAAAAATCTGCCGGAAAACCTATTTTTTCCGTCGGAAATTTACGGGCGGAAAAAATCTGCCGGAAATGCCAAATATCCGCCGGAAACGTACCGGTGGAAGAATTCCGCCAGAAAAATTCCGTCGGTAATACGTGTTTTTCTTGTAGTGTAAAGAATAGAACTATCATTATACAGATTCTCGTTATTCCTATATGCGCAAGATATTTAATGGCTTCATTTATTGTTTAATATGACTTTGTTTATGTGAAATTTTGGTGAATGAGTCTTGTTTGAATTGCTCCTCGAATGTTTGATAATATTATTGTTTGACAGGTGAGGAGTGTGTAAAATACCTTGGCAAAGTTGATATTATAATGTGTAGAATTGGGACAAACGCGAGGCGAATTTAGAGTAAGAATGAAGTGAGTTTAACATGTAGAGTTTAAGGGATACCGAAGGAGTGCACCAAATGAGTGCAAGAAGGAGGTTTTGAGTTTAAACCCGGGAAACTAACATTTTCCCCTCCTCCACTAACATTGTCTATCAAAAAAAATTATTTAGCGTCTAATTATATTAATTGTAGGCTTTGGAGTACCATATAATAATTAGTAATTGATTAATCAATATCAGCTATGAGTCTAACATTTAGCGACAATAAAAATTGCCATTATAATTGCGCCTAAAAAGTCTATGGTTTTGCGGCAATAAAATGTCCCTTTATCGACGCTGGATACGCCAACCATGCATTAATTGCTGGTAAAACCTTTCGCGGCCATCTTTATTGCCGCGAAAAGCATTATTTATAGTCGTTGAAATTCCTTTTTGTTGTAGTGGATAAATAGATAAATACTAACGGTAGAGATCATTAATAATAAGGTAAGAGATTAGAAAAGTGATGGATCTAAAGCTATTAAGCGAAATTCTTTTTTTGGAATATTTGTAACAACAACTTTTTTTTTTTATTTTTTGGAATATTGAGAAGATATCATATTATCCAAAGTTTAATCACTTGACTAGTCTTTACTTTGAGATTTCAAAAATTAGTTAATGCCATTTTTTTGGCAAAGAAAGAAGTGAGATGTGTAGAATTGAGATGAACGTGAGGGCAAAATTAATTATCATTGTAATTGATAACATTGTCATCACTAATGGATAGTTATTGATTAATCATTATCATCACTATAATGATAATGTGTAGAATCACTACACCAGGAAAGGCAATTAGGGGCGCTTTTTTTATTCATTGGGGGCGTTTTCGGGCGCCCCTAAATCTGGCACTCCTGTTGCCAACCCTTCTACAGGAGCGCACAACAAGCGCCTCTAATTATTAGGAAACAGAAGCGCTCAAAAAAAAGCGCCCCTGTTGGTCTTAGCGCCTTTGACAATCAGGGGCGCTCGCAGTAACAAGCGCCCCTGTTGGTCTTAGTGCACTTTGACAATCAGGGGCGCTTGCAGTTAGAAGCGCCCTTGTTGGTCTGACCAACAGAAGCGCTTTTTACTGGGAGCGCCCCTGATTGTCAAGTGGGGGTAAGACCAACAGGGGCGCTTCTAACTGCAAGCGCCCCTGATTCTATGTTTTCTTTTTAAAATATTTTTTCCTGTTTCTGGTATATTCAATATTTTGCAGCACATCCCTACTCTCATTTTCATCAACCAACAACAACCAATATCAACTCAACAACCAATATGAACCAAATTTCAAATCAACTAACCAATTGCAAATCAAATTCCAACTACCAAACTTATAAATCCATCTTATAGACACACACACACACACACACACACACACACACACACACACACACACACACACACACACACATATATATATATATATACACACATACATATCAACAAAGTACCAACAAAAATTACATAAATCATTAACCAAATTCTGAATGTTAACATAGACAGCAAAAATGACATGACATCCATTGTGGGGAACAAAAAACCAGCTAACCAAAGTTAGATGAATTTCGATTTTCATTAATCAAACGGGCAACATGATGACACCACTCTATCTTGATCTCAGTAAGTTGGTCATCAGACAATGGAGCTCCAACCTCATTTCCAGGAAAATACTCCAAAAATAAGCAGAAATAAAATAAAAAAAATTAAATAAACTTAGAATTAAGTGCTAAATGCTAGATATGGAATTACTTGTCAAAAAACAAACTATGTAAATTACATATATTTTCTGGAATTTCCATTTGACTGTGAGTGATTATGTCCTTCATAAACTTCATAACGTAATACCCACAATCATCATGGTTTGGTTGTCTGGGACACTGGAAATCAAAATAACAATTAATTATTAAAATGCGAACAATATTTACATGGATAAGAATATTGATTATAAACTTACCGTTATTAATATCCATTTTGTTTTATTGTTGACATTCCCATCTCTAGCCCTCCCCTCATTCGATCCCCAATAAGTCATCATACAACTGAAACATCATACATATAAATGTATTAATTAATCGAAATACATACATAATTTAAATGATGAAATATGCGATGTAACTAAATACACACATTTCATATACTCCTTTCACCTTGAGGTGGTTGGTATAATGACCATGACACGAATCCAAATAGAAAATTCTATTTCTTTTAGGATCAACTACCAACTATATCCAATGTACCCTACAAAAAATTTGAATAACCAAATAAATAACATATATTTCAAAAACACGTTATATATATATGTAGATTAAATTTCTTACCCTAAGTTGATGGGTGCCAAAAACAAGCCATCACAGCTTCTTTCATGTGCCAAAGCCAAGCGTCTATCGATATAGGCTTTTACCGCTTCGTTGTTTTCTTTAATTGGTTTCTTCAAGTCTATAACCATGGCTTTTGACATGTCTTTATCAAAGCGGACGTTGCGTAGAAAAGTACGTTCGGGGCACTAGAAGATAAATCTATGTGTTCGTTCCATGGGATCATAATCTCATGGTACAAATACCTATGGTTAAAATGTATACAAATAAATTAACAAATAATAACAATAATAGTAATAATAATGATGATGATAATAATAATAATAATAATAATAATAATAATAATAATAATAATAATAATACCTGCTGTATATATTAATAGTAGCCCCAAATGCCCACTTGTGATCCTATACATCTTGCAGTTCCACATTTGAAAGGCAGATTTGGTGGATATCTCCAAGATGTCTGGATCAACCAATGCAGTTATCAAATCTGCACCCGTCATTGTTGAGGCATGAATCTTTAGATAACTGATAAATTCCTTAGAAGGGGGGAGGTTAGGATTGAACCTCCTTCCCTTTATCTACTTGTCGAGACACTGATTTCTTGCTAACAATAGAAGGGGGGTTGGGATTGAATCTCATTCTCGCTAGCTTCTCGCCTAGACACATGCTTCTTGCGACCAATAGAAGGGGAGGGTTGGGATTTGCCAACATGCCCAGAAAGCCGAGATCTTGCTTTGTTTACCTATATTAGAAATATAATTAGTTATTAATATATGACAATAAGCCAATGAATTATTAACAAATATATTAATTGCTCCATACATTGATAAGATTTGCTGGCCATGCCACAAAGGTGCCAAGTGCATTGTTGACTCTCTATTATATGATATAAGTTGCTCAATTTTAGAATCAAAATGGCATGAGTTGATTGTATTTTTCAGTCATTATTTGGGGAATTTAGCTTAGTATTAGAAATTTGTAGTAGGAAATCCTTTTGTAAGCCATTCCTGCATTTTTGGAGTTATTTTGTACTTGAAGACCTCCAATTTGTTGTTATCATTCGGCGAACCAGACACTTGCCCGGAGATGCAGCACAAATTGGAAGGAATTTTGGTTCTGTCCAATATCGCGTCGCGACCAGGAGAGTTCGCGTCGTGAAGGAAGCATGATGCAGGAGGAATTTTGGTTCTGTCCAATATCGCGTAGCGATGGCCTCGTATCGCGACACGATGGCTTGCTGAAAGTGAGGGTTTTAATTCAGTTTTGCGTTTTTTCAAGGGGATCGACTTCGTCTTGGTAGCGCAGCTAGGGTTTGGTGCAGTAGCTGGGGGTGTTTTTGGGAGCTTCTAATCACTTGGGAACAAGGTCTTGAAGACTTCTCATGGATTCCTCTATGTGTAACTTCTCCTTATTTCTATCTTCTCTTTCCTTGATGTTGTCCATGTAGTTTGTTTTGATTAGGGAGAGATGACTCTCCCCAAACCTATCTATTGATTACTTTGTCAAGGTTGATTCAGTTGTTTGGTTAATTTATCATAAGTCTATGCCTCTTTGTGTAATGCTTTACTTCTACATATGCTAGTTGTAATGAATTAGGGTTTGTGATCACATAGGGATATGGGTTACATTCTTGATGCGGGGTAGTAAATCACATACTTGTGATCACCATAGGAATATGGGATTGGATATGTGAATTCTCTATTTCTTGCGTTTATTGCTTTACCTGTTGGCATGAATCACCTAAGGGATTAGGGTTTCTCAATTAGGTAAAAGGGGTTTTGAGGAAAGGGATTGTCCTTAAGCTAATTTTGTGAATTGAATCTGGTAATTTAAACAACCAATTTGAGATTAGCTGAAGGATCATAGGATAGGTGAGGGGAGAAGATTCGACCCCTAATCGCTTTTATTTTATTGTTTACAGACGTTTGCTTTATTTTACCGTTACTTCACTTTTCGTCCAACTATTACGTCTAAGGATTAATTTACTTGCCTATTGATAATAAAACACAATCCCTGTGGATACGACCGGTACTTACCGATATTTATATTACTTGCGACATTTGGTGCACTTGCCAATTAGTCTAACATGCATCATTCACTGTAACATCCCCAATTTCGCTAATTTAAATTATTTAAATTAGCAAGAGGTCAAGATGATTAATTAAGCATTAATGATTAATTATGATATAGCGAGTTAATTGGGATTTTAAGCAAATAGGAGCACAGGGGTATTTTCGTCTTTTCCACACATGAATGAGTTTCGGCTAAACCGTCCTCCACAGAACATCACTATATGCAATATGTGATTATTGTATAAGTATTGTTGGATTAAAATTGACTTAAGAAGAAATTAAGGAAGTTTAAACAAAACTTGGACATAGGGGCATTATGGTCTTTTCCCCTTTATATCACCCAGCCCATTTATCCCTTTCAGCTGGTCACTTACATTCAACACCACACAATCAGTTTCTGAAATTAGAAAGAAAATAGAAAAGAGAGGGTTGGAGAGATGGGAGACTTGCGAGAGTGAGGGAGGGAAGAGGTGAAGGGGAGTTGCTCAATCCTTAATGCATGTTCACCATTTTTGGCTCATGAGATTCAGCTCATCAACCTCTATCTTCTGGTACCACTATCATTCCACATTCCTCAGCCATCATCAAAACACCATTTTCAAACCACCATGCTCAAATTGAAGAAAATGATGTTTTGGAAGAGTTGTGAGTTGCATGATGAGCCTAGAGCAATATTCAGGTGCTAGGACAACAACATAATGGATTGAAGCACATTTGAGGAAGGTTCTGAAGCTAGAAGTGTTTGGGGTTCATTTTGGGTAGTTGATGGAGATGAACTTCGAAGTTGAGGTTGAAGTTGCATGTGCAACACAAATTCTGGGTAAAAACAGTTTGGGGACCCTTCCGTAACTGCATCGTATCTCCCAGCACACAACTACTATGATCACGATTTTTGTTTTTCTGCAAAGTAGACACAAAGTTCTTCGTTTTGGGCACAAGAACCATCGGATTCCAATTAGAAATGAAGACGATATTGTATCCACAAGTTCCAGTTGTAAATCAGCCACTGTCCTGGACCAGTCACCTTGTTTCGGGTTTATCTTCCAAGTTACTGGATGCATGCGTATGATCCTTTGACCATCAGAAAGTAGACAAGATTATCTACACAATGGGCACTGGTTTGAAGGGTTTTGGCCACGATTTGACCAAGATACGCGTGTTACAAAACTGCTCACTGATGCTGGAAAACGGATGTGGAATTGGAAATGTTGGTTCCTCAAATTTCGGATCGAATCGCCAAAGTTCGAGAGACGCCAATTCCGTAGTCAAGGAGGAAGTTCAGTAGCTGGGATTTGTGTTTGGTAGCTGTTCCGAAGTTCAGTTTCGAGTATCGGACGAGTTCGGTGCGAGTACGTGATTACGGGGATTGTTCGAGAGGTTGCGGTTCGGTCATTTCGTGTGAGGACGTGATTTCTCGCGAGGTCGTCAAATCGGTGAGTTCTATACTCGCTTAGGGATGTTTTTTTGTCGAGTCATGTTACTTTCTGAAACGATATTATGGAAAATCCGCTTTGCGAAAACTTAACGAAAATGTTTTTATCGAAAAACCGTAAATCGCATAATTGCTCGAATTGATTGGATTGTGGATTTATGATATATGTTGCTTGACTGTTTATTCGCTTTCGCTGGTCTGGAATAATAACTGTTATGTTGGGATATCGATCGGAACGAAATTGGAATCGGAACGGAATGGAATTTACTCATGAAAAGTCTGTTTTCTGGAAAACGGATGGAGACGCACGGATCGTGTGCCTCTGTGCACGGGTCGTGCGCCCCCATCTGATGCTGCACGAAATGAATTTTTAAACACGCACGGATCGTGCGCCTAATCGCACGGGTCGTGCGTATCATTCTGAAACTTTCCACATTTTTATTGAAAAGCGCACGGATCGTGTACCTATACGCACGGGTCGTGCGTAACCTTCTGAATTCAAACTTCAAGGTACCTTTTTATCCATTCCGAATGATTCCAAACTTCTTCTAATCCATTCCCCGAGGCTCCCCAACAATGTAAATATACTGATATCATGGGATTGAACATGTTGATAGAAAGCTTGTGTGTAATGAACGTAACGGCAAACCGTACCTAGAGAACGCGAGAGAACATATGTCAAGAAATTATACACGGTACTTGACTGATATGATACACGGTACTTGACTGATATGATACACGGTACTTGACTGAAATGATACACGGTACTTGACTGAAATGATACACGGTACTTGACTGAAATCATACACGGTACTTGACTGAAATCATAGACGGTACTTGACTGAAAACATAGACGGTACTTGACTGAAATCACTAACAGCCCATTGCGGGTACATGGATATATAATGTATAATAAATACAAGAGGAAAAAGGGTGACGACCCTTAGAGGATTAGCATACTAGGGGAGGGGAAGTCATGAGCCCCAAAACCTAGACTCAAGAATGTTTCCCCCACTAGAAATAGCGGGATGGGTTCACCAAAGCCAAAGAAGTGCCTATAAAATAGGTAGGCTGAGGTGTTATGCTAAAAACATGGAACAAAAGATTGTATGCTGCATGTGTCGCTTACGAGGGCCATGAGCATAGAGGATACAGGAACTTAATATATTTCCACGTGGTTGCTTTTAGGGCCACGAGTTTAAAGCAAGGCATAATGAACCGCTAGAGTTAGTAAGGGGTCTCGATAGGACTCACTGAGATAATGTTTATCTCACCCTTCATATTTGTGGTTTTTACCGAGAAACAGGGAAAGGCAAAGGCGACTAAGCACGGTTAGCTGGTCCGACTCATGGAACTATTGGAAATTGGATTTCCGCTTAGCCCTTTGTATTTTTATTTAGTTATGTCACCGATTGTATAACTTTCATTGTTTAAGTTGTAAAATCATTTCCGCTACTTTATGTTTTGAGTATTGAACACCAGGATTATGTACGAGTCTTAAGTTTTGAAACTTAAGCATTTTCAGGAAGTTTATGAGGTTCAGAGAACCATTTGATATGTATTATCGAAAGTTTTAGTTGTGTTCAATATTTCAATAACAGGAAGTTACTCTGATGTATACCATTTAGTGCATTTCGATGATTCTATATGTTAGAATTTATCGGGGTGTTACATTCACGGTCAACAAAGTCATCTGTGCAGTGTCAATTGGTATCGGCAATAATGCATCTTCCACAACAACAAACTCAACTCTGACTCTCACGTAATTTGGAGGCATGGGTAGATTGTGCAAGGTGGAGTCCTCATTGTTACAAACAAAACCCTTTGCGACCAATGTAAGCGGGTTTGATGTATATAATTCACAATTGTTATTGTTACCCTAAATTAAATAATAACCAAATAACCAAATATTAATATCTACAAATCTAAAATGTAAAAAATAAAAAGACGGTCCAACAATAATTACCTCATTGGATGCAATATTGCAACAATCCCTGAAGCTATTTGGGTTAGGAGATGGTACATCATCAGTCCTTGGACCCCATTTATCTTTTAATTCATTAAGTTCTCCCCGTAGCATCAATACCATGGCTTCCAACCGTTTTCTTTCACTATTTTCTTGTGTCTCTTGTTTCTTTTGCCTCTTTGAACCCCAAAAAGTGGTTGGAGAAATGCCAAATCCCAAACCCCGTAGACGACCTGAATACTCTTCACTTGCCAATGCACGACCAAGGATGTCATTCAGACCATCACAATCAGTAATCTCTCCTTGTGACACTGATTGTGATATGGATTCCTGATTCACAAAAATTATTATACATTATAAGTAATATAAACATTATAAAAAAATTAATTTTATGATACTTACAATTTTTTGAGACACCTCTCTCGTTTTTGGGTTGTCAATGACACCATCTTTGTTTTGTCGGGCTTCTAACCACAAAACATGTCGGTCAATAGATTCATGAGTAGGATCTTTTCCGTCCTCCCGCAGCTATTAAAATTTACCATTTATTAGTTAATAAATCAGAAGATTAATTTAATAAATGAAAGATAAAATAAAAGATAATGTGCCTACCAATTGTTCTTCAATCTCGTGATAACCCTTAACACCGGCTCTATAAGGGTATTCAGGACTTGCTGCTCTCTCGCGATTTTCATTGCTTAATCTCTATAAAGACAAATCATTTTACATTAATACTTTATAATTGTCAAATATAGGTATATGTATGATAAGTAATTGTACAAACCTGGAATTCCTCATCTTCGCGTGAAGATACAAATGCACTCCAATCCTCCGATGTTATAATTCCATCATATCGTGGTGGAGGACGATTTCTGATGTTCCCCTCTTCATCTCTCACCCAACTTGTTAGAGTTGACACTACAAAAAACTCGGTGATTAGCCACGGTTAAAACCGTAGCTAACAGGCCGAATAACCGTGGCAAACAGACTTAGCCACGGTTTTTGCAACCGTGAAAGGACCTTGCGTCGCCAAATGTTAGCCACGGTCTGTTTTCTCGGTAGCCACGCTTACGGAAACCGTGGAGACATTTAGTTTCCTACGGTTATGCAGAAACTTAGCTACGGTTCTCCAGTGGCCAAATCATCCACGTGGTTTTGTACACGTCTATTTTAGCTACGGTTAAAGCCGTGTCTAACTAGGCGCCAGAAGTTGGCGCTTATCAGGTAGCATTTAACTACGGTTTAACCGTAGCTAACTTATTTTTTTTTTTTTAGAATTTCATTTCTACATAATGTTTACCTAATATTGTCATTTGTAAATAGCATTCCAATTTCAGGGTACCAATACACAATGAGAATATAAACAGTCAAAATATATTGATTACTAATGATAAAAGTCTAAGTGTCTAGCATCCACTTCAAAAGTAATAAAACCTAACATGAAATATGAAACCAAAAAAGGCCAACAACAATGAAAGCCAACTAAGTGTCTAGCATCCACTTCAAAAGTAATAAAACCTAACATGAAATATGAAACCAAAAAAGGCCAACAACAATGAAAGCCAACAGAGAAGTAACTAGATGTTCTCATACATACTCTAAATAACAATAACAAAGATAAACCTATAAGTCAAACATAGATAACTCATCTCCATATTTATGTTGCAAGAACCTCTCAACTTTTGTCAACTTAGTTGTTGCTTGTGCAAGCTTCTCTTTGGTTTGTGTAAGCTCCTCAGTAGTCTGTGTAAGTTGCTGCTTTGTTTCTTCATATCCCTCTAGTTTTTCTTCCAAATCTACTACTTTGTTCTGTAAGTTCTCGACATTCATTTGGCTTGAGCTACCAGTTTGGATAAATTGAGTGAAATGCATATGGTTTGTAAAGACATAAGTTGGAGAGACACCTAGACCTAAAACACGCACTCGGCCTGCGTGTTCAGGTCCACATAGTTTCCCAATGGCATCATCGGGATAAGCATTAATCTTTGATGGAACACCTTTTGTTGTTACACGTTCTTGGTCTTCAGATAAGTTCTCTGAAATCTTATCCTATATATTAGCAACAAAAATAAAATAACAGTTAATATATTTGACTAAAAAGCTTCATTGCATAACAATTTATATGGGCTGTATTGAAGCTAACATGTTTATATTGATTTCCAATATATGCTTGTAACAAAAGATTATGATAGCAAGGTAATGCACAAACAAACACAACTGACATAATTTTTATACTTGCTGTCATTTTAATGGTAACAACTGGCAAACTGCAAATCAGTTGGAAGCTCCAAGAAAATAAGCAAAGTGACTACAATTAGAATAATTTTAGTTGATGGGAAAACAAGAGAAAAACAAATTATTCATTCAGTGAACTACTCTGTTTACTCAATTGAAAATCAGAAAAAGCCTTCCCCATAATTATCATTGATAAGTTCCATCTTCCCCATAACCAATTAATCATCAGAAAATCAACCATGATTAGAATTATGCCTATAAATTAGGGACCTCAGAATTCACATAATCATTTACATATCACGCCTAAACTACTCTGTTTTAGCTCTGTTTTTTCCTTCATTCAGTCACACATAAACCTCATACTCCATTTTCTTCATTCAATCAACCTAAAAACAAGCATTTTTCTTTATTTTCATCACTCTAAAATATATAAGCACATTGGCAGATATTAACTCAAAGGCATTTATTAACCAATAAGGCTTTGAAAATTGACAATTTAACAAAGTTGATATACTTACAGCCATGACTTTTCCTTCTTCGTTCACATAGTTTCCATTCTTCTTTAGTAAAGTTGACAATTTAACCTCACTTCGACATACCGGCCTTCCTGATTTTTGCTCCTAAAATACATAAATTACAAACAATTATCATGTATAATTTACTATGTTAGAATTACTTTGACATACTAACAGTAACTAAGCTTAAAATTAATCAACTACTTACCATCTGATGAGCCCTTCTTGCATTGCTCTTACTGCCACCAGCATGTGAGACTTTAAGATTCTTACGATTTTTGGAATTTTACTCTCTTAGTTTCTACAGTTTTTAACCATGATAGTCAATATATGTTCCCAAAGTTCTCACTTTGTTTTAAACAATAGAAGAATAGAGTAAAATAATTTTCTATAGAATAATTATACCTGCATCGTTTCCTTTTTATAGTGATGAACAAAAGCAGCCCACTCAACATGATCAACACCTGGAGGTAGAGTAGCAAGTATCTCGTCCTTACTTTTGTTAAGGAGGAAGTAGTGACACCTTAACTTGTATTTATAGGCTTTCCATCTATCCCCTAATGTACTCCTCACCTATTTGATACTAGCAGCATAATCAAACTCAAAGTGATCCTTGAAATGTTATATTTATATATTAATATTGGATAATGACCTCAATAATGAAATAAAAGTGTTGAGAAGTTTAGATAATAACCTCAATACACTTCCATTGTTCTATACTACTGTCGTTTGACATCTCATCCCATCTTTCAACTGATACAGGGCAAAACACGGACTTTTGAGCAAGTTGACCAAGAAACCTCACAAACAAGTTTGACCCGCTATCATTGCCTTGGCCATTACCATTGATTTGCACAAGTACTTTTTTAGTCTTTTCCAAATGCCAAACCTGAGTTGCTACCATTTGAAATGTTTCCTTGGTAGAAGAATCATAAGCGTCAAAACCGACCCATAAGCTTTTTAACTCTGCAACAAGAGGCTGCAAGTAAACATCAATATTATTGCCAGGCATCTTGGGACCAGGAATTATCATTGACATGATAAGAGAAGTTTGCTTCATGCAACACCGTGGAGGATAGTTGTAAAGATACAACATCACTGGCCAAAGGCTATTAGAAGAACTTAAAGTTCCAAATGGATTGAAACCATCCGTAGCTAATGCAAGTCGTACATTACGAGGATCTAAAGCAAAATCTGGATAAAGTGAATCAAAATTCTTCCATGCTTTAGTGTCTCTAGGATGCCTTAACAAACCATCTGGATTTTCATCCATAGCATGCCATTTCAATAGCTCTGCAGTTTTAGAGGACGTGTACAACCTTTGCAACCTTGGTATAAGTGGGAAGTATCGCAACACTTTTTTTGGTTGGCGCTTCTTTTTCTTTTGATCGTCCATCACATCATTTGTAGCACCATCATTTTCATTTGATTTCCATCTGGATGTATTACAAATCTTGCATTTATCTCTCTTCTCATCCTCTGGTGATCCCCAATACAACATACAATGTTGTGGACAAGCATGAATCTTATCATAACTTAGACCTAAGCTCTTAATCGTCTTTTTTGCTTGATAGAAAGATGATGGTAGATTAGCATGGGGAAAAGCATCACTTAGAAGGATAAAATCCACATACATTACAAGGACATAATATCTTTCCATTGATTGCTGCTTTTGAAAAGGCAAAGTCCAAAAATTTGACTACCCCATCTAAGAACTCTTTTGATTTTATTGGCTTGTCAATCCAACTCTTATCAATCATAATTGGATGAATCTGTTTCAAAATTAATGAAACTATTCATGCTTTTAAGGTAGCAAATGATAACGACATAATATAAAACTTCAACATTGTTACTAAGTAATCATCTCCAATCACACATGCAAGTAATATATAGTCTTACTCATTAAACATAATTAAACAATATGAACAACTAGTTACTTTAAGTTTCATAAAAAAATGTATAGAGTTGAAGAATGAGTAGATAATCCGAGACAAAGAAAGACGTACCTACCAATAGGTGCGAGGTCAACGGTGTCTCGAGAGCTGACTCAAAAAACCAAACAACAATATATTATTAAGTAAACATCTAATGACCAGATGGAGAAAGGAAAGTAATGCAATTCCTATGATACGGTTCATGGCTTCGTGATCTTATGCAAATAGGAATATAAAGCAATCAACTATTTCTCCCTTTAGTACCAATGAGACTTCAAAAACAGTAGATGGATACCAACCAACAGGCACATGCACAGCCCCTCAAAACAGAAATTGAAGGACCATTATCTTGATACAAAAACTAACAAATTCAAGTGTTAAAACAAACACACCAATAGAGAAATAACAGTCATGCTTACAAATAGAGATTCCTACTTTGTTCATCTCATGAATCATGATGATTAGGCACCGAATCAAGATATATATGCTTTTCAATGACATGTTCCCACAGTTTACCAGTCTTCTCACAACACAAAACTGGATCAATCCTAACACAAGCTTCTAATTTTCTATTACTAACAATAACACAAACTTAAATATTATATTGATAAGAATGACTAATAAACTTTCATAGAGAATCAGAGATGTGCGGCTTTGGTCAAAAAGCATGGTGAAATGATGAGGTAAAATTAGGTGGAAGACTAAAGATAATTACAGAAATATTCTTCAAAATGACAATATGAACATACTCAAAAGCAAAAATATGGGAATAAAATAGAAAAAAACCAATACAAACTAACCAAATGGTCTCTCTTGGGGAATGAATGAACAAGGAAGGGTTGCTCTTTCTCAACTGAGTTCTCCACAATATTTCTTCCCACCTCACTTTTCAATTGGTCTCTCTTATACCACCGAACAAACTAACCAGATGCATACACTCTAAACCTCTAACTACTCCTTAACCACTCTAACTGTTTCTATTACTTCTATATTCTAACAAACACATGACAATCATATACAAGATAAAAGCAACATTGCAACAATACAATATATAATAGGAAGTAAATTAAAATCTTAACTGAGAAAAACAAACTAACTTGGACAAAGTTCATATCAAAAGAGTATGCGCAAGAATGAGTTTCCAAAAATCATATCACAAAAACTTATCCTGGACAAAGTATTTTCAAAAGAAAAACTTCCAAAAATAAAAAAAGTTTGAAAGAGACCTTAAGAGCAAAGTTCTTGAGTTCAAAGTATGATATGCAAAAATTTCAAGGACAAATTCAAATGATTTTCAAAGACTAGTTCATAAGGAAATGCAAGAGTGGGTTTCTAAAATTATTCTCAAAACCCGGACACATAACTAAACAAATATAACACTCAGTGCCCCATTACAGAAGAACTGAATCAAGATATATATGCTTCCAAATTTTCAATAACCTAATAAACATAACCACTTTGTTCCACCATAACAGATTCACTGAATCAATTCACTGAATCAAGACATAGTTAGATTAAATGCTTTGGAACCATCAACAAGAAAACACATAGCATCAAGTCAACAAATAGAAACAAGCCAGCCAATCCCAAAATTTTAACTACCATTTGGTCATAATATTCATGAATTTCATCAATAATGCACGACAAATTAAAACTATCAGAGTTCCAATTATCTTCACATTCTTCAAAAGCGAAAATCTATTTGTTATCTACCTAACAAAAATCCAAGAAAACTAAAAAAAAAATTAAAGACAAATAAAAAACAAAACAAACCAAGACAATCGATCTATGAACAAAAAAACAAACCGTAAATCAAAATCTGAATTGGATAAAAGAAGTCAACCTGAGCGAAGAGCGAAGAGCGAAGAGATCAATCACTGAAACTTCAGAACCAATTGAACCTAAACAAGAAATGATAGAAGAGTCACGGTGAAGAAGAAGAGTCACTGTGCAGATGAGAACATGAAAGAAGATGAGAAAAAAAACACTCACGGTGAAGAAGAGTCAGAAACGAAATGGTAACACAGCTTCTCCAGCTTCTCCAGCTTCTCCCATTTAGAAAGCCTGCACCATAGGAATTAATGGACTGAGGAAGCGTTTGAGAGATTGGGAAGAATGAGAAAAGCGAGAGAGAGAGAGAGAGAGAGAGAGAGATTAGAGTTTACCTTAAACGGTTAAGATGATGATGAAGCGAGAGAGAGAGAGAGAGAGAGATTGGGAAGACGAAGGGGAAACAGATCGAATGAAAGGGGGAAAACGTGGAACCCTAGAGCGAGTGTCTACAAACCCAGAATGAAAGGGGGAAAACGATCGGGAAGAATAAAATTTTCGAGGGAGAGTGAAATTTTTTAGTAGAAATTTCCCGGTCTCTTTGCCACGGTTAAACAGTAGCTAACACTGAAAATTTTTATTTAGAAAATTTCTGGTTGCTTTGCCACGGTCTAAGGGTAGCTAACAGTAAAAATTTTATTTGTTAATTTTCCCGTTTCTTTGCCACGGTTAAAGGGTAGCTAACAGGTCAACCTATTATTGTGTTGGCCACACTCAAAATAACCGTGGCAAATCCACCGTGGCTAAAGGGCGCTTTTTTGGTAGTGTGATATGAATCTTCTATGCGCCTTTCCAGCTTTCTTAAGACAATAGTCTTTTCGAGAGTCCTCCACATCAAAGTATTTCTGCTTACATTCAACAAAATGATTATAAATATGCTTACATGGGCCACACAATTATGGAGAACTCAATAGCTTCTTCAACTATGCAGCGTTCAGCAATGCAACCCTCGGGTCGTGATCGGTTTTTAACATATCATTTTAATATCTTCATGTATCGCTCAAACGGGTACATCCATCTCATGTAACATGGGCCACACAATTGTGTCTCTCTAACCAGATGAACTGTTAAATGAATCATTATTTCAAAGAAAGAAGGCGGAAAAAACATAAAGTGACAGTAATTGATCTTTGCAGAGCTGGCAACTTTCCAGGGTCAATCACTCGACTACAAATCGCCTTAAAGAAGAAACAAAGTTTAGTTATGGCCTGACACACTTTGTTGGGCATAATGGATCGTATACCAATGGGTAGCAAATTCTGCATGAGAACACGATAATCATGAGACTTTAGAGACTTTAACTTGAGGTCTTTCATCGATACAAGGTTCGTAATGTTTGAAGAGTACCCCTCTAGAACTTTAACTCCATGAAGAAACTTACAAAAGACAATTTTCTCCTTTCTAGATAGAGTATGAGCTGCCGGAGGTAGATATGTACGTGTACCCTTCTTTACCGGACCCAATTCGGGTCTCAACCCCATACTAACCAAATCCAACCTTGTGTTGTTGGTATCTTTAGTCTTCCCTGGCATATTGAGTAAGGTACATCAATGAAATGTCTTACGTGTAATGACTTCCAGTATGGCAACTCAAAGAAAATCGACTTTTTCTTCCATCCTCGTTTGGCAAGCTCTCCTGCAAAAGGCTTCCCAAACTTAATCTTCAAATCTTTCACCTTTTCAAATAGTTGTCCACTGGTCAAAGGCGAGGGAGACTTACGATTTTCTGAATTCTCATTGAATGCCTTTCTCCACACCCGATATTGATGAGTTGGAGGCAAAAATCTTCGATGGCCAAGATATATATTCTTCTTACCATGTTCCAACCACATCCAATCTGTATTATCTTCACTTATAGGACATGCACACAGACCTTTGTTACTGTACCCAGATAGATTGCCGTACGCTGGAAAGTCATTAATGGTGCAAAAAATCATAGCCTTCAGAATGAAACTTTCTTCTCTGAATCCATCATACACCTCTACCCAAATCTCCCACATTTGCTTCAAGTCTTCTATTAAAGGAGCCAAGTATACGTCAATATCATTTCCTGGTTGTTTGGTGCCAGAAATTAACAAAGACAACATCATATACTTGCGTTTCATGCAAAGCCAAGGAGGTAAGTTATAAATCGCCAAAATCACAGGCCATGTACTGTGGGAGTTACTCTCGATACCGTGCGGGTTAAATCCATCGGCAGACAATGCAAGGCGTAGGTTTCTTGGGTCATGCCCAAAATCAGGATACTCAATATCAATCTTTTTCCACTGCGGAGAATCCGTCGGGTGTCGTAGCATGCCATCTTTAATCCTTTCATCATCATGCCAAGTCAACTGTTTTGCATCTTCCAAACTACGATACATACACCTAAATCGAGGAATTATGGGAAAATACCACAATACCTTTCCTGGAGCTGATTCTTTCTTCTTATACCGCGATGCATTACATTTAGGGCACAACTTTAACAATGCATGTTCATTCCGAAATAAAATGCAATCATTCGGACAAGCATGTATCTTCTCATAGTTCAAACCAATGGTGCCTAACATTTGTTTTGCATCATACGTCTGAGAAGGGAGCACATTGTCTTCCGGCAACATATCTTTTAATAGTGTGAGTAATTCCGTAAAGCTCTTATCCGTCCATCCGTGGCAAGTTTTCAAGTTATACAGCTTTATCACAGCCAATAACTTTGTGAATTCAGTACAACCCGCATACAACGGTGTCTCCGCGTCGGTTATCAACTTTTCAAAACATTTGAGGGCAATCATTAAGATCGTCTTCAACCGCCTTTGCCATCTCTTCAAATTGGTGGCCATCAAATGTATGTGTTTCAGGATAATCCACCGGATCACATCTCTGATTACTATTATCCATATTTGAAGGTTAACTTCTTTCCTTACCGTGCATTGTTCAACAAGTATAACTGTGATCGATTCCGTTGGCCTTTAAATGTCTTTCCAACTCAACTGCAGTAACTCGATTGGCGTAACAACTACTTAAACAAGGACACTTGAACTTACTAGAAGTTCCTAAACGTCGAACAGCAAAGTTCACAAAATATTCCACTCCATCAGCATATTCTTTCGATAGACGATTGACAGACATCCACTTTCTATCCATATTAGACCGAAATTTATTATTAATTCCTGATAAGAGAACTTAAACATATTAAAGGTGAAAAACACACAAGTTACAATTTTTTCAAACCAAGACATTCGACCTTGGATAAGGTCTTTGCTAATATGAATACATATGTGAACTATAACTCAAACAATCCATCAATTTCAAATACACCAATTATGAATACATATGTGAACTGCTCAAGTGTATAAACAATAACCACAACTGCTCAAGTGTATAAACAATAACCACAATAAAAGGACAAGAGAACAAGAAAAGTACCTGAAAATTAAGGGGAAGCAACAACGAACTCGAACTAGATGTGAACTGGATCAAGAAAGATCTTGAAGCTCCGCAAAAAGAACTCGAACTAGATATAACAAAACAATATAATCAACAAATTTATTAAACCACTTTTATAAAACAACAAATTTATTCCTGCTACACCAATGAAACTAGTAATAGGCTCATTAATCAGATACATAGGTAGAGGGAATCACACTCCAAACGAACACAGTAATTCTGAAGCTTAAAACTACCAAGGAAAAAAATGAGAAAAAAAATCCAGAAATGTAAAGAAAAAAAGAAGCAAACTTTGTGAAGAGTATTACCAAAAAGAAGCAAATCGTGAACTATGTCACCAGCAACCAACAATGGCAGATTTGCAGAAGGGAGGACGAAGCAGCGCCGCGTCGTTCACGGAGGGAGAAGCGTCGTCGAGGTCACGAAAGAGGGAAGGCGGCTCAGGGAGTCGCGAACGGAGGGAAAACTGGAAAAGACAGCTCACGGTGGGAAGAGGCCGTCGAAGGAAGAACGACGTTTGGGCATCGTAGGCAGCCGGAGAGAGGGAGGAAGAGAGGGATACGGCGCAAGAGAGAGGGAGGAAGAGAGGGATACGACGCAAGAGAGGGGGAGACTATGTGTGAACGTTGAGAGAATGAGAGGGTTTTCGCAAATGAGAGGGAGATAAAGGAAATTAGAATTTTAGGGCATCAGGAGCGCTTTTAAAAAGCGCCCCTAAAGGCCCTCCGTATTTTGAGCATCAGGGGCGCTTTTTAAAAAGCGCCTTTAAAGGTCCTCCGTATTTGGGCATCAGGGGTGCTTCTTAAAAAGCGCCTCTAAATGGTGCGCCCTTTTTTAAGAGTTCTGTTGTAGTGAATTGAGATGAACGTGAGGGAAAAATTAATTATAAGCTTTGGAGTACCGAATAATACTTATCAGTAATTGATTACTCATTATCATCACTAATGGATAGTTTTTTTTTTGTTTTTTTGACATGTTACTAATGGATAGTTTTGGTGACACACATACAAGTCGTATAAGAATCACAATTTTTTTATCTACTTAGATGAAATGACAAATAAACATCATACGCACACACTATTATTGGTCACACCTGGGTTCGAACCAGGAGCCGACATCCTCATGTTACTGAAATTGCAAAAACCCAATAGTGAGGGACGTATAGGAATCATGCATGATAAGTAAGTGGACGTAACGGTGTAGATTGTTAATAAGGTAAGAAAGTATAAAAGTGACGGATCCATAGTTATTTAGCTAATTTCTTTTTTGGAATATTAAAAAGATATCATCTTATCCAAAGTTTAATCACTTACCTAGTCTTTATTAAGATTATAATAAGAATACGTTGCTATACTAACAAAATATTTATTTTGAGATTTCAAAAATTTGTTAATACCATATATATATATAAGAATAAGAATACAATACATCAACAAAGTCCACGTGCATTTTCATTCGAATCAGAAACAGTTAAAATTATTTATATTTTACTTTATTTCCACCAATTTTCTCTTTTTTAATGAATAATGATTGCATAGTCACCACTTTTCAGGCTATAATGTCTCCCATTCGTTGATTTCGTTCAGATCTAAGTCCACGTGCATTCTCATTCCATCAGCATTCTCACTCACTAAGACTCTTATAAAAAGTCACCAAGAAACAGAACAAAACAACAGTCCTTTCTCACCACACACTATCAAATTCATAGCTAGCAACAATGACACATTATTCTATTCTCACCACACTTTTTCTCTTTTGTCTTAGTTGTTGCATTGCACTACCAAAATAGCGGCTGTTTGCCACACTAATTTAGGCACAATTAGTTTACACGTGGCTAATATTTAGATGAGCCACGCTCACTCACGTAGTTAATTAACCGCGAAATTAATTAATTTCGCTGACTCTCTTCACGCGATTCGCTCCACTTCGCTCAGTCTCCCTCTCTTCACGATTCCAACCTACTTCGTCGCTTCGCTTCCTTCCACTTCGTCGATTCCAACCCACACTTCGTCGCTTCCTTCCACTTCGTCGATTCCAACCCACTTCGTCCCTTCCACTTCAATCGCAACAGTGACCGGTTCCTCCCTTCCCCTTCAATCGCAACCAGCGACCAGTTCGTCCACTTCGTCGATTCCAACCCACTTCGTCCCTTGCACTCGTCCCTTCCACTTCGTCCCTTCCACTTCAATCGCAACAGTGACCGGTTCCTCCCTTCCCCTTCAATCGCAACCAGCGACCAGTTCGTCCCCTTCTTTCGTTAGTAACTTCCTTTCTCTCGGTGAAACCAGAAGGGAAACCAGAAGGTAAAAGCTCTCTCTCGCAACTTCCTTCTCATCGTAGGTACCGATTAGTTTATTTCTTTCTTTATGTTTTCTTCTTTCTTCTTTCTTGATTTTAATGCTTTCTTGCATTTGCTGTTTCGGTTTGAATGTTTCTGGGTTTAATTTCTTGCAATTCGGTTTGAGTAATTTCTGAGTTCTCTGATATTTCGCTTTTCAATTTCTGTTCATATGGTTCTGTCTCTAATTCGCATTCTCAATGTGTGTGTGAATAAGGAAGTTGACATTCTGCTGTATTTCGGCTACATAAAGTTACAATCAAACTTTCAATTTCAATTTTTGCTGGGTTTGGTTCATTTGGTTCAATTTCAATTTCAATTTCAGCTACATAAAGTTCATATGGTTCTGGCTGGGTTTGTTGCATTATTATTGTTTCAGCTACATAAAGTTACAACACTTTCAATTTGATTTTTGCTGCTTTCAATTTGATTTTTGCTGCATTCAATTAGATTTATATGCTTGATACATCATAGGTCAGTTCCCATTTGTATTCACTGAGTTTCAATCGATTTCTAGCTGAATATTTCTTGCTGAATTTGTTAATATCTGACTGATATTTTTGGCTGAATTTCACTTCTTGGCTCAATAGATTTCAATCCGCTCCTCACTGTTTGGTCCCTTCGTTCCCCTCCAGGTGCAAGCTGCTTCATCAGTTCCTCTCTCAAGGTGAAACATCAATTTCTTTATTTTTCTTTAGTTGTGTCTTTTCCTTCTTTCTTGATTATGTTTTCCTTATTTTTTTTCATTCTTTCTTGTTGTTGTCTTGATTGCTGCATTCATAGTTGCGTCATCTTGTTGGCTCGCGGCGGTTTCATTGATCTCAGTTGCGGCGAGGACGAAAGTGTGGTTCTCGTCAAGGTCTATTTCAAACGCAGTGGCGGTTTCATCGATTTCTCTAATTACGAGCATCGTCTTTGAGGTTTGGCTCTTCAAGTTCCAATTTCCTTCACTTCTTTGAGGTCCTTGATACATTCTAATGCATCCGGTTAATTAACTATATATGGTGTTTTTTCTCCCGAATTAATTATGTATTGTTCCTATTTGTTGTATGTAGTCGTATAATAAATTGCGAATGAAATAAAAGACTAGAAGAGCATGTTGCTAATATGCTTTTTATTAATCATTTAACATTTTTCTGCTATCAAGGCAACATGTTGCTAAATGATAAAACTAAGTAAATTCAATCTCAAATAATAGGATCAGCTTAATTAGTTTGATGTATTGTGTCAAAATGTAATCAATTAATAAAAGTAGCAATATAATGCTCACCGCATCATTATCAGTTTGGGCAGGTTGTCCCTTGCTTGCTGCATTTTGTAACTTATCTTTTAGATGTTTATCTTGTAGTCTTGTTTGTTTGGCTAATGGAAAGTTGTCTTCAGCTAGAAACTGAAACTCTCATAAGAAAGTTTGTGTCTGTTATTGATTTGAACTTGCATATGCATTTTGTAACTTATCTTTTATGCGTTTATCTTTTATGTTATATTATTGTCATTTGCTATCTCAAACGCTTGAATAATTTCATTTCAATTTGCAAATAGATTGTGCAATTATGATTGATAAGAGTTGGATTGATAAGCCAATAAAATCAAAAGACTTCTTAGATGGGGTAGTCCAATTTTTGGACTTTGCCTTTTCAAATGCATCAATCAATGGACAAATATTATGTCCTTGTAATACATGTCGATTTTTTCCTCGTAATAGAGTTGAAGTGTTCAGTCATCTCCTTGAAAAGGGTTTTCCAAGCAAGTACACATTTTGGAACATGCATGGGGAAAAGCATGTTCAACCAAATGTTGAATCAGTGAGCCAAGTAAAAGAAGCGTCTGCTAGACAACATCCAATGCAAAAAATGTTAAATGATGTCTTTGGCGTCTTTGGTGACCAAGGAAATCAAGATTCTGGTCCATCAAGTATTCCTAACACCGACAACGTAATGGACACCAATGACGTCAATAATAAGGAGCTGAAAACAATTAAAGAATTAATGGAAGACGGAAATCAAGAGCTCTATCAGGGTTGCACCAAATATAGCAAACTATCCTTCATCGTTCGTCTCTACCACATAAAAGTTTTGTGTGGCGCAACAGATAAAACATTTTCAAAGATCATTGAGCTTCTATCTGATGCTTTTCCCCATGCTAAACTACCTTCATCTTTCTATCAAGCAAAAAAGATGATTAAGACGTTAGGTTTAAGTTATGATAAGATTCATGCTTGCCTGAAACACTGCATGTTGTATTGGGGATCACTAGAGGATGAGAAGAGAGATAAATGCAAGATTTGTAATGAATCTAGATGGAAATCACATGAAAATGATGGTTCGGCACACGATGTGATGGACGACAAAAAGAAAAAGAAGCCCCAACCAGCAAAAGTATTGCGATACTTCCCACTTATACCAAGGTTGCAAAGGTTGTACACATCCTCTAAAACTGCAGAGCTATTAAAATGGCATGCTACAATGGCAAATCCAGATGGGTTGTTAAGGCATCCTAGAGACACTAAAGCATGGAAGAACTTTGATTCGTTGTATCCCGATTTTGCTTTAGATCCTCCTAATGTGCGACTCGCATTAGCTACGGATGGTTTCAACCCATTTGGGACTTTAAGTTCTTCTAATAGTGTTTGGCCTGTGATGTTGTATGTTTACAACTATCCTCCATGGTGTTGCATGAAGCAAACTTCTCTTATCATGTCAATGATAATTCCTGGTCCTAAGATGCCTGGCAATAATATTGATGTTTACTTACAGCCTCTAGTTGCAGAGTTTAAAAACTTGTGGAATGGTGTTGATGCTTATGATTCCTCTGCTAAAGAAACGTTTCGAATGAGAGCTGCATTGTTTTGTACAATTAGTGACTTTCCTGGCCTTGACAACCTATCTGGGTGGAATACTCATACATTGTTTTCATGTCCGTCATGTAAGTTTGATACAGAATCTAAAAGGTTGAAATTTGGTAGGAAAAATTGTTTCATGGGACATCGTCGATATTTACCGCTTGATCACAAGTATAGATAAAATAAAAAGTCATTTGATGGCTCAACAGAGCTTAGACCTTCCCCTGTTCCAATGACAGGCTCAGACATATTGAGACAAATTGATGACAATCTCAAAACGCCACATGATGAGGGTACGAGTGCGGTTGGCCCACAACAATGGAAAAAAAGAGTATCTTCTGGGATTTTCCTTATTGGGAGCATAATCTTATTCGCCATTGCCTTGATATGTTGCACATAGAGAAGAATGTTTGTGACAATGTATTGTTCGCAGTGCTTGACGATAAAAAACGATCAAAAGACAATCTTCAAGCCCGCAAAGACCTGCAGGAACTGGGAATCAGAGAAAGACTTCACCCATATCCCAATTCCTCTAAGTTTCCTCAGTCGTGTTTTAAAATGAAAAATATGGAGAAAGATATGTTCCTAAAAATTCTCAAAAATGTGGTTTCCCCTGATAGTTATGCACCAAATATTTCTAGATGTGTTGATACTAAGAAACGCAAGGTCTTTGGTCTGAAGAGTCATGATTCACATATCCTAATGGAACACCTTTTTCCAATTGCTTTTAGAAAAACTCTTCCTAAAGAAGTTGCTTCAGTGTTGATTGAGTTATGTAACTACTTTAGAGAAATATCATGCAAGGTTCTAGACGTTAAGAATATAGAGAAACTACAACAGCGAATTGCTCTCACCCTTTGCCATATGGAAATGAAATTCCCTCCTTCTTTTTTCACTGTTATGGTTCATTTAGTTATTCATCTTGGAGAGGAAGCAATGATTGCTGGTCCCGTGCATTATAGATGGATGTACCCTGTTGAAAGGTATATTGTATTTATCATTAAGTTTATGATAAACTATATGGTTTAATTTTTACTAGGCTCACTTTCTCTTATTTTAGGACCCTTGGCCATTTAAAATCCTATGTTCGTAACAAGGCTACACCAGAAGGATGTATAGCTGAAGGATACATTATGGATGAATGTCTTACGTTTTGTTCAAGATATTTAGAGGATGGTGAGATTGAAACAAGGTTCAATCGTCCAAGACGCAATGACGATGATAATGGAGTCAATTCTAGTAGTGAGTCTGCTATTCTATCAAATTTGTTTCCTACATCAGGTAGGCCTATTGGAGCTATCAAGACATTTTCACTTTCACCATTTGAGAAGATACAAGCTCATCGCTATGTGTTAACTAATTGTGAATTAGTTGATCCATTTCGTGAGTAAGTTTTGTGCTTTTATATAAAGTAAAATTTTAAATTATCCATTTCAATACCATTTTTAATAACTAAGAAAATTTTCATCCAGCAAGTGTAGAGTTGAGGTTTCTAGGATGCATCGTGGCAAGAGAAACTCCTCTAAAATTGTGGAAGAATATGTTCACAAACATTTTCACGAATGGTTCAGTAAATATGTAAGGACATATATTGAGTTTCACTTAATTTTTTCATCTCAAAGTATTGTGATCTATAAATATATATATATATATATATATATATATATATATATATATAATTGTCCTAATGATTCCCAAAATATACTAGGTTGCAAGAAAGGATGATCCACATATTACAGCTGAAATTGATTGGCTCGCAAAAGGGCCAAATGACATTGCAAGGAGATTTAATGGGTATAACATTCATGGATTTAAGTGTCGTACACAAAAGAAGGAACAAGGATTGAAAACCCAAAATAGTGGTATCGTTATGTCTGCTATTACAAAGAGATTTTCAACCGGAAAGGAACCTTTTGAAAAATCAACCGATGACAGGTACTATGGGAAATTGGTTGACATCATAGAGCTTGATTACTATGGTAAGCTAAGAGTTGTAGTATTCAAATGTATTTGGGTAGACAATAGACCTAACAAGGGAATCAAGATAGATCAATTTGGGATAACAAGTGTGAATTTTTCTCGCTTGATGCATACTGGTGTGAATGAAGTAGATGAACCATTCATCCTTGCAACCGATGCTAGAATGGTATATTATGTTGATGATCCATTTGATGAAGGCTGGTCTTGTGTATGTCATATGAAGCCTAGAGACATATATGACATGGGGAGATGTGAACTTGATGGATTCAGAAGAAATCATAATGGAAGACATACCTTTTTGCGAGCAAAATGTGCAGAACATTGAAGAATTACAATTAGTGCAAGATGATGACAATGAACAAGAACAAGGACAAGAACGCGATGAATCAAATTTTGATGAAGATCACAATAGCTCTAGTGAAGAAGATGATAACATGATGTTAGATTAGTTTGATTATGAGCTTTGTAATTCAGCCACAATTCATTTGTTGTTTAAGAACTTTATCCTTTTTCAGCTTTTTGTAATGACATGACCACTTTATGATTTATTTAAGACACATTTTTTTATCTATGGTGTATGCTAGGACTTGTAATAAGGAAGATATCTATGTATAGGTGAGACATGTATGTTTCAATAGTTAGTGATCGGAAGTTTTTCTTTTGTGAAAGGAGTATTCTCCTTTGTGACACATTGTCCCTTTCTTCAGTTTTTGAATATTCAGTTCCTAACATGTTAGCTTTTTGCAAATCATGCAGATATTTTATTTGAGATGAGGCAAAAACGAAAGCTTTCGGGAGAAGATGTGTTGCGAAGGGTACGTGGGCAAAAAAATCAAAATGATGTGGAGACCCTTCAAGATCAGCATCAACAGAGTATCAACAACCAATTTGATGATCAATTTTAAAATGTAGACATAACTAATAGTTCATCTTATGATGATTCATTTGACGTTTCCTTAAGTGCAAATGAGGTTCAACCACAACAGAAAGAGGAGGGCCCTCTACTTGTCATAGTCAAAGGTAAAAATAACATATCATTGATAATCTTATTCACTGATTTTTTTAGTAGAAAAATATTACGTAACTATAGTTTTTCTATGTAATGGTAGATACTTGTACCGGAGAAACTATTACTCGAAAAATGGTAGCAAGTCAGGTTTGGCATTTGGAAAAAACCAAAAAAGTACTTGTGGAAATCAATGGTAATGGACAAGGAAATGATAGTGGGTCAAACTTACTTGTGAGGTTTCTTGGCCAAGTCGCTGAAAGGTCCACCTTCTGTCCTTTATCAGTTACAAGATGGGATTTGATGTCAGAGGACAATAGCATGCAGCAATGGAAGTGTATTGAGGTTACTATCTAAACTCTTAACACTTTTATTCTTTTATTGTGACTTTTATAATTGAATATTGACCTATAAATATAACATTTCAAGGATCATTTTGAGTTTGATTATGCTGCTGGTATTAAATGGGTGATGAGCACATTAGGAGATAGATGGAAGGCCCATAAATATAAGATAAGGTGTCAATACTTCTACCCGAACAAAAGTAAGGCCGAAATACTTGCCAATCCTCCTCCAGGTGTTAATCCCGTTGAGTGGGCTGCATTTGTTCATTACTATCAAACTGACGAGATGAAGGTATAAGTATTCTATATAAACTTATCTTATTATTTTCTATTCTTGTTTGAAATAAAGTGAGAACTTTGGAGACATATTGACTATCTTAGTTAAAAATTGTAGAAACTAAGTCAGCAAAATACAACAAATCGTGGGAAGCTTAAAGTCTCACATGCTGGTGGTAGTAAGAGCAATGCAAGAAGGGCTCGTCAGATGGTATGTTGTTTTAAAGAATTTCTATCTTATAGTAAAATAAGTTTTAGTATATGATAACTAGTTGTATTTTATTTATGATGTTAGGAGCTAAAATTAGGAAGACCTGTATGTCGAAGCGAAGTTAAATTGACAACATTACTAAAGAAGGATGGAAGCTATGTGAATGGAGAAGGAAAAGCCATGGCTGTAAGTACATCTTATATCTTACACCATGAATTTGTTTTTGTTACTCTGATAGATTAAATTTTGTCACTAATCCTCTTAAAACACACAATGCCTTTCTTGCCTGTCACAGAAACATTAACATATAATATATCACACCTTAACCCAATCAGCTGGTGCAGCTGTAGCAGCAGCGACAACCATAGCATGCTGCTTCTGCCCATTCTGAATAGCACAAATCTGATAAAATCAATTTCAGATTTGATACCAGAGATTGGAATTTAATGTTAGAGAATAATATTCCTTGACTCTTTCTATCTCTGTTTCCCTATCTCTCATCCCCACACAAAGACACATCTAAGCCAGCCTTTCAAAACAGTTCTCACATGGTCCCACGTTTTCTATCACATGCTCTTCCATGTATTTTCATTCTGTTAATCAAAGAGAAATAAAAAGCGGATTGTGTAGTTTCATAAAGAGAAAGAGATGTAGAGACTAGAGAGAGAGAGCTTACCAAAGATAAATTTATCTAAACTATTGTTGGGTATGTATTCATACACAAGGAGGCTCTCAGGGCCTTCAATGCTACAACCCAATAGTTTAACAAGATTCTTGTGTTCAATTCCACTAATCAAATTTACTTCATTGAAGAACTCATCTACCTATTGGCTGTTATTGTAGACCAATCTCTTCACTGCAACAACATTTCCATTAGGGAGAGTACCTTTGAAAACTGAACCAGATCCTCCTTCGCCTATTTTTGTTGAAGAATTGAAGTAATCTGTTGCCTTCTCAAGAGTTTCATATTTGTAATTCAAACTCGACTTGGTAATATTATTGTCGTTTTCTGAATAAATGCACGAGACAAATAATCAATCAATCAATCACAGACAGCATAAGAAAGTTTAACACAAAAATTCACAAATTAATCTTTTTAGTTTGTTTGACCTTTTTTTAGGTTTGACAATTTTTTGAAGAGTGCATAAGAGGCAGAGAAAGCCAGCATTATCACCGCAACTATTCCTAGCACTGCTGCTATTATATTTATAGCTCATCTTCTTCTTCTTAAAGATCCTGAAAAATTATAACTCAGTATGAAAATTGAACAGGAAAATTGATTAACAGAATGAAAATACTTACGATTAAATTTTGTCACTAATCCTCTTAAAGCACACAATGCCTTTCTTGCCTGTCACAGAAACATTAACAATAATATATCACACCTTAACCCAATCAGCTGGTGCAGCTGTAGCAGCAGCGACAACCATAGCATGCTGCTTCTGTCCATTCTGAATAGCACAAATCTGATAAAATCAATTTCAGATTCGATACCAGAGATTGGAATTTAATGTTAGAGAATAATATTCCTTGACTCTTTCTATCTCTCTTTCCCTATCTCTCATCCCCACACAAAGACACATCTAAGCCAGCCTTTCAAAACAGTTCTCACATGCTAGAATCAATTATTGGGTTTTCTTTTTGACAATATTGGAGTTTCTTTCTATTCATACATTATTTCTATTTTTCATTTTTCATTTCAATAATGATAGTTTAACTGGTCCAGTATAATGGAGCATGTATGTGTAGGACCATTATAATGGAGCAGTGAAAATGATGACATCAATTAACTATATATAGCTACTAGTAGCTGCTCCAAAACCTTGTCCTTCTTCCCTGTCAAGAAGTTTCTAAGCCATTTACTAGTAGCTGCATGTTTCTTAACAGATTGATTGTTTGTCTCTGACCTCCTGTATTCAAGTTGTGGTGGTTTCTGTGTGAAAGAAGTTCTTTTGTGATTTCTCTTCATTGCTTTACTGTTTAGCTTTATGTACCTTTGCTAATTTTAATGCTGCGAAGGGTTCTATATATAACATGGATTGGATTGTATCAAATTGTGATATGTAGATCTCTGTGTCTGTATTTGACAAGTTGCTTTCAGTACTATGGTCACCTTATTGAAAATATGTAGATCTCTGTGTCTGGATTATATTGATAGTCTTGAATCTGCATGGTGTTTGTGCTGAATTGGTGCTGAATTGGATCTTGACAATGTTTATCAGTACCTTGGTGTTTGTGTGTTGACAAGTAATTTCTTGTTGGTGGCAATGTTTAGCAGAAATTAAACGGTAGTAGTAATTGATATGAGTACCTTGGTGTGCTGATTTGTTTGATTTGGTGCTTTATACAGGGTGCTTTATACTAAAATGTAGTGTGCTGATATAATATTTTAGTTTATGATGAATCTTAGTTTTTATGTGGGAGATTTCGCTAAATATTAATGATTATTTTTCCCAATAGGAGAAGATTTCGGAGAGCTTATCTGAAGATCAAGAACGTGCGGCTACTATAGGTGTTCCGTCAAAGATTAATGCTTATTCTAATGATGCCATTGGAAAAGCATGTGGAGCTGAACACTCAGGCCGAGTTCGTGTTTTAGGTCCAGGTGTTTGTCCAACTGTTGTTTTTGGAAATCGTAGGCATTTCCCTGATTTTATCCAAGTTGGTAACTCTGACCAAGCGAATGTCGAAGAAGAACTTGCTAAAACCAAAGAAGAACTTGCTAAAACCAAGGAGGAGCACACACAAACCAAGGAGAAGCTTACACAAGCAACAAATAAATTGGAAGGTCTTCACAACTTCTTGCAACATAAATTTGGAGATGAATTATCGATGTTCAACCTAGGTTCATCCTCATCTTAGTCTAGATATTTAGAATCTCTAATTACTTGTGATTGGGTATTTTTGTAGTTGTGGTTTTTTGGTAACTATATGTTGAATATTACTTTTTAATGGATGTTAGAATTTCATCTTAAGTAATTAATTAGCTATATATGCAAAAGTTTATTCCACCACATCTTTATTAATTTTGCTTTTTTATTTACTTATTACATATGGTCAATGGAAGACTAAGTTCCCTCCAATCTAGCCACTGTTGGAACCGTGGCTAATATGTGCATATTAAAAGCTTGGAACGAGGATTTAGCCACGGTTTGAAACCAAAACCGTAGCTAAGTGAAGGTTACCACGGTTTGTTTAGGCGTGGCTAAAAGTTGGCGACGCCCTTGGTTCCCACTGTTACGGTAACCGTGGCTAATAGCGTTTGCCACGGTCCTGAGGGCTGTTTGCCACGGTTTTGACCGTGGCTAATCGCCGCGTTTTTTGTAGTGTTGTTTCACTTTCTCATTCTCTAAACAATGGTTTCACGGTTGAACTAATCCACCGTGACTCATCAAAATCACCACTATACAACCCCACAGAAACCCAATTCCAAAGAGTTACCAACGCTATTCATCGTTCCATAAACTATGCCAATTACTTCAACAAAATCTCACAAACTGATCAAACACCAACAACAACCGTAATCCCTAATAGAGGTGAATATCTTATGGAATATTCAGTTGGTACTCCACCATTCAAAGTCTATGGTATTGTTGATACCGGAAGTAGTATTATTTGGCTTCAATGTAAACCTTGTGATGTCTGTTACAACCAAACATCACCTTTGTTTGACCCTTCAAAATCACCAACTTATAAAACCCTCCCTTGTAATTCTAACACGCGTGATTCTGTGGAGAATACTCAATGTTCTAATGATAATAATTGTGAGTATAATATTCAATATGGTGATGGTTCAGTTTCACAAGGTGATCTAAGTGTTGATACTCTTACGTTGGATTCCACAAATGGTCCTCGTATTTCATTTCCTAAAACTGTTTTAGGATGTGGACATAAGAATACGGTGTCTTTCCAAGGTCAAAGTTCAGGTATTGTTGGGCTTGGAGGTGGCCCTGTGTCTCTTATAAATCAATTGAGTTCTACTATTGGTGGAAAATTCTCGTACTGTTTGGTTCCATTATTTTCGGGTACCAACTTCACCAGTTCACTTAACTTTGGAGATGCCGCTTTGGTTTCTAGTAATGGAGTTGTTTCAACTCCATTAGTTCAACCTCAAGGTGCCACCTCTTCAAACGAATTTTACTATTTAACCCTTGAAGGGATTAGTGTAGGGAAGGAAAGAATAGAGTTTGAATCCAATGGTGGGTTTTCTCAAGGTAATATCATAATTGACTCGGGTACAACGTTGACTTTATTGCCCGATGACTTGTACTCTAGGTTGGAAGCAGTTGTGGCTAATGTTGTTAAACTTGAGCGTGTTCAAGATCCTTCTCAACAATTGAATCTTTGTTGTAGAATCTCTTCACAAGAGGAATTACCCCTTCCTGTCATTACAGCGCATTTTAGTGGTGCAGATGTTGTGCTGAACAGTTTGAACACGTTTGTTCCTGTTGAAGAAGGGATTGTGTGCTTCGCTTTTGCAACAGCTTCAGCAGGACTTGGTTCTATCTTTGGAAACGTAGCTCAACAGAACTTGTTGGTTGGTTATGATCTTCAGAATAATGTTTTGTCTTTTAAACCTACTGATTGTACTAAGTAGTACTAATGATTGAGTGTTTACTTTATTATAATAACAAAATTATAACTTTTTTTTAGGTGTGTTTCTACTTTATTATTTTATATATTGTTCCAAGAGCTATGAAAATTGCAAACATTTAAAATTACAATACCACCTAAAAGTTTTCTTTAAAAAAAGATTTGATTTTGCACATAGATTTTCTTCAAAGAAAATAAATTTTCAAAAATTTCAAATTGGCCCCTATAAATCTCTCTCTCTCTCATGTCATTCGACCCTTGGGTAAAGTGAAGAATTTTAAAAAATATAAAAAAAATATAGAATTTTAATTACTCTATCCCAAGAATGAATTTTAAGAACGAAGAATTTTAATTATCTTATTCAAACAAATAATTTTGAAAATAAAAGGATTTTAATTAATGCATTCAAATTGCCTAGAATTTTCAAATGCCCCATCCGAACACAATTAGTGTAGGCACTTTAGTGGTGCTTTGAAAGCATGCATAAGTTAGTGAGACCATGTGTTACACCATTGCACTTTAATACACCAGCTGAAGGGAAATAGAAGCTATAACTTAGAAATCAGAATTTGAGAGAGGGAGAGAAAGAGGGACGAGAATGAGAGGGAGAATGAGTGAGTGAAAATGAGCTAAAGCACCTTCTTCTACCTCACAAATTGTTCAACCTCGCAACACCTTCTTCATTTTCATCTTCTACCTAAATTTCATATACAATCCAATCCTCAAACCCCCCACAAAACAGAACCCTTAAACACTTTTTATTATACCCCAAAACAGTTTTTTAGAATTTCTCTAATCTTCAAAGGAATCATTTTGCATGTTGACTTTCATGGAAAATTAGAGCTGTTACGGATGTGGCTCAATCCTCAATACTAAAGCCTAATGCCGAAAGGCAGATCCATTAACCAATGATGGAGATCAAAGACCTAGATCCAATGGTTCACATTGATTCCCAAAACCTACAATCTTACCTCTAATCAGTTCTCTAGCTGACATGAGCGTCGGAGTGTCCTCTCAGGTACCACCTGCCCCGGATCGGATACGAAGCTCGGTTGTGTAGCGACCGAAAAATCCGGGAAAGGATTCCTCGAAGGTTAAAAAATGAAGCCGCCACCAATGTTTAAATATAAGGGCAAACATTAGAAAATTTTTTTGAGCTGGATAAGGGTCCTTGAGACCAGATTTAGGTTCGGGAGTCGGTTATGCGTGGGGAAGGTATTAGCACCCCACGACATCCTTCCTAAAGAAGGTTACCTTCTAATTAGTTGTGTTAATTCTAAAAATGTTATTTTACCCTTTTATTAAAAAGAAAAAGACTTAATAAAATTATTTATTTTTTGTGCTTGACGGGAGTGGGCCCCCGCTTCTACGTATCTCTAGGTGCGATGGAGATATCAAAGCTTTTTTTTTAAGCAAAGGAAATATATTAAAAAAGAGAAAAGGCGAACACAAACAAAAAAGACCAAGGGGGGCCAAACCAAAACCCAAGGCCAACGAAAAACTAACAAAGCAACAAAAAGTAAAACAGACCCACAGAACAGGCCTCCAAAACAAGCCACAAATGGCTAAAAAGAAACAGGCCACAAATGGCTAAAAAGAAACAACAACTTAGAAAGTGACAGAAATTGAACTAGCTTTAGACCGAAGGTTGTAGCCAACAGCCTTTTTTTGCTTCTTCTTCTGTTTCTTGGAACCACCGGATCGCCGATATCATGAGGCGACTCACCCCACAGCCTGCTTAAAATTTGCATATCAGCTCTAACTGCAGGATTCATGGCCTCATCATCGATAATCAAAACTTTGGTATTTGGAAAGAACGAAGATGTTTGAGAGTTAGGGATAACCTCATCATCTGCGAGATCCTCCCAATTGTCCTTAAAAGCAGACGGCTCCACTGAATAGGAGGCATCAGACTCAAGCCTAGTCGTGGGGGAATGGCTCCCAGCCATCTCTGCACCAAGAATATGGCCCCCAGCCATCTCTTCAATTGTAATAGTAGTGTTGTCAACCCATGCACCGATTGGGCTCAATGCCATCCATCACCAAAGCCAGACTATTGTCTTGTATGGGACCAGCATCAGGCACTACCGGTTTCTCCAATGACTTCCCTTTATCATTCCGAGAAGGCTTGTGGGGTTTGCCCGGCTCCCCAGTTCTCTTACAATTCTGGGGAGAATGACCAATACAACGACAAGAATTGTAGAAATGAGGAACACTCTCATATTCCACCCTGATGAGAAAGGCATAACCCTCTCTTTCTACTAACAATTGATCATGCAGCTTCTCCGAGAAATCAACATCAATAAGAACTCTAGCAAAATGACCAAAAGTCCTCTTCTTAGTGGCTTCATCCAAAGTAATAGGGGCACCTAGGCTCCCACTGATTTCAAACAAAATCTTTGACCTCCAATATTCCCGGGAAAGACCATGAAGCCTAACCCAACACTGAACATTGGTTTGCTTTGCAGAAATAGGGTCAAAATCTGGTCTCCAAGCATACAAGCGCAGAACACCCGGCTGAAGAGATCGCGAACCAAGCAACCAAACCCGCCTAAAGTCCTCATTAGATACAAAAGAGAATTCAAAAAACCCCTTACCCAGAGAGACCAGAGACCAGTCAGAAGAAATAATCTGATATGGTTTATCCCCTTTAGACAAAAATATTCTACCATGTAGTAGATTTACACATTCAGCAATACTAGCCTGATATTCATCTTCAGAGATCTTAACAGCAAGAACATCTCCTTCTAAACAAGGTTTCTGCTGCTTACTGTAATCAAAATCGGCAAACGGTCTAGGGGCTTGAGGTAAACCTGTCAGCGCCTCAAAGAAAGACTTTCTTTTAACACAACTGGCAGATGGGATGTCCACGGCAGCTTGATGTACACCCAATCCACCGGATACCGAACCCAAAGCGAACTGCAGATCAACTTCGGGAAAGAGATCGCAAGCAGGACCTCCACGGGGAGGTGACGGCGCGGTGCCAGCCACCTGCAAGGTACCAGACAGATCCATGATTGGAGACGACGGCGCGGCGCAGGGCTGAGATGGCGGTGCGGTGCAGAGAGCGATCTGAGAAGGCGGCGCGGCGCAAGGAACGACCGGCGGAAAATCATACAGAGCCACGATCGGAGTAGATGGCGCGGCGAAGGATCTGCATCAAGTCATCTGAGAGGCCAGCCATGGTGGCCACGGCGGCGCCTTCAAAAGCGTAGATCCTGCAAACAGAAAACCACAGAACAGAGAAGGGGGTGCGGGGCGAAGGGGGGAGGCAGCATGAGAAGGGTGGCTGGAGGGGAGGGAGAGGGCGAGTAGGGACGAGATCGGCGCCTAGAGGCAGCGACGCCTAGGGACAACCCTAGCAGATCGCCAATCCAAGCAGCTGTCCTAGTCTCGGGTTTCTTCCAATTGTTTCGTTTTGAACTGATGGAGATATCAAAGCTACGTAGTTCTTGGGTAAAAAAAATGTTTTGTTGGTTTGTGTTTTTTTAACTTAGGGGTTTTAGAACTTTTGATCCATACGGTTCTTTCGTCCTAAAACGATGACTAACCCGGCCGTACGGCCGACTTAATTCCCTGTTTTTTTGAAAATTAGATTTTTGAGTCTTTGGAAAAAAACGATTTATGTCTGGAGTGATTTAATTTTATTTAAATAGGTATTTTAGGACTTTTAAGACGTACGACCCATTCATCTTAAAACGATAACTAAACCGGTTGTACGGTCGATTCAATCCCCTATTTTTGGAGGAAAAAGATTTGTGTGTTTGCATTTTTGACATTATTCATTTTTAATAGGTATTTTAGGACTCTTAAGCCGTACGACTCATTTATCCTAAAATGATGACTAACCTGGTTGTACAATCAATTTAGTCCCCTAAAAAAATGAATAAACGAGGTGGGTTGTAATACAGAAAACAAGGGGGAATATTAGCAGCGAGGGGATGTATTATTAAATGGGGTGTGTTTAGCAGAAAGGGGGTTGTATTATTAAAGATGGGGTGCGACTGGCAGTGCAGTCCACGTTTTTGTTTATTTGGATTTTGGGCTGATGGTCTGCGAAGCAGGCTTTATGCAGGGGGTGTATGAACTAAAACATCGGGGGTGGGAAAATTAACCTGATGTCTTGTTTTTTTTTATTTAAAAATTAGTTTAAAAAGAAGTATAAAAGGGAATTAAAACATTCAGAATCCTAATTGTCTATTCTTCCTCAACTCAGCACCGTATCCACCGTTCTTTGGGGGAAGAGAGAGAGAGAGACAGCAAATTTCGGGTGGGGGAGAGAGGAAGAAAGGAAACGCGATGGAGGGAAAGAGATAGCCGGCGAAGGGAGAAGGCCCCACCGGACAAAAATCGCGACGGCGACGAGCTGATTGCGGCTATGTTCAAGGCGAGGAGACGGGCACCGGCGGTCTGACAATCGAGTCTGGTACGACAACGCGACGGAGGAGGGTTTCGCGAACGCGACGGCGACGGTGTGAACATACAGTGGTGGGTTGACGACGGCGTGTTCAGGCCAACGACCACCGTCTACGGTGGCCGGAGTCTAAGGGGTGAGTTCCATTCTCTTTTTTGTTTTTACGGTTCTGCTTACTTCCTCTTCTTCTACTTTCTTATTTTAAAACCTCTCAACCCTAAATTTAATTCAACCAAAATCTGTTTGTGATGATTTATTGGTAGTCCTATTTCTGATCTGTTATTTTTTGTTATTTTACTCATTATTATGTACATATCACTAAACAAATACTTTCCAGATGATGGTTATAATCTAAAAGAATAAAGCACATGCTTGCAATAACAACGATTCTGAACATATGCAATCTACATATTGGTTTTAGCACATGAATGACTAAAATATACCTTGAGCATGTATTACAGAACTAAAAAAAAATGTGACCAACCTCTACTTCCAAGATTTTTTTGAAAAAAAAATGTTGCTGAGAACTAAATTGGTTTTGCTGCCTCTATTGCGTCTTGGTTTCCAAGTTTCTGAAAGATAAAATAGATTGGTATTTCCTCTTTTTCCTTCTGCTGGCTCCTCCCTTTTCTACTATTTTAGAGGACTCACGTTCAGTGTTTATAAGCAAAGACTCTAAGTTGTTGATTATTTTTGTGTCAAGAACTCAGCCGTTGTG
This sequence comes from Astragalus membranaceus, assembly GCA_039519185.1. Taxonomy (NCBI): domain Eukaryota; kingdom Viridiplantae; phylum Streptophyta; class Magnoliopsida; order Fabales; family Fabaceae; genus Astragalus; species Astragalus membranaceus. Next base: position 41,592,589 of record CM076846.1, read on the forward strand.
TGTCTTTTTCACTGTTGCTACTCACTTTCATTTATAGTGAAAAATGTGGTGTAGGTTTGGGTGCTGATGTAGCAGAGCAAAACTCAATAGTAGACAAAAGCATAACAGCCACTAAGGAAAAAGCAGAGCAGCAAGGGGTGGTGGAGGAGAAAACATGTTGAACTTCATTCTCAAAATATTTCTCACCTAGGGCAACCATAAGCGCCTGTCCCATTTTCTTTGAATTCATTTTAATTTTTTGTACTTTTTACTTTTTTCATTTTTGTCTATATGTGTAACAAACATGTAAAATAATTATTTTTGTAATAAAAAGGCAGCATTGACCATTCAATTTGAATTGTTTAAGAGAGAGAAGAAGCTACTGTTGTTAATAATAAAAGTAAATAATGAACAGTAAAATAAACACGCGTATATGACCAGAAGCGAACACGCATGCGCAACGAGAATAAAACCTATACACGATTAGGAATGACACGCGTGAACGACAAAAATCATAACAAACAATGTTTTAGATTTTTTTCTAACAAATTTTAACTTAGTCGGACAAAATTAGGGTATAACAGCTGCCCCTCTTTATTTATATTTTGCTAGAAAATATGAAGGGTTTTCAAGTTTTCATAGAAAAATAGAAATAAAGATAAAAAAACACTAATTTTGGCTGTTTAGGAGAAAAGTTGGGGGTTTTAAGAATTTACAGATAGCGGTTAACACTTGGTGTGTTAACGAAAAAGCAATAAAGAAATATCACTGGGGATTTGAAGGACTGATCGGTCTGAATGACTGATTAGTCTGAAGGATCGCTGCCTGGAAGTATTGGCATAATGATCTGAAGGTCTAACTCGCAATCGATGCTTGGCGCATTGATTTGAATTAAACTGAAGTACCGGTTGGTCTGAAGGGCTGCCTGGGCCTGATGGACTGCTGCTAGCTATGGTACTAGTAAAACAGTCTGAGGGTGACCTACGTCGGTGCGGTCGTAAGGGTCAAGATCAGATCTAGAACTGATATGTTGACCACGAAGGATTTACGCTACGTCTTAGGCAGACACAACTAATCTGAAGGACTTGTTTGTCTAAAGGATCTGTCGGGCTCAGTGGCGACGTATTGATCTGAAGGTGCAGCTCGGAGTCGGCATTTGACGCGTTGACCCGAACTGAACTGAAGGACCGATTTGGTCTTTAGGATCTATGCTAGACTCTGTGCTAACATTGCGATCTGGTGTGTGATGTTGGATTCACGCTCGTCGTGCTGCCTTGAGAAATGAAAGGATATAGGGATCAACACTTGAAGTCGATTGAAAAGCAATAGATGTTATGTATATGACATGCATGTAATGCATGCACATGCAATGATTGGTGTCTGTTAAGGTAGTGAATGAGATGTGGTGGATAATGGATGCTGAAGTTGATGGAATAATAAAGTTGATACACTGTGTATGCGTATGCAGATAAGATTTTGAGAAGAGATTGAGAAAAATGAAGTGTATGTATGTAAGAAGATTTGAGAAGAGATTGAATGAGAAGGAAGAAGAAAGAGGAAATATAGAAGAGAGATATGTAGAGAAATTTATGGAGATTGGAGAGTATGAGAAGGAAATAAAGAGTGAAATGAGAGAATGAGAAGAGTGTATGAGAAAGTTTTATTTATAGGAAATGAGAAGAGTGGAAAATAAATAAATAAATAATTTTTTGAAAAATCCGCCGGAAATGTACATTACCGGCAGATTTTTAAAAATAAATAAATAAATAGTTTTTGAAAAATCCGCCGGAAATGTGCATTTCCCGCCAGTAATGCACATTTCCGACGGATTTTTTTTAAGAAAAATTTAATATTTTTTTTTGAAAAATCTGCTGGAAAATCTATTTTTTCCGTCGAAAATATACCGGCGGAAAAAATCTACCGGAAATGCCAAATTTCCGCTGGAACCGTACCGGCGGAAAAAATCCGTCGGTAATGCGTTTTTCTTGTAGTGTAAAGAATAGAACTATCATTATACATATTCTCGCTATTCCTATATGCGCAAGATATTTAATGGCTTCATTTATCGTTTAATATGACTTTGCTTATGTGATATTTTGGTGAATGCGTCTTGTTTGAATTGCTCCTTGAATGTTTGATAATATTATTGTTTGACACGTGATCAATGTGTAAAATACCTTGGTAAAGTTGATTTTAAAATGTGTAGAATTGGGACGAACGCGAGAGCGAATTTAGAGCAAGAATGAAGTGAGTTTAACATTTAGAGTTTAACACTAGTGCGAAATTGGAAAAGAATTGGAGGTTTTAAGTCGGATGCCCAAATACCCGACTTAAAAAGTGGAAGCGGTGGCATTTTTGTAATAAACGGGTGGGAAAAATTCTGGCGCTTAACTTTCTAAGCCGAGTAACGCTTATGTCCGACTTGAAATATGTAACTTATTTTTGCGTGAAACAAAAAATGAAAACCTTCGCATGCGCCCAAAAACAAAACACTAAAATGTAAAAACTAAAACACTATTGAACCCTAAAGTTAGTCCACCGTTTCATCGCTCTCGACCAAAACTCCACCGTTTCATTCCTCTTCCAATCGTTCTCTCCGCCGAAGCTCCCTCTCTCCGCCAAATTGCCTCCTTCTTCCGTCGCTCTCTCCACTCTGCCGCCGTCTCCATCTCTCCCTATCACTGTCACCTTCTTTGATTCGCCTTGGTCTGTGCTCCGCCGTCGTCGAACTCAGTCAATTCGGAACCACCACACATCGCTGTCATGCTACGTGCTCCACCGCCGCCTTCTGCTCCGTCATCGGCCGCTATATCTGTTCCCTCATTGGTCGCTGCAGATCTTCAAGGTTTAAGGTTTAATTTTGTTTTCCTTCTTCTTCATTTCATTTTCGTGTTCCATCTTCTTCATTCCGTTTTCCTTCTTCTCCATTTCGTTTTCCTTTCCACTTTGGTTTCGTTTTCGTTTTCCTTCTTCTTGATTTCGTTTTTTAGGGTTAGTGTGATTTGGGAATTGGGAATTTTGAAATCGAATTCTGCCATTCTAATTTGGGAATTAGGATTTCGTTTTCCTTCCCTCTTTGATTTCGTTTTTAATTTTTGTCTATGTTTCACCATCAAAATCTAGAAACTTTGATATCTTTGTTGTGAACCTTATTGGTTTTCTGTTTCCTGTTGATTTCAAAGTTAATATATGCATTGTCTTTGTAATAGGTGTCTCCTGATCAGGCACAACTGCTTGCAATGCTTCTGCAGATTCTTGGAGCAGAACGGTGTATTGAAGTTGGTGTTTATACCGTATGTCCCTCATTTTAACAGTGTAGTTTCTTTATGTTACATGTTAGGCTTTACCAATTTATATTTCTATCTCATACTATACATGGTTGAGATACCAACTGATTGAGGCTTTCATTTATTATTTAAATTATCTCATACTATACATGTTAAGATTTGAATGTTAAGAGCAAATACTTAAGATAATATAGTAAGATTTCAAGGGAAAAAATTGTTATTTGAAAATAAATTTTTGTGGATTCATGATCTAAAATTAAATAACCTAACATGCCATCTCAGTTAAGCGGGGCTAATATGTAAGATGAATATGAATTATATTTACTGGAAGTATAGATTATTTCGGTTAGAACATTATTTTGGTTAATTTCCTCTTCCAGGTCAGATCATTATTTTGGTTAATTTCCTTTCTGAATCAGAGCTCTACCGTTGTTGCTGCATTAGTGGATTGATTTGGTGCTGATATGAGGGTGACATGTAGAAGGGGCTGGATTAATTCAAGCCAAAAACCGTAACCCTAATGTTATTCCTTTAAGAATTTCAAGCCAGTAATCTATCTTCCCCCTTCCTTTTTGTCAATTCATCTTTCAATTTTTTCACCATCTTAGCATCTTTAGGGTTCAATTATGCAATTATGTTTTCAGTTTTGCATTAACAAACGAATAAGTGTTGTTCTTTTTTTCATTTTCTGCAGATTTGGAATCACTGCCCTTCATCTCTCTCTCTCTCTCTCTCTCTCTCTCTCTCTCTCTCTCTCTCTCTCTCTTTCTCTCTCTCTCTCTCTCTCTCTCTCTCTCTCTCTCTCTCTCTCTCTCTGTCTCTCTCTCTCTTTTTCTCTGTCGCTCGATCTAGGGTTTCTTACATGTGTTTACTTTTTATTGATTGTATGAATTTTAGGTGGAGGATTTAGGGTTTTATGTGTTCCAACTACATCATTTGAGCTACACCTTAGGGTAATTTATGAGAAATTTTTGTTATTTTTGCATGAGCTAGTTGTCTCTTTGAATGCAGATGAGCGTGGATGCATAGAGTATTGCTTCCCAGCTTAAGAGTGCTGGGTTGTTGAGGACTCAGGGCCTCATTGGAGGAAAATGGAGTGATGCTTATGATGGTAAAACCCTTAAGGTATGCCATACCTGCTGTTATTCCCCCTGTTTCTCCTTTTATTCTCTCATTGGTTTTTTGCAAAGTTTAAAGGACGAAGGGGACAATGTAATTGCTGCTTCATTGTCAATTAATTCAGCTGATGGTTATCGTCTGTAGCTGTTGCTTATAACTTTCTTCATATTTTATTGCCTTAAATTCCATAGAAGTGTTATTGCATTGGAATCTTTTATATTCAATACTATGGCAGGTTTATAACCCAACAACTGGTGAATCTGTAGCAGATGTTGCATGCATGGCCGGAAGAGAAACAAATGATGCAATTTCCTCTGCTTATGAATCATATAAATGTATGAAACTTCACATTTTGATGCTATATCCAGTATTTTGGACAGAGTTTTAGTTAATAACATTCATCTTTTGTATTAGTGATATTGTTTTTAGAGTGACAAGCATAAACTGAGCAGCTATATATATATTTCAATGTTACAGTCAATGGTGAGTATTACTCTAGTTTGACTGGTTTTATCATGTTAGTTGTACTCTTACTTGTTGATTCTTGACATATGTTCATATGTAGTATTGTTAATTCTTAGTAAATGATAAATTAACTGAAAAATCCCGTTGTTGGTATTTGAAATCAGGATTGTTTGAATAGTTGACCAGGCTTGCAATCTCAGCAAATGATGTGAGATCTATTGTAAGAAGGGAAGCAACCTCTAACTAATGTGTGCATTCTGGAGCTGAGCAAATGGGTTGTTGTGTCTCAACAAGCAGTCGAAGTACTTGTAGCAGCCTGAGCAATGGAGAGACGATCACTCCATCTTGCTTAGAAATTGGATTCTGTGGGCAAAAGAGAGCAAGGAGAACATTCTCTGATCATGTTATTTCTCTGACTAATTTAGCATCCTTACCCAGCAGGGTTTTTTTCACTAATGGAAAGAGCAGGTCTTCTTGCATATTCACACAGCAGGGCCGCAAGGGTATTAATCAAGATGCCATGGTTGTGTGGGAAGTAAGTATGTTTGCTTTTTTGGGAACGATGATTGACTATTAAGTGATTGTAACTTGTTTAATTTAAGATGGACATCCTAATTTTAATCCTTATTTGTGCTGGATTTCATGTTTGAAGATATGACCTTTTGTGGTGTCTTTGATGGCCATGGTCCACATGGTCATCTTGTTGCGCGTAAAGTGAGGGGTACCTTGCCAGTAAAACTTCTTTCGTATTTGCATTCTAATGAGTCGAAGCAAAATGAGTCAGGTAAAGCTTGCTTCAAACGGGACATAAAACCCAATGATGAAGATTCTGAGAAGGATTGCTCTGCGGAGGATAAACTGAACTCTACGTGGAGAGAAGCATATACGATGGCATACAAGGCTATGGACGAAGATTCTGAGAAGTTTGTCACTGTCATATGCCATCATTTATTCTCTTTATTGAATATATGTTTTTTCTTGATGCTAATTCGATTCCAAAGTTGGTTGGAAATTCTTATAGGAGACGCAGAATGAATTAAGCAGTGCAAGGGTAGGGTATTTTCTTTGCAAGATGAGACAGAACAACTACTACATTGTATTCTTAACCTATATTTTTGCTGCTACCATTTCTCTTCCATAGTTTCATGCTATCTATCAACTTGTCTTTTTTTTTCCTATATGTCTTGCTTTTATTATTTGTACACATCAGAAGTTGTTGGAGTTATTGTGTGGGCATTCTATTGGAAGACCTGCTCCATCTGCATCTTTTGATCTCAAGCCTTCATCTTTTGATTCAAAGGAGAAAGTGTGGACTGTTACCAAGTGGCTTCAGTCTCAAGAGGGGGGGGGTGAATTGAGATTTAAAAACTTTTCAGATCTTTCGAAAACGTTTTTCCCCTTTTCAATGACTTAGATCAATTTTCGCGCAGGTTAAGTGGAAGCGAAGGAATTAGAATATAAAGCAGTAAAGTAGAATAACAGTAAAGTAGGAAAGCAGTAAAGCACGCAGAGATTTATCCTGGTTCGGTCACCTCCTAGTGACCTACGTCCAGTCCTCACACCCTTGTGAGATTTTTCCACTAACCAAAACAACAAGGCTTACAGGTGTCTTGGAAAACCTTTACAGACTCATGCACTCTCCTCCTAGGATACCCCACCTATAGAGAGCCCTCAGATCTAATATAACAATAACAAGAGATACCCCACCCCTGTTACAATCAACTGCCCTAGAAAGATACCCCACTTCCTAGTACATGCAGCTACCCTAGAGAGATACCCCACTCCCTAGAACAAAACACAACAATTAAATAATAAACAATTGTAAATGCAGAAATACCTCTAGTGTAGGCATATATTACAACTTGAAGAATACAACCCCAACTAACTCTTAGCAACAGATCAGCTCAGACAGACCAACGGTGCGTGACGAGCAAAAGTATAAGCGTGAAGAGTTTTCTCAAAAGTTTTCTGTTTCATGCAAGTGGGTTGAGTTGTGTGTTGTGTCAAATGAATCGTGAAGCACTGCCTATTTATAGGCTATGAGGAATTCATTTTTACGTTAAAAATAGTGTAGGAATCGATTCTTTGTTAAAATGTATTTGATCTAGGAATCGATTTATTTAGGTGAGGAATCGATTTATCTTTGTTTGGAAAATATGGGAAATCGATTCTTGAGTGCCATGGAAAGCTAGGAATCGATTCTATACTTAGTGAAAATATGTAGGAATCAATTTTCAGCTTGCCTGAGACAAGTGGGAATCGATTCTCAGTTATGTGCAAAAGGTTGGGAATCGATTCTTCCCTTAAAAATTATTTGGCTCAGAAATCGATTTGTGTATTGAAAAACATGGCCTGACAATCGATTCTATCTTTTCTATTTTACCTGAAAATCGATTTTGATATTTGTTTATGCATGAGGAAATCGATTTTGTTATTTTAAAAGGTGATAAGAATGTTTACGTAAATATGCATGCAACTTTAAAAAACTTTGTGAGTGTGTGAGACTTTGAGATACGAGCTGACCTTTGAAAGAGCTTACACTTTTTCCTAAGACACACCCAAACCCTAAGGACTACCCTTATATTTAAGGACTACCCTTAAACTTGAATCTTCAGTTCTTGGCTTGCTTGTCTTGGATTGACTTTGACGTTTAGTCACTTTTATTGACTTTGACCGTGAATCTTACCTTTGTCTTTTTCATCATCAAAACACATCCTGCAATATCAGGTTACCTGCAACACAAGGTATCCACATTCTCCCCCTTTTTGATGATGACAAAACATTAACTCATCTCAAGGTGGGAGGTTAGTTTAAACAGATAATGTATATGATACTCCCCTATCATGATGCTCCCCCTGTTTTATTGACTGTATGCAAGTAAATGCAAATGCATGCTGAATATTAAAACGTTATTCTAAATATTAAAAACTCTATCTTCTCCCCCTTTTTGTCATGATCAAAGAGGGCAACATGTAATAAAATGCGAATCAAACAGCACAGTCATTTAAAAAAAAATTTAATCATTGCATTAAACCAATTTGGTAATCAAAAAGAGCTAACAGTCATAGGTTAATAAGAAAAGGGTTATGCCAACAGGGCACAAAACATAAAAATAAAATGCTGACTCATAATTTTATCTAAAGATCTTGCATCCAATGCGAAAAGGAACTGTTTCGAGCCTCAAATTCTGTTAGTCGATTGTTTAAGGCAGTAATCTCGCGACTGTGGGTCTCTCTGGAAAGGATGATTTCTTTTTTTAATTCTTCCAGCCTTTCGTGCTGTTCTTCTTGAAAGATGTTGAGTGCATGCAAGAAGTGATTGAGAGCTGTGGATGGGGCTGCAGCAGCAGCAGTTTGGTTTGGTTCTGTTTGACCATCCTCATGTATGGTGGAGTTTGTGTTCGGACCAGGTGTCCTGTTTGGATCATATTCTTGGGATGATGCTATGCCTATGGAGGAGTGATGCCATGTATCTCCAGATTGGATGAATTGCATCTGGTTTAAGGTGGAGGTGTTTATCATGTGATAGGCTGCTTTCCCTTTTATGATTTTCTCCCCTAAGAATGGAATGTTGAAATGTTGGAGGAGTTTTGTAATGAGGACACAGTATGGAAGAGGTTTGTCGCTTGTCTTTGTGTGACGAATCATGTGGCTTACAATCAGATGTGCCCAGTTTATGTTCTTCCGGTGTTTGATTCCCCAAAGTAAAATAACTTCATCATAGGTTACCTGAGCAATGTTTGAGGTTTTCGGAAGGATTGTTCGGGCTATGGTGTAGTGGAGAAGCCGATTTTGGGTTGTGAGTGATTTTGCTAGAATAGACTTTTTACCAACTTCGGCCAGAGCATGACAGATAGATATGCAAGTATCTCCTAGGTCGAATTCGGGCCAAGATTCCGGAGGGTTCATATGGATCAATTTCTCACCATCACAAGGTAAGCTGGTGAGATTACTGAACTGAGCTAGGGTGAGGTGGATTTTGGTTCCTTTTAGTTCAGCTGATAGCGTTTCAGTTGTATCGTTGTAGCTAAGTGTGGTGTAGAAGGCTCTAACCATGTCAGGAGCGACTGGCCCTGTTTCAGTTGCAAAGTCTAGCAGTTTATGGAACTCTAACCAGTCAATAAATTCAAATCCCTTTTGACTTTGAAACCAGGGTAAGTCTAGAGCATAAGTGGTTCCTAATCCTCTAAGAGAGAAGTTTTTGCAATAGAGGTCAGCTTGTTCAGAACTGGTGAAATATCTGGAGTGGAAGGAGCTTTCACCATCATGTACCCTTTTCCTTTTGACACAGAGGTTCTTGGTTCTTGGAGACATTGGGAATTTTTGGAGAGATGCGAATTTTTGCTATGAGTTGCTTTAAGGGAAGGCGTGATTTTGGATGGTTTATTCGCCCTAAAAAATTGGTTTGGATATGATAAGATAACATAGGAGGATTATGCGCTTTTCTTGTTGGAGAGGTTAAGTGAATAGCGTTAGTTTTCCTAAGTTTTAGGAAGGGATTGATTTGTTGGAGATTTTGTAATATCATGATCGATTTGAGAAATTTTTGGAGAGAGATCCTATATAATCGATTTTTGAGCTAAATGATAGGCCTTTGGAAGAGCTTGGAAATCGATTCATGTCATGGAAAAATGCCCAAAAAAGAAAGCTCTATGAAACTTATAAAAATAGAGTAGATTGTTTCTTTTGCAATGGTTTGAAAACAAAATAATTTTGACTGGCCGTTTAAAAAGACACGACAAACTTTTAATCATGTATGCACATATTAGAGTTAAGGGTTCTAGGATGATGATTCCCTTTAATTTATATATGAAATGAAATTTCGCACTTGTATAGACCAATTTCATGTTAAGAGATTAAGTTAATAGTTCTATATATATATAAAAAAAATGGACTAACCTTTCCTGAGGATTCTTTCCTCAGTTTTATGTTTGATGTAAGTCACATGACTGCTTAACCTGGGGTGGAGTGTTTAAGGATCTGTTTCTTCCCAGTCATGAGCTTTTGTGATTCTGCTTTCAAGGTACCAATTTGTCCCCCATACCTTGAAGCATACCTGCAATGATTTAAACAAGGGTTCTAGGTACCCAAATTTCTTTGGGTCCTTGTGGGTTAGTACTTAGTATGGTCCCTTTGGGAACCCATACTTTCTTCACATTTTGTCTTCCTCTTGTCCTGCAAACAGAAACTGTATGTCCATTTTTACCACAATAACTACAACTGATGCATGGTCTTGATCTATGATGCATATGCCTTTTAGTGTAGTTGTTTCTAGGGTGTGTAGGATGTGCCTGTTGTAGGCTGGATAGTTTTCCTACTGTCCATTCTAGTTCATGGACTTTCTTTTCAAACTCAGTACATTTGTCACAGACATAATTTGCTTTAAGGTAACCTAGGCTGTAGTTTTCCTTTCTAAGTTCTAACCTTTCTTTAGTTAGTGCAATTACTTCATTTTGAAGGTGATTGATAACTTTCTTTGCTTTATCTAATGCCTTAGCTAATTTCATAGAATCATCATGCAACTCAGTGAAAGCTTCATATAAATCATCATATGCATTTTGTAAAGAGTCAGGGTTAGAAATTACCTCGTTTTCATTTTCGCTTTCATGATCAGCCATTAATGCAACTTGAGCTTCTTCATCTTCTGATTCATCTGATGAATACATGCAGTTGTCTTCCCATGCGATGTAGGCTTTTCTTCCTTTGTTATTTTTGAATGCCTTCTTTTCAGATTTGGAGTCCTTTTTCTGTAGATTAGGACATTCCATTTTCATGTGCCCGGGTTTCCCGCATTCATAACAAGTAGGAGGACCGGATGTACTTTCTTTGCTAGAGAACCTTTTTGATTTGAAGTTCTTCTTTGGATAGTTGTTGCCTTTCATGAACCTTTTGAACTTCCGAACCATAAGAGCCATATTCTCTTCATTTTCATCAATTTCATCATCTGAGTTGTTACTATCATCAAATTGACTAGAACAAGATGCTTTTAGAGCCAAGCTTTTCTTTTTCTTATCTGTATTTTCGTACTCAGCTAGACGAGTGAGTTCTAGTTCATGCTCTTGAAGTTTACCGAACAGAGTAGCCAGAGTCATAGTAGCTAAATTTCTTGATTCAGCTATAGCAGTAACCTTGGGTTGCCATTCTCTATTCAGACATCTCAGAACTTTGTTGATTAGATCCTCTGCAGGAAATGACTTACCCAACAAGCTTAACTGATTCACAATGTGAGTGAACCTTTTCTGCATTTCTGGTATTGTTTCACCTGTATTCATTCTAAATAATTCGTACTCTCTGATAAGAGTATTTGTTCTTGCCCTTTTCACTTCATTTGTACCCTCATGAGTAACTTGGAGATTATCCCACATTTCTTGGGCAGATTTACAGTTTGAAACTCGAAAAAATTCATCAGGACTTAAAGCAGAAGTAATAATATTTTTGGCACGTAAATTATGTTGCACTTTTCTTTTCTCATCATCAGACCATTCATTTCTACTTTTAATAGTAAGAATACCATCTACTAAGTGTGTGGGGACATATGGTCCTTTTTCCACAGCATCCCAAACATCTAAGTCTACCCCTTCAATAAAGATTCTCATTCTTTCTTTCCAATATGCGTAATCTTTCCCGTTGAATCCCGGAGGACGGGTAAGAGAAGCACCCTCTTGCGTAGACCAACCTGAAGCCATTTCTCTTGAAGCTGCTAGGCCCTTTATACAAGAGTCTAGCTCTGATACCACTTGTTACCAAGTGGCTTCAGTCTCAAGAGGGGGGGTGAATTGAGATTTAAAAACTTTTCAGATCTTTCGAAAACGTTTTTCCCCTTTTCAATGACTTAGATCAATTTTCGCGCAGGTTAAGTGGAAGCGAAGGAATTAGAATATAAAGCAGTAAAGTAGAATAATAGTAAACTAGGAAAGCAGTAAAGCACGCAGAGATTTATCCTGGTTCGGTCACCTCCTAGTGACCTACGTCCAGTCCTCACACCCTTGTGAGATTTTTCCACTAACCAAAACAACAAGGCTTACAGGTGCCTTGGAAAACCTTTACAGACTCAGGCACTCTCCTCCTAGAATACCCCACCTATAGAGAGCCCTCAGATCTAATATAACAATAACAAGAGATACCCCACCCCTGTTACAATCAACTGCCCTAGAAAGATACCCCACTTCCTAGTACATGCAGCTACCCTAGAGAGATACCCCACTCCCTAGAACAAAACACAACAATTAAATAATAAACAATTGTAAATGCAGAAATACCTCTAGTGTAGGCAGATATTACAACTTGAAGAATACAACCCCAACTAACTCTTAGCAACAGATCAGCTCAGACAGACCAACGGTGCGTGACGAGCAAAAGTATAAGCGTGAAGAGTTTTCTCAAAAGTTTTCTGTTTCATGCAAGTGGGTTGAGTTGTGTGTTGTGTCAAATGAATCGTGAAGCACTGTCTATTTATAGGCTATGAGGAATTCATTTTTACGTTAAAAATAGTGTAGGAATCGATTCTTTGTTAAAATGTATTTGATCTAGGAATCGATTTATTTAGGTGAGGAATCGATTTATCTTTGTTTGGAAAATATGGGAAATCGATTCTTGAGTGCCATGGAAAGCTAGGAATCGATTCTATACTTAGTGAAAATATGTAGGAATCGATTTTCAGCTTGCCTGAGACAAGTGGGAATCGATTCTCAGTTATGTGCAAAAGGTTGGGAATCGATTCTTCCCTTAAAAATTATTTGGCTCAGAAATCGATTTGTGTATTGAAAAACATGGCCTGACAATCGATTCTATCTTTTCTATTTTACCTGAAAATCGATTTTGATATTTGTTTATGCATGAGGAAATCGATTTTGTTATTTTAAAAGGTGATAAGAATGTTTACGTAAATATGCATGCAACTTTAAAAAACTTTGTGAGTGTGTGAGACTTTGAGATACGAGCTGACCTTTGAAAGAGCTTACACTTTTTCCTAAGACACACCCAAACCCTAAGGACTACCCTTATATTTAAGGACTACCCTTAAACTTGAATCTTCAGTTCTTGGCATGCTTGTCTTGGATTGACTTTGACGTTTAGTCACTTTTATTGACTTTGACCGTCAATCTTACCTTTGTCTTTTTCATCATCAAAACACATCCTGCAATATCAGGTTACCTGCAACACAAGGTATCCACATGGACAAGATTTCCTCCTGAAGGATCCAAATATACTCCGCCACATCCATCATGTGAGTTCAAGTGGAAGGACTATTGCCCAGTAGTTTTAGGTAGGCCATAGTACTACTTATTCTATTGTTTCTACTAATTTTTCATATGATAAGGTTTCTATTGTTTCTACTAAAGCTATAGTAAAAGTAAGATTTATACATGTAATAATTGATCAACTTTTGTATCCAAATTACCCTCAGAACTCTTAGGAGGCTATTCAAGGTGGATGCAGCTGATTACATGTTATCCATATGTGGAAATGATGCTCTGTTCGAACTTTCCTCTCCCGGACAAAGTGGAAGCTTCTTTTACTTGACCAATGATGATCGTTACATGATTAAAACAATGAAAAAAGCAGAGGCCAAAGTGTGTGTCATTCTTATCTTTCCCTCCATTTGAGATATCTTAGAAATCAAGGTACATTCTTATACTGATTTGACTATGATGGATTTATGTTGTAGGCTCTCTTGAGAATGCTTCCAGCTTATTACAATCATTTTCGAGCATTTGAAAATGCACCTGTGACAAAATTTTATGGCCTGCATTGTGTGAAGTTAACTGGACCTGCTCAGAAGAAGGTATACCTATAAGATCATAGGAATTGCTAAATGGAACATTTGGCTAGAGTGATATAATAGATGTATGAAATATGAAATAATAATCTTTATAACATTTGGCTAAATGGAATTGTCAAATGTTGATACCCCTCTTTGCTATATTATTATTTGTTACTCTCAAACTCTTTGAAACCTGTAATTGATTAGTGATTAGAAATTGCAGAATTTATTTATTTATTTATTTATTGTTCAAGGGCTTCCATCAAAAGAGTTTATGTTCATTTCGAAATTTTCCTTATACATGTTTGTATATGGTGTTTAAATCTCTCTCTCTCTCTCTCTCTCTCTCTCTCTCTCTCTCTCTCTCTCTCTCTCTCATAAATTAGCATTATTCATCCATTTTGATACATATGTAATTCTTAATTTGCATGTGATCATGATTTGTAATATTTCTTGGAATTTTATGGAATTGTATGTCTACTGGTTTTTTTCTTTTTTCCCCATTTAAGAGGTAATAAGAACCTCATATGTCATGACTTTTATCTTGTTGGAATTAATGCTGATTTTTCTACTTGTTTAAAGATTTGGGAATTATTTGTGGATGGAGATTTGGATTGTGATTGCAACTTCAAGTGTATAAGAAGGGGTTTTAGTAACTAATGCATCCATGCCGTAGGAAAATAATATATTCTACAATTCAGGGGAAGGGAAGCACCAAATAAAGTTTTTTTTTTAAAAAAAGGAACATTTAAAGTCGGGCGCAACTAACGTCCGACTTTAAAAGGTTTTCCACAGGTCATAATTAAAGTCGAACGCACTAATAATCCGACTTAAAAATGTACTTTTTAAGTCGGACCTTAATCCGACTTTAAAAAAACATACTTTCTAAGTCGCTTTGATAGAAGTCGGGTGAATGTCCGACTTTAAATGTCCGAAAGGTCCGACTTTGAATCCCATTTTTTCACTAGTGTAAGGGATACCAAATGAGTGCACCAAATGAGTGCAAGAAGGAGGTCCTGAGTTCAAACCCAGGAAACTAACATTTTCCCCTCCTCCACTAACATTGTCTATCAAAAAAAATTATTTAGAGTCTAATTATATTAATTGTAGGCTTTGGAGTACCATATAATAATTAGTAATTGATTAATCAATATCAGCTATGAGTTTAACATTTAGCGACAATAAAAGTTGCCACTATAATTGCGCCTATAAAGTCTATGGTTTTGCAGCAATAAAGTGTCCCTTTACCGACCGTTTTTAAATGGTCGAGAATTTTTAGCGACGCTGGATACGCCAACCATGCATTAATTGCTGGTAAAACCTTTACACTACAAAAAAAACATCATTTGCGAGGGACATTAGCGAGGGAATACTGTTCCCTCGCTAAAACTGACATTAGCGACAGAATTTGCGAGGGAATAAGGGTCCTCGTTTGTTTTGATCATTAGCGATGGAATTGTGGGCATTAGCGACGGAACAGTCCGTGGCTAACTGTTAAAAGGAAATCTTAAATTAGAACAGCATGGAAACCGAAGGGATTAGCGACGGAAATAAGGGTCCCTCGCTAACTATTTTGACCGTTTCAGTCTTGGTTAGCGTGAAGGGATTAGCGACGGAATGGTCCCTCACAAATTCCGTCGATATCCCCACTTAAATTGTATCAGATCCCTCATTTTTCTCTCTCTGTTTGCTCTTCTCTTCACTCCGTCACTCTTCTCTCTAACGAACCCAAACTCCCTTCTCTCATTTCCACCACCACCACAACCAACTGTCGCCGTCGCTCCTCTCTCTCACCTACGCGAACGTCGCCCTCTCTCCTCTCTCTCTCCTATGCGAACCTTTCTCTCACCGGAGCTCTCCCTTTTCGCCACCACCGGAGCTCTACCTTTGGAGGTTTTGATTTTTACTTATTTTTATTTTTTATGATATTGTTTTGTTAGGATTTGTAAAATTAGTTTTGTGATATTGTTGTTTGGTAATTTTAGTGAATTTAGTTTTGTGATATTGTTGTTTTGAAAGAAGAAAATAGGATTACGTTTTGTGATATTGTTGATTGTGGTTTGGGTAGAAAGTGAAATTGTGTTTAGGAATAGAAACTGAAATTGGGTAGAAATTGAAATTGTGTTTTAGGTTTTAGGATTAGGTTTAGGATTTATAGAAATTGTGTAGGATAAAAATTTGAAGTTGAAATTGAAATTGTTTGTTGAAATTGAAGTTGTTTTATTGAAATTGAAATTAATAGTGAATTGATTTATGTTTTTTGCTTGAAATTGAAATGGTTTTAATGAAATGTGTTATTGAAAAGTGTATCATTTTAGAGTTGTTAATTGAAAAGTGTTTAATTGTTGTTAGTTGAAATTGAAGTTAGTTATTGAAATTGAAATTAATAGTTGAAATTGAAGTTAGTTATTGAAATTGAAGTTGAAATGGTTTAGGATTGAAATTGTTGGTGTTTGAAGTCTCACAACCGCACCGGAGTGCGCACCGTCATCGAACCACGTACCGCACCGGACCTCAATCTCATAACGGTTAGTTTTCAAAATAAATTTATTGTTGTTGTTGTGTGTTAGAATTGAGTGTTGTTGTGAAATGTGAGTTAGAAGGATTAAGTGTTGTTGTCAAATGTGAGTTAAATTGAGTGTTAGTAATTGAAAAGTGAATTTGAATTTGTTAAATTGAAATTATTGAGAAGAGTTAGATTGAAAATTGTTGAAATTGAAAATTGTGTATGTTGTTAATTGTGTTAAATTGTTGAAATTGAAATTGAAAAGTGTATGTTGTTAGAGCAAGACTTAATTAGAGATGTTAATTGAAATGTGTTATTGAAAAGTGTATTATTTTAGAGTTGTTAATTGAAAAGTGTTTAATTGTTGTTTTCATGAACCCTAGGTTAGATGACTGTGTGTTGTTGATGGAAAAGGGTGAGGTGATGTCGTCCCTCACCCCCATATTTTGCTCGAAATCATCTCCATTGAGATAATTGCGAGGCGATACTAACAATTTTAAGGTTGGGAGTTAGAAATAACTTCGATCCTTCACTACTTATATGGAAAATGGTTTTGTCTGATCTGTCCTTAACCCCCATATTCGGCTCGAAATCATCTCCACTGAGATCATATCGATGCCACTAACTTGATATATTATTGGGAATGTTAAGGGAATCTAACACGTTTTCTTAAATGCGTGTAGATGAGTTTGTATGAATTTAATCGTGATTGAGTGTATGATCGGTTATATCCGAGAAGAGCGGGTTTGAAGGAATCTCTTGTAATTGGGGTTGACGGTTTCTTATGGTAGCGTGGCGACATGAATTGGCTAAACGGGAAAAGGGGGTTAGATGTCCATGCTTAAATTGCGACGGTGTACCTATTAGGACCGATAATGAAATCAGTGAACACTTGTATCATTGAGGGTTTAGGCCTAATTATTTGATTTGGGTGGACCATGGAGAACAACGACGTCAAAATTTTGAGGTAGGGGCTTCAAGCAGTTCTGGTGTTGGTGTTCCACGTAATGAAATTTTTGAGTCGATGGAAAACATGATTTGTGATGGTCTCAGGGTGAATGTGCCATTTGATGAGCCTCAATATGACGATCATGATGAACTTCCAAATGAAGAAGCACAAAAATTTTATAATTTGTTAAGAGATTCAAACAAACCATTGTTTGAAGGCTCGCCACAGTCAAAATTATCTATGTGTGTGAAATGATGTTGGAAGCGACACCTAATAAGGATAATTTGCCAAAAAGTTATTATGAAGCAAAGATGTTAGTTTCGAAGCTGGGATTGAAATTTAAGAAGATTGATTGTTGTGAGAAAGGGCACATGTTGTTTTACAACAACGAATTTGGTAAAAATGATGGTGAGCTACTTGAATGAAAATTCTGTGGAAAGCCAAGATATCATGATCGTAAAGGGGCAAAACATAATTATAAACCTATCCCTGTAAAGTCGATGTTCTATTTGCCTATAGTTCCAAGGTTGCAAAGAATGTTTGCATCGACCGAAATTGCGCAGAAAATGACTTGGCATTATGACAATAGGCGTACCTCAGACGACATTTTACGCCACCCATCTGACGGTGAAGCGTGGAAGCACTTTGATCAAGTGCATTTAGATTTTGCCTCAGACCCACGGAATGTTCGGCTTGGCTTGTGCTCTGATGGATTTACTGTAACACCCCAAAATTAATTAAATATTTATTTATTTAATTATACTAGATTCATGTGATAGATATAATAATAGAATAATATATGTTAATTATATTAGTGTGGTGGTCCATATTAGAATTAGAAATAACTTAGTGAAGTGAATTAGCCCACTATGGTATTCGCATAAGGCTAAGGGAAAAAGCCCATGATTGAGTGATTTAGGGCTAGTTTTAGGGTTTCTCTCATGATTAGAAACAAAACACAATTAGAAAGTGAGAAAAGAAGAGAAGAAGGCGTGAATCCACAAGGCACAAGGAGAGAGAAGGAAAGCTAGATTTCGTGGTACTTCCTAAGGCTAGGGTTTCGATTCTAAAAGCTAAGGTAAGGGTGAGGTTCATGCTTTATAAGGGTTGGTATGAAGGGTTGTATGTGGATTAGGGTTTGGTAATCATCATATGTGTATCATGTTTATTATGTGTTTGATAAAAAGCTTTGAATGATATATTGGTTGATTTTGTCATGTAATTGATGTTCCCATGCCCTAATACTATGTTTGATGATTGCATGTGGGGGTTAGGGTATGATGATTTATCACATGTATGATTATATGTTTGTGTTGCCTTGTTGAACCAATTGTTGATGATTGAACCTATTTGTTGATGTTTGAGATCACTTGTTGATGTTTGAATATGTTTGTGGAGGTTGGAAATCAATTTGGGGTTTTTAATTCGCAAAGAAAACTGGGTATAGGTTCGGTTATACAGTAACTGGGAACACTCTAGTGGTCCAAAAATTATGTGGTTTACCTTTTCAGAAACTAGACTTAAGGCTTGTTAATTTGACACTAGTTTGGTTGCATTTGGAGTTGTATAGCTCGAGTTATAGGTGTCACAAGTTAGGTTAAAATTCTGGAAACAATCTGGATATAGGTTCGGTATTTCGTGTATAACGTTTTTGTTTGAACTCATTTTTGAATGATTATTGATTCATTGTAAACTTCACTCAATTTGTTTCGGGTTAGGCTCAAGTCCCATGTCATTTGACTGAGTTTTGATAATTTTAGAGGTGTCACAAGCTAGGTCATGGTGGCTGTCCTGTTTTCTGAACCTTGTTGCTTATTTACTGAAACTGTACGAAATGGACTATTATTTTGCAAAATAAAAAGTATAGTCAGGAACTAGACATCTTTAGCTTTCCATAGAGGGGTCCCTTGCTAAGTTTCGATACCGTTTGATAGGTTAATTAATTCACCGAAGTAGAGGTATGTTTGCTGAAAATTATTGTTGCTGGTTCTGAAAACTGTTTCCGAAAATTGTTGCTGTTTTTGAGAACTGTTTCCGAAAATTGTTGCTGGTTCTGAAAACTGGTTCCGAAAATTGTTGCTGGTTCTGAAAACTGTTTCCGAAAATTGTTGCTGGTTCTGAAAACTGTTTCCGAAAATTGCTGTTACTGTTTTCGAAAGTTACTGTTGTTGCTCCTATTGTTTGGGGTGATTGTTGGCTGTCCCTAATTTTGTGGGTGGTTGTTGGCGCCCTATGCGCCCCGCTCCATGTTTCTTGCTGTCCCCGTTTTGTTGTCGTTGCATGCTGGCGCCTTAGCGTCTATTGTTGTTGTTTGTTGTGGGTGCCTTAGCGCCTATTGTTGTGGCTGAGTCGTTGGCCTAGATGATGTTGTTTTGTTGATGTTGTTGTCGTTATTGTCGTGTTGTTATTTATGTTGTAAATGTTGTTGTTGACTTTGTTGTGGGTACCGCCGAATGCCCACATTGTTTTGTGGTGGGTACCGCCGAATGGCCCACGTTGTTTTGTTGAGGGTATCGCCGAATGGCCCAAACTGTTGATGGATTTTATGTTGTAGGCCGGTGGCCATTGTTGATTTTATGTTGTGGGCCTATGACCAGTTTTGAGTCTTGTGTCATTGTGTGCTAAGATTTGTTGCTTGTTGTTGATTGTCCGTGTTGCATCATTGTGTCGCATGCATATCATTTGCATATGGGGTAGTTGGCCCCCGAGCTAGTCTCCACCACGTTGGATTGACTCTTTTGGCATGGATTTTTGTTGGAAGCCTCATTTGGCTGGACCCGGTACCACATGCATTATAGGGTAGTTGGCCCTCTGTTGAGCATCCCGCATTCATACCGCATGTTTGAAGTCACTAACTGTGGTGAACTGTTGTTGTTGTATATTGACTGTTGTTGTTGTATATTGACTATTGTCGTTATATATTGACTGTTGGGTCGATATTTGACTGTTGAGATGATATTTGCATGTTGTGCTGATGTTGACCGTTGTGCTGATATTGACTGTTATGTCCATGCTGTTGTTGACCTGTTGTCTGTTATAATTATCTGACTTTCTGGCCTAGATATACGGTCTTTCATACGATTCTTTATACTGTGTGATATCTCACCCCTTCTGTTTGAATGTTACCCTTATGTTGGTATCGTGCAGGTATCCACGAGTGAAGGCTGTTGTACTTCACTAGTTCGGTCGTGTCGTCGCTCTGATACTTAGCAGTCGGGGGGATGAACACTATTTATATTGTTTATGTTATTTTGTGGATTTGATGTTATAAATCTTACATGGTCACTACGTTTGTTTTAGCTGAACCCTTATGATTTTCCCGCTGCCTGAATGACTAAGAGTTGATTTGTTTTTAAGACTAAAAATGCTTTTTGCCGGTTCATCCGAGTGATGAGTGTTATGTATCCGTTTAAGGTTTTTTTTTTAGTCAAAAAGTGTGACATCCGTTTCATTGTTGAAAACTCTGATTTTACGCTAATAAATTACCTGGTAGAAATGGGTGTTACAATAGTGGTATCAGAGCAATGGTTGGTCCGTCCGGCCAAGTCGTCGAGTCTATGTGTCGGTTAACGACCAACTGTTGTCTTTTAGTACTAACCATTGTTTACATTGCAGGTTGTTCGAATCAGGTAAAAATTTCGAGGACGAAATTCTTTTAAGTTGGGTAGAGTTGTAACACCCCAAAATTAATTAAATATTTATTTATTTAATTATATTAGATTCATGTGATAGATATAATAATAGAATAATATATGTTAATTATATTAGTGTTGTGGTCCATATTAGAATTAGAAATAACTTAGTGAAGTGAATTAGCCCACTATGGTATTCGCATAAGGCTAAGAGAAAAAGCCCATGATTGAGTGATGGCTACTTATAGGGCTAGTTTTAGGGTTTCTCTCATAATTAGAAACAAAACACAATTAGAAAGTGAGAAAAGAAGAGAAGAAGACGTGAATCCACAAGGCACAAGGAGAGAGAAGGAAAGCTAGATTTCGTGGTACTTCCTAAGGCTAGGGTTTCGATTCTAAAAGCTAAGGTAAGGGTGAGGTTAATGCTTTATAAGGGTTGGTATGAAGGGTTGTATGTGGGTTAGGGTTTGGTAGTCATCATATGTGTATCATGTTTATTATGTGTTTGATAAAATGCTTTGAATGCTATATTGGTTGATTTTGTCATGTAATTGATGTTCCCATGCCCTAATACTATGTTTGATGATTGCATGTGGGGGTTAGGGTATGATGATTTATCACATGTATGATTATATGTTTGTGTTGCCTTGTTGAACCAATTGTTGATGATTGAACCTATTTGTTGATGTTTGAATATGTTTGTGGAGGTTGGAAATCAATTTGGGGTTTTTTAATTCGCAAAGAAAACTGGGTATAGGTTCGGTTATACAGTAACTGGGAACAATCTAGCGCTCCAAAAATTACGTGGTTTATCTTTTCAGAAACTAGACTTGATGCTTGTTAATTTGACACTAGTTGGGTTGCATTTGGAGTTGTATAGCTCGAGTTATAGGTGTCACAAGTTAGGTTAAAATTCTGGAAACAATCTGGATATAGGTTCGGTATTTCGTGTATAACGTTTTCGTTTGAACTCCTTTTTGAATGATTCTTGATTCATTGTAAACTACACTCAATTTTTGTCGGGTTAGGCTCAAGTCGCATGTCATTTGACTGAGTTTTGATAATTTTAGAGGTGTCACAAGCTAGGTCATGGTGGCTGTCTTGTTTTCTGAACCTTGTTGCTTATTTACTGAAACTGTACGAATTGGACCATTATTTTGCAAAATAAAAATTATAGTCTGGAACTAGACATTCTTAGCTTTCCATAGAGGGGTCCCTTGCTAAGTTTCGATACCGTTTGATAGGTTAATTAATTCACCGAAGTAGAGGTATGTTTGCTGAAAATTATTGTTGCCGGTTCTGAAAACTGTTTCCGAAAATTGTTGCCGTTTCTGAAAACTGTTTCCGAAAATTGTTGCTGGTTCTGAAAACTGATTCCGAAAATTGTTGCTGGTTCTGAAAACTGTTTCCGAAAATTGCTGTTACTGTTTTCGAAAGTTACTGTTGTTGCTCCTATTGTTTGGGGTGGTTGTTGGCTGTCCCTAATTTTGTGGGTGGTTGTTGGCGCCCTATGCGCCCCACTCCATGTTTCTTGCTGTCCCCGTTTTGTTGTCGTTGCATGTTGGCGCCTTACCGTCTATAGTTGTTGTTTGTTGTGGGTGCCTTAGCGCCTATTGTTGTGGCTGAGTCGTTGGCCTGGATGATGTTGTTGTCGTTATTGTCGTGTTGTTATTTATGTTGTAAATGTTGTTGTTGACTTTGTTGTGGGGACCGCCGAATGGCCCACATTGTTTTGTGGTGGGTACCGCCGAATGGCCCACGTTGTTTTGTTGAGGGTATCGCCGAATGGCCCAAACTGTTGATGGATTTTATGTTGTAAGCCGGTGGCCATTGTTGATTTTGTGTTGTGGGCCTATGGCCAGTGTTGAGTCTTGTGTCATTGTGTGCTAAGATATGTTGCTTGTTGTTGATTGTCTGTGTCGCATCATTGTGTCGCATGCATATCATTTGCATATGGGGTAGTTGGCCCCGGAGCTAGTCTCCACCACGTTGGATTGCCTCTTTTGGCATGGATTTTTGTTGGAAGCCTCATTTGGCTGGACCCGGTACCACATTACCGCATGTTTGAAGTCACTAACTGCGGTGAACTGTTGTTGTTGTATATTGACTGTTGTATATTGACTGTTGTCGTTATATATTGACTGTTGGGTCGATATTTGACTGTTGAGATGATATTTGCATGTTGTGCTGATGTTGACCGTTGTGCTGATATTGACTGTTATGTCCATGCTGTTGTTGACCTGTTGTCTGTTATAATTATTTGACTTTCTGACCTAGATATACGGTCTTTCATACGATTCTTTATACTGTGTGATATCTTACCCCTTCTGTTTGAATGTTACCCCTATGTTGGTAACGTGCGGGTATCCACGGGTGAATGCTGTTGTACTTCACTAGTTCGGTCGTGTCGTCGCTTTGATACGTAGCACTCGGGGGGATGAACACTATTTATAATGTTTATGTTATTTTGTGGATTTGATGTTATAATTCTTACATGGTCACTACGTTTGTTTTAGTTGAACCCTTATGATTTTCCCGCTGCGTGAATGAGTAAGAGTTGATTTGTTTTTAAGACTAAAAATGCTGTTTGCCGGTTCATCCGAGTGATGAGTGTTATGTATCCGTTTAAGGTTTTTTTTTTTAGTCGAAAAGTGTGACATCCATTTCATTGTTGAAAACTCTGATTTTACGCTAATAAATTACCGGGTAGAAATGGGTGTTACAATAGTGGTATCAGAGCAATGGTTGGTCCGTCCGGCCAAGTCGTCGAGTCGTTGTGTCGGTTAACGACCATCTTTTAGTACTAATCATTGTTTACATTGCAGGTTGTTCGAATCAGGTAAAAATTTCGAGGACGAAATTCTTTTAAGTTGGGGAGAGTTGTAACACTCCAAAATTAATTAAATATTTATTTATTTAATTATATTAGATTCATGTGATAGATATAATAATAGAATAATATATGTTAATTATATTAGTGTGGTGGTCCATATTAGAATTAGAAATAACTTAGTGAAGTGAATTAGCCCACTATGGTATTCGCATAAGGCTAAGGGAAAAAGCCCATGATTGAGTGATGGCTACTTATAGGGCTAGTTTTAGGGTTTCTCTCATAATTAGAAACAAAACACAATTAGAAAGTGAGAAAAGAAGAGAAGAAGGCGTGAATCCACAAGGCACAAGAAGAGAGAAGGAAAGCTAGATTTCGTGGTACTTCCTAAGGCTAGGGTTTCGATTCTAAAAGCTAAGGTAAGGGTGAGGTTCATGCTTTATAAGGGTTGGTATGAAGGGTTGTAGGTGGGTTAGGGTTTGGTAGTCATCATATGTGTATAATGTTTATTATGTGTTTGATAAAATGCTTTGAATGCTATATTGGTTGATTTTGTCATGTAATTGATGTTCCCATGCGCTAATACTATGTTTGATGATTGCATGTGGGGGTTAGGGTATGATGATTTATCACATGTATGATTATATGTTTGTGTTGCCTTGTTGAACCAATTGTTGATGATTGAACCTATTTGTTGATGTTTGAGATCACTTGTTGATGTTTGAATATGTTTGTGGAGGTTGGAAATCAATTTGGGGTTTTTAATTCCCAAAGAAAACTGGGTATAGGTTCGGTTATACAGTAACTGGGAACAATCTAGTGGTCCAAAAATTATGTGGTTTACTTTTTCAGAAACTAGACTTAATGCATGTTAATTTGACACTAGTTTGGTTGCATTTGGAGTTGTATAGCTCGAGTTATAGGTGTCACAAGTTAGCTTAAAATTCAGGAAACAATATGGATATAGGTTCGGTATTTCGTATATAACGTTTTCGTTTGAACTCCTTTTTGAATGATTCTTGATTCATTGTAAACTACACTCAATTTATTTTGGGTTAGGCTCAAGTCCCATGTCATTTGACTGAGTTTTGATAATTTTAGAGGTGTCAGAAGCTAGGTCATGGTGGCTGTCCTGTTTTCTGAACCTTGTTGCTTACTTACTGAAACTGTACGAATTGGACCATTATTTTGCAAAAAAAAAATTATAGTCAGGAACTAGACATTCTTAGCTTTCCATAGAGGGGTCCCTTGCTAAGTTTCGATACCGTTTGATAGGTTAATTAATTCACCGAAGTAGAGGTATGTTTGCTGAAAATTATTGTTGCTGGTTCTGAAAACTGTTTCCGAAAATTGTTGCTGTTTCTGAAAACTGTTTCCGAAAATTGTTGCTGGTTCTGAAAACTGTTTCCGAAAATTGTTGCTGGTTCTGAAAACTGTTTCCGAAAATTGCTGTTACTGTTTTCGAAAGTTACTGTTGTTGCTCCTATTGTTTGGGGTGGTTGTTGGCTGTCCCTAATTTTGTGGGTGGTTGTTGGCGCCCTATGCGCCCCGCTCCATGTTTCTTGCTGTCCCCGTTTTGTTGTCGTTGCATGTTGGCGCCTTAGCGTCTATAGTTGTTGTTTGTTGTGGGTGCATTAGCGCCTATTGTTGTGGCTGAGTCGTTGGCCTGGTTGATGTTGTTTTGTTGATGTTGTTGTCGTTATTGTCGTGTTGTTATTTATGTTGTAAATTTTGTTGTTGACTTTGTTGTGGGTACTGCCGAATGGCCCACATTGTTTTGTGGTGGGTACCGCCGAATGGCCCACGTTGTTTTGTTGAGGGTATCGCCGAATGGCCCAAACTGTTGATGGATTTTATGTTGTAGGCCGGTGGCCATTGTTGATTTTGTGTTGTGGGCCTATGGCCAGTGTTGAGTCTTGTGTCATTGTGTGCTAAGATATGTTGCTTGTTGTTGATTGTCCGTGTTGCATCATTGTGTCGCATGCATATCATTTGCATATGGGGTAGTTGGCCCCGGAGCTAGTCTCCACCACGTTGGATTGCCTCTTTTGGCATGGATTTTTGCTGGAAGCCTCATTTGGCTGGACCCGGTACCACATGCATTATAGGGTAGTTGGCCCCTCTGTTGAGCATCCCGCATTCATACCGCATGTTTGAAGTCACTGACTGTGGTGAACTGTTGTTGTTGTATATTGACTGTTGTTGTTGTATATTGACTGTTGTCGTTATATATTGACTGTTGGGTCGATATTTGACTGTTGAGATGATATTTGCATGTTGTGCTGATGTTGACCGTTGTGCTGATATTGACTGTTATGTCCATGCTGTTGTTGACCTGTTGTCTGTTATAATTATCTGACTTTCTGACCTAGATATACGGTCTTTCATACGATTCTTTATACTGTGTGAACCTCACCCCTTCTGCTTGAATGTTACCCCTATTTTGGTAACGTGCAGGTATCCACGAGTGAAGGCTGTTGTACTTCACTAGTTTGGTCGTGTCGTCGCTCTGATACGTAGCACTCGGGGGGATGAACACTATTTATATTGTTTATGTTATTTTGTGGATTTGATGTTATAAATCTTACATGGTCACTACGTTTGTTTTAGTTGAACCCTTATGATTTTCCCGCTGCGTGAATGAGTAAGAGTTGATTTGTTTTTAAGACTAAAAATGTTGTTTGCCGGTTCATCCGAGTGATGAGTGTTATGTATCCGTTTAAGGTTTTTTTTTTTAGTCGAAAAGTGTGACATCCGTTTCATTGTTGAAAACTCTGATTTTATGCTAATAAATTACCGGGTAGAAATGGGTGTTACAATAGTGGTATCAGAGCAATGGTTGGTCCGTCCGGCCAAGTCGTGGAGTCGTTGTGTCGGTTAAAGGCCAACTGTTGTCTTTTAGTACTAACCATTGTTTACATTGCAGGTTGTTCGAATCAGGTAAAAATTTCGAGGACGAAATTCTTTTAAGTTGGGGAGAGTTGTAACACCCCAAAATTAATTAAATATTTTTTTATTTAATTATATTAGATTCATGTGATAGATATAATAATAGAATAATATATGTTAATTATATTAGTATTGTGGTCCATATTAGAATTAGAAATAACTTAGTGAAGTGAATTAGCCCACTATGGTATTCGCATAAGGCTAAGGGAAAAAACCCATGATTGAGTGATGGCTACTTATAGGGCTAGTTTTAGGGTTTCTCTCATAATTAGAAACAAAACACAATTAGAAAGTGAGAAAAGAAGAGAAGAAGGCGTGAATCCACAAGGCACAAGGAGAGAGAAGGAAAGCTAGATTTCGTGGTACTTCCTAAGGCTAGGGTTTCGATTCTTAAAGCTAAGGTAAGGGTGAGGTTCATGCTTTATAAGGGTTGGTATGAAGGGTTGTATGTGGGTTAGGGTTTGGTAGTCATCATATGTGTATCATGTTTATTATGTGTTTGATAAAATGCTTTGAATGCTATATTGGTTGATTTTGTCATGTAATTGATGTTCCCATGCCCTAATACTATGTTTGATGATTGCATGTGGGGGTTAGGGTATGATGATTTATCACATGTATGATTATATGTTTGTGTTGCCTTGTTGAACCAATTGTTGATGATTGAACCTATTTGTTGATGTTTGAGATCACTTGTTGATGTTTGAATATGTTTGTGGAGGTTGGAAATCAATTTGGGGTTTTTAATTCCCAAAGAAAACTGGGTATAGGTTCGGTTATACAGTAACTGGGAACAATCTAGTGGTCCAAAAATTATGTGGTTTACCTTTTCAGAAACTAGACTTAATGCTTGTTAATTTGACACTAGTTTGGTTGCATTTGGAGTTGTATAGCTCGAGTTATAGGTGTCACAAGTTAGCTTAAAATTCAGGAAACAATATGGATATAGGTTCGGTATTTCGTATATAACGTTTTCGTTTGAACTCCTTTTTGAATGATTCTTGATTCATTGTAAACTACACTCAATTTGTTTCGGGTTAGGCTCAAGTCCCATGTCATTTGACTGAGTTTTGATAATTTTAGAGGTGTCAGAATCTAGGTCATGGTGGCTGTCCTGTTTTCTGAACCTTGTTGCTTATTTACTGAAACTGTACGAATTGGACCATTATTTTGCAAAAACAAAATTATAGTCAGGAACTAGACATTCTTAGCTTTCCATAGAGGGGTCCCTTGCTAAGTTTCGATACCGTTTGATAGGTTAATTAATTCACCGAAGTAGAGGTATGTTTGCTGAAAATTATTGTTGCTGGTTCTGAAAACTGTTTCCGAAAATTGTTGCTGTTTCTGAAAACTGTTTCCGAAAATTGTTGCTGGTTCTGAAAACTGTTTCCGAAAATTGTTTCTGGTTCTGAAAACTGTTTCCGAAAACTGCTGTTACTGTTTTCGAAAGTTACTGTTGTTGCTCCTATTGTTTGGGGTGGTTGTTGGCTGTCCCTAATTTTGTGGGTGGTTGTTGGCGCCCTATGCGCCCCGCTCCATGTTTCTTGCTGTCCCCGTTTTGTTGTCGTTGCATGTTGGCGCCTTAGCGTCTATAGTTGTTGTTTGTTGTGGGTGCCTTAGCGCCTATTGTTGTGGCTGAGTCGTTGGCCTGGTTGATGTTGTTTTGTTGATGTTGTTGTCGTTATTGTCGTGTTGTTATTTATGTTGTAAATTTTGTTGTTGACTCTGTTGTGGGTACTGCCGAATGGCCCACATTGTTTTGTGGTGGGTACCGCCGAATGGCCCACGTTGTTTTGTTGAGGGTATCGCCGAATGGCCCAAACTGTTGATGGATTTTATGTTGTAGGCCGGTGGCCATTGTTGATTTTGTGTTGTGGGCCTATGGCCAGTGTTGAGTCTTGTGTCATTGTGTGCTAAGATATGTTGCTTGTTGTTGATTGTCCGTGTTGCATCATTGTGTCGCATGCAGATCATTTGCATATGGGGTAGTTGGCCCCGGAGCTAGTCTCCACCACGTTGGATTGCCTCTTTTGGCATGGATTTTTGCTGGAAGCCTCATTTGGCTGGGCCCGGTACCACATGCATTATAGGGTAGTTGGCCCCTCTGTTGAGCATCCCGCATTCATACCGCATGTTTGAAGTCACTGACTGTGGTGAACTGTTGTTGTTGTATATTGACTGTTGAGTTGATATTTGCATGTTGTGCTGATGTTGACCGTTGTGCTGATATTGACTGTTATGCCCATGTTGTTGTTGACCTGTTGTCTGTTATAATTATCTGACTTTCTGACCTAGATATACGGTCTTTCATACGATTCTTTATACTGTGTGAACCTCACCCCTTCTGCTTGAATGTTACCCCTATGTTGGTAACGTGCAGGTATCCACGAGTAAAGGCTGTTGTACTTCACTAGTTCGGTCGTGTCGTCGCTCTGATACGTAGCACTCGGGGGGATGAACACTATTTATATTGTTTATGTTATTTTGTGGATTTGATGTTATAAATCTTACATGGTCACTACGTTTGTTTTAGTTGAACCCTTATGATTTTCCCGCTGCGTGAATGAGTAAGAGTTGATTTGTTTTTAAGACTAAAAATGTTGTTTGCCGGTTCATCCGAGTGATGAGTGTTATGTATCCGTTTAAGGTTTTTTTTTTTAATCGAAAAGTGTGACATCCGTTTCATTGTTGAAAACTGTGATTTTAGGCTAATAAATTACCGGGTAGAAATGGGTGTTACAATAGTGGTATCAGAGCAATGGTTGGTCCATCCGGCCAAGTCGTCGAGTCGTTGTGTCGGTTAAAGACCAACTGTTGTCTTTTAGTACTAACCATTGTTTACATTGCAGGTTGTTCGAATCAGGTAAAAATTTCGAGGACGAAATTCTTTTAAGTTGGGGAGAGTTGTAAAACCCCAAAATTAATTAAATATTTTTTTATTTAATTATATTAGATTCATGTGATAGATATAATAATAGAATAATATATGTTAATTATATTAGTGTGGTGGTCCATATTAGAATTAGAAATAACTTAGTGAAGTGAATTAGCCCACTATGGTATTCGCATAAGGCTAAGGGAAAAAGCCCATGATTGAGTGATGGCTACTTATAGGGCTAGTTTTAGGGTTTCTCTCATAATTAGAAACAAAACACAATTAGAAAGTGAGAAAAGAAGAGAAGAAGGCGTGAATCCACAAGGCACAAGGAGAGAGAAGGAAAGCTAGATTTCGTGGTACTTCCTAAGGCTAGGGTTTCGATTCTTAAAGCTAAGGTAAGGGTGAGGTTCATGCTTTATAAGGGTTGGTATGAAGGGTTGTATGTGGGTTAGGGTTTGGTAGTCATCATATGTGTATCATGTTTATTATGTGTTTGATAAAATGCTTTGAATGCTATATTGGTTGATTTTGTCATGTAATTGATGTTCCCATGCCCTAATACTATGTTTGATGATTGCATGTGGGGGTTAGGGTATGATGATTTATCACATGTATGATTATATGTTTGTGTTGCCTTGTTGAACCAATTGTTGATGATTGAACCTATTTGTTGATGTTTGAGATCACTTTTTGATGTTTGAATATGTTTGTGGAGGTTGGAAATCAATTTGGGGTTTTTAATTCGCAAAGAAAACTGGGTATAGGTTCGGTTATACAGTAACTGGGAACGATCTAGTGGTCGAAAAATTATGTGGGTTACCTTTTCAGAAACTAGACTTAATTCTTGTTAATTTGACACTAGTTTGGTTGCATTTGGAGTTGTATAGCTCGAGTTATAGGTGTCACAAGTTAGCTTAAATTTTGGAAACAATCTGGATATAGGTTCGGTATTTCGTATATAACGTTTTCGTTTGAACTCCTTTTTGAATGATTCTTGATTCATTGTAAACTACACTCAATTTGTTTCGGGTTAGGCTCAAGTCCCATGTCATTTGACTGAGTTTTGATAATTTTAGAGGTGTCACAATCTAGGTCATGGTGGTTGTCCTGTTTTCTGTACCTTGTTGCTTATTTACTGAAACTGTACGAATTGGACCATTATTTTGCAAAAAAAAAATTATAGTCAGGAACTAGACATTCTTAGCTTTCCATAGAGGGGTCCCTTGCTAAGTTTCGATACCGTTTGATAGGTTAATTAATTCACCGAAGTAGAGGTATGTTTGCTGAAAATTATTGTTGCTGGTTCTGAAAACTGTTTCCGAAAATTGTTGCTGTTTCTGAAAACTGTTTCCGAAAATTGTTGCTGGTTCTGAAAACTGTTTCCGAAAATTGTTGCTGGTTCTGAAAACTGTTTCCGAAAATTGCTGTTACTGTTTTCGAAAGTTACTGTTGTTGCTCCTATTGTTTGGGGTGGTTGTTGGCTGTCCCTGATTTTGTGGGTGGTTGTTGGCGCCCTATGCGCCCCGCTCCATGTTTCTTGCTGTCCCCGTTTTGTTGTCGTTGCATGTTGGCGCCTTAGCGTCTATAGTTGTTGTTTGTTGTGGGTGCCTTAGCGCCTATTGTTGTGGCTGAGTCGTTGGCCTGGTTGATGTTGTTTTGTTGATGTTGTTGTCGTTATTGTCGTGTTGTTATTTATGTTGTAAATGTTGTTGTTGACTTTGTTGTGGTTACTGCCGAATGGCCCACATTGTTTTGTGGTGGGTACCGCCGAATGGCCCACGTTGTTTTGTTGAGGGTATCGCCGAATGGCCCAAACTGTTGATGGATTTTATGTTGTAGGCCGGTGGCCATTGTTGATTTTGTGTTGTGGGCCTATGGCCAGTGTTGTGTCTTGTGTCATTGTGTGCTAAGATATGTTGCTTGTTGTTGATTGTCCGTGTTGCATCATTGTGTCGCATGCATATCATTTGCATATGGGGTAGTTGGCCCCGGAGCTAGTCTCCACCACGTTGGATTGCCTCTTTTGGCATGGATTTTTGCTGGAAGCCTCATTTGGCTGGGCCCGGTACCACATGCATTATAGGGTAGTTGGCCCCTCTGTTGAGCATCCCGCATTCATACCGCATGTTTGAAGTCACTGACTGTGGTGAACTGTTGTTGTTGTATATTGACTGTTGTTGTTGTATATTGACTGTTGTCGTTATATATTGACTGTTGGGTCGATATTTGACTGTTGAGATGATATTTGCATGTTGTGCTGATGTTGACCGTTGTGCTGATATTGACTGTTATGTCCATGCTGTTGTTGACCTGTTGTCTGTTATAATTATCTGACTTTGTGACCTAGATATACGGTCTTTCATACGATTCTTTATACTGTGTGAACCTCACCCCTTCTGCTTGAATGTTACCCCTATGTTGGTAACGTGCAGGTATCCACGAGTGAAGGCTGTTGTACTTCACTAGTTCGGTCGTGTCGTCGCTCTGATACGTAGCACTCGGGGGGATGAACACTATTTATATTGTTTATGTTATTTTGTGGATTTGATGTTATAAATCTTACATGGTCACTACGTTTGTTTTAGTTGAACCCTTATGATTTTCCCGCTGCGTGAATGAGTAAGAGTTGATTTGTTTTAAAGACTAAAAATGTTGTTTGCCGGTTACTCCGAGTGATGAGTGTTATGTATCCGTTTAAGGTTGTTTTTTTAGTCGAAAAGTGTGACATCCGTTTCATTGTTGAAAACTCTGATTTTATGCTAATAAATTACCGGGTAGAAATGGGTGTTACAATAGTGGTATCAGAGCAATGTTGGTCCGTCCGGCCAAGTCGTCGAGTCGTTGTGTCGGTTAACGACCAACTGTTGTCTTTTAGTACTAACCATTGTTTACATTGCAGGTTGTTCGAATCAGGTAAAAATTTCGAGGACGAAATTCTTTTAAGTTGGGGAGAGTTGTAACACCCCAAAATTAATTAAATATTTATTTATTTAATTATAATAGATTCATGTGATAGATATAATAATAGAATAATATATGTTAATTATATTAGTGTGGTGGTCCATATTAGAATTAGAAATAACTTAGTGAAGTGAATTAGCCCACTATGGTATTCGCATAAGGCTAAGGGAAAAAGCCCATGATTGAGTGATGGCTACTTATAGGGCTAGTTTTAGGGTTTCTCTCATAATTAGAAACAAAACACAATTAGAAAGTGAGAAAAGAAGAGAAGAAGGCGTGAATCCACAAGGCACAAGGAGAGAGAAGGAAAGCTAGATTTCGTGGTACTTCCTAAGGCTAGGGTTTCGATTCTTAAAGCTAAGGTAAGGGTGAGGTTCATGCTTCATAAGGGTGGGTATGAAGGGTTGTATGTGGGATAGGGTTTGGTAGTCATCATATGTGTATCATGTTTATTATGTGTTTGATAAAATGCTTTGAATGCTATATTGGTTGATTTTGTCATGTAATTGATGTTACCATGCCCTAATACTATGTTTGATGATTGCATGTGGGGGTTAGGGTATTATGATTTATCACATGTATGATTATATGTTTGTGTTGCCTTGTTAAACCAATTGTTGATGATTGAACCTATTTGTTGATGTTTGAGATCACTTGTTGATGTTTGAATATGTTTGTGGAGGTTGGAAATCAATTTGGGGTTTTTAATTCGCAAAGAAAACTGGGTATAGGTTCGGTTATACAGTAACTGGGAACAGTCTAGTCGTCCAAAAATTATGTGGTTTACCTTTTCAGAAACTAGACTTAATGCTTGTTAATTTGACACTAGTTTGGTTGCATTTGGAGTTGTAGAGCTCGAGTTATAGGTGTCACAGGTTAGGTTAAAATTCTGGAAACAATCTGGATATAGGTT
This sequence comes from Astragalus membranaceus, assembly GCA_039519185.1. Taxonomy (NCBI): domain Eukaryota; kingdom Viridiplantae; phylum Streptophyta; class Magnoliopsida; order Fabales; family Fabaceae; genus Astragalus; species Astragalus membranaceus. The sequence goes on from CM076846.1 coordinate 41,625,820, forward strand.
CGGTATTTCGTATATAACATTTTCGTTTAAACTCCTTTTTGAATGATTCTTGATTCATTGTAAACTACACTCAATTTTTTTCGGGTTAGGCTCAAGTCCCATGTCATTTTACCGAGTTTTGATAATTTTAGAGGTGTCACAAACTAGGTCATGGTGGTTGTCCTGTTTTCTGAACCTTGTTGCTTATTTACTGAAACTGTACGAATTGGACCATTGTTTTGCAAAATAAAAATTATAGTCAGCAACTAGACATTCTTAGCTTTCCAGAGAGGGGTCCCTTGCTAAGTTTCGATACCGTTTGATAGGTTAATTAATTCACCGAAGTAGAGGTATGTTTGCTGAAAATTATTGTTGCTGGTTCTGAAAACTGTTTCCGAAAATTGTTGCTGTTTCTGAAAACTGTTTCCGAAAATTGTTGCTGGTTCTGAAAACGGTTTCCGAAAATTGTTGCTGGTTCTGAAAACTGTTTCCTAAAATTGCTGTTACTGTTTTCGAAAGTTACTATTGTTGCTCCTATTGTTTGGGGTGGTTGTTGGCTGTCCCTAATTTTGTGGGTGGTTGTTGGCGCCCTATGCGCCCCGCTCCATGTTTCTTGCTGTCCCCGTTTTGTTGTCGTTGCATGTTGGCGCCTTAGCTTCTATAGTTGTTGTTTTTTGTGGGTGCCTTAGCGCCTATTGTTGTGGCTGAGTCGTTGGCCTGGTTGATGTTGTTTTGTTGATGTTGTTGTCGTTATTGTCGTGTTGTTATTTATGTTGTAAATGTTGTTGTTGACTTTGTTGTGGGTACCGCCGAATGGCCCACATTGTTTTGTGGTGGGTACCGCCGAATGGCCCACGTTGTTTTGTTGAGGGTATCGCCGAATGGCCCAAACTGTTGATGGATTTTATGTTGTAGGCCGGTGGCCATTGTTGATTTTCTGTTGTGGGCCTATGGCCAGTGTTAAGTCTTGTGTCGTTGTGTGCTAAGATATGTTGCTTGTTGTTGATTGTCCGTGTTGCATCATTGTGTCGCATGCATATCATTTGCATATGGGGTAGTTGGCCCCGGAGCTAGTCTCCACCACGTTGGATTGCCTCTTTTGGCATGGATTTTTGTTGGAAGCCTCATTTGGCTGGACCCGGTACCACATGCATTATAGGGTAGTGGGCCCTCTGTTGAGCATCCCGCATTCATACCGCATGTTTGAAGTCACTGACTGTGGTGAACTGTTGTTGTTGTATATTGACTGTTGTTGTATATTGACTGTTGTCGTTATATATTGACTGTTGGGTCGATATTTAACTGTTGAGATGATATTTGCATGTTGTGCTGATGTTGACCGTTGTGCTGATATTGACTGTTATGTCCATGCTGTTGTTGACCTGTTGTCTGTTATAATTATCTGACTTTCTGACCTAGATATACGGTCTTTCATACGATTCTTTATACTGTGTGATATCTCACCCCTTCTGTTTGAATGTTACCCCTATGTTGGTAACGTGCAGGTATCCACGAGTGAAGGCTGTTGTACTTCACTAGTTCGGTCGTGTCGTCGCTCTGATACGTAGCACTCGGGGGGATGAACACTATTTATATTGTTTATGTTATTTTGTGGATTTGATGTTATAAATCTTACATGGTCACTACGTTTGTTTTAGTTGAACCCTTATGATTTTCCCGCTGCGTGAATGAGTAAGAGTTGATTTGTTTTTAAGACTAAAAATGCTGTTTGCCGGTTCATCCGAGTGATGAGTGTTATGTATCCGTTTAAGGTTTTTTTTTAGTCGAAAAGTGTGACATCCGTTTCATTGTTGAAAACTCTGATTTTACGCTAATAAATTACCGGGTAGAAATAGGTGTTACATTTACTCCATATATCCAAGCATCGGCGTCACCCTACTCTTGTTGGCCAGTCATTGTTACCCCTTACAATCTTCCTCCTGAGATGTGCATGACTAAACCGTATATGTTTTTGACTTGTCTGATACCTGGTCCATCCAATCCAAAAGCTAACATTGATTTCTTTTTGGAACCTCTGATTGATGATCTTAAGAGATTGTGGGGTGGTGTTTTGACATATGATGCAGCACGAAAAAGGAATTTTATGATGAGAGTCGCATTGATGTGGACAATTAACGACTTTCCTGCTTATGGTATGTTGTCTGGTTGGGGGACTCACGGAAAATTGGCATGCCCCCACTGCTTGAAACACACGAAGGCGTTTACCCTAAAGTACGGGGGCAAGAGTTCTTGGTTTGACTCGCATCGCAGATTCTTACCACAAGATCATAAATTTAGAAAGAACAAGAAGGCCTTCAAGAAAGGGGTAGTTGAAACTGATGGACCACCACCTTTGTTGACATCAGGTGAAATCTGGAGCAGAGTTACTGATTTTCCACAAGCCACGGAGGTAGGGGAACTCACCCAGCTGGATGGTTATGGACAGGTGCACAATTGGACAAAAAAAACCATATTTTGGAATCTCCCATATTGGAAAGATAATCTGTTGAGGCACAATCTCGATGTTATGCACATCGAGAAGAATTTCTTTGACAACATATTTGTCAATGTGATGAATGTGAAAGATAAAACCAAAGACAATAATAAGGCTAGATTGGATTCTGCTCTTTAGTGTAGCAAACATCGATCCGATTTGAATTTGGTGGAAATGCCTAATGGGAAGATGTTAAAACCCAAAGCCAAATATTGTCAAACACCATATCAAGCAAAAGATGTTTGTCGATTGTTGAAAGGATTGAGGATGCCAGATGGTTATTCTTCTAACCTTGCAAGATGTGCCGATGTGAACACTGGGAAGATGTATGCGATGAAAAGTCATGATTGTCATGTATTCATGGAGTGTTTGTTACCAATTGCTTTTAATTCATTACCAAAGTATGTTTTGGGACCACTTATTGAAGTGAGTCAATTTTTTAAAAATATGTTCTCTTCAACATTGAGAAGGGATGATCTTATTAAGATGGAGCAGAATAGTCCTTTCATCATTTGTAAGTTGGAGAGAATATTTCCTCCCGGTTTCTTTGATTCCATGGAGCATCTATCGGTTCACCTTGCGTATGAAGCAAGACTTGGTGGATGTATCCATTTGAGAGGTAATTATCTTTTTCAACATTTTATTTCAACATTTGGTGGAGAGAATAGTTTAATGAAGTGTTTTTCGGTCATATGTAGATTAATGGGTGATTATAAACGATCGGTGAAGAATAAAGCTAGAGTTGAAGGATCGATCTGCACTGCTTACCTACACCGTGAAACAATTTATTTTTGTTCACATTATTTCAACAACTTTATGTTCTCAACAAATAATAGAAAGGAAATGGAGATTGATGAAGAAAGACACCCGCTCACTTTATCTGTGTTTATCAAACCTGGTCGCCCCTCGGGAAAGAAGTCAACCAACTACTTATCAGATAAAGAGCATAAATCAGCACATGTTCATGTCTTGATCAACTGCACTGAAGTTAAACCATATCTTGAGTAAGTACTATGCTCCAATTCAGTTGTTAATCTATACAGTATCAAGTTAAATCAGATTTTGATCAACTTTCAATCTAAAGAGTAATAATAATTCTTTTTCAGTGCATTCTTACGAATTGAGGGAATAGGCGCTGAAGAATCTTCTATTCGTATACATGAAAATTTTCCATCATGGTTTAAGGCTAGAGTAAGTAAATAAAACTATTGTTTTAATGTCACATGTTTAAAGTTGATATGAGACATGACTTAGTTTTTCCATATGTTGTTTACTTAGGTTTATGAAGCGGAACCAACTCCCCAAATCCGACACTTGAGAAACTTAACCAATGGTCCTTTTCTTGAGGTGACCGAGTGTCACACGTACCTAGTTAACGGTTACAAATTTGACACTCAATCATGGAGTGAGGGGAAAAAAACAATTAATAGTGGGGTATATGTTAAAGGTGAAACAGGAGGAGGTGAAAATGACTACTACAGTGTGATCGAACACATATATGAACTTGAATACCCACGGTTAGACTATGAAAAGAGAATAGTTTTGTTTTTTTGTAGATGGTTTGATCCATCAGTTAGAGGAACGAAATTGAATCCAAAATGTAATACCGTGGACATTCGAATGAATGGAAGGTATAAACTTTATGATCTGTTTATCATGGCAGAAAATGTGAGGCAGGTGTATTATGTTCCATATCCATCAACTCAGAGAGGATGGTGTGTTGCAATTAAGACAAAACCCATGGGTCGCATTGAAGCCACTGATGCGGGGGATGAAGTTCCTTATCAGGTGGATGAAATTTCGGAAGTAGATGAGGTAATTGAAGTTGAACCGATTGACTCATTATGTGATGATCGACTCCTAGTTGAAGAAGTTGATGAAGATGAAGAACAGAAGGAAGATGAACGAGATGAAGAAGAGAATGAATATGAAGATGATGGAGAAGAGAATGAAGATGAATAATTTGATTAATCTTATGTTGTATTTAAATTTATTAGAGTCATTATTGTTCTTGTGTTTTCTTATATATCTTGTCTACTTATGTTAACTCCTTATGTTGTCTTTAAATTTATTAGAATAATTAATATATCAATATTGTTCTTGTTAATTTACTTTCTTTAATTTATTTATAAATATATATAATTAATGTTGTTAGTATCAGATTTCGTTTCTATTTTTTCATAGATATGGATCCAGGAGGAGGTTCTGACCCACCGAGACGTCCTAATAAAGGGAAGAAGACTATGACCGATAAACCTCCGAAGAGGAGGCGTAATCGTGAGGTGGTACTTAATATTCACTAGTGCAAAATCAGGAAAAGAATTAGAGTTTTAAAGTCGGGCGCTCAGATATCCGACTTAAAAGATAGACGCGGTGGCAAACTTGTAATTAAGATGAAAATATTATCCGGGCGCATCTTGTTAAGTCAGGCACGTATATGGTCTGACTTTAAAAGTAGAAGTTTTTTTTTAATATAAAAAAACAACTTCTGAAAATCCCTTGCGCTCTCTCTCCCTCCCTCAACTTCTAAAAGAACAATTTCTGAAAAACACTCCTCTCTCTCTACCCATCTCAAGATCGCTCTCTCCCCCTTCATCATTGTCTGTCAATAACTGTAAACCAAGTACCCACTTCATCTCTCTCTCTCTCTCTATGTCTCTCTCTCTCTCTTAGTCTCTCTCTCTGTAGCTCTCTCGGCCGCTCTCTGTCTCTCTCTAGGGTTTATTACACGTGTTTGCTTTTTTGGATTGTATGAATTTTAGGTGGAGGATTTAGGGTTTATGTGATTTTAAAACTTAATTTGGGATTATGAGGTTTTTAAATTTAATTTGGGATATAGGGTTTATGTGAACTACATGTCCTCGCAACTTTCTTTCTTGCTGCAGTAGAATGCTAGGTCTGGACTATGAATCTAAGTGAGGACATATAGGACTTGATTACTTCCGCCTTTTGGTTCCATTAAAAAAGGCCAATTCACTCCCAATCTCGACCCCTCCATTGAAAAAGCATGTGTCCCGCAAGTCTTTTGGTTCCATTAATTAATGTGAAAATCTAGCATTGTTGGGCTGACTTGTTGTATTGATTACAAGGAACTTTTGTTCCAATCGCCAATAAGAAGTGCTGGTCCTAAATCTAAGAAAAGAATAGAAACGACAAATGGCCAATGTTTCAAGCCAAAACTGGTTGTTCTTGGTTTCTCTATTGCTGACTTTACTCCAACTTATTAACTGTGGTTTATAGGCTTTCTCATTCAACTTGAGGAGATGACTAGGAACCTTGTGATTGACTAAACGGCATGATTACTAAACTACATTTTGTGATTTACTTAACAATTCATATAACTTGATCCCTAAATGTTAATGAGCTCTTCTTTTCAAATTCCTGATCAAATAAGATATCTTCCATGGGCCCTTTTTTACTTGATCCCTTTTTGATGTTTCAATTTGAATGACAATGATTTCTGTGACTATGTCTATGGTAGGTATGATGCAAATGAGAAAGACACGGTCATAGACTATACAAGGAAACAATCAGCTGTATTTGCACTCCCCTGCTCTATGTCTTGACCTTGTTACTTATCTTTATTTATTTCAATCTCATACAGGTATGGCTCCTATTTATTGGTTACTATTTGAGTTTTTTTCACATGACTTTGCTTACTATTTATTTAAATCTTATCCTTATTTTTTCACATTCTTGTAAGTGTTAAGTATGTATGATTTTATATTGCAAAATAGCATATTGGTTCCCTTCATCATTTGTTTGTGCTAATTGGCTTTTAGATTTAAAGGTTCTATGTGTGTTGTGTCTGTGAAGGAGTGAGCGTATTTTATTGACAGAACAGTTGGACCCTATATCAGAATGAAGAGAATGGCCAGCAAAACTGAATACTCTCATTTCTTTCTTTTGTTTTCCCTTCTTGTGATGTCTTCTTCTTCTTGGATATTCTTTGTAAACTTAACTTTTGAGTTTTGACAATTTTATGTGTAACAGAAGAATGTAACATAGTTTTTGACCCAAATTGCAAGTCATTTGTTTATTAGCTACAATTGTAAAAATTATATTGCATTTGGGTTCCCTCCATCAAAATACACATTCACTCATTATAGAAATTTGCAAGCTAGTGAGTGAACATGATGAATCCCTTCTTGTTTGTGGAATTTTTATTTTGGTTTTGAATCTTTGAAACTAATGTGTTTTAGTCCGCTTAGAGGCAATATTTTGAATCTTTGACCAGCTGTATTGTTTCTATCTATATTGTTGTCCTCGGGATCCTGATGGAAAGAAATTCATTTCACTTTAGATATACAAAGAACTTGCAAAGTTCTGTTGTCCCCCTTAAGTTACACATTATGGATGTTGCCATGGCAGGGGATAGTCATTTTGCCACTACAGTTAGCGACTCCTATGCAAAATATATTAGTATTAGCAAGGCCTGTATGCTATTTCATGGGAATGCTTGCTTGCCTGAGACAATTGCAATTCCTTATGGACAAACACAAGTGCAAGTTGAAGATGACAATATGTTGATGAAAGTCATCATAGTCACTTAACTAGGATCTTGTATGAATTTTTAATTCAACCAATATCGGGTATTGAATTACCTTGTTTATTGCAGTAGCTTATCTGCTTTCTTTTGTGATCAAAGGATTATTTTATGGTTGTATCTGGTGGTGTGTTAAGTTTTTTGAGTCATTTATCAATTCATGTTAGCCTTTAAATTGTTTCACTTTCCATATGAACCTCCTTTCATGCAGATGTGTGCATTATTGGGGAATCTCAGAACATGATCATCCATAGGACCTGGAGGGTAGTAATTGAATCCCAACTCGCCGTTGTCGTCCCTCGCTCTCTCTCTACCAACTCGCCGTTGTCGTCCCTCGCTCTCTCTTATCTGCCGCCATCTCCATCTCTACCAACACTGAGTTTTAATTGTTGTCTGATTTTTTAATAAGAGCTTCATTAGTTGTTGACAAAATTATTGTTTGTATTAGGGTTTGTTGATCTATTTTGTAGTTTATTTGAATTGATTAACTGAGTTTGATTTATTTATGTGCACTATGCTGATTTACTATTAATATTTTGATTTTTTAATTGTAGGTCACAATAGGTCTTGTTTTGGATTGGTTTATTGTATATTTCATTCTACTTTGACTTGATTTATATGCGTACTACATCGATTTGCTTTTGTATCAGTTTTCTGTAGGTTCAACCGTTCAAATTGTAAATTGAGTTTCTTTTTCTCTTGAAATTGAGGATCATGTTGTTTGGTATTGGTGCTTGATTTTTTACATACTCTTTTTTAATTTATTGTAGCGCCACCTGAAAAATCTCGGGGTTATATCCAGTTTTTTCTTGATGGAGGGTTGAACCAGCAGAAGATCCGGGGGTAAGTAAATGAGATTGTGTTGAAATGATACTATAAATTGATGAATGAAGTGTTTTGACTTTTGATCTATTCTGATAGTTACATGTTGTATCCACAGGGTAACAAAAGAAGTGTTGGGTTCACAAATGAAGAGAGGAAGTCATTTGCAACAAACTTCTTATCAAAAGAATTTGTAGATACCCTTAGAAGGCAGCATCCTGGTGTAGTTGGATATACTTATTGGGGTTATCGACACGGTGGCCGCAAGCTTAACAGAGGTATTTTTAGCTTACTCTGACAATTGATTCATTACATAATAGCTTGAATAGGAAAATAAAGTGCTCTTAAATGTGAAAATTGATAAATGCAAGTTTTAAATAAGATTCCAATCCAACTGTTTCACTTAAAAAAAAATCTTTTACATGATTGTATTTTATGAACACAAGCACATGTTGCTCCATGTTTAAGAAGTAAAATGGAATTGGTAGATTATTAATAATAAGTATGTTTCATCACAAATTTACATATTGTTTATGAGTAACTATTATGTTGAGCCTTAAACTAACCAAAAAGTATGAACTAATGTCATTCCATGTTCCTTTGTTCCATCCCTTTATATTAATCCAAGCATATAGCCTTAAGTTATCATTACATAGGTGACGTTGGCATTTAACTCATCTTTTCATTACAATTTAGGTGTCAAGCTCAGTGATTCTTCAAAAAAACTTGGGAAAAAGTTTGCTATAGGAGCTTCTTTCGACGAGTAGACATTGTTTAGTAGATGGATGTGATTGTCCTATATTATTTTGTGGTTAGGTCAAATTGATGTTCAAGGGGATATATCTTATGACATTGTGGAATTCATTATAGATACATGGCCTGATGTTGAGTGATTTTTGTTGACTCTTGTTTGATTTTATTTATATTGGTAGATGTGAATGTGGTTACTTTTACATAATTTTGGTTATGAAAGCTAATAATTGTTCCTCTTATTAGTTGGTAGTTGGTAGTATATGTGAATTTGTTGAAAATTTATGTATATGTAGAGGGAATTACCCAAAATATATATTTTTTTTAAAAAAAAAACTTTTAAAGTCGGATGGTAAGAAATCCGACTTTAAAGGTGGTTCATAGAATAGGTTGGAGCGAACACTGGTAATTAAAGTCGGACGCTTACTATCCGATTTTAAATCCTGTGACATACTAAGTCGCTCTAATAGAAGTCGGGCTGGAATCCGACTTTAAAAGTCCAGTTTATCCAACTTTAAATCCATTTTTTGCACTAGTGATTGGGAATATGAGGGGTCATACGTTTTTTGGGCCCACCAGCTACCGCTCTGATTGCCCCACAACCTCCGCCTGCTCCATCTGGCCCCGAATGGTATCATTTACCATCACATGGGCATTATATGGGCACACCAAATGCGTATGCAGCAGGGCATATGGGCACACCAGCTGGGTATATGGGCACACCAGCTGGGCATATGGGCACACCAGCTGGGCATATAGGCTCATCATCTGGACATATGGGCCCCACAGCTGGGTTATCTATGCCTACACCAGAGCCCCATGGTGATATTGAGCATGATATTGGTGGTGGTAATGTTGATTTTGATTCATCGACCGATGACGAGAGAGTGGAGGTGGTTATTATTAATGGTGTCAGACTCAAAGTCATTTATAGTCGTGGTAACGTGTAAGTATTATATTGTTTATTTTATGTTAATTATGCAACGACTTATATATATTTGATTGTTTGATATATCTTTCATTTTGCAGGCTTCTTCCTGCAAAGGCAGCTTCATCAAGCATCACTCATGTCATCCGCAAAAAATATTTTCAAAAATTTCATAAAAAGTGGAGTAAAGACGATGAAAAGGACAAGAATGATCTGCTGGACTTCTTTAGGGTAAGTGTCAATTATTTTGTCATTACTTATATTGTTAGTTTAAATTTTATGTTTAATAACGTTTAATATAATTACTAATACATATTTTTATTTTACTTAATACAGACCAAAGTGACATGGGACATAGAAGATAATGACAATGTCCAGAGACTTTTTTTTTAAAACGATGGGCGCTCAAATATCAGATTTGCTTTATAAGCTGCAGTGTAAAGATAAGAAGCCTAACGACATGAGTGATGAAATTTGGAATGTCTTCAAGGGCCATTGGGCTACATAGACTTTCAAGAAAAATGCTGCAAAAGCCAAGAATAATAGAAACTCCGAAAAGGGTGGCTCGCTTCACTGCGGCGGATCCATCAACCAGGCTCAGCATGCTTCTAGATGGGTAAATTATTTTTAAAATCTGTGTGTTTTTTTACATTAGTTAATTAGTTAGCAGTTTTTGAAAATGTGACACAAGATGGGATGAACGATAGGGATTTTTTTCTCCAAATTCATGAAAGGTAGGTTTTCCACCAACTCAAGAAATGTGGGACTGCCCCAATTTAGACTTCCGGTGATGGTGAGTGAATAGTTTGCCCCTGTCTAGTGACGACAACAGCTAGGGTGTATAGGAAATTATGAATTGGGAATGCCATGACTTTGGAATGAAAGATAGCAAGCAAGAGATTTTGTTTCAACCCATGTAGTTTGCTGTTGCCACATTTTTGACAACGACAAGGTTGCCCCGACTGGAGTAACACTGTTAAAGGGTGTATTTAGGATAATGGGTTGAGAAATTTCCCCGGTAAGGTTTTATGGACGTGAATAAGGGAATGAGATGGGTGTAGGGTGAGGGGATTACCCCAATTGGTAATGAGATTTCAAATGGTTGCTTTTAGTGAGGTTGTGAAAGATGACTGAGTTAGGGTAATGGCTATATAGATTGGGTGTGGCATATGAATGGGATGGACAATGGACAAATTTCCCCAAGTTTAAGTGGAATGAAAGGTGAAGGGAATGCCCCCATTTTGGAATCTAGGTGATGGTCCTAGTATGAACTTTTGGCTTTCTTTAAGATAAATCCCAAATACTATGATAGTCTTGAGTTTTTGATATGATGAAAATTTCACCTCGTGATCACTAAACATTGTCTTGATATCAATGCAACTTGAATGAATCTTGGAGTGCAAGTCTTTTGAGTTTTTTTTCTTTTCTTCTTTTTTTTTTGAATTTTTTAAGCTTTCTTTTTTTTTGAGAATTTTTTTAGCAAATATATTGTAAATAAATAAACTTATTTGTCCTAAAATTAAAACTTTGAGAAAATGAAAGCAATCAGTCATTGATCTGAATGGACCTTTTTTAGGGTTGTAACGTGGCCAATGGTTAGGGTTTATGAAAGAAATGATATTTGGGCCCAAAGAAGTGTTTGAGGGTTTATTGAGACAATGACCTTTTATGAAAGAAAGGATGAGTAGGTCCAAAGACGTGTTTGAGGTCAATGGTTAGGGTTTTATGAAAGAAATGATAATTAGCCCCAAGAAGTGTTTGAGGATTTTCTTTAGACAATGATCTCTTCTACGCTTCATGTAATGACGTATCAGCTCACAATTTCTACTGCTCTTTTATTCAGGATTGTTTTTTCTCTTTTCAATCCTCTTTTTTGTCTCTTGAATTTCACTTTTCTTTTTTTTTTGTGTGATTTTCACTTTCTTTTCTTTGGAACTGAGTGAGCTGATAAAATGATACACCATCTTTAGATGTGGAATTGATCCTTATATAGGGTGAAAGAAATTTTTGATTTTTTGGCTCCAAAGGGGGGTAACAAAGGATATTTCTTCTCTTTTTTGGGGATATGGAAAGATGGCCAAACTTCATTTCAAATCATGATTGCTTGTTTTCTCAAAAATTAACTCAAGGAAAAAATTTATTTAGTTTTATATATCTGCTCTTTTTTATTTCTTTTCATATGCCTTAATTTTCGCTTAGGCCGCTCTTACGAGTTTTCAACCTAACTGGCTTTTTGAATTCTTTTTTTTTTTGTTTTTTGCAATAGACTTGCACTTATACCAAGTGAATATAATGTTGACAAGATGTTTAAGTGGTTACTAACTTGCCCCAGTTTGGAGGAACCAAAGTGTTGGTTTATGAAATTTCATCATTGAGAAAAAACCAAATAGTCAACTAGGTACTTGTATGGGGAATATGTACTGGGTGGTCGGAGTGGGACTGGACATGTGCAAGGGATAATGATAGGATGCGAAGATGTGACCGCTAAATGACTCAAACAAGAGTAATGCACATTGCATACAAGTTCACTATACGAATGCTTCATGGAGAGTTAAAATTAGTTAGAAACATGATAGAAGAATTTTTTGATAAGACATTAGTTAACAAAATAGATCATTTTGATCATTTATCATGGGATGGATGAGATGATTCGCTTTGCTGACAAAAATTGTTGACGAGCTGCAAACATTGAATAACTCCTTTTTTGGAAAATGAGGGTCTGAAAACAACCTGAGTTCGCAACTAAGGTCGACCTTGTCTTGTAAGGCTAAACTTTTCCAAAGAAGAATAATCAATTAGCGTGTATTTCGCAAGAACGCCTCATCTCTCGTCACACAGTTTTTTTCTAAAATTATGCTCATGGTTTTTTTATTCTCTTTTTTGCATGAATGGACACATGATGATGGATATGTATGATGAAAACACAAATGCATGAAATGCGTGGAGAAATTGATCCCTTGAAAAGACCAACTCTTCTAAACGATTTATTTTTATTTTTTGGAGACAATGCAACATGTAGATAATGCAAATCGTTATTTACAATTTAAAAATAAATTGCCAACTAAAATATATATTTTTGGAAGATTTTTTTTTGACAATTTTTGGCTGATGAATGCTGCAAGAATAATGGCATGACTTTTTGTTTTTTTGTTTAGAAAATGATGCATGCATGGAGCAATGATGCATTTGAACTTGGATGACAACATGAGTGAAATGATGTATGAATGCCATGTTTTTTTTTGAAATGTAATTCATAATAACGACGTTACAATTGATGTGATGCCTACACTATTTGATGATAATTTTTTGCGAATTATTATGAATGACCAGTGGTGCATGATAAATGAGATGCTTATATTATATGGCTTAAAAATTGTTTTTTTTAATATGTGAGGAAAAAAATGCATGATTCTTGTAGAGATTTTTTAATGCATGGAAAGAAAAGAATGCTTGATGCTTGATATGATTTTTGAGTATTATTGTTTGTTTTTTTTTTTTTGGAAAAGAGAAGTCAGATGCATGAGTGTTGACAAACCAGCTTGCCTTTTTGCTCTGATTTTTTTCAAAATTTTTAACGTAAGAATATGAATGAATGAATGTGCATGAAATGCGAATGTATGGTTTTGTTCATCGCATCGGGGAATTGAAAGCTTTTTATTCGAAGAGCAAAGTATGATTCTGGTGGTCTGACTTTCAAATGCATGTTTTTTTCTTATACTTTCATCCACCTCTCTTATATAAAAAAAGTTTTATAATTCCCAGACGGTCTTCGAAATGCATGCAACATGAGTTTGTTTATATATTTATTTTTTATGATATGCAAAGAAAAAGAAAAATAAGTATGCATGAGATATGTTTCTATAGAGTCCTAAATATGGTTCCTAGAGCCAACGACTCCAATTAAGAATGCTAATCCCAACAATAGGTAAACTATTAGGAGTGATAGCATCCTCAAAAGGGATCAAACTCTAAGAGAGGATTTCGTGACCACCAAACTGGACGTACATCCAGAAGGCCATCACTACGCAACCTCGTTCTAACTTAGGTTATGCTCTAGTCCGGGTATAGGACTATTCTCACGTGTGTGATGATGTGTAATAGTGAAGTGTGTGTAGGAGCAAAGTTTAAGGTACACCCCAAGCTGCAAAACAAACAACACATCTACAAAAGAATAATAGTCTTCTATCCAAGGGTTCACATATCATATAAAACTATAATGCGCAACAAGAATAAAAGATGAAAGAGAGGGCAAAATAAACATTAAACTAACAAACAATTTTTACAAATAATTAGATTAGGTTTGACTCTCTAAAATGTCCCCAGTGAAGTCGCCAGCTGTAGCGACCGAAATATCCGGGAAAGGATTCCACGAAGGTTAAAAGATGAAGCCGCCACCAATGTTTAAATATAAGGGCAAACATTAGCAAATCCCTTTGAGCTAGATAAGGGTCCTTGAGACCATATTTAGGTTCGTGAGTTGGTTATGCGTGGGTAATTCTAAAAATGTTATTTTACCCTTTTATTAAAAAGAAAAAGACTTATTAAATTATTTATTTTTGTGCTTGACGGGAGTGGCCCCCCGCTCCTACGTATCTCCAGGTGCGATGGAGAAATCAAAGTTACGTAGTTCTTGGGTAGAAAAAAAGTTTTGTTGGTTTGTGTTTTTTAACTTAGGGGTTTTAGAACTTTTGATCCGTACGGTTCATTCGTCCTAAAACGATGACTAACCCAGCCGTACGACCGACTTAGTCCCCTATTTTTTTGAAAATACGATTTTTGAGTTTTTGGAAGAAAATGATTTATGTATGGATTGATTTAATTTTATTTAAATAGGTGTTTTAGGACTCTTAAGCCGTACGACCCATTCATCTTAAAACGATGACTAAACCGGTCGCACGGCCGATTCAATCCCCTATTTTTAAAATAAGATTTTTCTTTTTCGAGGAAAGAGATTTGTGTGTTTGCATTTTTGACATTAATCATTTTTAATAGGTATTTTAGGACTCTTGAGCCGTACGACTCATTTATCCTAAAACGATGACTAACCCGGTTGTACAATCGATTTCGTCCCCTAAAAAAATGAATAAACGAGGTGGGTTGTAATAAAGAAAACAAGGGGGTAAATTAGCAGCGAAGGGATGTATTATTAAACGGGGTGTGTTTAGCAGAAAGGGGGTTGTATTATTAAAGCTGGGGGTGCGACTGGCAGTGCAGTCCACGTTTTTGTTTATTTGGATTTTCGGCTGATGGCCTGCGAAGTAGGCTTTATGCAGGGGGTGTATGAAATAAAACATTGGGGGTGGGAAAATGAACCCGATGTCTTGTTTTTTTATTTAAAAATTAGATTAAAAAGAAGTATAAAAGGGAACTAATACATTCAGAACCCTAATTGTCTATTCTTCCTCAACTCAGCGCCGTATCCACCGTTCTTGGGGGGGAGAGTGTTACGCCTGAGAGAGAGAGAGAGAGAGAAAGAGAGAGAGAGACAGCAGATTTCGGGTGAGGAAGAGAGGAAGAAAGGAAACGCGATGGAGGGAAACAGAGAGCCGGCGAAGGGAGAAGGCCCCACCAGACCAAACTCGCGACGGCGACGGGTTGACTGCGGCTGTGTTCAAGGCGAGGAGACGGGCACCGGCGGTCTGACAATCGAGACTGGTACGGAAACGTGACGGCGGAGGGTTTCGCGAACGCGACGGCGACGGTGTGAACATACGGTGGTGGGTTGACGACGGCGTGTTCAAGCCAACGACCACCGTCTACGGTGGCTGGAGTCTAAAGGGTGAGTTCCATTCTCTTTTTTGTTATTACGGTTCTGCTTACTTCCTCTTCTTCTACTTTCTTATTTTAAAATCTCTAAACTCTAAATTTAATTCCACCAAAATATGTTTGAGATGATTTATTGGTAGTCCTATTTCTGATATGTTATTTTTTCTGTTATTTTACTCATTATTATGTACATATCACTAAACAAATACTTTCTAGATGATGGTAATAATCTAAAAGAATAAAACACATGCTTGCAATTGTAATAACAACGATTATGAACATCTGAAATCTACATATTGGTTTTGGCACATGAATGACTAAAATATACCTTAAGCATGTATTACAGAACTAAAAGAAAAAACGTGATCAACCTCTACTTCCAAGCTTTTTTTGAAAAAAAATGTTGCTGAGAACTAAATTGGTGTTGTTGCCGCTATTGCTTCTTGGTTTTCAAGTTTCTGAAAGATAAAATGGATTTGTGTTTCTGAAAGATAAAATTGATTTGTATTTCCTCTTTTTCCTTCTGCTGGCTCCTCCCTTTTCTACTATTTTAGAGCACTCACGTTCAGTGTTTGTGAGCAAAGACTCTAAGTTGTTGATTATTTTTGTGTCAAGAACTCAGCCGTTGTGTGTCTTTTTCACTGTTGATACTCACTTGTATTTATAGTGAAAAATGTGGTATAGGTGTGGGTTCTGATGTAGCAGTGCAAAACTCAATAGTAGACAAAAGCATAACAGCCACTAAGGAAAAAGCAGAGCAGCAAGGGGTGGTGGGGGCATTGATGCTGCAAAGGGTGAAATGTTTTTGCCCAAAATGTGAAAAGCAAAAGGATAAGGAGAAAACATGTTGAACTTCATTCTCAAAATATTTCTCAGCTAGGGCAACCATAAGCGCCTGACCCATTTTCTTTGAATTCATTTTAATTTTTTGTACTTTTTACTTTTTTCATTTTTGTCTATATGTGTAACAAACATGTAATGTGGATACCTTGTGTTGCAGGTAACCTGATATTGCAGGATGTGTTTTGATGATGAAAAAGACAAAGGTAAGATTGACGGTCAAAGTCAATAAAAGTGACTAAACGTCAAAGTCACAATCCAAGACAAGCAAGCCAAGAACTGAAGATTCAAGTTTAAGGGTAGTCCTTAAAAATAAGGGTAGTCCTTAGGGTTTGGGTGTGTCTTAGGAAAAAGTGTAAGCTCTTTCAAAGGTCAGCTCGTATCTCAAAGTCTCACACACTCACAAAGTTTTTTAAAGCTGCATGCATATTTACGTAAATATTCTTATCACCTTTTTAAATAACAAAATCGATTTCCTCATGCATAAACAAATATCAAAATCGATTTTCAGGTAAAATAGAAAAGATAGAATCGATTGTCAGGCCATGTTTTTCAATACACAAATCGATTTCTGAGCCAAATATTTTTTAAGGGAAGAATCGATTCCCAACCTTTTGCACATAACTGAGAATCGATTCCCACTTGTCTCAGGCAAGCTGAAAATCGATTCCTACATATTTTCACTAAGTATAGAATCGATTCCTAGCTTTCCATGGTACTCAAGAATCGATTTCCCACATTTTCCAAACAAAGAGAAATCGATTCCTCACCTAAATAAATCGATTCCTAGATCAAATACATTTTAACAAAGAATCGATTTCTACACTATTTTCAACGTAAAAATGAATTCCTCATAGCCTATAAATAGGCAGTGCTTCACGATTCATTTTACAGAACACACAACTCAACCCACTTGCATGAAACAGAAAACTTTTGAGAAAACTCTTCACGCTTATACTTTTGCTCGTCACGAACCTTCGGTCTGTCTGAGCTGATCTGTTGCTAAGAGTTAGTTGGGGTTGTATTCTTCAAGTTGTAATATCTGCCTACACTAGAGGTATTTCTGCATTTACAATTGTTTATTATTTAATTGTTGTGTTTTGTTCTAGGGAGTGGGGTATCTCTCTAGGGTAGCTGCATGTACTAGGAAGTGGGGTATCTTTCTAGGGCAGTTGATTGTAACAGGGGTGGGGTATCTCTTGTTATTGTTATATTAGATCTGAGGGCTCTCTATAGGTGGGGTATCCTAGGAGGAGAGTGCCTGAGTCTGTAAAGGTTTTCCAAGGCACCTGTAAGCCTTGTTGTGTTAGTGGAAAAATCTCACAAGGGTGTGAGGACTGGACGTAGGTCACTAGGAGGTGACCGAACCAGGATAAATCTCTGCGTGCTTTACTGCTTTCCTGCTTTACTGTTATTCCACTTTACTGCTTTATATTCTAATTCCTTCGCTTCCACTTAACCTGCGCGAAAATTGATCTAAGTCATTGAAAAGGGGAAAAACGTTTTCGAAAGATCTGAAAAGTTTTAAATCTCAATTCACCCCCCCTCTTGAGACTGAAGCCACTTGGTAACAAGTGGTATCAGAGCTAGACTCTTGTATAAAGGGCCTAGCAGCTTCAAGAGAAATGGCTTCAGGTTGGTCTACGCAAGAGGGTGCTTCTCTTACCCGTCCTCCGGGATTCAACGGGAAAGATTATGCATATTGGAAAGAAAGAATAAGAATCTTTATTGAAGGGGTAGACTTAGATGTTTGGGATGCTGTGGAAAAAGGACCCTATGTCCCCACACACTTAGTAGATGGTATTCTTACTATTAAAAGTAGAAATGAATGGTCTGATGATGAGAAAAGAAAAGTGCAACATAATTTACGTGCCAAAAATATTATTACTTCTGCTTTAAGTCCTGATGAATTTTTTCGAGTTTCAAACTGTAAATCTGGCCAAGAAATGTGGGATAATCTCCAAGTTACTCACGAGGGTACAAATGAAGTGAAAAGGGAAAGAACAAATACTCTTATCAGAGAGTACGAATTATTTAGAATGAATACAGGTGAAACAATACCAGAAATGCAGAAAAGATTCACTCACATTGTGAATCAGTTAAGCTTGTTGGGTAAGTCATTTCCTGCAGAGGATCTAATCAACAAAGTTCTGAGATGTCTGAATAGAGAATGGCAACCTAAGGTTACTGCTATAGCTAAATCAAGAAATTTAGCTACCATGACTCTGGCTACTCTGTTCGGTAAACTTCAAGAGCATGAACTAGAACTCACTCGTCTAGCTGAGTACGAAAATACAGATAAGAAAAAGAAAAGCTTGGCTCTAAAAGCATCTTGTTCTAGTCAATTTGATGATAGTGACAACTCAGATGATGAAATTGATGAAAGTGAAGAGAATATGGCTCTTATGGTTCGGAAGTTCAAAAGGTTCATGAAAGGCAACAACTATCCAAAGAAGAACTTCAAATCAAAAAGGTTCTCTAGCAAAGAAAGTACATCCGGTCCTCCTACTTGTTATGAATGCGGGAAACCCGGGCACATGAAAATGGAATGTCCTAATCTACAGAAAAAGGACTCCAAATCTGAAAAGAAGGCATTCAAAAATAACAAAGGAAGAAAAGCCTACATCGCATGGGAAGACAACTGCATGGATTCATCAGATGAATCAGAAGATGAAGAAGCTCAAGTTGCATTAATGGCTGATCATGAAAGCGAAAATGAAAACGAGGTAATTTCTAACTCTGACTCTTTACAAAATGCATATGATGATTTATATGAAGCTTTCACTGAGTTGCATGATGATTCTATGAAATTAGCTAAGGCTTTAGATAAATCAAAGAAAACCATTGCTAATCTTCAAGATGAAGTTAATGTGTTAACTAAAGAAAAATTAGAACTTAGGAAAGAAAATGATAAACTTGTGTATGTTAAAGAAAATTATGCATGTGATAAATGTATAGAACATGAAAAGAAAATCAATGAGCTTGAATGTACAATAGACAAAATGCCCAAATTACATCTTAGGATTCAGAGAAATAATTTTGTGAAAAGCAATATGCATCATAGACCTAAGTTTTCCACTAAACCTTATATTAGATGTTACTATTGTGATAAACATGGACATACAGCTTCTGTTTGCAGGGCAAGAGGTAAGCAAACTATGAAAAAGGTATGGGTTCCCAAAAGGACCATACCAAACACTAACCCACAAGGACCCAAAGAGATTTGGGTACCTAAAACCTTGTTTTGAACCAATGCAGGTATGCTTCAAGGTACGGGGGTCAGATTGGTACCTTGACAGCGGATGCTCAAAGCACATGACTGGAGATATTACAAAGTTCCTAACTCTTACCCCCAGATCAAGCGGTCATGTGACTTATGGTGACAATAACAGAGGAAGAATCCTTGGTGAAGGTAAAGTTGGTAAAGACTTATCTACTGCTATTGATAATGTGCTCTATGTTGAAGGTCTTAAACATAATCTTTTAAGCATTAGCCAACTTTGTGATAAAGGAAATAGGGTAATATTTGACTCAGGTTCATGCATCATTGAGGATAAACAAAGTAAACAAGTTAGAATGATAGGAAATAGAGTAGGAAACATATACATGATGAGTTTAGATAGTGTTTCATCACATAATGCATGTTGCCTCATTAGTAAGGAAGAAAACTCTTGGTTATGGCACCGTAGGACAGCTCATATTCTTATGGATCATCTTAACAAGCTAGTGTCTAAAGATCTAGTTAGTGGTTTTCCTAATATCAAGTTTGAAAAAGATAAATTGTGTGATGCATGCCAAAAGGGTAAACAGGTAAAAGTGTCCTTTAAATCAAAGAATATTGTGTCTACTAACAAACCTTTGCAGCTGTTACACATGGATCTATTTGGTCCCTCAAGGACAAAAAGTTATGGTGGAAATTACTATGCTCTAGTTATAGTAGATGATTATTCAAGGTATACCTGGACTCTCTTTCTGGCAAATAAGAGCGAAGCTTTTGGAGCATTCAAAAAGCTTGCTCGCAGCATTCAAAATGAGAAAGAATTGAAGATTGTCTCAATTCGATCTGACCACGGTGGAGAATTTGAAAATGAAAAATTCGAAATCCTATGTGAAGAACTTGGTATAAATCACAACTTCTCAGCACCTAGAACTCCTCAACAAAATGGAGTTGTTGAAAGGAAAAATCGATCATTGGAGGAACTTGCCAGAACAATGCTAAATGATCATGACATCCCAAAATACTTTTGGGCGGATGCTGTAAGTACTGCTTGTTATGTTATGAATAGAGTTCTAATTAGGCCAATTTTAAAGAAAACCCCCTATGAACTTTACAAGGGGAGAAAACCAAATATTTCACACCTTCACACCTTTGGTTGCAAATGTTTTGTATTGAATAATGGACAAGACAACCTAGGTAAATTCGATGCTAAAGCTGATGAAGGAATTTTTCTTGGTTACTCTTTATCTAGCAAGGTCTTTAGAATTTTTAATAAAAGAAATAAGGTAACTGAGGAATCTGTACATGTTACATTTGATGAAACTAACCCCAAAAGGCTGGGAAAGGTTATTGATATTGCAGATGAACCTGAAGAGTTAGAGATAGGTGAGAAGAAGAAAGAAGAAGAAACAAAAACCACCCCTCAAGAGAAGTCAGAAGAAGGATCAAGCAGTGAACTTCCCAAGGAATGGAGAATCCCAAGGGATCACTCGCTTGAAAATGTCATAGGTGATGTAACAAAAGGGGTAACTACTCGTAACTCTCTTCGAAATGCATGTAATCATATGGCCTTCGTATCTCAAATTGAACCTAGAAATATAGATGAAGCCGTAGTTGATGAACATTGGACTATTGCTATGCAAGAAGAGTTAAACCAGTTCGAAAGAAACGAAGTGTGGGATCTAGTTCCTAGACCTGATAAACACCAGATAATAGGCACAAAATGGGTGTTTAAAAACAAGCTAGACGAATCAGGTATAATAATTAGGAACAAAGCTAGACTAGTTGCTAAAGGTTATAATCAAGAAGAAGGAATAGACTATGATGAAACGTATGCTCCTGTAGCTAGATTAGAAGCTATTCGCATGTTACTTGCTTTTGCATCAATCATGGATTTTAAATTGTATCAAATGGATGTTAAGAGCGCTTTCTTAAATGGTTTTATCCAAGAAGAAGTATATGTTGAACAACCTCCTGGTTTTGAAAATTTCGAAAAACTAGACCATGTTTTTAAACTCAAAAAGGCTCTATATGGTCTGAAGCAAGCTCCCAGAGCTTGGTACGAAAGATTGAGCAAATTCCTACTCAATCATGATTTTCAAAGAGGAAAAGTTGACACTACACTTTTTATAAAAAGGTCAAAAGATGACATCTTACTCGTGCAAATTTATGTGGACGATATTATTTTCGGTGCTACTAATGAATTGCTTTGCAAAGAATTTTCAAGTATTATGCAGAATGAATTTGAAATGTCAATGATGGGAGAACTCAACTTCTTCCTTGGGCTTCAAATAAAACAAACAAACAACGGCATCTTCATATCTCAATCAAAGTACTGCAAAGAACTACTCAAAAGATTCGAAATGGACAAAGCAAAAGAAATGTCCACACCAATGAGCACCTCATGCTACTTAGACAAAGATAAAGAAGGTAAACCGGTAGAACTAAGCAAATATCGAGGTATGATTGGCTCTCTTCTCTACTTAACTGCTAGTAGACCGGACATCATGTTTAGTGTTTGCATGTGTGCTAGGTATCAAGCAAATCCAAAAGAGTCACATTTAGTAGCTGTCAAAAGAATAATGAGATATCTGGTAGGCACTCAAAATGTTGGTCTATGGTACCCAAAAGGCGCCACATGTAGTCTTATTGGATATTCAGATTCTGACTTTGCAGGATGTAAGTTGGACAGAAAAAGCACTAGTGGAACATGTCACATACTAGGTAGTGCATTAGTCTCATGGCACAGTAAGAAACAAGTCAGTGTCGCACTGTCAACTGCTGAAGCAGAATATGTTGCAGCAGGGAGTTGTTGTGCACAAATCCTCTGGATGAAGCAACAACTTCTTGACTATGGTATAGATCTAGATCGTATCCCTATAAAATGCGACAATACCAGCGCTATCAATCTTACAAAGAACCCCGTCCAACACTCTAGGACCAAGCATATAGAGATAAGACACCATTTTCTTAGAGATCATGTCCAAAAAGGGGATTGTGTAATCGAATTTGTGGAATCGGCAAAACAGCTAGCTGATATTTTTACAAAACCTTTACAAAAAGAAAATTTTTTCTTCATTCGAAGAGAACTTGGAATCATTGATTCCTCTTCATGCTGTTAGATTCGCATTTTATTACATGTTGCCCTCTTTGATCATGACAAAAAGGGGGAGAAGAATAGAGTTTTTAATATTTTTAATAAAGTTTTAATATTCAGCATGCACTTGCATTTACTTGCATACAGTCAATGAAACAGGGGGAGCATCATGATAGGGAGAGTATCATATACATTATCTGTTTAAACTAACCTCCCACCTTGAGATGAGTTAATGTTTTGTCATCATCAAAAAGGGGGAGAATGTGGATACCTTGTGTTGCAGGTAACCTGATATTGCAGGATGTGTTTTGATGATGAAAAAGACAAAGGTAAGATTGACGGTCAAAGTCAATAAAAGTGACTAAACGTCAAAGTCACAATCCAAGACAAGCAAGCCAAGAACTGAAGATTCAAGTTTAAGGGTAGTCCTTAAAAATAAGGGTAGTCCTTAGGGTTTGGGTGTGTCTTAGGAAAAAGTGTAAGCTCTTTCAAAGGTCAGCTTGTATCTCAAAGTCTCACACACTCACAAAGTTTTTTAAAGTTGCATGCATATTTACGTAAACATTCTTATCACCTTTTTAAATAACAAAATCGATTTCCTCATGCATAAACAAATATCAAAATCGATTTTCAGGTAAAATAGAAAAGATAGAATCGATTGTCAGGCCATGTTTTTCAATACACAAATCGATTTCTGAGCCAAATATTTTTTAAGGGAAGAATCGATTCCCAACCTTTTGCACATAACTGAGAATCGATTCCCACTTGTCTCAGGCAAGCTGAAAATCGATTCCTACATATTTTCACTAAGTATAGAATCGATTCCTAGCTTTCCATGGTACTCAAGAATCGATTTCCCACATTTTCCAAACAAAGAGAAATCGATTCCTCACCTAAATAAATCGATTCCTAGATCAAATACATTTTAACAAAGAATCGATTTCTACACTATTTTCAACGTAAAAATGAATTCCTCATAGCCTATAAATAGGCAGTGCTTCACGATTCATTTTACAGAACACACAACTCAACCCACTTGCATGAAACAGAAAACTTTTGAGAAAACTCTTCACGCTTATACTTTTGCTCGTCACGCGCCTTCGGTCTGTCTGAGCTGATCTGTTGCTAAGAGTTAGTTGGGGTTGTATTCTTCAAGTTGTAATATCTGCCTACACTAGAGGTATTTCTGCATTTACAATTGTTTATTATTTAATTGTTGTGTTTTGTTCTCGGGAGTGGGGTATCTCTCTAGGGTAGCTGCATGTACTAGGAAGTGGGGTATCTTTCTAGGGCAGTTGATTGTAACAGGGGTGGGGTATCTCTTGTTATTGTTATATTAGATCTGAGGGCTCTCTATAGGTGGGGTATCCTAGGAGGAGAGTGCCTGAGTCTGTAAAGGTTTTCCAAGGCACCTGTAAGCCTTGTTGTGTTAGTGGAAAAATCTCACAAGGGTGTGAGGACTGGACGTAGGTCACTAGGAGGTGACCGAACCAGGATAAATCTCTGCGTGCTTTACTGCTTTCCTGCTTTACTGTTATTCTACTTTACTGCTTTATATTCTAATTCCTTCGCTTCCACTTAACCTGCGCGAAAATTGATCTAAGTCATTGAAAAGGGGAAAAACGTTTTCGAAAGATCTGAAAAGTTTTAAATCTCAATTCACCCCCCCTCTTGAGACTGAAGCCACTTGGTAACATGTAAAATAATTATTTTTGTAGTAAAAAGGAAGCATTGACCATTCAATTTGAATTGTTTATCTTATTTTATTTTCTTTTCACTTTTTGGTTAAGAGAGACAAGAAGCTACTGTTATTAATAATAAAAGTAAATAATGAATAGTAAAATAAACACGCATATATGACCAGAAGCGAACACGCATGCGCAACAAGAATAAAACCTATACACGATTAGGAATGACACGCGTGAACGACAAACATCATAACAAACAATGTTTTAGATTTTTTTTCTAACAAATTTTAACTTAGTCGGACAAAATTAGGGTATAACAGGTTGGTCAAGACCCTTTATTACCAACTATCTCGGATCGAACCTTGTGTCTAAGATCGGATACAAGTCCAGAGATATGGTACGGAACATTGGCAACCACAGTGGGAGGATCTTGTACTCTAGTTCCTCTCCCATCTCCTTGATTGACAATGGCTCTGACCTTACGTCATAGGACTATCCCGAATGTCGCTGAAGGACCGGATCTGCGCCGGGTGACTCCGAAAGGAGTGGCAGTCACCTTACCCCTTAGCCCGACGCATGCTCAAAGCTCGGCTACGGCTATGGTTCCTGGGAGTTCAGCCCAGAACCGACTTCCACCTCCCCCCCTCAGACGGTCCAGGTGCCGATCGATGTTGTTCAATAGCTCGCCCAGTTTCTAAATCGGCAAACCGAGGCACACCCAGTTAGAAGCTGAGATCGCTGAGATCCGGGCTCGTAAGGGTGCTTGTTAGCATTTCTTATCATCCTTAGACTGATGGTCAAACAGAGAGAACTATTCAGACTCTTGAGGACATGCTTCGGGCATGTGTGCTAGATAGCGGGAGAAAATGGGAGGATCAGCTTCCATTGGTAGAGTTCGCCTATAACAACAGTTATCATTCCAGTATTGGAATGGCACCATTTGAATCACTATATGGGAGAAAGTGTAGAACCCCATTATGTTGGTCGGAAGTAGGTGAAAGTTGCTCAGAGTCGGCAAAAGAGCTACACCGACAATCGAAGGAGATCGTTGGAATTCGAGGTTGGTGATCATGTATTCTTCAGAGTTTCTCCAACCATAGGTACCGGTAGAGCTTTGCGAGCAAAGAAGCTTAATCCTCGATATGTTGGACCATTCCAAATCATCGAACGAATTGGGCCTGTTGCCTATCGTCTAGCTTTGCCTCCGGCCTTATCAAACCTTCATAATGTCTTCCATGTCTCTCAATTGAGGAAATATGTTCCCGATCCGAATCAACCGCTGAGTATTGACACGATTGATCTCCGACTGGATCTATCATTCCAACCTTATGCTAGCTATATCCTGGAACGTGGCGAAAGAACACTGCGGACAAGGACTATTCCCATTGTCAAAGTGGTCTGGGATGGCTTCTCGACTGAAGAGGCTACATGGGAATTGGAAGATGACATGCGGACTCGATATCCATATCTATTCCATTGAGGTATGTCTTTTCAATTTTGAGGACAAAATTTTAAAAGTTGGGATGACTCTTTCTTCGATTCATCTCATATTCATGCTTTCTTCGATTCATCCCTTCTCGGATTCATCTCATATTCATGCTTTCTTGTTGCTCTTTCTTCTCTTCTAAAGACTTCTTGGTCATTCTGATCGACATTTTCTAAGTTGTTTTGGTATAGCTCTAATCTCATTTGCCTTAGGTCTTGAGTATCAAATGAGGTTGCTTTTTTATAGTATGGGTGAGATGCTAAGTCTACTCCTGCAAGCTTAAAAACTTTTGTAAGTGCCATACCATATGGTAGGCATATCTTGTTTCTGAATGGTTGTATGATGTTTATGATGTGGTTTAGGATTGGGTAAGGAAGACTTATGGGTTGCATCTGAAGTAAATGATAGAGAACAAGAAGATTAGTGTTGGTTACTTCTGTATAGTATCATCCTCTTCGTACTCGGTTATGACCACCGATTTTGTGCAGCATTTTGACATGATCAAGAAGATTTGAAGTAGATAGTCTAGATGAGGGATTCTTGAGAACATATTCTTTCACATTTTGAAGAGATGTTCTTTCTCTTTCAATCCAGTCAGCTTGGAAAAGTTTTCTATTGTGAATGGGAATTTCTAGTACCTTAGTAAAGAATTCTTCGGTGAGAAGAATTTCCTTGCCACCAACACAAGTTACAATTCCTGTTTTGGAATCATCCAACTGAGCATTGTAGTAGAAGCCTCTAACTAATAGGGGATATACTTTAGTCTTCTATTTGGACCAAGTTTTCCCATTTTTGTCTAACAAAAAAATGAAGTGATGTCCCACCCTTGATGTCTTATATTTTCAAGCATGAAGACGTTCTTAGACTCTATGCATCTCTTTGTGAAAAAGATTTCACCAAACAGTTCATCATATGGAGATTCTGTGTTAGGGGTTTCTCTTAGTGTGCATTCTATATTTCCTATCATTATTGTATTTGGAGTTGAGGGGATAGGCACAAGTTTGGAGTCAGACAATTGATGTTGAACTGAAGATATTCCGCAAGACATTTTTGGAACTTTGGAGTGTAATAACATCAGAGATTTAAGGGAAATTAGATGAGGAAAAAATGTGTTGAAAGCATGCATATATGAGCTTCTTTTATAGAGAGAGAATGAGCGAAACTACTTGAGGCATCATGACATCAAGTAGCCATGAAATTGTACGGACAAAAGAAGAAGGAATGATTTGACAAGTATCCGTTGGGCTTTTGTAACGGTCATTTTACCGTTTGAGGGAGTTTTAAACCAAGAGACTACGCTAAGCATTTTTTCTAAACGGGGGGGTAGGGGAAATTTCATTAGTCAAAGTGGCACTAATGGCTATTTTATAACTGTTCCCAAAGGGATTCAAACTCAGCACCTTGAAAGAGCCCCTATGTCCTAGGGTAGATTAAGCAACTAGTCCAATGGTGTTCTAACCGCTCGGAAAGAGCCTTTGTTTCTTTTGACTAAAACAAAATGTAGGAACAGAATGCGCATTTAGCTCAAGTGCAGAGAGAAAGATGAAGAGAGAACTTGTTGTTGATGAAACAGAATAACAGAACTGTATATTAATTGATAGCAGAAATACAAAGAGTGGGGTATTTATATGTATCCCAATTACAAGTAAGTCAAAGTGTAAACTTAGGCTACTGAAATAAAGGCTTGTGAAAAATAACTGCAAGTACACAATAGAAACTTAACATACGGGCACTAACACATTAGCACAGAGGTGCCCTTTACTTCAAACATACTTGAACTAATAGCTGGACTTGATTTCCCTCAACACTCCCCTGCAATTCAAGCATCCAGTGATACTAAAGTTCAAGCACTTTTGAAGCCTTCTCTTGCTGACTTGATCTCTAATAAAGTGATATTTTGTCTCAATATGCGTACTACGACCATGAAGCACTTGATTCTTGGTTAAGCTTATTGAGGACTTGTTGTCTACCTTCAATTGCAAAGGTTTCTGGTGAGCTATCTTCAATTCATCCAACAATGAATCAAGCCACAAAGCTTGACAGGCAGCTTGGCAGGCTGCTATATACTCAGCCTCGCACAACGATAAAGCTACAATAGTATGCTTCTTGGAAGTGTATGAAATTGGAGCACCCAAGAATCTGAACCAGTACCCAGAGGTACTCTTCCTCTCCACCTTATCTCCACACCAATCAGAGTCTGAAAAGGCTTCAACTGCAGGTGTGAGTTTAATCTTTCCTTTTGGACACTCTAGATCCTCTTAGCTGCCACCATGTGTGACACTCTAGGATCACTCATAAAACGACTCACCAGTCCCACACTAAATGCCACATCAGGTCTGCTATTACAACCAAACCTATCAACATAGAGACATATCACTATTACTTCACCTCTGTCCCTACTCTTGAAGTACACACCAAACTCAACAGAGCATTTGACAAAACTCTGTTTCTGTAGGAAGGTATCTATCCTTCTATTCCAAGCTCGTGGAGCATGTTTCAGCCCATACAAAGCTTTGTTCAGCTTATACACCTTGTGCTCTTCACTTTTCTGCTCAAACCTAGGTGGCTGCAACACATACACCTCTTCTTCTAGCTCACCATTGAGGAAAGTAGACTTCACATCAATTTGGTAAAGTGACCAACCATTAAATGCAGCAGTGCTACCACAAGTCTTAAGGTCTCTAGTCTTGCTACTGGTGCATAGACTTCCGAGTAATCCACACCTTCCTTTTGCGAGAATCCTCTTGCAACAAGCCTTGCCTTGTGCTTTGCAATAGACCCACCAGGCTTCAACTTCAATTTAAATACCCATTTCAAGTCTATTGGCTTCTTGGAACTTGGCAACTCAACCAAATCCCATGTGTGATTCTTCTTAATTGCTACCATCTCTTCCTACATAGCACTCTTCCACTCTTTCTTCTAAATTGCATCTTGCCACTTAACTATCTCTAACTCTGCAAATAAAGCCATATGCAATAGTTCACCATGACCCCGTATAGTGTCATCAGAAAAAACTTCATAACCAGCAAGTCTCACAGATGGAAAACACTGCCTCTGTGATCTTCTCCGTGGTTGTTCCACCTCAGTGTTTGCCACTGGTTCAGTAACAGGTTCCTCTTCACTATCAAAAGGAAGTATTATGTTAGTAACTGAGCTATTTTCCAAATTCCACACAGTTGTCTGATCAACCTTTACATCCCTACTAATCACCAATTTCTTTAGCTTAGGATCATAAAGTCTGTATGCTCCTGTTGGATGGTAGCCAATCAACACAAGTGCTTCACTTTTATCATCCAATTTCTTCCTTCTCGCAGTTGGCTTGCTACCTGTCCAAGCTTGCTCAGGAGTCATATCTGTCAAACCTCTTCTTGGACATCTATTCAAGACATAAGCAGTTGTGTTTACAGCTTCTCCCCAGTAATTTTTAGGCATCCTCTTCTCTTTCAACATGCCTCTTGCCATGTCCAACAGTGTTCTATTTCTTCTCTCTACTAGACCATTATGTTGAGGGGTGTAAGGAGTTGTCACCTCATGTGAGATCCCTTTCACTTCACAGAATTCTTTGAATTCATTTGAAATAAATTCCCCTCCACCATCAGTTCTCAAAGTCTTCAGTTTGGTTCCACTCTGCCTCTCCTCAAGATCACAATACTTCTTCTTCCCTCCCTTGTTATGACCAGATTTCCCCTTCTTTAAAGAGCTTTCTGGTTTATGAGAATTATTCTGATTCTGACCAGAAATATTGTTGTTCTTCTTATTATTATTTTCCTTCCACTTGGCTTTCCTTTCCTTCCATGTATCTCCACCATTCTTCTTGTTGTGTTGAGCAAACAAGGCTTGTTCACTAGCCTTCTCCTTCTCAGATCCTCTCTCAGTGACACGAATTTCATGTGCCTCCAAATTGCCTTGCAATTCTTTAATTCTCATCGCACTTGTCTCTTTTGATTGCTCAATCGCAACAACAATGTAATCGAACTGAGATGTGAGAGATCAGAGTACCTTCTCGACGATAGTTTTCTCATTAACTGTTTCTCCACACATTTTCATCTGATTTGTAACCGCAATCACAAGCTAGAAGTAATCAGCAACCTTCTCGTTGTTCTTCATCTGAAGATTCACGTACTGCTTGCGAAGCGATTGAAGCTTCACTTTCTACCGCCGTGCGTAACACCACACCACAGATCCCACGTCGTCTTCGCTGTGGTCGCCTCAGAATTCTTCTCAAAGACCTTCGCATCAACGCACTGATGGATGAAGAACAGCGGCTTCTGATCCTTCTTCCTCACTTCAGTTGCATTCTCCGCTAACGCAACAACGCCTGTATTGACGATCTCAAGCACATCTTGAGCACCAAACAGAACTCTCATCTGAATTGACCAGTGATTCCAATTCTTTCCATCGAATATTGGCAAATGCATATTGAATCCTCTGTTTCCGTTCATTGTGTCGCTCTCTACAAGTAACTCGCACAAAATTCCTCACTATCGCTCGCGTTTCCCAACCCTAGGAATCAAATTGATATTCCAGACATATTTCGAATTGCAATTTGATGCGAATTGCAAAATCAATATCACACACAAATCTCACAACAATATTCACGATCTTGTACACTCGTGTTTCCAAGAATCCCTAAAATTGAAGCTCTAGATACCAATCTGTAAGAACAGAATGTGCATTTACCCCAAGTGCAGAGAGAATTTGTTGTTGATGAAACAGAATAACATAACTGTATATTAATTGATAACAGAAATACAAAGAGTGGGGTATTTATAAGTATCCCAATTACAAAGTCAAAGTGTAATCTTAGGCTACTGAAATAAAGGCTTGGAAAAAATAAATGCAAGTACACAATAGAAACTTAACATACAGGCACTAACACATGACTAACACAGAGGTGCCCTTTACTTCAAACATACTTGAACTAATAGCTGGACTTGATTGCCCTCAACACAAAAAACCTTCTAGAACAGCTTGTTTTTGGGATATCGATACATGGATGCGAACAAAATGTCTCTCCAAAGACGTTGTCGAGTTTCAAGAAGGAAAACTAAGGAGACGTAATTAAGGCATAAGAAGAAGGTGAGGCCTAGGTTGCCATGGAAGAAATGTGGGCAATTTGCCCATTTCGACTAAAAATTTGACATGTGTATTCCACTAACATTAATACCTAAATGAGTTTATATTAGTTTTTCTACTATATATTTTATGATATTTTCATATTAACCCTACATTTATTTAATTTACTTTTATGTTTCCAAGATTTCTTCTTTTTTTCACGTGTCCAACATTCTTCTTTGGCTTAACTCATCATAATGTTTAAAACTAATTTTAGAGTAAACGATTTTTATATTATTTTTTTTGTTCTACTTTTGTATCAATTTAAATGCAGAATAAAAGTGACAGACTTTATATTTTTAGTTACAAGACCATTGCCTGTGCGATACAAAGGAAAAAAGTTAGGGACAATAATTTTTTTTCATAAAATTGTACGATGATTGCTAAAAAAATTGCTACTTTTAGAAAATTGTATAGTGCATGAATCATCAGCAAATAATTATAGGAGAATTACACAACAATGTTAGAGAGAACCATGTACATGGCTGATACATTTAATTATCGTAAATGAGTACTCCCCCTGTTCCTCGTCCCATCACTCCAAACTTTTTCCCGTTCCTGTCCCCGATCTCTATCATATGGAGTTTTACTCACCTGTCCTTGTCCCCATGGGGGCGTGAATGAGTGATCAGTATCCCCGTCCCACAAACTTTTAATATCCTCCTCCCGATTCCCATTATGGGAAATTTTCCTCCCTCGCCTCTGTTCCCTCAGGGGTATGGTAGGTCCTCTTCCCACCCTCCAAACTTTTGTCCGCCCCGGATCCTTGTAATGATAAGTTTTTCTTTGTTGCTCCTGTCTGCACGGAGACATGGTCCTTGTCCGCGTCTACGAATTGACCGCAAAGGGTTTTCTCTATCGTCCGGTCCCTACGGGGAAAAATTTCCCGCCATGGGGCTCTTGATTGGGTAGTCCCTACAGGGATACCTGCGCACGTGTAAAAATTCTACCCCTAGGTCAATGCTCGATAACCATAATTTATTTTATATTCAAATTAATTAAAAATTAATATGTATTGGCTAACAATATTGATCAAGTTTTTTATAATTATTGCAAATGGATAAGCTTGATAAATAAAATCCGACCAAATCAACAACAACCTCATGCGGCCATTGATCATTTAAAAATACTTAAATTTGATTCATAATTTTTTTTGGGTAAACTCGGGTATCCACCTCACGGACAGCAGTGACTAATCCCTCGCTCATTGTAGGTGCCTCGAGGGGCAGGACAGCTGGTCAGAGTAAATTTGATTCATAATTAGTTATGCTTTTAATAATTTTGCAATTTCTGTTATTAATTTATCATTTTTATTTGACAAAAAATGATTTACTATTTTAAATATTATAATATAAACATTATAAACATGCATTTTTAAATGTAAGTTTGTTATATTTCAGATAATAATAGTTTCTATTATTTACATCCATTGACGAATCCAGAATTTTTTATTAGTGGGGACAAGACTAATAAATTAGTCACATATTTTTGGTCATTTTAGACATTTCTCCACTAAAAGACAAAATGTCATAGGTTTTTTGCAGAAAAAACTGCCACAAAGCAGAAAAAAGTCAGAAAAAAAAACATTAAAATCACAAAAAAAAAACAAAAGCAAAACACTGCCAAAAAAACAGTAAAGAGTCAGAAAAAATATAAAAAACCGAAAGAAAAAAAACTGGAAAAGGCAGACTCACACGCCTGTCAGAATTTTTTAAAAAAAAAAGTTTTTTTTTGCATTTTTTAAATCATTTTTTCTCAAAAATCAATATTAAAATCAATTTATTTAAATAGAATTAATTTACTATAATCTATTTAAACTATTTAAGTCAATTAATTTAACCACTACCGGTTGTCAAAAAAGGTTTCCCCGCGAGCGAAAATTAACAATTAAATTAAATTTATGAAATTAATATTGGATTATTTAGAATTTACTAAACACCAGGTTATTTGTTATTAAGATTTTGTAGCATTCTCAGATCAAATATAACTAAAAATAAAAATTGATGCTATCATATGAATAACAACATGGAATTGAACTAGGCCACCTGGTCAAATATTCATTTTTGTTGGATACTCTTATTCCTACATTGTACACTTGGACGTGAGTTTGGAATGCTTAAAATGATTCATTAAATAAATAGTCCATATAATTATTATGGATAACTCTTAATAGACAATCTTGAAACTCCATTAACTGAAATTAATCAATTACGGTAATACCACCTACTAAGATGCTAAGATGCCACCGCTTACATTTACCTCTGCCTCCGCACCATTAAACAGAAAACTTTCCAAAGTCCAACTAAAGGTACATAAGTAAAAAGTTCCGAGCAACATTATCCTAGCATTAGGATGACACCTCAATAATAGACGCAACGGGGAAAGACTCCATTTATGATGAAACAAATCAGCAAAGGGAACAGTTCAGAAACTGATTGCTTGATCTTAAACAACTGCCATAGATTTAATAATTGCAACTTTGGTCTTAGCTCAAATTTTTGACTACAAAAGTCATGATTTTCGCACTCTCAACTTAGAGGTTTACAAAGAAAGCCTTTAGAAAAATAACAAAGTGTTTCTCTAGTTTCACCTAGCTTAAGAAGTGCTTGAGCTTCAAAGAATAAATCACGCTTGAAAGATAATGATATTGTCTTCTCGTCGAACACGTCCTGATCTTTGTCTGGTCCGTACGATGACGCATGTGGTATAGATTCCTTCTACAGTACTATCCGTGTCTCCTCGGGTGTCAATTGCGCTCCTTGGCTAGTAGAGGCTTTCTTTGGTCTTTAGGAGCCTTAGTCGGTCGAACACCCTTGTGGTACATACTTATTCCTATCATTCTTTTGATACGTTGTATATGATACATGTTCTTGATATCATTAAATATAACATTTAATGTTATCAAGTCTTCTAATAGTTAATATCATAGGAGTAACACTATAATTAGGTTACTTGGATCAGTTCTGGTAGCTCAAACTATATATGTTACATGGAGTTTTCTACAGTTGAGCCAGGTGGTAAGTGAACCTTAATTCACACTATAATGTAGGTTGAATCGGAAATTAAGTGAAATCAAGTTCACACTCTGATACATGAAATATTCCATGTAAGTGGAGCCAGAAGGTACGTGAACCCTAATTCACACCGTAATACATGGAATCATCTTTGATCAGTCGAATAAGATAGAAAGTAAGACCTTGTTTACACTGCTATACTTTGAATCATCCATGGTCAGTTGAACTGGGCGATAAGTGAACCCTAGTTCACACATCCATGGTTACTTGAATTAGATGCTAAGTGAAGCATAATTCACATTATTTTACATGGATTCTTCCTTGGTCAGCTTAGCCGAAAGGTAAGTGAACCCTAGTTCAAACTGTGATACATTGAACCATCCATAATCGATTGAACCGGACAGTGAGTGCATCCTAGTTCACCTTGTGTTACATGGAATCATTCTTGATCAAGCGAATCAGATTATAAGTGAATGATAGGTTTACAATGTGGTACATGAAATATTATATGGTTAGTAGAACCAGAAGGTAAGTAAACTTGATGTGGCGGGTGACTCGCCATTATAGGCATCCTAGTCATTAAAGAGTTTGATATGGCAGATATCGGGTTGATAGTTTGTTAGCCAATTGAGTGTCAACTAACAGTAAGGGACCAAATGTGCAAACAGAGATATAAATGAGAACGGAATGTTGAAGCCTCCCAAAAAGTTGTGTACCGTAAGTCAGTTTTGGTTTGCTCACTCCATCATACAAAACTGCAAAAAAAAATGTGTGTCTCACAGTAATATTTAAATAATATAACATAGGTGATGATAAATTTAAAAGTGTTATAGAATAATCAAATGATAGCAAACAAAGAATGAGAGAAAGAGAGAATTTGGGAGTCTTTGTATATCTCTTCACAAGTGCTCCTTTACATATGAGGGTGAGTCCTATTTATAGGGTGGGGATTGACAAGCGAGTAGTCAACCATAAAGGCCACTACACAAAGAGAATAATGGAGATGATGGGAGAAGAGAGATGGACATCCAATATCCAATGATATTCATAACACTCCCCATTGGATGTCCATTGAGGATATGCCTCATTAAAACCTTACTAGAAAAAACCCAGTGGGAAAAAATATAGTGAACGAAAAAAAGTACAATATCCTTTTACAAAATTGATTTCTTTCCCCCCTCATCCAGACAATCATTTTTGAGACAGCGAAGACCAATCTTTTGTACCAGTTGTTCAAAAATTCTGCTTGCGAGCGATTTTGTGAAAAGGTCCGCAAGATTATCACATGAACGAATCTGTTGAATGCTTATATCACCATTCTTCTGAAGATCATGAGTGAAGAAGAATTTTGGAGAAATATGTTTTGTTCGATCTCCTTTAATGTAACCCTCTTTCAATTGAGCAATGCATGCAGTATTATCTTCATAGATTGTTGTTGCATCTATTCTTTCGGAAGATAAACCACAAGTCTCTTGTACGTGTTGAATCAGGGACCTTAACCAAACACATTCGCTTCATGTAGTGCTAAAAGTTCTGCATGATTTGATGATGTTGCTGTTATGGTCTGTTTCACAGATCTCCATGAAATTGTTGTACCACCACAAGTAAACAAGTAGCCTATTTGTGATCTGCCATTATGAAGATCTGACAAATAACCTGCATCTGCATAATCTGTTAATTCTAATTTGGGTACTTTGGAATAAAACAACCCCATATTCTTTATACCTCTAAGGTAACAGAGTATATGCTTGACTCCGTTCCAATGTGTTCGTGTGGGTGAAGAACTATATCTTGCTAATAGATTGACTGAAAATGATATATCAGGACGTGTATAATTAGCAAGGTACATCAGCGCTCCAATTGCACTGAGATATGGTACTTCAAGACCAAATGGTTCTTCACCCTCTTGTCGAGGTCTAAAGGGATCTTTCTCCACATCTAGTGATCTAACAACCATTGGAGTAGACAACAGATGAGATTTGTCCATGTAGAAACGTTTTAATACTTTTGTTATATAAGCCTCTTGATGCACAAAAATTCCATTTTTCAAATGCTCAATTCGTAATCCTAGACAAAACTTTGTCTTTCCCAAATCCTTCATCTCAAATTCTTTCTTTAAGCAAACTATAGTTTTTGAAAGCTCTTCAGGAGTTCCAATAATATCTATGTCATCAACATAGACGGCAATTATAGAAAATTCTTTTCCAGATCTTTTTATAAAAATACATGGACAAATAGGGTCATTTGTATATCCCCCTTTTAGCAAATATTCACTGAGGCGATTATACCACTTGCGTCCAGATTGTTTTAGCCCGTAGGGAGACTTATTCAAAAAACTTTTCGCTTGTAAAGGGAGTTTAATTCTGCTTCAATTGCATCTTTCAATTTTGGCCAATTCTCACTTTGTCTGCAATCTTTAATAGATTTTGGTTCATGATCCTCACTATCATTTATCACATTTAGCGCTATATGATATGAAAAAGCATCATCAATGTTGATTTCATGACTTTCAGGTACCTGATCAATCCCTTCTGGGACCGAAATGTCAATTATGTCTGCTGACTCTTTGAGAGTTTCTATATCCTCCTCTGGACCATCTTTCTTTTTAGCTCCTTTCTTGTTCGAGGATTTTTATCTTTGGAACCGACTGGTCTACCACGCTTCAGTTGTGGTTGAAACTCATTTGCAATATTAGATTGCCCAACAGGGACATCTATTTTTGTTGGAGCATTGCTGCTGGTATAAATGATTTGTCACACCTTTTGGATCAGTGAATGCATTTGGTAATTAATTAGCTAAGCTTTGCAAATGAATTATCTCTTGAACTTCAAGTTCACACTGTTTAGTTCGAGGATCAAGATGAGACCATGATAATACATTCCAACTGATCTCTCTTTCCAACTGTTTGTTCTCTCCTCCTAATGCTGGAAATTTTGATTCATAAAAATGACAATCAGCATATCGAGCTGTAAATAAATATCCTGTTGTTGGTTCAAGATATTTTATAAGAGATGGAGATTCATATCCAACATATATTCCCAACCTTCTTTGAGGACCCATCTTAGTGCGTTTGTGGTGGAGAAATTGGAACATACACCACACATCCAAAAATTGTAAGATGGGAAATATTAGGTTCTTGACCAAAAACTAACTGTAAAGGGGAAGAGTCATGATAACTTGTTGGCCTAATGCGAATCAATGTTGCAGCATGTAAAATTGCATGTCCCCAAGTGGAAATGGGAAGTTTACATCTCATGAGAAGTGGTCTTGCAATTAACTTTAATTATACGCTTAATAAATGATTCTGCAAGTCCATTTTGTGTATGAATATGTGGTACATAATGTTCAATGTCAATTCCAATGGAGGTACAATATTTATTAAATGCTTGAGATGAAAACTCAGCAGCATTGTCAAGACGTATTTTCTTGACAGAATAATCAGGGAAGTGAGCTCTTATTCGAATTTGTTGAGCTAGCAATCTCGCAAATGCTTGGTTGCGAATTGACAACAGGCAAACATGTGACCATTTAGTTGATGCATCAATTAAAACCATAAAATATCTAAATGGTCCACGTGGTGGGTGTATTGGCCCACAAATATCACCATGTATTCGTTCTAAAAAGTTGTGAGATTCACTTCTATTTTTTGTTGGTGATCGTCTAATTATTAACTTCCCTTGTGAATAAGAAGTGCATGAGAATTTATTGGATTGAAGAATCTCTTGGTTCTTCAATTGATGACCACATGAGTTTTCAATTATTTTTCGCATCATTATGAATCCGGGATGGCCCAGCCGGTCATGCCAAACAACAAATTTTTTTGTGATTTATAAATTTCTGGTTTACAACAACGTGTGCTTCAATTGCACTGATATAAGTGTAGTAAAAACCAAAGGAAAAGGCGGGCAGCTTATCCACTACACTTATTTTTTTCAAAGTATGTCTTGTTATATAGAGATATTCAATATCTCCTTCATCTCTTGTTTCAATATGATATCCATTTAGACGAATATATTTGAAACTTAATAAATTTCTACTTGACTTGGGGTAAGGACATTTGTTAGCTCTTCCGGAGCCTTCAATTATCTTTGAAGAGCCAGATATAGTACTAACATTTGTTTCTCGCTTCACTAAATAAGAGAAATATTTTGTATCCTTTAAAATTGTATGGGTAGTTCTGCTATCAACGAGACATGTATCTCCATTATTGATGCTAGTGTCAATACTCATTCTATCCAAAGAAGAAAAGAATATGATAAGAGAGAAGCATGAGAAAGAATAACGATTTTATGATTGAATTATTTGAAGATAATCTATGGAAGTTGAAAACACACTTAAATATAAAGCTTTATTATTATTAGCATAGGAAATTCAAAACATTTTATTATCATATAAAATTCTAAGACACTCTCAAACTATATCATTATTGGAATATTTAGGAAAATCTACTTCTTGATTATACTTCCATCCACAATAAGGTGATCAATATTTTCCATCAGGGTCAGGAAAGAAATCAGCAACATCCAAATGAGTAGCATAAGTATTACCATCATCTTCATAAGCAAAATGACTCTCAATCCATTTATCTTTATTTTTAATAGATTGTTGATAGAGATGAACAAGATGTTTTGGTGTACGACAAGTACGATTCCAATGACCTTTGCCTCCACAACGATAGTAAATATTTTCATTACTTTTGCTACTCTGCCCACATTTTTCATTCTTTTCAACATTTTTCCACTTCTGGTGAAAATGCCACTAGTGCAAAATCAGGAAAATAATTACACGTTTAAAGTCGGATTCTCAAATATCTGACTTAAAAGGTAGATGCGGTGGCAATTTTGTAAATATGAAGAAAACAAATTCTAGAACGATAACTTTTTAAGTCAGACATAGATTAGGTCCGACATAAGTTGTTTTTTGTATTTCTCCTAAAATATCGTTCTCATTACTCTTAGAACCTATTGTCAAAAAAATCACTCTTAGAACCCTAGACTGTCTCGAATCCCAAACCTCTTCCTATGGTGCTGTTTCCTCGCCCTCCCTGCTTTGCAACCATCGTCTACTGCTGTCAGAGTCGCCCTCTACCTGCGTTGTCATTGTCCTCGCCATGAGTTCCCTCTACCAATACCATT
Organism: Astragalus membranaceus; assembly: GCA_039519185.1. NCBI lineage: Eukaryota > Viridiplantae > Streptophyta > Magnoliopsida > Fabales > Fabaceae > Astragalus > Astragalus membranaceus. Next base: position 41,664,697 of record CM076846.1, read on the forward strand.
TCTCTTCCAAAACTCCTCCCTCTGCGTTTTGCTCTAACGGAATCCGATCCCCCTAAATCCACAGTACCCGACTCTCAACCTCTTCTCCAACAAATTGCTGTAACCAATTCATTTCCTACCTTTCAAATTCAACGCTCTTATTTGAAATTTTGCAACTCATGACATTTGCGTTAAGGTTGCGGGACAGTTTTGATCTTCCTCCTGATTACTTTGCGTTAATGTTGCAAATTATTTTAGACTTCTCCTTATGTCCCATTATCACCCTTCTTCTTACTCTTGGTCATTTCAGTGAGATCTCGAGGGTTTATTATACACCCCCATTCATCTTTCTGTGTCTTTTGGGTTGTAGCTGAGTGGTAATTTACTTCTATGGATGAATTTGTTGTTTTGTAGATTCAACAAACAACATTTGAAGATAAGGTTAACCCTTTTGTCATTAATGTTATTAATTCCTTTTTGTTACTATTATTGTTCATTGCAAATCTGTCTTGTTCTAAGGTTGGGTCACACCCTAATTTGTTGTGTCTCTGTGAGTATTTTGTTCCACGGCTAGTGCATGAATGAGGGTGATTATAAGATTCATACAATGCATATATTCACAACTAATATGGCAGGGGCTAGCTCTTCCATAGCTTGTGAAACTTTGAGTTCCTGTTGCACCTTGTCAATGGGGGAAGAGAGGAAATGTAGTTCTCTTTCAAACCTAGGAGAATTGAGATTAAAACATAGTTAATTAGAATGCTACACAATTTTTTGTTTCCGACATCCAAGTTGTTGTGTTAAGCATGGTTTTATATTATGGTCCCCAGCTGCAACTTCAGAAGTCTTTCAGCTTTGGGTGGACACCACCTCTGTGAGTCATATGTATAATTGAAGTTTGTATGTTCATTTTGTTAGAAAATTTTTAATGAGAATTAATTTATGTTACCTTGCTGATATGGTGTTTGTTTGTTGGACTAAAAGGTTTATTTGTTTAATCAATTTGCTTGGTATCCTCATTAATTATAAATGTGAGCCTGTATGAACTGGTTGTGTTGGTCGGCCTTAGAACAAAACAATTTTTTTTAAATAAATAAACACGTTTAAAGTCGGATGTTCCTGTTTCCGACGTTAAAAGTATTACACAGAGGCTAGAACCACACCGTACAAGGAGAAATAAAGTCAGATGCTAATTGTCTGACTTAAAAACAGACATTTTAAGTCGGACCTTCAACCGACTTTAAATCTCTAACTTTCTAAGTCGTTTGATAGAAGTCGGACTCACATTCGACTTTGAAAGTCCAAAATATTCGACTTTAAATCCTGTTTTTCCACTAGTGTGCGAGTTCTTGTAATTTCCTTTACGACTAAGATCAAGACTGTGACCACGACCATAGTCATGGCCACAACCACGACCACGAACACGACCACGAGTTTGTCCATTGTGATCGTGTGTTGCTACATTCACTTTTGGGAATGGAGCAGTACCAGTTGGACGAGCTTCATGATTTTTCATCAAAAGTTCACTACTAGAAAAGTTATTTTTAGAGAGGGATTTTAGAGATGGATTAGTATCCCTCACTATTAGTGAGGGATTTAGCTACGAAAAAAGGTAGCCAGCGCTAACTTACGTTTGTGACGGAAATAGAGACCAAAAATATCCCTCTCTAATAATTCCGTAGCTAAATTCGTCGCAAAACATTCAAAAAACGTTTAGAGAGGGATTTTGAGAAGAAAAAGAGTCCCTCACTAATAGCGAGGAATAACAAATCCGTCTCTAACCAAAAATTTGCTCTGCACACAGCGCCCTTTTGTTTTCACTTCCCTCCATTAATTCGTTTAGAGAGGGATTTTGATCCCTCACTAATAGCGAGGAATAAAAAATCCGTCACTAACCAAAAATTCACTTACCCAAACAGCCCACTCGTTTTCACTTCCCTCACTTGTTTTTTTTGTTTGACCATCGTTCTCTTGTTCTCTCGTTCTCTCAAACCCTTCTCTCGTTCTCTCAAACCCTTCTCTGTAAACCTCAACCGTCGTTCATCATCAACACTACCCTCAACCATCGTTCTCTCCAAACCCACTGTAACCGCCATCATCAACACCATCATCAACGCTCAAAACCCACTGTTCTTCTTCACGCTCAAAACCCTTCTTCACGCTCAAAGTTCTTCACGCTCAAAACCACCACCATCATCATCAACGCTTCTTCACTCTCTGTAACCGCCATCATCAACACCATCATCAACGCTTCTTCACTGAATTTTTGGTGTCGCAATTTCTGGTCTTCATCATCATCAACGCTTCTTCACTTCAAAACCCTAACATTTTTGGTGTTGCAATTTCTGGTCTTCTCCTCTTCTCTCTGCGGGTCGCTCACTCTCTCTCTGTAAGTTCTTCATCCTCTCCCTTTTCCCCCTCTGTAATTTTGAACAATATTCTGCCAACAACTTCAAGCTTATTTTGTTTTCTCAAATTTGACTTGAGATTTAATGATCCAGTAACCGTGATTCATCACTGACATAAAATAAATCACAGTTCGAACAGAAATTACTCTGAATGAAACAAGCATAAAATTCAGATCAACTGCTTAAAGTTATCTACATGAATCTGTCTTTCCATTCAGTCAGAAACACAGAACAGAATCCTTGGAGTTTGGTTCCCTGTCTTCCTGTTGTCCTAGACTGAACTGTAGAGGCTTCAAAGGTCCAACTTTTATTCGAATGTTCTCAAAAATGAAAGCCAGTATTCTGTTTTTCCATGAAAGTTTGCCTTCAAATGTTAATTGTCCAACTGGCCCAAGATAGACACCATTTTCAATCCTCTTTCCCTAACAATTCATCAATATATATAACTCAATATTCTAACTTCAACTGAAGCAATCACAAAACTATTCGAGTTTTTCTCCTCCTAAGAAAATATTTTAGACATAATTTGATGATTTGGTATATGCAAGATTTACAAGAAATGAAACAAATAAGGGTTCTTTTAATTTTTTTTCACTATAAATTAAATTAGACTCATATGTATGTATAAAGAATGAAATATAGAATGGATCATATGAAAGAGACTTACAGCAGCATCAAACCTCTGAACAGCTGTGAGAGGAAAATATCGACCACCATTTAATTTTTTCTAGAATTCAGCACAAAACTATAGTGAGTAATAGTATTATGAATTGCTAAAGGTAGTTTAAACAAGAAACAGAGATTAAGCCAAACCAAAATAAAATGATAGAAATATGTTAGTGCAGAAAGAATATCCTCTGCTGCTACTTTTCTTGTCTTGGCTGCATTTTTTAACACCTGCACACTTTCCTCTACTTCCTAAGTAAATATAGAAATTAAGCTTGATGTAGATTTTACTTCATCAAAAAATATAATAGGACAATATGTTTAACATTTAGGCTGATACTTCATGTAGCTTTCAGAACCTATTTCAAAAACAACCAATTTTATTATTTTTTTTGAAATCATTATGTTAATAAATTGCTGTTAACAATTTTTGAATTAGCAGGTTCACCTTCAAAACTAGTTCTAGAGGATATCTTTTCCAAAACAAACAAGGAATGCCTAAGGATGACTCTGACTTAATTTGTTTGAATTAGCAGGTTCACCGTCAAATTGCAGAAGCACTTTTCTTTTGTTGTGGCAGCAACCTATGACCTTGGATATCACTAGACAGTAGCAGAATCTGATTGTATGGAGCTATTCGACTAGTAAAAATTGTTAAACAGAACAATCTTATCTTTGTGAAAAGAAGATATATTGTGTTTCCCTCTCTTCATAGCCAAGGTAACACTTTTTTGCATTGAAGTACTCATGTGACTCCCCAGCCTCATGTGACTCCCCAGCCTTCTCGATCTACACCTAGTCGGCATGTTGCTTCGATTCCCACACATCCTTCTACTTCCCACACTCATGTGACTCCCCAGCCTTCTCGATTTACACCTAGTCCTCTTGTTCTTTTGACTTCCCAAGCTCCTATTGCCTCGGGACCTCCCCATCCTACACCTAGCCCCAATAACTCGACCACACAGAACCAAACTATTCATCCTACACCTCCCCAATCACATGTTGCATCTATTGACAACCCCCAAGTATCATCATCCCATGATGATTCATATCCACAAACTGGGTCTTCCGACAATGATGGGCGTATGTGGATTTGTCCAGGTCCAGGAAACACGTAAGTATTGCGCTCTTCTTTTCATGAAATAGTCTACAATAACTTATATGCATTTGACTTACCCGTTTAATGTTATTGTACAGTTTTGACCCTCCTATTCAGCCAACGCGTGAAATCACAAAGATAATAAAAAAGAAGTTTGAAGTGTCTTGGATGAATTATGGAGAGGTGAAGAGAGAGGACGAGAAGTTGGCTGAAATGTGGTTTGATGAGTTTAAGGTTTGAAAACATGTATATACATTATTAAAAGTCAATATACAACAATCTTATTATTGTTCTAACTTCACTTTCATTTGTTTGTATTGTAGAGGATTTATAAGTGGCTTCCGGAGCATGAGGCAGAAATTAAAAAGTCATTTGACCATAAAGCCTCTGATGGGTACTCAAATGCAATGTATAGAGTACGGAAGAAGATGGATGCGGGGACATGGATTCCTAAGAAAAATCGTGATGAATTGGAGCAAAAGTGGGCTGATGAAGATTGGAAAGCAAAAGCAATAATTAACCGCAACAACAGAACATCATCTGATGGCTCTCTACATACAGGAGGGTCTATTCCGACAACTGAGCACTACAAGAGATTAGTAAGCAAATGAATTATATATAACTTTATATTTGCTAAGAGTATATTTTAATTGAAACTAATTTATTTATTTTTCAGAAAAATTCCTCGGATGAGACTCCAACTTGTTGGGACCTATTTGAGAAGACTCACAAAATGAAAGGCGAGACCCCAAAGTGGGTTTCCTCCAAGGCAGAGAAGATTGCTGTAAGTTAAAATTTCAACATTAACATCCAAATTTAGTTGCATTATTCGTTGAGTTTATTGATCTTTTTACTTGGTATTTGTGATGTTGGTTGGATATCAAATAGATTAACATGGTGATTTCTTCGGTCAAATAGATTAAGAAAAATTATAACTCATTTAGTTGCATTATTTGGCTGTTTTCTGAAAAATAGGAATTTGAGATAACCTGATATCAGAAGTTAATCAAACACAGAATTATCAAAGTTAGTCAAACACAGAATGTTTTCTGAACCTTAATGTTTTGGCTGCATTATTTGGCTGCATTATTTTGGCTGCATTATTTGGCTGAACCTCAAAGTTAGTCAAACACAGAATTTGAGATAACCTGCATTATTTGGCTGTTTTCCCATTCTGTTTATCTCTTTTTTTATTTATACGAATCTATCATGTTGGTTGCTGGACTAGTTAATATGCAAAAATAAATCATCTAAGCAGTATTGTTGAGTATGTAGCTAGCAGGTTCACCTTCAAAATAAATCATCTGAGCAGGGACACTGTTATTTAGTTAGTGAATCAATTTAAAATGTGTTTGATTAATCTGAATTCCATTCCAACTGTGTGCCCCTACTTGAACCTTAATGTTATCAGATTGTGTTGATATAGAATGTTCAAAGAGGTTGATATCTCTCAAATGTTAGATTAAAATAATCCTATTTATAAGAATCTATCATGTTGGTTGCTGGACTAGTTAATCAAATCAGTTGAGCACTCTCTAAATTTCTAAACATTATTCACCTCAAAACTTGTTCAGGGGCTCAGTAATTAATTTTTTCCCATTCTGTTGATATCCAATCATGTATAGAAGTTTATTTGATTTTTTCCCATTCTGTTTATCTCTTTTTTTATTTATACGAATCTATCATGTTGGTTGCTGGACTAGTTAATATGCAAAAATAAATCATCTAAGCAGTATTGTTGAGTATGTAGCTAGCAGGTTCACCTTCAAAATAAATCATCTGAGCAGGGACACTGTTATTTAGTTAGTGAATCAATTTAAAATGTGTTTGATTAATCTGAATTCCATTCCAACTGTGTGCCCCTACTTGAACCTTAATGTTATCAGATTGTGTTGATATAGAATGTTCAAAGAGGTTGATATCTCTCAAATGTTAGATTAAAATAATCCTATTTATAAGAATCTATCATGTTGGTTGCTGGACTAGTTAATCAAATCAGTTGAGCACTCTCTAAATTTCTAAACATTATTCACCTCAAAACTTGTTCAGGGGCTCAGTAATTAATTTTTTCCCATTCTGTTGATATCCAATCATGTATAGAAGTTTATTTGATTTTTTCCCATTCTGTTTATCTCTTTTTTTATTTATACGAATCTATCATGTTGGTTGCTGGACTAGTTAATATGCAAAAATAAATCATCTAAGCAGTATTGTTGAGTGTGTAGCTAGCAGGTTCACCTTCAAAATAAATCATCTAAGCAGGGACACTGTTATTTAGTTAGTGAATCAATTTAAAATGTGTTTGATTAATCTAAATTCCATTCCAACTGTGTGCCCCTACTTGAACCTTAATGTTATCAGATTGTGTTGATATAGAATGTTCAAAGAGGTTGATATCTCTCAAATGTTAGATTAAAATAATCCTATTTATAAGAATCTATCATGTTGGTTGCTGGACTAGTTAATCAAATCAGTTGAGCACTCTCTAAATTTCTAAACATTATTCACCTCAAAACTTGTTCAGGGGCTCAGTAATTAATTTTTTCCCATTCTGTTGATATCCAATCATGTATAGAAGTTTATTTGATTTTTTCCCATTCTGTTTATCTCTTTTTTTATTTATACGAATCTATCATGTTGGTTGCTGGACTAGTTAATATGCAAAAATAAATCATCTAAGCAGTATTGTTGAGTGTGTAGCTAGCAGGTTCACCTTCAAAATAAATCATCTGAGCAGGGACACTGTTATTTAGTTAGTGAATCAATTTAAAATGTGTTTGATTAATCTGAATTCCATTCCAACTGTGTGCCCCTACTTGAACCTTAATGTTATCAGATTGTGTTGATATAGAATGTTCAAAGAGGTTGATATCTCTCAAATGTTAGATTAAAATAATCCTATTTATAAGAATCTATCATGTTGGTTGCTGGACTAGTTAATCAAATCAGTTGAGCACTCTCTAAATTTCTAAACATTATTCACCTCAAAACTTGTTCAGGGGCTCAGTAATTAATTTTTTCCCATTCTGTTGATATCCAATCATGTATAGAAGTTTATTTGATTTTTTCCCATTCTGTTTATCTCTTTTTTTATTTATACGAATCTATCATGTTGGTTGCTGGACTAGTTAATATGCAAAAATAAATCATCTAAGCAGTATTGTTGAGTATGTAGCTAGCAGGTTCACCTTCAAAATAAATCATCTGAGCAGGGACACTGTTATTTAGTTAGTGAATCAATTTAAAATGTGTTTGATTAATCTGAATTCCATTCCAACTGTGTGCCCCTACTTGAACCTTAATGTTATCAGATTGTGTTGATATAGAATGTTCAAAGAGGTTGATATCTCTCAAATGTTAGATTAAAATAATCCTATTTATAAGAATCTATCATGTTGGTTGCTGGACTAGTTAATCAAATCAGTTGAGCACTCTCTAAATTTCTAAACATTATTCACCTCAAAACTTGTTCAGGGGCTCAGTAATTAATTTTTTCCCATTCTGTTGATATCCAATCATGTATAGAAGTTTATTTGATTTTTTCCCATTCTGTTTATCTCTTTTTTTATTTATACGAATCTATCATGTTGGTTGCTGGACTAGTTAATATGCAAAAATAAATCATCTAAGCAGTATTGTTGAGTGTGTAGCTAGCAGGTTCACCTTCAAAATAAATCATCTAAGCAGGGACACTGTTATTTAGTTAGTGAATCAATTTAAAATGTGTTTGATTAATCTAAATTCCATTCCAACTGTGTGCCCCTACTTGAACCTTAATGTTATCAGATTGTGTTGATATAGAATGTTCAAAGAGGTTGATATCTCTCAAATGTTAGATTAAAATAATCCTATTTATAAGAATCTATCATGTTGGTTGCTGGACTAGTTAATCAAATCAGTTGAGCACTCTCTAAATTTCTAAACAATATTCACCTCAAAACTTGTTCAGGGGCTCAGTAATTAATTTTTTCCCATTCTGTTGATATCCAATCATGTATAGAAGTTTATTTGATTTTTTCCCATTCTGTTTATCTCTTTTTTTATTTATACGAATCTATCATGTTGGTTGCTGGACTAGTTAATATGCAAAAATAAATCATCTAAGCAGTATTGTTGAGTGTGTAGCTAGCAGGTTCACCTTCAAAATAAATCATCTAAGCAGGACACTGTTATTAGTTAGTGAATCAATTTAAAATGTGTTTGATTATTTTTTTTTCCAGAATGAGTATGAAAGTCGTATTCTTGAAAGAGACTCACAAGAGGCACTAGGAGATGGTGTGTGTAGCGAGCAATCTGACAACAACATATTCTTAGAGGTTGTTGGAGGTGTAGACAAGAAGAAAAGAATATTTGGTTTAGGTTCTGAAGGTGGAAATCACATTTCTTCTTCCAAAAAATCTATGGGAATCCCTGTGTCTGAATATATGCAAATGAAGACTGCATTTTCTAATTTGACTGCTGAAAACCAAAGTCTTAAGGAGCAAGTGGGTGGGCTTCTTGCAACACAGGAGAAGATGCTGAAATTTATGGAGACTTATTCTCAGAATCATCCCCGCCCGCCTTCACCTCCACTTGCAAACGAGGATGATCAACAAAATGATAATGACTATTATGATGAAGAATTAGATTGTTGATGTATGTTTAGTGTTTTTGAAACAATGATGTTTCTTTTGGATTGTAAGTTACTAGGTTCATGTAATTTTTTATGGATTGACAGTACTTTTGGTTATGAATTAAGACTACTTTTGGTTTCTATGGGTTATGCTTATAAGCCTTAATATATCTTCATATAATTTTTAAAGGTAATTTTATTGAAATATATTCAGGTGGAAATATTTGTATCTAAAAACATCTGGGAAAAAATCTGTACTAACAGGGAGTACTAATAGGGAATTTCGTTGGGTAATGTCCTATTTCTGTTAGCGACGGATATATGTTCATCGCTATTAGTGACGGATATATGTTCATCGCTATTAGTGACGGATATATGTCCATCGCTATTAGTGACGGATATATGTGCATCGCTATTAGTGACGGATACGTATTCCTCGCTATTAGTGACGGATATATATTCCTCGCTATTAGAGACGGATATATGTTCCTCGCTATTAGTGACGGATATCTGTTCCTCGCTATTAGCGACGGAAATTTGACTTTTTTATTTCAGATTTGGTTTTGTTTTTAGTGACGGATTATGAGTTTTTGTGAGGGAAATATCCCTCTCTAATAGAGACGGATTCACATATCCCTCGCAAATATTTTAGTGACGCCAAAATTTGTTACGAATTTTGTTCCCTCACAAATTCCGTCACTAACCTTATTAGTGACGGATTTTACTTGTTTAGTGACGGATTTTTGCCGTCTCTAATTCCTGTTTTTCTAGCTGTGGTTCATTATTTTGCTCGGCCACAAGAAGGCCTGAAATCAAGTCAGAATATTTTTTGAACCCTTTTCCTCGATATTAATTGCTGCTGCGGGAGCACATTGGATGCATGAAAACTGGAGAATGTTTTTTCTAACATATCTTCATCAGTCACTTTTTCTCCACATAACTCTAATTGAGAAGTGATTCTAAATACCGCTGAATTATATGCGATTACAGTTTTAAAATCTTTTAAACGCAAACGCATCCATTCATAACGAGCTTTGGGGAGGATGATAGTTTTTTGGTCTTCATATCTTTCTTTTCAACTATTCCAAAGAACATATGGATCATTTACAGTAAGATATTCATTTTTAGGTCCTTATGGAGATGGTGACGAAGGAAAATCATGGCTTTTGCCTTTTGTTGATTAGATGTTTTATTTTCTTCTTTAATAGTATCTCCATGGCCTTCTGCATTCAGATGAATTTCAGCATCTACCCATGGCATGTAATTCTTTCCCGAAATGTCAAGAGCCTCAAAATCAAGTTTTGTAAGGTTCGATATATTTAATACTATCATGAGAGTGTGAAATTAGGAAAGTTAGATCAAATATAGTATTGTGAAGAAAAACCGAAAACTATTGTAAGGAAAACCAAAAACTAAACATATAAATGGACACAAGTAGATGATAAGTAAAACTAAAAACATATATCACTTAAGGAACAAATAAAGTCTGAGCATGGACAAAAAAAATATACTTCCAGATCCTATCAGTGGCGGACCTGGCTTATATCCAGGGGGTTCAGTTGAACCCCCTGGAATTTTTTTTGTTGCACTAAACACTTTATATTAATAGCCTAAATCTCTTGAAATTTTAATTTTGACACTCCTGAAAATTTGAAATTGTACTAGTAGACCAAGTTTTGCACCCATTTGACACCGGTCTTAAAAAATTTGACACCCCTGACCCCGGGGTCCTGGGTCCGCCACTGGATCCTATTTATGCACAAGTGTAAAGAGGATATGAATCATTTCAAAAATCAGAGTTACCACAATAATTACGTTCCTATGGTAAAATTTGGTGCACATATGGATTCCTTAATTAAAGAGAGGCCTAATTTGGTGTGCATATGAATATATAAATATGTGTCAAAAAAATGAATATATAATTATAACATCTAACTATCTGCAGATTTGCATAAAATATAATAAAAGTTTGTAATTCTACGGGTCCTAGTAGTAGTAGTAATATAAAAGGAATAGCTTCTTGGTGGAAAACAACTTCTTTTTTCTTGTTCATAAATGAATTTCAATTTAAGAAAATGATGGAGTACGCATAACTGCATAAGACTAGTGTTAACATACATCTTTCCATGCAAAAGTGATTAAAATTCAGCACGTTATCTAAAGTGATTAAAATCCACTCGCCATTGGGATATAAACCACTTGCCATATTCATGTGATTAAAATCCAATATATCTTAGTCTTAATCTTATCTTAATCTTAATCTTATCTTAACTATATACAACCATGAACGGTCTACATAAGCTGTCCACTTAAGCTGCCATGTTTTAATTCGAAAAAGTCATGCAATCACACCAAATAAATAGGTGTCACGCTACATCATCAGTTTTTTAATATCATTCAATACGCCGAATTCACTTGCCACATCATTGTTCCATAGGAAAAACCGTGTACAACTTTAATATCATTCAATACGCAGAAACGAATATTATTCTAATAAAGGAAATCATTCACAGTCTGGTAATTAAAATCACAAGTAGAATTGACAACATTTCAAATTCTATTTAAGTAAAGGAAAACTGTTAATGGTAATCAACTGCCTTTAATTACAAGTGGCATTAACGTTTCAGACTTACATGGAAACATTTTGAATGCTGCCATAATAAGTGGAATTATTGATACAGTCAAAAATTTATATGCATTAATTATTTATTTGCTTTTCATTTTTTTGACGCAATTTGTTTGATATACATGGCTACATATTCTTTTTCTTTTTGGTTACTATTCTACATAATTCTTAAACTGAACAACTTTCACGCGTAAGTTACTCCATTAAACCAAATAATATAAACCTATATAAAATATTAGTATATATTATATGAATATAAATGAAAAACAAATAAATAAAAAATAAACCAAATTAATTACAATCGGGGCATGTATATTTCCTGTCATCAAAGTGCATAGTCATGACGCGAATTTTTTAAAAGACAATTTTTGCTGCTGATATCAATATTTGATGTATGCATATACTTACAAATTTCAAACAATTGTCTTTAGATATTGATTCGTAACCACTGATCACAAAATGATCAATATTTGATATATGCATATACCTACAAATTTCACTTGAAGGTCCACAAATATTGATTCGTAATAATTGATTGCAAAATGAAAATTTTGAATAACAACAATTTCCGTAGGTTAAAAAAGTATAGTAGTGTCATTCAAATTTCAAATTCAGTTCATATTTAAAAAATTATATTCATTATGCAGTTATTCACATTAACTAAATTTTTAATTGGCGCCATTAGTAAATTCCATTTTAATTGTACATTCAATTGAATGACTATTAATGTTATTGTTTTTTTGGACAAGTTAATGTTATTGTTATTTGCTTACAATCCTCTTTGTCTAATTATGAAGAGATTTCAAATTTCAAATATCCGGTCAATGTTTCTCTCTTTACATTACTCTCTTTACGTTACTCCCCCTTCTCCGTTACGTCTTAATTTCACTACCACCCTCAACCGTTTTTCCCACATGTTATGATCTTTGCCTACTTTCCTTCTGATTGAAACTATTCATTTTTTTTTTCAAAATGGATTCATTGTGGGTCGACTCATTGGGTAATTGAAACATTTTTATAATTTTTAGAGTGACAATACCCTATTGTAGATTTGTTCAAAAAATAAAGGTTTGTTCATCTTCACATTATGATCCATAATTTTATGCACTTTCTGTTTCATCAAATAGAGGTTTGTTTGGTCGGGCTACCCTGAGCTACGTAGTGGGGGTCGATCCAGTTCGCTCCCGGGTTCGATTCCCGCCCACGTTAAAAAGGCGTGTTGGCCAGCGAAATCCTTGCGAATTATGAAATTAACTAGCGAATTATTATTCGATAAAATAATAAATCGAGTCATTGACATGTTAAAAGCGTGAAGGCAACATTTAATTGTTAATTGTATGAATTATGTGATTGAATGTGTTTGAGTGGTTAAAAATGGATTTAAGTGAGAATTAGTGAGCCAAGGGTAGTTTGGTCATTTCCCCTAGTTTGGAACCTCAGATCATTAAAACATCACAGGACAACCACACATGCATTATTTTTCTAATGGTGTGACTTGTTACTTGATTTATTGATTATCATGAGTTTAGTGAGGATTAGAATAAAAAGGGCAATATAGTCATTTCCACCTCATTCATGCCTTCGGCTGAAAAGAACCCAAAAACCAGACATCACTCACACACTCAAACCCATTTCAGAATTTTAGAAAGCAATAGAGAGGGAGAGAAGAGAGTGAGTTGCGAAGAGGAAAAGAGAAGGAAGAGGGGAGAACTCCTTGAATCCTCAATGCATGTAAGTGTTCTATAGTTCATTCTTCTCCATTTTTCACCCTCCTTCTATTGACATCCCTTTCAGTAACACATTCCTCATCCTTTCCCTTCCACCATTTTCGAGCTTGAAGTTCAATCCTAGCCAAAATCTAAAAGTTTGTCTTGCATGTGCCTATAGAAGCTTGTTGGTGATAAGTGAGGTGCAAGGTTCTGTCTTAGAGTTCATATGCTAGCCACATTGCGAATTTAACGAGAGATTGGAGTGTTGAAGTTGCTGTTTTCGAAGTTCTTAGTGGGTTGGTTTCAGTTTTGAAGTTTTGGACGCGTTTGGTTCGAGTTCGCGAAGTTTCAGAGTCGTTGAACTTCAAAGTCACGGATTTTGCGTGATTTTCATCACGATCGGTGAGTTTTATTCACGCTTAGGCTTTTATATTTTGGCTGTGATGGTTTTGAAATGCTGGTCATCAGGTGTACTTTCATTTCAAAAAGTTTTTAAGAGTCGAGAACCGTATTCTCGAAAATATGTATTTTGGGTCTCGGAACGAATGTCACTCGAGTTTGCGAATTGATATTGATATTGCATTGTCTGATATTGTGTGTTGAATGACTGTGTTTATGTTGGATTTTGATCGGGTTACGGATTGGACTCGAACAAAATTGCGAAAACGAGAAAAGCAGAACGAATTGGTGTGCTGATAGAAGCACGCGGACCGTGCGCTAGTTTCGGTAATGGCTTTAAAAAGGATATTCAGTGCGCACGGGTCGTGCGCCTAGGGCACACGGACCGTGCGTGAGCTTCTGTTACCGCACACTGAATTCTCGTTTCGTCGCTCTTTTCGATTCCAAACCTCTTCTAATCTTCTTCCCAACCATCCCTCATGTAATTGAACCAATGATACTCTGTTTTTGAACATGATTGCAAGGTTTAAAGTGAATTGTTTTTGGAAGTTATAAATGTTTCAAAAACCGTAAAGTAGTACTCGCGAACGAACATGTGTTATGTTTAATGTCATGGAACCAAATGTTCAAGCAACTGTTTAAGGTTATGGAACTAAAGGTTCAAGCAAGGTAATGATATATAAATTATATCAAGTACGGGTGATGTAACACCCCTTTTCTACCCGGTAATTATTTAATAAAATCAGAGTTACAAAAAAAATTCATTATTCCATACTTCGAAAAGAGATGTCACACATTCATCGATAACCAAAACGTCACATACGATATATAACACTTTGTCAAAAAGGGACGAAGCCCATAACACCGGTTTAGTTAATCACATCGCCAAAAATACATCACCACGCAGCGGAATAGAAATAAGTTTTCAAAACATAAAATCATAACATCCTGAATGGACTCCAAACAAATAAAATGCGACAGCCAAAGTCTAGCGTTCATTCCCCCCCCCCCCTTTGAGTGTTACATATCAAAGCAAAGGACACCGACTCAGACTAGCGAAGGTAGCTAAGCCTTCACTCGCGATCACCTGCACGTTACCGCATAGGGGTAACATTCAAACAGAAGGGGTGAGATATCTTCAATATAATAGCGTAAATGATAGGAAATATGCTAGAATATGACACTATATCTACCACTCCACTACACACATCGAATTATAAACACACGTCAAATTGTAAACACCACAATCAGTCACCAAATGTCATGATAATGCATGAATGCAACCCACACCAACGGGCATATGCATGTGGTACCAAATCACCGAAAGTTTTGCCTGTAAATAGAGGCGTCACCAAAATTGAGAGCTTTCACACCCGGCTCACCAATTTAGAAAAATTGAGCTTTCACACCCGGCTCACTAGTTTTAGAAAAATTGAGCTTTCACACCCAGCTCCAAGACCAAAGGCCTTCACCGAAATAAATGTGTATGCTGTATGCGACACCATGAATGCACACAGACAATCATCAAAAATTAGTCACAATGTGACACTCCAAAAATCAATCACCGAATATCACCAAATTTGGGCTTTCACACCTAGCCCAAAGACACCGAAACACCAAACTACCCGAAACAACGGAACACCAAGATTTGGAGCCTTCACACCTAGCTCAAACAACACCAGGGTTTGAGCCTTCACACCTAGCTCAAACAGCACCAAGACACCGAGATGACAACAATTTTCCAAAACATTTGAGACGCGATGATTTTTCCCAACACCGGAGACAACGACAATTTTCCAAAATATTTGAGATGCGACAATTTCTTTCTTTTCAAAACAACAACATTTAACGGCTAAGCCAACGGCTAAAATTTTCCAGAAAAATAGATCACTTTGCCTCAAATTAGAATATTCAGCTAGGCCTCTGAATAAGCTTTCCAAAACATTTTGAAACGTCTCAATCGGACTCCCGAGTCAAAAGATATTTTGAAAACAAAACAGAGAAAAACTGAGACACATCCTGGAAACAGCGCCCAGGAGCAGGGCGCCTAGCAGGCAACACGCAGAAACTGGCCAACAAACAGAAACGGGCGCCCTTGGCGCCCAGGCAGCCTAGAATAGCACAAAAACGCGACATGGCACAGGATACGGTGCCCTTGGCGCCCAGACATAGGAAGACACCAACAACAACTGTTCTGGCGCCCATGGCGCCCATGACACAGGAACCACAACAACAGCAACTCTGGCGCCCATGGCGCCCCCGACTCAGAACACAGCAGCAACCACAATCCTGGCACCCATGGCGCCCCTGCGCCAAGACACAGCAACGCACACACGCACACTGGCACACGGCGCCCACACACAGGGCGCCAGAAACAGCAACACAGCGCCCAGCAATGGCGCCCAGCACCAGGGCTCCAAAAACAGCAACTAGGACAATGGCGCCCATGGCGCCCTAGGGGTCAATATTTTCGTTATTTCACCAATTTAAATCACCAATTCTTAACCACCAATGTCAATTATCATGAATTGTCAATCACAACACCAACAACAATTAATCGAACACTTAGCATGCAATTCGTGGAAACAACAATGAACACCAATTTTTTTGAGTTGCAACAATCACCAACAAGCCAATATTTCAATCAACATAGTCATGATTCAACTATCATCAACCAAATATCAAAATCAAGCAAGAGGCATCATAGGATCTATTCCCACATAACCCCATCATAAAACCCTATTATAAGGAAGAACCTCACCCTTACCTTATAGTAGGGGAACACTAATCCTCTTGATCAAGTCACCAACAATAACCTCAGCAACACAGCTTCTTTCTTCTCCTTGAACTCGCGAAATCCTCCTCTTCTTCTCTCTTGGATGTGCGCTGAATCCTCTTCTCCTCTCCTCTCTTCTATTCGCGACTCCTCTCTCTCTTTTTCTCAAACAAAAGCGCAAATGAGGCAAAACCCTAGCCTAGGCGCTTCACCTATGCGCCTAGCTAGTGGGCTTTTGGATCACGGGCTTTTCTCCACAGCTTAGCCCAATTCCTAATCAACACGCCCTAAGTTAACTAAAACACCATTTTAATATTTAAATACGACTACACCAATAGCATACCTAAATATTTAATTGAAATCAATAATTAAATATTTGGGCGTTACAGGTGACGATCCAGTTAATTAGTATACTAGGGGAGGGGAAGTCATGAGCCTAGAACCTAGACCTCACGAGTGTTTGAAGCTAGTGTAAGCTAGTGGAGAGGTTCAACGGTAACGGTGTGGTCTTTAACGGAGATGTACTATGTCATGTAAAGATGTGTATGCACGTAGGACCAAAATGGACTACGATTGAATGAAAAGAAATAAATGTACTGAGAGTCATTGCGAGGGGTTACGGTAGAACTCACTGAGATAATGTTTATCTCACTGTTTATATGTTGTTGTTTTACAAATACTCAGGGAAAGAACAAGGCAAGGAAGCATGGTTGATGAGACCTTAAGGAGAGCATGAAGTTTTAAACTTATGTTCATGTTGTTTTTCCCTAGTGATTGTACTTCGATTTGATGACTTGTACTAGCTACTAGTTAATGATCGTTTCCGCTATTTTCTTGTTGTTGGATATTGAACAATAGGAGTTGTTAGCAAGAAGAACATAGTACTTGATTATAATTTGGATGTCTTGAGCTATGTATAACTCTTGATTTTGGGTTAAGTTAAGAGTTTTAGTTTTGTTCAATATTTGAAACAGGAAATCCTACTCTGATGAATGGATTTTCGTGCATCTTAGCATTTCTACTTGTTAGCAATATTAGGGTGTTACATTTTGGTATCAGAGCGTTTCGATCTAGTCGGACTTAGATGTTAAGAGTCTTTTACGTCTTCTAAGTCTGATTTTTCTTAGTATGCTATTAGACATTGAGCCTGATCAACTTAATACTTTTGCATATTTCCCAGAATCATGGCTGGAAGAGGTAGGAGAAACCCACCCATTGATCCACATTCTGAGTGGATGCAGAATGTAATTGAGAATCATCAAAAGATGATGCAGGACATGATGCGGATGCATCAGCAACAGATGAATCAACAGCAGTCTAATGTTCAACAACCTTCTCCGGAAGATCCGAATAGAGCCTATTTCCGTTTTCAAAAAAGAATCCCCCAAGTTTCAAGGGAGGACCGGATGTGATGGTATCTCATTACTGGTTGGACTCTATGAAGAAGATTTTTAGAACCCTGCAATGCAGCGAAGAAGAAAAGGTATTCTTTGCAGCTCATATGCTAGAAGAGGAAGCCCAAACCCGGTGGACCAATGCTCATGAACTGATGGTGAATCAGGAAACTCCGATTACCTAGTTTAACTTCAGGGAATTGTTTATTGGACATTTCTTTCCTCCGGTGATGAAGCTAAGTAAGCAGACGGAATTTGTCAATCTTAAGCAAGGTGATATGACGGTGGGTGAATTCACCACCAAGTTTGAGAAGTTGTCTCAATTCTATCAGTTAGCAAGGTATGCTCCGAATGTTGAATGGAAGATGCAGATGTATAAGGCAGGTCTTCGAGCTGATATTGCCCAAGGTCTTCGCTCTTATGCTATGACCAACTATGCTGCTTTGGTGCAACAAGCCTATGTTGCCGAAGCAGATCTCAATAGAATGTATGAAGAGAAAAGAGATATTGGAAAGGAAAGAAGAAGGTGGCTGAATCATCAACCCCGCAGGCAAATTCAGAGGGTAACATCAACAGAGGAAAACAAGCTTAATCATCTGATTCCTCAAAGTTTCGTGCTTGTTCTAAGTGTGGTAGGCCTCATCGTGGTGAGTGCCAAGTTGGGTCTAATACCTGTTATTACTCCAAGAAAGTGGGCCATTATGCTACCCAATGCCCAGTGAAGAAGAAACATGAAGATGACCGTGCAGGAACTACTCACGAAAGAATCTACACTTTGAATGCTGAGAAAGTCAAGCCTTCAGATAATCTACTGAGGGGTATGTGATCTCTTTTCAATAACTCCGTCAGTATATTATATGATTTAGGTGCTACTCATTATTTCGTTTCTCAAGCATGTGTTGACCGGTTGGGATTAGCCTTATCTCGGCTATCCGAACCAATAACTATCTTAACTGCTGCCAAGGGTCGCGTCCAGACCCAGTCTTTATGTCAGAGCTGTCTTCTGGCCTTAGGAGACAGAAACTTCGTTATAGACTTTATTTGTTTACCTATGAGAGGAATGGACATCGTTTTGGGTATGAACTGGATGACGGCAAATCGTGTCACCATCGACTGCTTCAACCGAACTGTCAGCTTCGCCTCAGAATCAGTTCAATTACCCAAGTCAAATTCTGAAGCAATTATCTCCTTCACGTCGGCAAGTCAATTATTATTTTAAGGCGCGGAAGCTTATGTTATTATGTTGTCTGCATCGACTGAAATTGGTTTAGATTTGTCCTCTGTACAAGTTTTTAATGAATTTCTGGATGTTTTTCCGGATGAAGTTTCCTCTTTACCTCTGGATCGTGAGGTGGTCTTGATAGAGTTGGTTCCGGGCACAGGACCGATCTCTATTGCTCCATATAGAATGTCTCCTTTAGAATTAAAGGAATTAAAATCTCAACTGGAAGAGTTAATATCGAAGAAGTTTGTTAGGCCTGGTGCTTCGCCATGGGGTGCTCCGGTATTGCTTGTTAAGAAGAAGGATGGGAGCATGAGATTGTGTATTGATTACCGCCAATTGAACAAGGTAACTATCGAGGTGCTACGGTATTTTCAAAAATTGATCTTAGGTCGGGTTATCATTAGATAAAGGTGAGAGCCTTAGATATTCCGAAGACAGCTTTTCGTACTCGGTATGGACATTACGAGTTTGTAGTGATGCCCTTCGGTCTAACTAATGCTCCTGTGGTATTCATGGATTACATGAACAGAGTCTTCCACCCGTACCTGGATCAGTTTGTGGTGGTGTTCATCGATGATATCTTGGTGTATTCGAAAACCGTTCAGGAACATGTTTAGCATCTCCGCATTGTTCTGAATGTACTCCGAGAAAAGAAACTGTATGTGAAACCTTCAAAGTGTGATTTCTGGATGCCTGAGGTAAAGTTTCTGGGTCATGTGATATCTCAGTCGGGAGTCGCCGTGGATCCTAGTAAGGTAGAAGCAGTGTTGAATTGGGAACAACCAACGTCTGTGACCGAAGTAAGAAGTTTCTTAGGTCTAGCTGGCTACTATCGGAGGTTTATTAAAGGGTTCTCACAGTTAGTCCTTCCGCTTACTCGGTTAACTCGCAAGGGTCAGCCGTTTGAATGGAATTCCAATTGTGAGGAAAGTTTTCAAGAGTTGAAAACTAGGTTGACATCTGCTTCGATCCTAATTCTTCCAGATCCGTCACTAGGATTCCAAATTTATAGTGATGCCTCTGGGAAGGGCTTAGGATGTGTTCTTATGCAGAATCAACAAGTGGTTGCTTATGCCTCCAGACAGTTGAAATCGCGTGAAGAGAATTACCCAACTCATGACTTAGAGTTGGCAGCAATTGTGTATGCCCGAAAGATTTAGAGACATTACCTATACGGTTCTCGTTTCGAAGTATTTAGTGATCACAAAAGTTTGAAGTATCTGTTCAACCAGAAAGAATTGAATAATAGGCAAAGAAGATGGGTTGAGTTTCTGAAGGATTACGACTTCGAGTTGAAGTATCATCCCGGGAAGGCCAATGTTGTAGCTGATGCTTTGAGTAGGAAATCTATTCACATGTCAGAATTAATGATTCATTAGATGAAGCTTCTAGAGCCTTTCAGAGACTTAAAGTTGAATGTGAAGCAAAGAAGGAACCGGTTAGTGTTGAGTCATATCCAGATTTCGAGTTTATTGAGAAATCTAATTCGCTCAGCTCAAGAAATTGATGTAGAGTTGCAAGCTCAAAGAAGGTTACCAAATTTTACCGAAGATAGTGATGGGATTATTTGCTTTAACGGTAGGATTTGTGTGCCAAAGGATGATGACATCAAAAGGCAAGTGTAAGAGGAAGCACATCGGAGTCAATATTCCATACATCCTGGGTCTACCAAGATGTATCAGGATTTGAAACAGATGTACTGGTGGCCAAGGATGAAAGTAGAGATTGCAGAATTTTTGTCTCGATGCCTAACTTGTCAAAGGGTTAAGGCAGAGCACCAGAAGCCAGCTGGTCAGTTACAGCCGCTGAATGTGCGAATATGGAAATGGGAAGATATTTCTATGGACTTTGTCATGGGATTACCAAGGTCCCAAGCCGGTAACGATACCATCTGGGTAGTTGTGGATCGTTTAACCAAATCAGCTCATTTTATTCCTATTCGTTCGAACGGTAAGGTTTCCAAGTTAAAAGAAGAATATCTGAAGAGTATAGTCAGGTTGCATGGAGTTCCTACAAGTATTGTGGCAGATCGTGATCCAAAGTTCACTTCTCGATTTTGGAAAGCTTTAAACCAAGCTTTGGGAACAAAAGTGTTTGTTAGTACCGCTTATCATCCGCAGACAGATCAGACAGAGAGGACTATTCAGACTTTAGAAGATATGCTTCGGGCTTGTGTGCTTGATAACGGATGAAAATGGGAGGATCATCTTCCATTGGTGGAGTTTGCTTATAACAACAGCTATCATTCCAGTATCGGAATGGCTCCATTTGAAGCCTTGTATGGGAGGAAGTGCATAACACCATTGTGTTGGTGGGATGTCGGTGAAGATCGATTGTTAGGGCCCGATTTGGTTCTTGAGACATCCGAAGAGATCCGGCAAATCAGAGAAAGAATGAAGGATGCCCAGTGTAGGCAGAAGAGCTATGTAGACAAGAGAAGAAGACCACTAGAGTTTGAGTCTGGTGATCATGTGTTTTTGAGAGTTTCTCCAACAATTGGTACCGGTAGAGCATTGCGGGCGAATAAACTCAGTCCTCGGTATATTGGACCTTTCCAAATTATCGAGCGTATTGGGCTAGTAGCTTACCGTATTGCTTTACCTCCATCTTTGTCCAATCTTCATGATATATTCCATGTGTCTCATCTACGGAAATACATTTCCGATCCAAGTCAGCCGTTGAGTTTTGAGACGATTGACCTTAGGCCGGATTTTTCCTTTCAACCTCATCCTAGTTACATCATGGAATGTGACGAGAAGACGCTTCGGACGAGGACAATTCCCATTGTCAAAGTGGTTTGGGATGGATTTCCGATCGAGGAAGCTACTGGGAATTGGAGGAAGACATGCGGGATAGATATCCGTATCTATTTTCATGAGGTATGTTTTGTTCAGTTTTAAGGACAAAATTTTAAAAAGTTGGGGTGATTGTAACATAACTGAATTTCGGTTAATTTCGTTTTATGAAATTAACTAGCGAATTATTATTCGATAAAATAATTAATCGAGTCATGGATATGTTAAAAGCGTGAAGGCAACATTTAATTGTTAATTGTATGAGTTATGTGATTGAATGTGTGATTGATTGTGTTTGAGTGGTTAAAAATGGATTTAAGTGAGAATTAGTGAGCCAAGGGTAGTTTGGTCATTTCCCCTAGTTTGGAACCTCAGCTCATTAAAACACCACAGGACAACCACACATGCATTGTTTGTCTAATGGTGTGACTGGTTACTTGATTTATTGATTAGAATTGAGTTTAGTGAGGATTAGAATAAAAAGGGCAATATAGTCATTTCCACCTCATTAATACCTTCAGCTGAAAGGAACCCAAAAACCAGACATCACTCACACACTCAAACCCATTTCAGAATTTCAGAAAGCAATAGAGAGGGAGAGAAGAAAGTGAGTTGCGAAGAGGAGAAGAGAAGGAAGAGGGGAGAACTCCTTGAATCCCCACTGCATGTAAGTGTTCTATAGTTCATTCTTCTCCATTTTCCATCCTCCTTCTATTGACATCACTTTCAGCAACACATTCCTCATCCTTTCCCTTCCACCATTTTCTAGCTTGAAGCTCAATCCTAGCCAAAATTTGAAAGTTTGTCTAGCATGTGTCTATGGAAGCTTGTAGGTGATTTGTGAGGTGCAAGGTTCAGTCTTAGAGCTCATACGCTAGCCACATTGCAAATTTAAGGAAAGATTGGAGTGTTGAAGTTGCTGTTTTCGAAGCTCTTAGTGGGTTGGTTTCAGTTTTGAAGTTTTGGACGCGTTTGGTTCGAGTTCGCGAAGTTTCGGAGTCGTTGAACTTCAAAGTCACGGGTTTTGCGTGATTTTCATCACTATCAGTCAGTTTTACTCACGTTTAGGCTTTTATATTTCGACTGTGATGGTTTTGAAATGCTGGTCATGAGGTGTACTTTCGTTTCAAAAAGATTTTAAGAGTCGAGAACCGTATTTTCGAAAATATGTATTTTGGGTCTCGGAACGAATGTCACTCAAGTTTGCGAATTGATATTGATATTGCATTGTCTGATATTGTGTGTTGAATGACTGTGTTTATGTTGGATTTTGATCGTGTTACGGATTGGACTTGAACGGAATTGCGAAAGCGAGAAAAGCAGAACGAATTGGTGTGCTGATATAAGCGCACGGGTCGTGCGCCTAGGGCACACGGACCGTGCGTGAGCTTCTGTTACCGCACACCGAATTCTCGTTCTGTCGCTCCTTTCGATTCCAAACCTCTTCTAATCTTCTTCCCAACCATCCCTCATGTAATTGAACCAATGATACGCTATTTTTGAACATGATTGCAAGGTTTAAAGTGAATTGTTTTTGGAAGTTATAATTGTTTCAAAAACCGTAAAGTAGTACTCGCGAGCGAACATGTGTTATGTTTAATGTCATGGAACCAAATGTTCAAGCAACTGTTTAAGGTCATGGAACTAAATGTTCAAGCAAGGTTTTGATATATAAATTATATCATGTGCGGGTGGCGACCCAAATAATTAGTATACTAGGGGAGGGGAAGTCATGATCCCTAGAACCTAGACCTCACGAGTGTTTGAAGCTAGTGTAAGCTAGTGGAGAGGTTCAACGGTAACGGCGTGGTCTTTACCGGAGATGTACTATGTCATGTAAAGATGTATATGCGTGTAAGACCTACATGGACTACGATTGAATGAAAAGAAATAAATAGACCAAGAGTCGTTGCGAAGGGTTACAGTAGAACTTACTGAGATAATGTTTATCTCACTGTTTATATGTTGTTGTTTTACAGATACTCGGGGAAAGAACAAGGCAAAGAAGCATGGTTGATGAGACCTTAAGGAGAGCATGAAGTTTTAAACTTATGTTCATGTTGTTTTTCCCTTGTGATTGTACTTCGATTTGATGACTTGTACTAGCTATTAGTTAATGATCGTTTCCGCTATTTTTTTGTTGTTGGATATTGAACAATAGGAGTTGTTAGTAAGAAGAACATAGTACTTGATTATAATTTGGATGTCTTGAGCTATGTATAACTCTTGATTTTGGGTTAAGTTAAGAGTTTTAGTTTTGTTCAATATTTGAAACCGGAAATCCTACTCTGATGTATGCCTTTTCATGCATCTTAGCATTTTTACTTGTTAGAAATATTAGGGTGTTACAAACAGAACTCTATATTTTAAACATCCAAGTAGTTAGATGAGGTAATTTTAAGTGTCAATAATAAAACCATGTTAATGTGTCAATAATTTTATGTGAAAGGCAGAGTAAAATCAGTATGGTTAAAGGCAGAATACGTTCTTTTGACATAGAATATGCTTTAAAATTGTGCTTATAGAATATGCTTTAAAATTGTGCTTATACGTTCTTTTCTAATTAATAAACTAAAATCATCTAAATTGATATAGAAAAACAAAATCATTGGGCAATCTTAGATAAACCTCATGATATATTTTTTTTTTTAAAAAATCAATTATCTTTAACTAAAATGATGTATACCCGTGCAGCGCACGGGTCATACTGAAACACCCCAGATATTCTAACAAGTAGAAATATTAAAATGCACACCTATGCATATATCAGAGAATAATTTCCTGTTTCAGATATTGAACATAACTAAAAACTCTTGATAAAACCATATCAAGGAGTCTCACATAACTTAAACAGCTCATAGCCTAGAGTCTAATATCCGAATACAAAGAAATAGCGGAAACGATTTTACAACTTTTCCTGATACAAGTTATACAATCGGAAATACAAATACCTCGAGGGAATGACATTAACAATGAAAACTAAGTCTTCACCGTCTTCATAAGCACACCACTTAACTGTGCTTCTTCACATCTGCTTTTTCCCTACTTCTCTGTAAAAACCACAAAACATAAACAGTGAGATAAACATCTCAGTGAGTTCTACCGAGACCCCTAACCACTCTCTCGGTTTATTGATAAAACTTTTATCTGGCAATTCATTTAATGAATTGCAACATACACTAGTAACTCGATATTGTGAATTACAAACATTTACTAGCAATTCAGTTATTGAATTGCAAACATAAACTAGTAATTCTATGTGAATTACCAACATATCTTTTTAATATTTCGCACATCACCAACAACCCAAACAAGCTTAAGTGTACCCCAACTGGGCAATAGGTGTACAATTCCTAAAGGCAAAACATAAATCATGGGGGTCGTCACCCCGACTCGATATAATTTATATATCCACCCGCATTGGGCCGTCAATTACATTCGATATAATTTATATATCGTGAATCATAGACCGGTTTAGATGAATTAATAATAATCATCCCGCGTCAATTATACAATACCACCTAGGACTTATAGTCTGTTGCCTTTTCGATAAAACATGTCCTCACACGTGCTCTAAGCTCGGTTTTTCGAAACGTTTATAATCTCAAAATATTTTTCATAAACCTCTTAAAACATAGCCAAATTCATGGCATATAAACAATAATTTCATTGGAAAAGGGTTAGGAAAGGATTAGAAGAGGATTGGAATCGAAAGAAATCATTTCGGACTAGTTTTGGAAATAGAGACAACACTGCGCACGGTCCGTGCTCCCATACGCACGGGTCGTGGGCCCTGTAATGCGTTTTTGAGAAATAGAAACAGAATGAGACGCACGGTCCGTGCGCCTGGGACGCAAGGGTCGTGCGCATTTGACAGCACTCTGTTTTTATCCTGTTTCACGTTTTTCACCGTTCCGATCAATTCCGATACCTGTTCCAGTCAATTCCCAACATAAAAACGGTCGACAAACACATTCAAACAACAACAATCATCATCAATACATATCCAATCCACCTCAAACATATTCGATCAACATCAATTAATAACCAACAATATTCACCAAACAATCAAAAACGGATTTGATATCGAATATGTTTTTCAACGGTTTTTAAACAAAAACATTTCTCGACACGTATAATAAATCGAGACATTAATTTAACATAACAATTCACTTCAATCAATCAATCAAAGACACCACTTTATCAATCAATTCAAAACATAAAATCCTAAACGTGAGTAGAGCTTACCTATCGTGATGAAAATCACGAAACCCCGAGACTTTTCGCCACTCGAACATTCGACTCGCGAGACTCGAGAAATCCTCGTTTTGCACCTAGACACCAACAATGGCTCCTAAGGCTCCAAAAGCTCCTCTCACAAACTCAACCTTGATTCCTAAGCTTTGAATTTTCACTCAACCATAAATCTTCCATGAATTCACTATTCATCATCTTCAACCTCCATATGCTTCAACACATAAAACCCCAAATTTGATTTTCGAACCCTAACTCACCCAATCTTTGATTCCTTCACTCCAAGCTAACAATCAACCTTATATTTGAACTTCTATGGCTCTAAAACTCATGAATGGAAGCATAACACCTCAAACCTCCTCTTTTATGCATCAAAATCGAAAATGGCAATGTGAGAGAGAGTGAGTTGTTGGTGATGATTTTGGTACCATATTGAAGAGGATGAAACAAGGAATGGAATGGTGAAAAGAATGAAAAATTTCATGGATGATCCTCCCTCCCTCTTCTCTTCTCACCTACGCCTCTTCTCTTTCTTTCTCCACCATTTTTCTTTTCTTTTCCTTCTTCCCTCATTCGGTTCTCCCTCTCTCTTTTAATCCCTTTCTTTTCTTTTTAATTCACTTATATATATATATATAGTGAAAACCATAAAAATACCCCTTTCTATCTATTACTCATTTAAAACCTTACACCAATTATTAATTAATCTAACACTCAATTAATAATTTTATTAATTAAGCGCTAATTTAAATTAATTGGGCTAACTTCAAAATAATTAGCTTAAATCTTTTGGGGATGTTACATACACACTAGTATTCATATAAACCGAGTATATGATTAAAGGAATTTGAATTTGTAGAATTAATCTATCGAACTAAACTTTTGATCAAGAA
The DNA here is from genome assembly GCA_039519185.1 of Astragalus membranaceus. Taxonomy (NCBI): domain Eukaryota; kingdom Viridiplantae; phylum Streptophyta; class Magnoliopsida; order Fabales; family Fabaceae; genus Astragalus; species Astragalus membranaceus. The sequence continues at coordinate 41,691,532 of CM076846.1, forward strand.
TATTATAAGCCAACAGAATCAATCCACATCTAATTATAAACAATATATATAGAGCCACCAATCCAAGATTAAATATTTTAAACTATAAGGTTTCAATCACCAAGTAATTAATTACAGAGATTAAGATATATACAATAATCAAATGATAGTCAAATCTTATTGTAACATCCCTAATTTTTAAAATTTTATTTATGAGGATTAGAAATAATTTCTATTCGAGGGAAATGATAATTCACGACTCGGATCCGGGCTAGTCGAGAAAAACCTGAATTATTGGCTAAGCAGGAAAGGACTTATGCAAAAATTGAGGATTTGGAAGGAACTAATGAGCCAAGGGCATTTTGGTCCTTTCACAACCACTTAAGCCCTCAGCCCATTCCTCATCACTCAGCTAACCCACTACCAATTGTTTCAGAATTGAAAAACAGAAGAAAGGAAAGAAGGGAAAGAAGAAGAGAAGGGAGGCGAAAGAGAGAGGAGAAGAAGGGATCTCCATCAACCATCCAGCCATAGCATGTAAGTTGTCTCTGCACCATCTCCCTCCATTTTTCGGGCTCTTTCCAATGAGCCTAAATTCTGAAGCTAACTCCTCTTCCTTTCCTCTTTGCCATGTACGACCAAAGAAGCTCCAAGTGAGAAGAAATGGAGTTTTGAGCTCTAGGCTGCCTTGCATGTTCAGTAGGAGCTAAGGAGAGGGGGATACAGAACCTACATTGTGGATTGGAAGCTATTCTTGAGGTGGAACTATTGCTGGTTCGAATTGGGCTGAGTTGTGACTTCACGTAGGAGCGGTTTGAACTCTAGCGGGGATTGTTCCAGTGGTTTTGATCGATAGTTCGAGTGAGGAAGAGATTTCTCAGGGATTCGACAAATTGGTGAGTTTTACTCACGTCAGGGTTTTATCTTATCATTTTCAAACTTATTGTATCTTTGGTTTTGTGGCAACAATTCTGTTTTCGAAAGAATTATCGAGTCAAAAACCGTTTTCGGGAAAAATAACGTTTTACGGTTTCACAAATATATGATATATGATTAAAATGATTTTTTTTGTAATCTTGGACTGGATTTGTTGGTTATAATATCTGTTATTAAGTTACAAAGGTCATGGAATGTCTCGGTGCCGTTCAGAAAGCGGAACGGTGCAAAACCGAGTTTTGAAAGGCTGTTTTTCTACACTTCTGCTAATCCCCGCGTCGCGTCCCGTGCCATCGCGTCGCGACCCTGTATAATTTTTGTGACAGTTTTCACTTCTGTAACTCTTCGCGTCGCGATGGAACATGTTCGCGTCGCGGCGCTTTGCAGTTTTTAAGTAAAATACCCTGATTTTTGTTTTCGCGATAACTTTTGATCCGGGAACCCGATTGAGGTGTTCTCAGGTGCATTTGAAAGCGTATTCAAAGACCTAACTTTATATATATATATATATATATATATATATATATATAAATTGAATTGTATAATGCGCTGTTTTTGGAAAGTTATACTTGTTCTAAAAACAGAAACGTAGACCGCGTGTGAGTTCACGTTTTGAATAAAAAACCGGATTGTAAGTCCAATTGAGTACCGTATTATAACGCCGGATGTCTAGCTTGTATTCATCAAAACGGGTTATAGAATAATGGTATATGTATATATATATAGACTATATCGATTATAGAAGTCGGCCCAATGCGAGTGTGATATATAGATTATATCAAGTTGGGTGACGACCCAACGAATAGCATACAAAGAAGGGAAGGTCATGAGCCCTCACCCTAGGCCCGGAAAACGTTATGGAATGGACTAACGTGGGTTCATCGAGATTGTGGCTGTTGCACGGTCGATGGTTTGCTAGGTTAAGAACACGATTCGCCGAGATTATGGCGGTTGCATGGTCGGTGTTTCGATTAATAAGCTTGTAATTGTATAGTAACTTACGAGGCTTAGACAAAAATAATTAGCGCATTAGATACCGAGATCGTGGCTGTTGCACTGCCGGTAAATGGCTAAGGATATATTTGAGCAAATAGTTTATAAATTAACTATGTTGCAATGGTTTTATAAATGAACCGAGTGATAGTAAGGGGGCACGGTAGAACTCACTAAGATATGTTATCTCACCCTATCATTATTGTGGTTTTTACAGAGAAACAGGGGAAGTGAAATACAAGGAGACACGAGTAGGTGGCGTGCTCACGGAGATACCAAAGACGTAGAGTCTTGATATGTCCGATTGTTCTTCTTTTATTGTCTCTGTTTTGGTTATGTAACTTATACTGGATATGAGTTGTATGAACCCCTTTTATTTCTCTGTTTATTGTATTGAACAATTGGGTCTGTATTCCTTTTGAGTTGTGAAAACAGCGAACCTTTATGGAATTTAAGACGGATGACTCCGAGACATTATGTTTTATTTTCGGAATAAAGTTTGAACGTTCAATATCTAAGCAGGGATAGTGTCCTCTGATTATTGCTAAGATGTGCATTTCAATGTATCTACACGTTAGAAATATTGGGGTGTTACACTTATCAGGAGAACCAATTATAATAACCATTTATAGTTAGACACCGAAAACATTTAACACAATAGTATCATGCAAGAATCAATAGTATCATGGAACAAGCAAGAATCAATGGTACCTTAGTTTGGTAGAACCTCGTGCTGATAGCAAACAAAGAATGAGAGAAAGAAGAATTTGGGAGTCTTTGTATATCTCTTCACAAGTGCTCATTTACATATGAGGGTGAGTCCTATTTATAGGGTGGGGATTGACAAGTGAGTAATTAACCATAAAGGCCACTACACAAAGAGAATAATGGAGATGATGGGAGAAGAGAGATGGACATCCAATATCCAATAATATTCATAACAAAAAGGATTAAATGTCATTTTAATCCTTACAAATATAGAAAATTTTAAATATCAGATAATAAGAAAAGCCAACGTCAATTTTTTAAACATAGAAAACACTTTAAGAGCTAAAATTAATGCTTTTGGAAATTGTAGGGACAACATTTTTTTCACATGGACTAAAATAATTTCTTGATATATTTCCAAGAACTGAAATGATATATAAACTTATATCTTATTATATCTAAAATTTTAAAAACGTTAAAGTTAATAATTAAATATTTTCATTATGTATAATTTTTTATTGACTAATATTTTAACTATAACTTAAACATAAAATATCGAAAAATTATATATTTCGTATATTTGACGACATAAATAAATAGATTAGTAGTTTCTTAAAAAACTTGGTATTTTTTTATTTTATTTTAATGATATATATTTTTATAAATCAAATTTATATTTCCCAAAATTCTTCATCGCCCAAAATCCCCAAACTTCCCAGAGTCCCACTCAATCGCGAAATTCCCAAATGCAAAGGTCCAAATATATGACCACCACACAATCAATTCCTTCCTCATTCCAGATATGGGGAAAGATGAATTGAACCTTAGCATTGAAGGTGATGCGAGAATGCGAGAGTAAGGTTTGGTGCGATGGAGAGAGAGTGTCATGCGAGAGAGAGGGACAAAAGGTGATGAGAGGGATGCAAGAGTGAGTGTGATGCGAGAGAGAGAATTAAGAAGAAGATGTGCGATGAAGATGAAGTTTTCGGTTTAACTGAAACAGCATTTGGTTAAACGATGAAGATAAAGCTGATGATGGCACTAAAAATTATATTTTATTTATTTAACATATTAAAATAATATTTTTTAAATATAAAGGCCACATGGCATTCTGATGTGGCTTGCCACATTAGTTAATTGAGCACCACATCAGATTCAATTTTGACCAAGTTAGAGAGAGACTTTGATTTTAGAAATTGGAAAAATAGCGGGACCATAATCGTGAAAAAAAGAAGTTGGGAAACTAAAATTGAGAGTTGGTCATAATAGGGGGACCAAAACTGTAATTAAGAAAATATATTAGGGGCGCGTGGTTTTCCGTACAAGCACACATTAAGAATTGAATTTTCGGTTTACTGACATAACTAACATTAATGCATGCATTGTTGTCAAAAAAAACATTAATGCATGCATGCAAATAACAAACCAATACGAATTGGTATAGGGAGCATAAGTATTTCCTAAGGTAAATTAGATATGTAGTAAAAAATGTTCTCTGAAAAGTATTTATAGTGGGAGAACTATAAGAATCTCTCCTGAAGTGTATGCCTATAATATTAGGGACAGAACCTACCTTTGGGTCATCCTCAACAAATTTTAAAAAGTCATTAAATTGGAGAAAACACAAAAGTATTTACCTTAATAGTCTTTTTTTATACGAGGAATTAGATGGAGAGTTCTTGGTATCCAAACACCAGCACAAAATAAAATGCATTTTCTGTATTGAATGAATAATGAATCACACTGTACAACTGGAAAACAGAATGGCTTATATACAGAGAGAAGTAAAGGAACTAACTCCTAACTTCTAACTACGGATCTAACTGTCTAACCAAGATCTAACTGTACAAGTTAAATTAACAGATTCTAATTAACTATGGTTAGTGAGATGATATACTCCTAATATCCCCCCTCAAGTTGGACTATGAATGTCACATAAGCCCAACTTGGTGATCAAACACTGAAATGAAGGAGAGTGCAGTGGCTTTGTGAAGATATCTGCAAGTTGAGAGGAGGAAGGCACAGGTAGAAGGTGGATGATGCCTTGCTGGATTTTCTCACGAATGACATGACAGTCTATCTCAATGTGTTTGGTTCTCTCGTGGAATGTGGGATTGTGAGCTAGATAGATGGCAGACTTGTTGTCACAATACACAGCAGTAGGAGAGGTGGGTTTGCAATGCAAATCGGTGAGTAAGTAGTGTAGCCACTGGATTTCACAGGAAAGGCTAGCCAGGGCTCTGTATTCAGCTTCAGAGGAGGACCTTGAAACTGTATTCTGCTTCTTTGATTTCCAAGAGACCAAGGATGTGCCAATGAAAGTGCAGTAGCCTGTGATGGACTTGCGGGTGTCAGGGCAGCAAGCCCAGTTAGAGTCAGCAAAACCAGATAGTTTCACAGTGGTTGTTGCAGAGAAGAATAGACCCTGTGTTGGAGAGGATTTCAAGTAACGAAGAATACGGGTTGCTGCCTTGAAATGTGATGTGAGGGGCTTAGCCACAAACTGGCTAAGTTGTTGCACAGCATGGGAGATATCAGGCCGTGTAGTGGTGAGATAGAGTAGTCTACCAACAAGCCTTATGTATGTAGATTCATCAGGATAGAGTGGAGAGCCATCTGTTGCAAGCTTGATGGAGGGATCACTAGGAGTGGAAACAGGTTTGGTGGCAAGAGAGCCACTGTCTTGGAGAAGGTCCAGAGTGTATTTCCTCTGGTTGAGGATGATGCCTTGGCTAGATCTAGCAACCTCCAAGCCAAGAAAAAATCTGAGAGGGCCCAAGTCCTTAATTCTGAACTTGGAGTGCAGTAAGAATTTAATAGAGTTAATTTCTTCCATAGAGGTACCTGCAAGGACCACATCATCAACATAGACAGGTAAAATAGTGAGATGTTTGCCTTGAGCTTTGGTGAAAAGAGAATGATCAGCCTGTGACTGAAGAAATCCAATGGAAAGCAGGGTAGCTGTTAGTTTTTGATTCCACTGTCTGCTTGCTTGTTTAAGTCCATAAAGGGACTTATGCAGCTTGCAAACAGGATTAGAAAAGCCAGTAGTTGCTGGAGTGAAGCCTTGGGGAAGAGACATGTAGACTTCTTCATATAAATCACCATGTAAGAAAGCGTTGTTCACATCCAGCTGCTCCAAAAACCAATTATTCAATGCTGCCAGGGCTAGGAGCACTCTCACAGTGGTGAGTTTAGCTACTGGACTAAAAGTATCAAAGTAGTCTACACCTTCCATTTGAGTGTAACCTTTGGCTACGAGGCGTGCCTTGTACCTCTCAATGCTGCCATCAGCAAGATATTTGATCTTATACACCCATTTGCAACCAATGGGATGTTTACCAAGTGGTAAGTCAACAATGGACCAAGTTTTGTTCAAGTCAAGAGCATGAAGCTCCTCCTGCATAGCCTTCTGCCAACACTCTTGTTTGGAGGCTTGGTGGAAGGTGGAGGGCTCACTGTGCAATGTGATGGAGCAGCAAAAAATTTTGTATGCAGAAGAACAATTTTCATAGGATAAAACAGATGATAAAGGATAAGGAGAAGAGGAAGTGATACCTGAAGAATTATTGGTACAGCTAGTAAGATTGCAATGGTCGTCATTCAAGTAGCTTGGGGTGGACTTAATTCTAGTGGAATGTCTAAGAGGTGGTACAGCAGTAGAGACAGGGATTGGTGGATGGGGAGAAGGGACAAGGGCTTCTGTGGTTGGCAGTGGAGGTGAAGGTGGAGAAGGAATATCTGGTGTGTAAGGTTCAAGAAAGGAATCTGGTGTATCTGAATAAGGAATAAGGGTATCAGGAAGAGAGGCTGTGGGTGCAGGAGTGGCTGTTTGGGTAGCTTCAGTGGCTGATGTAATAGTGTTCTGAAAGGGAAAGTGGGATTCATAAAAGACCACGTTTCTAGAGGTGAGAAACTGATGTGAGTGGAGGTCATACAGCAAGAAGCCTTTCACTCCATCTGTGTATCCAAGGAAGACAGTTTTCCTTGCTCTAGGGTCAAATTTTGTTCTATTGGCATGCAATGTAGATGCATAGGCAAGGCATTCAAAGACTTTGAGATGAAGGAGAGTTGGAGGTTGTTTGAAAAGTGTTTGATAAGGGGATGTGTCTTGAAGCAAAGGGGTGGGGATTCTATTGATGAGGTGAACTGAATGTTGGATGGCAAAGTTCCAATGGTTAAGGGGAAGGTTGGCATGGAAGGTTAAGGCGCGTGCAACATTTAGTATGTGTTGATGTTTGCGTTCCACAATGCCATTTTGTTGTGGAGTCTCCACACAAGATTTTTGATGAAGGATTCCCTTGGAAGAGAAGAAATCATTCATTAAAAATTCTGGGCCATTATCACTTCTAAGACACTTCAATTTGGTGTTAAATTGAGTTTCGATGTAGTGCACAAATTTGATGAGATGGCCACGGGTTTCTCCTTTGTTTTTCATGAGAACAACCCAAGTGAATCTACTGTAGTCATCAACAAGGGTGAGGAAATATCTGTGACCTAATGTAGATGTGTGGGAATAAGGCCCCCAAATGTCAGCATGTAAGATGTCAAAGGGGTTAACTGTTTTGGTTAGGCTAGAGGGATGAGGTAGCTTTCTCTGTTTTGCATAGTGATAGGCATCACAGGGGTTTTTAGTGTTGTGGAACTTGATGTAGGGAAATTGTTGAGACATGCATTGTTGTCTATTGAAGGGAATGTGGCCTAATCTCAGATGCCATAAACAAGAATCAGAGGCAGTAACGGTATTGCCATTCAATGAATGAGAAGCAGAGTCAGAAATGTGAGAAACAGAAGCAGTAACAGTATTTTTATTCAATGAAACAATGTTACAAGGTATAGCTTTGGATGTTACAAGTGCTTCATTACAATGTAAGAGTGCTGCATTGCAGTCACTACTATGTGTCGATGAGTGTGTTTCAGGATTACAAATAGTAGAAATGTTTGTGTGATTGGTTTGTGGCTTTGCTAAGGAAAGGCTTATCTTATAGAGTCCATGCAAGAGACTAGCTATACCAATAATCTTCTGTGTACCTGCCTGCATGATGGATAAACCAGAGTCATCAAAAAAAAGCAGTGCATTTGCTAGATTTAGCAAGTTGTGGACCTGACATGAGATTTGCATGAAAATTGGGAATATACAAAACATTGTAAAGAGTTAGGCCATTTGAAAAGTGCACAGTGCCTGCCAATGTGGCAGTGGCAGTGGTGTTATTTGGCAAACTGATGTGTATGGGTTTTATTGAAAAACAGTTTGACAGAAGGTGCACATTGTGTGTGATGTGATCAGTGGCTCCTGTGTCCACAATCCACATATCTAATTCTTTGATGTAAGCATAGACATTACCAGACTTATCTGAAGGTTGGGCATTGTAGGCTGTGACAGTGTTGGTGGAGTGGAAGGGAACAAGAGTAGTATTGGCAGAATGTGATGCAGCAGCAACCTGTAGCTTTAAAGCTTGAAGCAATTCTAGAAGTCCCTGATACTGCTCACTTGACAGAGAGATACTACCTTTGGAATGCTCAGATGGTGCACACTTGTCTTCTTCAGTGTTGTTATTGTTAGCACCAACACTGTTTGCAGAAGAATTGGCTGTGGAATTGCTGTTTGATTTGTTCTGGTAGCCAGGTGGAAAGCCGTGGATAAAAAAACATGAATCCACTGTGTGATTGGTCTTTCCACGGTTAGTGCAAAGTCTAGTGCCTCCTTGTGATCTTCCACCTGAACCATTTCTACCACCACGATTTCTACCACCATTGTAACCTCCTCTACGGCCTTGAAACTGAAAACCATTGGCAGCATTGGCCTGTACATTGTTCCCAGTAGTGTTGTTCACAGCAGAGTGCTTGTTGTCTAGGTCAATGGCTATGGGAGATTCCATTTGCCTTTCTTGTTGAATAACCATAGAGAAAGCTTTAGTGATCGTAAGGAAAGGATCCATCATCATAATTTGAGATTTCACATGAGCGTATTGCTCATTAAGGCCTTTCAGAAATCTGATAGTATAATCCTGATCTCTATATGTCCTAGTGGATTTTAAAGCATCACAGGAGCAAGGGATACCACATTTGCAGCTAGGTAATGGCCTAAAATTCTCCAACTCATCCCATAGGGATTTCAATTCAGTGTAATACTCAGAAATGTTGAGATTACCTTGAGATAGGCGATAAATGTCCTCATGAAGATCTGCAATACGGAACATGTCGCCTTGATCAAAGCGATCGTGGAGATCTTTCCACGCATCGTGCACCTTGTCGAAGTAGGCAATCGATTTCTGAACGCTTGGAGAAACGGAGCGCTGGATCCATGAAAGCACCATGCTGTTGCATCGTGTCCACTGATTGTAGGGTGAATCCGTCTTCGCCGGAGCTAGAAAGGTGCCGTCGACGAAAGCAAGCTTGTTCTTCGAGATTAGACTGATGTGCATCGATCTAATCCATGGTTGAAAGTTCTTCGTGCCTTCCAACACTGGTGACACAAGAACGAGAGCAGGAGTTTCGCTCGGATGGAGGTAGTAAGGATTTCCATTGTTAGTGGCAAAATCAGAGTATGTAGTGCTCCGAGTCATCGTCTTCTGAAGGAAACGGTAATTCCTGAAGAAAAAAAATTTTGGAAGCGGAAGGACGGTGATGGAAACAGAAGCAGAATAACGATGAAGGAAAGGGACGATGAACCAGAGCTCAATGATAGAGCTCTGATACCATCTTGGTATCCAAACACCAGCACAAAATAAAATGCATTTTCTGTATTGAATGAATAATGAATCACACTGTACAACTGGAAAACAGAATGGCTTATATACAGAGAGAAGTAAAGGAACTAACTCCTAACTCCTAACTACGGATCTAACTGTCTAACCAAGATCTAACTGTACAAGTTAAATTAACAGATTCTAATTAACTATGGTTAGTGAGATGATATACTCCTAATAAGAGTCAAAGTTACTTAAGTCTTATATACAAAATATAGAAACTACAACAAAATGTCGTACATGTGATTTAATTTGATCAAGTTGAGACTGGAGGGTAATCAACTTTTGTGCTTCCTATAGTTTTTTCTCATTTTTTTGTGGGTTTCTATATTACTTTTTTTTTTGACAAAAGGGTTTCTATATTTCGATGACTGTGTTGAGCACATTTTTGTACTCAATTTCCCAATAGATGCACGCTTTGGGTGCTTATATACTGCGGTGTTTATGAATTTTTAAAATTGAAACTATTTTGTTAAAATCTTCATTTCCAACTTAAGGAAGTTTTAATTATTAAAATGTTATTTAATTTTTTTTACTGTGTTATTGCTCAAAGGTATCCAATAGCTTTGCATGTATTGGTCCATGTGGTTTCTACTTCCCAATAAATTTTTTGCCACATGGAAGGGAAACAGTTTATGGAGGATAAGTGGAGAGAGCTAATAAAGGTGGAGGGGTGATGCCACATGCGGTCACTACAAAAGAAAAACAGTATTAACGACGACCAAAATTCCTCACTAACGCGTAGCAAAGGAAAAACTGTAACACTTGAAAAAAAGTCTAAAAAATATGGAACAAATAAGTGTATGGAATTATGAATCTCAATATTGAAGGCATTGTCAAAGACATGAATATTACGGAGTCAAAAGTGGATGATGAAGCCAATTGGGATGGGGAGAAATGGAAGAACTTAAACACAGAATTTTGGTCAGTCTTGCATCACAAAAAAAAGCCTCGTAGCTCAAAAGGCTAGGGATAATTGGATTCAACAGGGTGATGGTTGTAACAACCCCTTTTCTACCCGGTAAACTTTTGACAAAAATCAGAGTTTCAAAAACATTTTTCACTACACCCACAAGGGATGCCACATTTACACCATTAAAACATCACATGCCAATAATAAAATTCACCATTAAAAATAGTACGATACATAGCACGTCATAAATGGGACGAACCCCCAAAACACCTGTTCAGTCTACTTGACAGTAACTCTATCACCACGCAGCGGAATAAAAATAAAGGTTCAAAATGAATAATCATAACATCACCATAAAACTTCAACAGTTAAATAATAAGGACATCTAATAAAGACTAGCGTTCATCCCCCCGAGTGCTACGTATCAGAGAGACGACACCGACTCGACTAGCGAAGGTAGACATGCCTTCACTCGCAATCACCTGCACGTTACCAGCATAGGGGTAACATTCAAACAGAATGGGTGAGATATCTAACATTATAATAGCATATATGATAGGCAATATGCTAGAGTTACGACAACTATATCCACCGCTTCACAACAACATCAAATTGCAATCACCAAGAATCATCACCAATGTCATGAGAAAATGAATGAGATGCAACCCACACCAACGGGTATATGCATGTGGTACCAATCATCACCAATAAAATAGCCAATAAGGGCATCATCACCTGTATATCATCACCGCGTTTTTAAGCATCATCATCATCACCTATAGCTCCAAGGCCGAAGCCATCAATACCAAAATAATGCATATGAAATATATGCAACACCATGAACAATGCACCAGAGACAATCAACAACAATAGTCATTTAATTGACACGACAACACCAATATCAACAAATGGTCATAGACCCATCACCTATCACCTTAGCCAATAAAATAGGCACATCACCTGTTATATCATCACCAATAACACCAACACCTATAGGGCAGTTTAAAAATTTTGACCGTAACATCAACAACCACTGACACCAAAGACACCAATAGATTTACAACGTCAATGGCAACAACAATTTTTCAACAAACAACATTAGTTTACAGCAACATCAACATTAATGTTTCAGCAACAGCAGTAATAACTTTTCAGAAAAACAGCAACATTAAAACGGAGACAGCAACAGTGATTTTTCAGAAAAACAGCAACATAAAAATGGAGACAGCAACAGTGATTTTTCAGAAAAACAGCAACATAAAAATGGAGACAGCAACCATGATTTTTCAGAAAAACAGCAACGTAACAACGGAGACAGCAACAGTGATTTTTCAGAAAAACGGCAACATAAAAATGGAGACAGCAACAGTGATTTTTCAGAAAAACAGCAACATAAAAATGGAGACAGCAACCGTGATTTTTCAGAAAAATAGCAACGTAACAACGGAGACAGCAACAGTGATTTTTCAGAAAAACAGCAACATAAAAATGGAGACAGCAATCATGATTTTTCAGAACAACAGCAACGTAACAACGGAGACAGCAACAGTGATTTTTCAGAAAAACAGCAACATAAAAATGGAGACAGCAACCATGATTTTTCATAAAAACAGCAATAGTAGTTTTTCAGAAACAACAACATTTATGGCCTGGCGCCTAGGAGCAGGAACTGGCGCCCAGCAACAGGGCGCCAACAGGCAACATCATCCAGCAGGAACTGGTGCCCATCAACAGGGCGCCTAGCACAACAGCAACACAGACAGACATGGCGCCCAGGAGCAGGGCGCCTAGCACAACAGCAACACAGACAAACATGGTGCCCAGGAGCAGGGCGCCTAGCACAACAGACATGGCGCCCCGGATTCGGCGCCCTTGGCTCTCAGGCACCCGCAACACAAAAACGCAACACGGAACGCAACACTGAATAGCAACGGCGCCCATGGCGCCCAGTGCGCCAGCACCAGAACAAAACGGCAGCACGGCGCATATGGCACCCAGTGCGCCCACGCCACAGAACACAACGGCAGCACGGCGCCTATGGCGCCCAGTGCGCCTACTCCACAGAACACCCATCACTAGACAGGCGCCCATGGCGCCTAGAATCAGGACGACAACAACAACCTATGCGACACACACATCAATGGCGCCCATGGCGCCTAGGGACCAATTTTTTCGATTTTCACCGTGACCAATCTTCAAGCACCAAATTACAATCATCATGAATGCATTCAAACATCACCAAATAAACACCAAACAAAATCAAAGAGACAACATAGAGCCTATCTCCCACATAACGCCCATCATACACCCTATTATAAAGGTAGAACCCACCCTTACCTTAGATTTGCCGAATACGAGATCCCCCTTGCACGAAAACTCCAAAGAACCACAGCAACAAGAGCTCCTCTCCTCTTTCTCCTTGGTTGCGCCGTCCCCTCCTCTTCTCTTTTCGCAAATCCCTCTTTTCTTTTTTCCAAAATGTGCAAGTGATCCAAACCCTAGCTAATGCCTTCACCTATGCGCCTATGCCATTGGGCTCTTGGATCACGGGCCTCCTTCTACTACTCAACTTAATTACTAAACACCACTCCCTGATTTAAATAAAACATCATATTATTATTTTAATATGACTATACCAATAAAATACCTAAATAATTTAATTAAATAAATAATTAAATTATTTGTGCGTTACAATGGTAACACTAAGTTTTTCCATAATTCAATCAAGTATAGACAAAGGGTAATAATATTGAGCTTCTTAAGGTAGGAGAAAGGTAGTTAGATAAGGCGGGGGATAACAAAGAAACGGTGAGAACTCACTACATTAATCAATTTAGAGAAGATCAGTTTGTCAAACCAACCTTGGATTGAATAGACTTTAAGAGGATTTTCGAAGACGAATCTCAATTTTTATCCTCTCCATTCTCAATGGAGGAGGTAGAAGAAGCGGTGTGATGTTGTGAAGATAATAAAAGCTCTGGTCCGGACGGGTTCAATTTCACATATTCTTTTGTAACATTGATTGGAAAAACAAAGAACCCCAAGGACTGAATGACTTTCGGCCAATATTGTTGATTGGTTTTGTTTATAAGATAATTGCCAAGATTCTTGCAGCTAGGCTCAAAGTCGTGCTTCCGGGGATTATTTCACCTTGTCAAACAACTTTCCTTTAAGGGAGGCAAATTCTAGATGGAGTTCTCGTGGCTAATAAGATGATCAACTTAGTTAAGAGGAAGAAGTGTCCATTATATATGTTCAGGGTGTACTTCAGCCATTATATATGTTCAGGGTGTACTTCAGAAAGGTGTACGATTTAGTGAGTTGGAAGTTCTTTGATTATATGTTAACAAGAATAAATTTTATGAAAGATGGAGATTAAGGATGAATGCTTGTATCTTTTCTGGATCGGTATCAGTATTGGTTAACGGTAGTCCTACGACGGAATTCTCTATGAGAGAGGGTTTAAGGCAAGGAGATCTGTTGACTTCATTCCTCTTTCTCATTGTTGCGGAAGTCTCAAGGGATTGATTAAAAATAACATAGAAGCTGGTTTTTTCAGAACACTGCATATAAAGGATGACTTGTCTTTTCCGATACTTCAATTTGCAGACGACGCTATCATTATGTGAAAGAATACCCGGGAAAATTTGTGGTGCTTAAAAGCGGTGTTGAGAGTGTTTGAAATGGCTTCCGGGGTTAGGGTAAATTTTCACAAAAACTGTCTAGTAGGGTTAAATATTGACAAGGTATAATTAAGAATTGCAGCACAGTTTCTCTATTGCTAGTTGGGTGATGTGCCGTTCAACTTTCTCGGTGTACTGGTTGGAGAAAATCCAAGGTTAAGTTCTACTTGGTGCTCAATTCTAAAGAAATGAAGGGGTAGATTATCAATGTGGAGAAATAGACAATAATCAAATGGAGGTCGGATCACTTTGATTAATTCGGTTCTTGCAAGCCTACCACAGTATTATTTTTCCTTCTTCAAAGCTCCTAAGAAAGTGATCAAAGAGATTGTACAAATTCAACGAAACTTCCAATGGGGATGGGGGAGATGATGCACGAAAGATGTGTTGGGTTAGGTGGAGTAGAGTCTGTCTTCCTAAGAATCTAGGAGGGTTGGGTTTTAGAAATTTGGAGATCTTCAATATAGCTATGCTTGCAAAATGGAAGTGGAGGTTGCTATCCGATAAGAAGAGTGTTTGGTATCTGCTCATGTCGTGGTTTCACAGTAACGAAAGAGTGTTAAAGCGTGCTCAATTTCCGGTTTGGTGGAACGATTCGGGGACCATAGATAAGTGCATGTCGTTTGCTGAAGGTTGGTTTCAAGACTTGGTCAAACTAAAGTTCGGTAATGGGACAGAGCTAAAGTTTTGCATGAAAATTTGATGTTGTCAATGGAGCTTGAAAGAACTCTTTCCTCATTTATATGAATTGTCAGACAACCAAGTTGGTGTTGTTGCAGATTTTGGATCATCGTATGATGGCAGATGGCAATGGAACTTAATGTGGAGGAAGCTTTTGGACTTAGAAGAGAATGAGGCAGCAGCTTTTTTGACAGATCTTCTTGGCCCTGACCTTGGTAGTGAAGTTAGATGGGTTTCACATTTGGATAGCTCTTCCTCATACAAGGTGAAAACAATCTATAATTATTTACTCAAAAAAAGCTAAGAGCCATCACTAGAGGAGGACAAAAGGAAGGTGTTAAAGAGGTTGTGGAAAACAACAACTCCTTTAAATAATTTAGTGTTTGCGTGGAAAGTTCTACTAGACAAATTACCAAAGCTTGGTGATTTACAAGATAAGGGTGTTGTAACATTCAATCCAGGCCCAACGTGTGTGCTCTGTTTTAGAAATTCTGAGGAATCTGCACACTTGTTTTTCTTGTGTAGTACTTTGGCCCAGGTCTGGATAATGATAGATAAATGGATTGGAACAAATGTTGGAGAGACATGCAGCGCTTGGGATCATTTCATGCAACATGGTGTCTGCTTTGGAGGTAAAAGGAACAAAAGGATTAGACATGGTTTGCAACTGTATGGGTTGAGGTATCCCTTGTGCCTCCTTAATGCAAACAAAAAACATAGGTTCTCATTTTTGTCCCAAAACTCTCTCTCTCTCTCTCTCTCTCAATGTCATATCCTTGCCGCCTAATTTTTTCAATTTCAAAACTCTCTCTCTCTCTTTTAGTTTCGTGATTTTTTAATAAAAAAATTAGTGAGCAACGCAATAGGAAAACAATAATGGGGAAGAAAAATTCAAGCTCGAGTAAAAATAGTGTTTGAATATTTTAAATGAAAAATTTAAGTTGGGAAAGGACAAATGCTTAAGATAAAACATTCTTTTTTGCACGGATAAATTAAAACCTTTTATGTAGTCCAAAGATGGGAAACTAACTCTTAAATGAACTTTAATAGAAAATACAACAATAACAATTGTTAATACCCAAAACCTGTTGAGTAATTGGCCGAGGAAGGACCTAGCTGAGGCAAGCAAATTTAGAGCAAGAATATTGGAGGTAGGTTGCTTAATGACTAATAGTCACCCTATTTCCGCCTACTCTTTCCTATTACTTTTCACAAGAGGAACCACATGATTAATGATGGCTTTTAGCCTTGAACGAGTATGGTCACTAGGGGAAGGGATAAGTAAGTCCTTCCTAGAAGAAAGCCATCATCTTTGAGGGGATTAATTTTTAGTGGAGCAAAGAAATGCTTTCCAAGAAGGGAAAGGGGTAGCTAAAAATACAGAAATGATATATGGACCAATTTGTGTACCAAAAGTTGAACCAATATACAGATACAATACTAATGCGTATTATACTAGTTACTTTTCAATTATTATTTTTAATTAAATAAGTGTTTAAAGAAAATAAAAACCTCTCTCTCTTTCTCATCGTGTTCTTCTTCTCTTCTCTTTCATTTGCGTTTTTTCTTCTCTGCAACTTTGCTTTCCCTCTTCAATCCGTACGCTTAATCGTAACACCTTCTCATCCCTGCGAAGCAATCATTTCTTTAAGGAAAGAACTCTCGCTGCTTTCTCTCTCTCTCTCTCTCTCTCTCTCTCTCAAAACTACGATGTGTCCCTAACGCTCTCTCCCTTACGATCTCTCCCTAACGCTCTCTCCCTAACACTCTCTCCCATCTTCCTCTCACTGCTTTCAGAACTACGCTCTCTCCCTAATGCTCTCTTCGTTGAAGTTCTTCTTCTTCGACATTGTGATTTGGCTCGCCGTTGTCAACCAGAGAAGCCTTAGTGACGATTCTCGTCGCCGCCATCGAAGGAGACGGCTTTTTCAAGCGAACGTGTAAGATTGTTTGCCCTTATTCACCGTTTTCTTACTTGCAATCTGTACTCTTGTTTTTTCTTTCTAAACGGATTTTGTTTTAGGGTTCAATTTGGGTAAAAATATTGGTTTAATTTTCAGCAATTATTTGTGAGTAGGGACGATTTTGCATGATTTAGTCGTTGTTGAAGCAATTATTTTTGATTGCTCTTAATTAGGGAGTAAATTCATTGAGTTTTCTTCTGGTTTGAGTGATTTGGGGTTTGATTTTGCTTGATTTTTGGGTTCCCCTTACTACTACTGCATTAGTCATGAAAACATGGGTTGTTAGGGTTGTTTCAGTGTCTTGCTTGAATAAAAAAGAATCCAAAAAGGCATCTACCGAAGACATAGCTGTGTTATCTCATGTTATTGATAAGATTTTGAGTAACTTATGGATTGAATATTGAATTTCATTTTGTTGCAGGTTGTTTGGCCTTGACCATTGGATTGGATGTAGTGATAATGCACCCAATAACATTTTGAAGAATATTTTTGTCCTTTGGATGAATCTCTTGCTAGAAGTATAGATGTTTCAAAGGCACAATCAGTAAGTAG
This sequence comes from Astragalus membranaceus, assembly GCA_039519185.1. Classification (NCBI taxonomy): domain Eukaryota; kingdom Viridiplantae; phylum Streptophyta; class Magnoliopsida; order Fabales; family Fabaceae; genus Astragalus; species Astragalus membranaceus. Next base: position 41,708,690 of record CM076846.1, read on the forward strand.
GAGTTTGTTAATATCTCAAAATTTTATATTTGGAGTAATATTTTTCATTGCTTAACCATTGCTTACATGGTTGTGGGAGTTTTTGCTTATAGTTGGGATTGATAAACTTAAATGTCCATTGCAATTACTCATGAGAAATGTGTTTCATAGATATTAGATATTTCATTTAAATCTCTTCCGGTACTAATGTTGTACTCCGGCAAGAATAAAATTTATTGTATGAAGAACACAACTTGACTTGCTTAAAGATTTGAAATTTTATTATGCAGGCCAATAAAATGTTAGAGAAGGTTATGAACATAGAGAAATTTGGGTTATTGTCATTGTTTATAAAAAAATTTGTGTTGATGCAGGACCAACTTCTTTAAATTCGACAACATATAGTCTGCCAATGCTATAACCTTCTTGAAATGCTTGTAGGTTTCACCCAATTTGAATCATGTAGGTGCATGTGACCCTGTTATAAAATGGAGTGTATATTCTGCACTCACAATATGCCTGAAAATCTCTAAGTTAGAAATTATGTGGGCATGGGGTCTATCAAGGTTCTCAAATGATAGGACAATACCATATGCCTCTGCTAGATTATGGTATATCAAGGTTCTAAGCATCTTAGTTTGTGCCACATGTGAATCCACAGTATTTTTCCCAAACGCTTTTCTATTAACCCGGGTTGGTGAACTATGAGAAAAAACCTGGGTATTTGCTTTGGTCACTTGGTTTGCATGTTAGTGATCTGGTACTAACTGAGAAATTACATGTCATTTCAACACCCTATGACGTGGTACTTAAATTTATAGGTCCCAAACTACTAATTTAGTACCCAATTGTAATCTCATGTTCAGTCTCAAGGAAAATATGAAAATAAAGATTGGTCAAGGAAAATATGAAAATACATGTTGGTCATTTGTACTAAGAAGTTGGGTATTTTGGGTGGCGAGTTGGTGATCCGATACTAACTGAAAAATGACATGCCATTTCAACAACGTACCACCTTATGATTACACTTATAGGTCCCAAACCACTAATTTAAAAACCAATTGTTACCTGGTCAGTCCCAAGGAAAAGATACTTGATATGGGTTGGTCATTTGTACTAAAAAGTTGGGTATTTTGGGTCGTGTGTTGGTGATCTGAAACTATCATAGAAATTACATGACATTTCAACACACGTTAGAGGAGGTGGTACTTAAATTTATAGGTACCAATCTCTCTGGAATATACGCACTGAAGTGGTTGGAGCTGTGGGATGGTGTGAAGAAGTGCTTGGAGCTATACTATGTTCACTCTCTTTGGAATATAGGTAACTTTGGTTTTTTCATGATTTAAATTCACAGTAATGGGAACAATTGTTAATATGAGATTGAACTAAAATGTGCTTATTCAGTATTTACTTGTGTTGATGCAGGTCCAACTTGTTGGTAAATTTTGACGACATATAGTCTGCCAATGGGTACTTCATCCGGATAATAACCAAAGGCTGAAGTTACTTGTGGATGCATCAATGATTTATCATATTGGTGTTATGTGTCCTAAGCTATACTTTGTTTTTTGTAAGGCATCAACTTTGTGCCATTATTGGACAAATATGATTGTATCAATATTGCGTGTAAGACACATGTTTAAAAGGAATCTGTTGTATCTTCTATTCTTATGTAATTTGCGATTGGATTTACGTTGTTCCTGGAAATGATATTGTGGAAAGTGGTAAAATATTTGTAAGTTTGATCCAAATGTGCCTTGTGATTGGTTTAATCATCCTTTTGATGACATTTAGTGTTATTAAAATTATGTTAATACTTTTTAATACGTTTTTTGCTTGCCAAGTATCAAATTATTAGGTGACAGTGTTTGAACTCCTTATAACCACTATATGACAGGCCCTTAAAGTATCTTGAGACTAAAGTGGGTTGGTTAGTTAGCTATAGAACTTGGGTAATCCTGTGTATATATTGGTAAAGTATCTTGGCAGTTATAATGATGGGACAAGACTGTTAGGGTAGGCATCTTTGTGACATATCTCGGTTCATAATGTCCCCATTTGGCATCCCTCATGAGTGCACAGTGATATTCCCCAATGCCTTGGGACTAAAGTGGGTTGGTTAGTTAGTTATAAAACTTGGGTAATCCGGTGTATATATTGGTAAAGTGTCTTGGCAGTTCTAATGATGGGACAAGACTGTTGGGGTAGGCATCTTTGTGATATATCTAGGTGACTTGGTGATCTGATAGAAACTTTTACAATTAGATGTCATTTCAACAACACATGGTCATTTGTACTTAAAATTGGGTATTTGCGTACGTGAGTTGGTGATTTGATACAAACTGAGAAATTACATGTCATTTGGACACCCCATGACCTGATGATGCTTACAATTATAGGTCTCAAACTACTGATTTAGTACCAATTGTAGTCTCATGGCCAGTCTCAACGAAAAGATGAAAAAATAGGTTGGTCATTTCTATGAAAAAGTTGGGTATTTGTCTAGGTGACTTGGTGATCTGATAGAAACATTTACAATTTGGTCATTTGTACTAAAAAGTTAGGTATTTGTGGTCCCAAACCTCTGATTTATTACCCAGTTGTAGTTCATAGTTAGTTCCACAAGAAAAAAAATTAAAATAACAGGTTGGTGATTTGTATAAAAAACTTGAGTTTTTGTGTAGGTCGGTTGGTTATCTGATACAAATTGAGAAAATTACATGTCATTTGGTATACCTATTTTCTTCTTGAGTGAGAGGGTACATTTTACTTTTGTACTTAAGTCTAAATTAAGTGCATGAAATGCTAAACTAAGGTCAGAAACCTGGGTAATTGTTTTGCGAGCTTCGTGGCATCAACCTTAGGACACCAAATGTTGTCCAATATTTAATAATTTAGATAAGCTTGAGAGGTTACACCATGTATATACAACATGTAGCAAAATATCAACCTAGTGACATTTACATCAAATGTGACGCATTTACGTTATTTACTATTACGGTAAGGCATTTACACCTTTTACACCAATACCGCTCAAAATAAACATATAAGTTTAGTTACAACAAAATAGGTCTCAAAAAGTTTAGTATGTCATAAGTCACTATTAACCTCATGTCCACATATCCAATGAGGCTTTTGATGAGTCATATTTAGATATGTTATTTATGCTCTTATCTCCTTTCATTTGAGTAGCCAAGACCAATGACCAAGGTATCCAACCAATTCACCAACTTTTTTAACACAATAGCCAACCCACCTTAGTCTAAAACCATTATGACATATGACTGTGTGGATACATGGGACACCAAATAAGGGTACTCTGAACCTTGATATGTCAGATATTCGCATAGGGGTTAGGTCATGTCCTTTCATTTGAGTAGCCAAGACCAATGACTAAGATAGCCAAGCAATTCACCAACTTTTTTAACACAATAGCCAACCCACCTTAGTCTAAAACCATTATGACATATGACTGTGTGGATACATGGGACACCAAATAAGGGTACTCTGAACCTTGATATGTCAGATATTCGCATAGGGGTTAGGTCATGTCCTTTCATTTGAGTAGCCAAGACCAATGACTAAGATAGCCAAGCAATTCACCAACTTTTTTAACACAATAGCCAACCCACCTTAGTCTAAAACCATTATGACATATGACTGTGTGGATACATGGGACACCAAATAAGGGTACTCTGAACCTTGATATGTCAGATATTCGCATAGGGGTTAGGTCATGTCCTTTCATTTGAGTAGCCAAGACCAATGACTAAGATAGCCAAGCAATTCACCAACTTTTTTAATACAATAGCCAACCCACCTTAGTCCAAAACCATTATGACATATGACTGTGTGTTCACATGGGACACCAAATAAGGGTACTCTGAACCTTAATTAAATAAAAGAAGGGGGGTTCACATATAAGGCCTTCTGTCATAATGGTTTTGGACTAAGGTGGGTTGCCTATTGTGTTAAAAAAGTTGGTGAATTGCTTGGCTATCTTAGTTAGTTAGTTATAAAACTTGGGTAATCCGGTGTATATATTGGTAAAGTGTCTTGGCAGTTCTAATGATGGGAAAAGACTGTTGGGGTAGGTATCTTTGTGATATATCTAGGTGACTTGGTGATCTTGTAAAAACATTTACAATTAGATGTCATTTCAACAACACATGACCTTATGATTACATTTATAGGTCCCAAACCACGAATTTAGTATCCAATTGTAATCTCATGGCGAGTCTCACAGGGAAAAGATGAAAATACAGGTTGGTTATTTTTATGAAAAAGTTGGGTATTTGTCTAGGTGACTTGGTGATCTGATAGAAACATTTACAATTAGATATCATTTCAACAACACATGACCTTATGATTACATTTATAGGTCCCAAACCACGAATTTAGTATCCAATTGTAATCTCATGGCGAGTCTCACAGGGAAAAGATGAAAATACAGGTTGGTTATTTTTATGAAAAAGTTGGGTATTTGTCTAGGTGACTTGGTGATCTGATAGAAACATTTACAATTAGATATCATTTCAACAACACATGACCTTATGATTACATTTATAGGTCCCAAACCACGAATTTAGTATCCAATTGTAATCTCATGGCGAGTCTCACAGGGAAAAGATGAAAATACAGGTTGGTTATTTTTATGAAAAAGTTGGGTATTTGTCTAGGTGACTTGGTGATCTGATAGAAACATTTACAATGATGAAGGGGGTAATGGTTATATTTTTCTTCTGACTGAAATACCAACCTGTTATTTTCAGACAAATACCAACCTTAGGACACCAAATGTTGTCCAATATTTAATAATATAGATAAGCTTGAGAGGTTACACCATGTCTATACAACATGTAGCAAAATATCAACCTAGTGACATTTACATCAAATGGGACGCATTTACATCATTTACTATTACAGTAAGGCATTTACACCATTTACACCAATACCGTTCAAAATAAACATATAAGTTTAGTTACAACAAAATAGTTCTCAAAAAGTTTAGTATGTCATAGGTCACTATTAACCTCATGTCCACGTAGTATCCAATGAGGCTGTCATGCCACATAATCCCAAAAAGTCTAATATGCCCATGATTTTCTTGTAGGTAAAAAATTCACGGATTTGTAGACAATTGTGACAATCCAGCGAAGTCTATTTCCATGTTTGCCATAAGTTGCAAGAATGGAATACCACCTCCAATCTGTTGAAAACAACTTGTTTAGCAACATGAAAATAAAACTAAACAAATGACTGAAATTCGGTTTACGTGCCTGTGAAGACGAACAAAAATTGTTGCTTATGTCATTGCCCAATCCCAAATAAGTTGGTTGTCCAAGGGTTGGACATTGGGTTCCCAAACGGTTGTCTGTGAAATTCGACACTCCAGCATCTGTACTTATATATAGACTCCCTGACTGTATAGAGGAATTGTTAAATAAGTTAAATATATGTAAGATGACTTTCTGACACAATTGCAAAATTTTGAAAACGGTACAAATTAGTTTCCTATTAGTTGGACTTGGCACAATCATGTGATACAAATTTCTCCACATTGTTTGCATCCAACAACTCTCCACGAGTTATAAATTAAGACAACCCAATGTCCTAACCATAAATCTAGAAATTCTTGACATAAAGTTACATCTGAAACTCAATACTAGTACACAAATTTGCCGAAAAATCTCAAACGGATCAAATTAGTCCATCAACAAATAGAAACTTAGAAACTCTACATATTTATTACAATCTTAAAATGGGCACGAACCAAAGTAGTTGCATCTGTCACATCTCCATTTGTCATAACATCAAGAGTTGATTCAACACAAACGTCACCATTGATTTGATGACCCACCGTTCCAATATTTGCCCCCTACACATTATACAAAAAACAGTAAAATGCATTTCATATGGAGTTTCATGGTAAATACATTATTTGTTAAAAAAACAAGACAAACCTCGACATTGTGATGGTCATTAGCTCGCTTGGGTCGCTTCTTCATTGAATTTTTAACAACTTTATCAACTTTAGATATTTTTCTGTTTGTTGGAGGACGACCTTTACGTTTGACCCTCACTGGACTGTGGCACGTAGGGGCACTGTTTGGGATTGATGAGACATTCAACAATTTGGTTTTAATGCCCTCCATTGTAGGATCCATGTTTGGCATATCAGAATTAAATTGATGCAAAAGCTCATCCAATGCTTTTGTGGCATATTCTGACTCCGCGGCTGTTTCAGCAACCTCATAGAAATACTTGCACAATTTCTCAAACCTATCCATCTGTGGCTTCAATTGCTTCACACCATAACTGATATTAATATATGCATGCTTCCTTTTTATATTTTTCTTCCATCTAGGCAAAACATACTTCTCTGGGACATTTGTAACCCTCTCTTGAGCACACACACATAGTACATGGCGACACAAAATTCCTCTAAACTCAAACAACAAGCATTCACAATTGACATCATGGTTGTCACGATTGAACACAACTTTTAGGTAGCGCTCTTTTTGTCTATCTCCAACCAACATCTCCTCCAACACATTATAATTAGCAACACAACCCTCCAATGTCACCAAGGAGGGGACACAATTCATTTTACCTCTAAATTCAGCTTGAACCTCCTTAAATTTTGCATGTGTGTAATCACATTGGAACTGCATTTCGATTGACGATGTTGACCCACAAGGAATTATTGTATCCATTGATTGAAAATCGGCTTCAAATTCTTTTTCTGCTCTATTTTTGAGAGCATTGTCATATTGTTTTACAAATTGACCAAGAGTTGTTGTTGAATTGATATATCCATCAAAGAAAGCATGTATGCTTTCACTGCGTTGTGTTGTTGACATGCCCGCCCAGAAATATTTCCTTAACAATGTGGGTGCCCATCTATGCCGCTCCTTATACAAACCACTTAACCATTCATTGTTTTGAAGCTCAAATTTGTCTACGAATGAACACCACTTATCTTCAAAATCAGCTTCTGTGTAAGTATCATAAACCGCCTGTTTCATTGCTGCCTTTATCTTGTGATATTCACCAAATCCACTGAGTTTTTCAGGTATTTTTTTCATGATATGCCATAAACACCACCTATGAAGAGTCATAGGGAAGACTAACTCAATGGCATTTTTCATAGCTGTGCATTGGTCAGTGACAATACCAACGGGGGCCTTTCCTAGCATGCAACGAAGCCATGATTGGAAAAGCCACACAAATGACCCCGTGTCTTCTCCGGAAACTAGACCACACCCAAGTAATGTTGATTGACCATGGTGATTCACACCTACAAACGCAGCAAAAGGCATGTCATATTTATTGGTCAAATATGTTGTATCAAATGTCACCACATCTCCAAAATATTCATAAGCAGCTCTACTTCTTGGGTCGGCCCAAAAGACATTCCTGACGTGAAAACCATCATCCAAATCAAGTTCATAGAAGAATTTCGAATTTTGTTCCCTCATTTGATAAAAGTAACTAATCAATGCCTTCCCATCACCTCCTTTTCCAATTGAACGCCTTTCCTTGTTGACATAATTCCTCACGTCCCTTTCACAAAACGGTATATTTGCATGCCCTCCCGCATCAGTAACAAGAGATTGGAAAGTTTTGTTGATCCTGACTCCCGCTTCATCATTGATTTGGATTGTTCTCTTCACACGCAGATTTATTTTCTTGTTAACCCTAAACAACCTTGCCTTAGTAGGGCTCATCTCGTGACAATGCTCACCTTCAAATTTTTTGATTTCCCATAATCCATCTGTTCGTAACTTCAAAGCTAACCTGGCAGGACAATTGCTGACCTTAGTCGGAAGTGTCTTCAATGAACATGGAATTTTTGACATCTTCGACCTATTCCCCTCTCTCGAGCATGCAAGATTTACATAGTTGATCTCCCCATCGTTTCCCTTTATTGATGTTCTAGTTTTCCATCCAAAACCTTTTCTTAATGCATACTCACCATAAAATGATTTCCCATCATCCAATGAAGCAAAACACATCCCGATTGCAGGCTCCCAACGTGCAACGTCATCGTTGGAGTCGTCAACTGTTATGCCCTCACCATCCGCACTATCCATGGATTTCCAGATATATGTGTGTGTTACACCGGTACTGCGCAATAAAAATCAATTATGTATATTTGTATTTTCAGTAATGGAAAATTAGTAAATATTATATTTGAGTCCACCAATTCAGCAATGGCAAATTAGTAAATATTTTGTCATGCAATTCACACTTTCCCTATAAATAATAGTATTAGTATTAAAGTTGAAAAATAAAACCACAATCACATGGAGAGTGGAATCAGAATGACCCTTAATTTTAATAGAAAGCAGATAACATACATACCCTAGTAAACATTAGGTATGGCCTAAACCACTTTACCTAGAACTTGTTATAATAATTCCCACCCAGTCATATAATATATTCCAAAAGGAAAACATGCAGGTAAAAAATATTCATATAAACATTACAATGATTGGATTTACTATCTTTTTATATACCTTTATATGATATGTGATATGTCACAGATTCATTCCGTTCAGTAGTTTGACTTGTTTGTTTTGTTCCTTGTATTGCAGTAATGGCTCCTCCTCCTCCTCCTCTTACAAACCTATAATGTCATCTCACAAGCAAGGGATTCTCCATATCAGTTTCCACCTATGAAGAAAAAGAAGAGATTAAGATGTAATGATTAGTGATTAGGGAGCTAATGAAATAATTGGTGGTTGAAGTTACATGATTGGTAAACATGTAGCTTCCTCCATAATATTTTCAATGGAGTATGTATAAGCAAAGGAAAGCCAAATCTGGTACTGCACAACATGAAAGAAGAGTCCAACCCCATAAGGCCTTCATAGAAAACAAAAATTAGGTAGAAAAACTAGTGGACACACTAACCGTTCACATAAAATAAAAATGAAAATGAAAATGACCAAACTGTTTTAATCTTAGAAATCAGAAATATAATGGAGTTGTTTCCAATATGCTTTGCCATAATAGTTGCTGCAGGCATGCTAATTTCTGTTACAAGTTGATATAATATCATGTTTAGTTTTCAAGCTAACATATACTTGATCTCTAGTTTATTTTCCTCATGACATCTCTCCTAGTTTTGTTGGATTGCATCAGATTATGGGTTCACAATAGTCATTATCATTTTGTTGGTCTAAATTAGGAATCTATAGAAGGAGACATGCATGGGAAGGTCTTTGAGTATAGATTTGTGCATGTTTTTATTAGGTGAAGTCATAAGTTTTTATTTGGAAGTGGGATACTCAGCATAAGTTTTTACTAAGAAAATCTAAAAGAAAAATAGATTTTATGAATCAAATTAAATTGTGTATCTATATAATATCTATATATAAAACATTAAAACCCACCCAACTTCAGATATAGAATCCCATATTCCTTGTTTGTTGTGTTAAAATGTCTTTAATAGTAGAAGCATCAGAATTTCTTCAAGTTTATCCTGATAGTACGGTAAAACGTTTCAACCCAGAAATTGCACCACCCTCTTTAGAATCAACCAATAGATACAAATCAAAAGACATAATCATTGACCCTTCAAAACCCATCACTGCAAGACTATTCATTTCTCAAATTTCTCATTCATTACAAGACAAAAAACTTATACAAAACCCATCACAGCAAGAGTACTTTTCATTCCTCAAACTTCTACTTCTAGTGATAGTGGTGGTAACATTGCACCTTATGTTGCTTTAAAAGCTATTCAGAATCAATATAGTAAAAAGCAGACCTGGTAACTTCAATTTAAAAATAAGATAAAACAAATTAACCAAATAGAGCAAGGTCACATAGCCACATGGTGCATAAAATCTCATAGCTAATTGCAGAATACACATTCTTTCCTACTTGCTTAGTATTTACCAAAAAACCAGTTCATGCTAACTACACAGCTAATTGCCAATACCTCGAAACTTAATGAAAGTAAAAGAGAGAAGCAGAAGCTAACTATTTTGATTAAGCCCATGTATGTGAGTATTAGCAAGAGCGAGTAGATAACATACGGTGTTGCAGAATGCGTTAGCGCCATTGTTGAGTTCCTCGAAGCTGAAATCTAGTGAGAGAATTGATTGGAGTTTTGAGAAAGAATGCTAAACTGTGATCTGAAACAGAAATTAGGTAAGTGATAATCGATTGGGAAACACAACATTTGCCTTTTACTTTGAAAATCCCAAAATAAATGCCAACCAATAATCAGTTACTCCTACAGTAGTTTATTTTTAGAAGGAAGAAACCCAAAAAATAGAAACAGAGAACAAAAGTTGAAAGGAAAAAACACAAACATAGGGCAAATTTATACTGTAATTTTCTCCCATTTTGCTTTAAACCATAACCAACAAAAATGGAGACACAAACATAACATAACAAAAAATGCCAAATAAACCCCAATACACACAAAATAGAAAATATTTACAAAATGAGAGAGATACAGGGAAGGAGGAAACCGACCATGCTTAAAGAAGGTAGAGCTTCGTGGAATGAGTGGTGAAGTACGACGGCCGGGACGGCGTCAAAGAACCGGCGGTGACCTTCAAGCCGCTTAAGTATTCACTCTCTCACTCAGTTCACGCCTTGATGCGAAGATGGAAGAGAAGGCTTGGTCGCGTGGGCTTGGTGGCTGTGCGATTCGTGCGAATGCGGAGTAGAGGGGGCGGTGGCTGTGATGAGTGTGTTGGTGAGAGAAAGAGAGGAAGGAGATGAGGAGTTGCAGAGAGAAAGAAGAAAGAGAGACCCTCATTAAACAAAATTCTTAATATTTTAAATTAATAAAATAAGTAAATAATAAGTAACTGATAAATTAAGACTGGGTCCACCGTATTTGTATTATATCCGTATGTGCATCCGTATTTTGGTTCAACTTTTGGTACCAAAATTGGTCCAAATATCATTTCCGCTAAAAATATGGCAAGAAATCCAGATTAGTACGCTTAAAGTCAAATTATGAGCAAGAATGCCATAATAATGGTGGTGTTTGCTCAATAGAAGTAGCTCGACTAAGGAAGAGCTCGGCTAGAATACGACTCGGCTGAGGAGCTTGTGGCTAAGGTGTTGGGGAAAACACACACGTCAACAGATTAACCCACACACCCAAGGATTTTTGAAGGAATATTGACAAACACACCACGGGAATAAAGAAAGGAAGAACACACAATAATTTACGTGGTTCGGCACCTCTTGCCTACGTCCACAAGAACACATCAACACAATTCATTCATCTTCTTCAAATATGATTACAACAATTTGTAACCCACTCAAGTCTGTGTATCACCCTACAAAACTCTCTCACTCTAAGAGTTACAAGGAATGATAATACTCGCATGTCACAATAAATGATATCCAGCACTCTCCTCTCACTAGGACCTGCCTGGAGATCCTTCAACTCTGCATGATCACTCAAGGAGGAATAATTCACCTCTCCAAATGTGGATCTCTCACTTCTCCACATGATCACCAAAAGGGTATGCCTCACCTCTCTAATGGGGATATTTTCACATATTCACAAGTCTATCTATTTATAGGAGAGAACATAGCTTTCATTCATGTATTTAGTATAGTGGGCATTAAATATCCCACATTTCCAAGACACTTGACTTCAGGAAATATTGAACATTCTATATACACCTTTCAATTTCTTCAAAAGTGTCTCTTCAATTTTCCACCACTACTAATATTAAATATTTATTGGAAATTCTAATTGAATTCCCAAAAATCCTCCCTCAATTAAAATTTCCAAACTACTATATCATCTTCATTTTTATTTTTTTCCGCAAGACTAAGCTCCTCCACATGTGCATCTTGCATACTCACCTCTAACCAATAAACTTGAGTGTGTTCATCACCATATTTATGATCTCAATGCTCCTCTACGAGTTTTGAATAGTGATGCTTCACTAGTACTTTCACCGCTGTTAGCAACAACCAACAGGACACGACGCTTGGCCTCCACATTGTCAAGAAGACTTTCGATACAATGATCCTGCATGGATCCGCCACCAAACTCGTTGTCAGAACCGATGGGGTAAACCACACACGTCAATGGTTTAACCCACACGCCTAAGGATCTTTGAGGGAATATAGATAAGCACACCACAAGAATAAAGGAAGGAAGAACACACAATAATTTAGGTCGTTCGGCACCTCTTGCCTACGTCCACGGGAACACATCAACACAATTCATTCATCTTCTTCAAATATGTTTACAACAATTTGTAACCCATCCCAATATGTGTATCACCCTACAAGACTCTCTCACTCTAAGAGTTACCAGGAATAATTACACTCACATCTCACAACAAATGATCGCCAACACTCTCCTCTCACTAGGACCTGACTGGAGATCCTTCAACTCTTCATGGTCACCGAAGGAAGAATATTTCACCTCTCCAAATGGGGATCTCTCACCTCTCCAATGGGGTTATCACCGCCTCTTCACAAGTCTATTTATTTATAGGACACAACATAGCTTCCATTCATGTATTTAGCATAGTGAGTATTAATTATCCCACATTTCCAAGACACTTCACTTCAAGAAATCTTCTACATTCTAGATACACCTTTCAATCTCTTCAAAGGTGTCTCTTCAATATTCCAGCACTACTAATATTAAGTATTATTTGGAAATTCTAGAATTCCCAAAACAAGGGGAATTTAACAATATTGGTCCCTTAATTTCCTCAATTTCTAAAATGTGGCCCCTTTAAAAATTGGTCAACTTAGAGTCTAACGTGTAACTATTTCAAATGATGTGTCCTACCAGATATATACTCAAAATCGATGTTGAAAGTCATGTCACTATTTTATTTAGAAATAATTTTTTTAGTAAAAGATTACCTAGAACCACTCATGTTCATCCCTAACCCTCATCCTCTTCTTCATCCCAAACCCAGAACCCCTATTAGTTAATTGAATCATGGGTGTAATCATTTAAAAAAAGCGTAGATTGCCGATATACACATCTTCTAATTTTTAGGAAATAAACCCTCATTTTAAGTAGTACCTATATTTTGCAAAATCCCCTTATAATGGACTAATTATAAATTTTAGAGACTAATTAGTGAGATTGTTCTAGCTTTAGGAATTAGTTAATTAACAAAAAAGTTTTTTAAATACCAATAAGGGTTGGTCCGAGAAGAATTTGTGTTCGGATCTACCAAGAGCTTCGACTCTTGAGCATGCAAACAACTTTATTTGGATGGGAGAATCACAAGAACCACCACCAACAACACGGTAACCAAAGAAATTTAAATAACATTTTAATAATTAAAACTACATTAAGAAGGAATTGAAGATTTTAACAAAATATTTTCTTCTTTTGTTTTTGATAATCTAAACAATATATTAATAAAACTCCAGAGTTTATTAACAATATATCAACACCGTAGCCATTTGAACCGTACCTTAGGGGTCCCAGGTTGACCGAGCTTGAGGTCAGGTCGTCTGTATTTTGATAGGTCGGGAGTGGAGCCCAAAGTCACTCCAACGCCAAGTTAGGGAGTGTGCCTGCAAAGACACTCCAACGCCAAGTTAGGGAGCAGAAGTCAAAGCGAGGTATGAGATGATGGGAGAAAAGTGTAACTGTTAGTGGGGGTTTACCCGTATCAGAACCAGCCGTTGGATCAGGCGAATCGATCTCAGCCATTGGGAGGTTCTTAGGCGCATTTTGAGCGCTCCGTAAGGCGGAGTTCAGCTCTTTGGGCCGGTCTTGGCCCATTACCGGGATTGGGCCTGGTGTCCAGAACACCTTTCAAATTATAGGAACCCAAAAAAGGAAAAAAAAGAGAAAAAACTATAGGAAGCACCAAAGCTTATTACACTCGATCTATATGTATATACCAGCAAGGCAGCAAAGAAAGCCACAACTTGATAAAAAAATTGATTAAAAAATAAATAATTTTGTCTTTTCTTCAATTTTATAAACAATATTTAAGTTTGATAATGACCCAAAGGTAAAGATGCATTTAAAAAATTCTGTCCCTAATAATATAGGAGTACACTTAAGGAGGGATTCTTATAACTCCCTCACTATATTGATACTTTGCAGAGAATCTTTTTTTGCAACTACATTAAATCATTTAATGTTTGGACCACCTGACATGCTATCTAATTTACCTTATGAAATACCTATGCTCCCTATACCAATTTGTTTGATATTTGCATGCATTAATATTTGTTATGGTTGTGAGTCAATATCAAGTATGTATGTTAGTATGTCACTAAATTCTTGATGTCTGCTTCTGACCTAACTCAACAGAAGAGATGAGGGTGTGTGTACTAATTTCTTGTCTGCTGCAATCCAACAATATTTCATCTCATTAAGTGATTCTTCTCATTACAATACCATTAAAATGAATATTTCGTCTTCTCATTTTTAATTTTAGAACTTTTTAAAGTTTGGTAGATGATCCATGTGCCTCTTGTCGTTTTTAATTTTAAAAAAGGTCTTAAATTCTCTTGAATATTTTGTCTTCTCATTTCTAATTTCAGTCACGTGGTCCACACATTTTAATGGTTTAATGTTCTCTGCAAAGTATTAATAGTGAGGGAGTTATAAGAATCTATCCTAAAGTGTATGCCTATAATATTAGGGACAGAACCTACCTTTGGATCATCAACAAAATTTTAAAAAATCATAAAATTGAAGAAAACACAAAAGTATTTAGTTTAGTAGTCTTTTTTATATGGAGGAATTAGATGCAGAGACAGAGTCATTACTTAAGTCTTATGTACATAATAGATACTATTATAAATATGGTACAAGTGATTTTGATCAAGTCGTGGCTTTCTTTGTTGGTACAAATGGAGGGTAATAAACTTTTGTGCTTGCTGTAGTTTTTTCACAGTTTTTTGGGGTTCCTATAGTTTGAATTGTAAGAACAAATTGAACATCATGACAATAATATAATAATAATAATAATAATAATAATAATATGAACTATAATCTTAGTCATGAACAATTAACCCAAGATCATAGTTGCATGAAAAATTTTTTTGACTAAAAAGACGTTCATTCATTCAAATTGATAGATTACATCGATGATAATAAAAACTCAGAATCGCTAAAAATACAAAGGATGAATCTGCGAACAAAGCTACAACACGCAAGTTAATAGCATAAAACGACAAAATGCCTACAAATGTGAAAAAATAAAAGTCACCAGAGTACCCATGTCTCCGAATCTGTAACTTTAAAACCCTAGTCATTTAGAACACCATATAAATAGATAAATAAATAAGAAGGGATAAGATACTTATATTTTGAAGACATCCTTTTAAAAGTGATTTGTAGTGTGTTTGAATGCTCTTGTGTGCCTTTGAATTTCAATGACATAGAATAAGATCTTCCTCCCCTTCTTTCTCAAGCTTTGATGGGTAAGCATGTAATGACAATTTATCATTAGTCTTCACATATGTCCCAAGATATATATTTATAGAGAAAGTGGAGAGGGGACCAACTCTTACCTGTAGGGTTACAATGGTTCGTCATATTCAATCATGAATAGCCATATCCATTCAAATCATACCCTTCGATGAAGAGTTGTAATGGTTCCACCCATCATGGATCCAATAAACTATAAGCTACACTATTCAAGTAGACTTATATACAATGTGATTGTCTAATATCTATTGATCACAAGATAGATATTCCAAGACCCATCAAGATACTATTCGACCAAAGTTTTATAAATCAATAGAAGACCAACAATAAAAAATAAAATTTCTTACAAGAATGACAACGGTGTTGAGCACATTTTTGTACTCAATTTCCCAATAGATGCACGCTTTGGGTTCTTATATACTATGGAGGAGTTTATTACTATATTTTTTGGATTATAAAAAAGAAACTATTGTGTGAAAATCTTCAATTCTGTTCTGGATTGGGCCCTAGCGCAATCCGGATTTGGACCCATCTCGGTGCTCCAAACACGCACAGGGGCTCCGATATAGGCAATCCGTCTAATCACAATAACTATGACCACACTCAGATATCTTCCCAGAAAAGCTTGATAAGCACTGTGTGTGGGTGAGAGAATATAGGTACTTCAGAAGCTTCTAAGAAGCCACTTCATAAGCTACTTTAATTAGAGAATACTTCAAAAGATAAGAAAAATTATAGTGCACTCTCATACTTTAAATGGGGTCGTTCATGAGGTATATATAGAGTTTAAACCTCAATAGAGTCGTTGGAGATGGCTCCATAAGTCAATATAGCTGTTTGTACTTTATGCAGAAAAGTTGTTGTACTTTTCTCCACATTTACAGAATTTCGGCACTTGCAGCAGGAGCACTTAGCTTCTGTTGATTGTATCTTCTGATCTCGATTTTGACACATTGAATGCTTATTTTAACTTGTCCCATATCTTCTTAGCCATTTATTGAACTTCATGAATAATTCTAATCTTCAAGAAGATATGTCCATGTGCCTTCTGATACTTTAGAACCTACTGATGTATCTTCTGTTTTTTGAGAAGCTTTTGGTATTGGATCTTCTAATGTCATAGAAGCTTCTACTGATGAATCTTCTGTTGCTCAATGAAATGGTTGATCTTGCTAGGCGTCGGAAGGATGTGTGTTTGCTGTTTAAAGGGGATTTTGAAAAGGCCTGTCACTCTGTGTCTTGGAGTTACTTGGATTATATGTTGGGGCATATGGGGTTTGATCAGAAGTGGGTTCCGTGGATGAAGGTGTGTATCTTTTCGAGCAACATGTCAGTTTTAGTAAATGTTAGTCCTACAAAGTAATTTGTGGTTCACAAAGGTTTGAGGCGGGGTTATCCGTTATCTCCCTTCCTCCTTTTGATAGCTGTAGAAGGGTTGGCTGCGTTTGTGGCTATGACGTCTATGCTTGGTAGCTTTGAGGGTTTTGAGGTTTCTAATTCCTTAATTAAAGTACTCACTTTTACAGTTTGCGGATGATACTATCGTATTGAGGAAATGATCTTGGGAGATTCTATGGAGCCGCAAAACCATTTCTCAGTGCTTTGAGGTGGTGTCGGGCCTCAAAGCGAACATTCATAAGAGAAATATGATTTGGATCAATTTGGAGGAGGGTTTCCTCGAATCTGCCTCTACCTTTCTCTCCTATAGTATTGTTTCTCTTCCTTTTAGGTTTTTGGGGATTCCTGTCAAGGCCAACTCAAGAAGGAGGTGTATGTGAAAGGAGGTGAATGTGGTAATTCCCTAAACTTTTGATCATCGAAATGGTTGGTTACCATCCCTTTGAAGAGAATTTCCCAGCTCTATTTGACACCTCTTTACAGAAGGATTACCCTATTGCTGGCATGGGGGTTAGAATGGGTACTCTATGGAGTTGGTATTACAAATGAACTCGTGCTCTTAATGCATCAAAGGTGGATGATTTTTCTCTTTTATCTAACATTTTGTGTGACTTTTGTCCCGTGTTTGCTTCTGTAGACAGGTGGAACTAGAAACTCAAGAAACCCCATTCATTTGGTGTCAAATTCTGCTACCTTGATCAGGTGTTTCGGCCAACTAGTATTGGCGATGTTCTAAAAGACGCTCTGAAATCTCTGTGGCGATTTTCGGTTCTGTCCAAGGCCTCTATTTTTGGGTGGCGCCTTCTTCTTGACAGGCTTCCTAATAGAGACACGTTACTTGCTAGAGGGTGGCATTGTTGGTGCTCATGAGACTGCTTGTCTGATTTGTTTCAGTCAGGAGGAATATGTTTCTCATTTGTTTTTTTCAAGTGTAAGGTAGTTGTTTCAATGTGGAAGGATATTTGTGGGTGGATGGGAGTTCAAGATGTGTCCACATTAGAAGGAGTGGCCATTTTACCTATTTTGCGGACCTTGCTAAAGGGAAAAAATTAAACCGTGCAAACATATATGGTTGGCGGGTTTGTGGTGCAAGTGGTTGGAGAGGAATAACGTGCTTTTCAACAGAAGTGTTTTTGTTTATCCCAATTTATTAAACAGGGTCAAAACTTTGTGTAGGGCTGGTTCATCTGTAATGTTGGGACAAATTTAAATCTTCTGGTGGCTGAATGGTGGTCAATTCCCATCAAATGTTTGCAAGCAATCTGATTTTCCTCTTGTTGGGTGTGGTTTGATTGTTGTTGTGTGTTGTTGCAGTGGCCTTGCTGCTGTGGGTTTTTTTATGCAGAAGTGATGTCTTTGTTGTTGATGGTTTGTTGTTATGTTGTCCTCATTCTCAACAGTTTTACTGTTTTGTTTTTTTTATAAGTCAAATTGAATTAAAGGAGGTACAAGGGGTACCTCAACCCATGGTACAACTTAAGTGATTGATTCCAAGCAAGCCAAATGGCTAATACACCAACTAGCAAAGCTTAAGTCTATATTTCGCCCGAGTCTATTTACAAACCAACCCCAGAGTTAAATTTGACTTGGTACACCCTTTGAGCAAAATCAACAGTTCCACCCCTAAACCCTAAATCATGTATCTCATCTTTCCTTTCATTTATCTCATCTTTCCTTTCATTTTTCTCGAAAATTTCTCAAATGTTTTTTAAAATTCATTTTTTTGATTCATTAGTTCCGCCCCTAAAGATAATATTAATCCTGGTTATCCAAATGACCCACACAACCACGACCCAAATCATGTATCTCATCTTTCCTTTCCTTTTTCTCGAAAATTTCTCAAATGTTGGGCTCTTTTAAAATTAATTGGTCAACTTAAAGGATGTTGTGTAACAATTTTAAATGACGTGACATACCAAATATTTACTCAAAATCCATTTTGACAAATCATGCCACTATTTTATTTAGAAATAATTTATATATTAAGATTACCTAGAACCACTCATGTTCAACCCTTACCCTCCTCATCCTCTTCTTCTTCCCAAACCCATAACCCCAATTATTTAATTGAATCATGGGTGTAGTGATTTAAAAAATAGGCGTAGGTTGCTGATCATATGCACATCTTCTAAGTTTTGCAAAATCCCCTTATTATAGACTAATTATAATTTATAGAGACTAACTAGTGGGATTTTACTAACATTAGGAATTAGTTAGCAAAAAAGTTTTTTTAATACCAACAAAGCTTGGTCTGAGAAGTAATTGTGTTCGGATCTCCAAGATCTCGAGTTCGACTCTTGAGTATGGAAATAACTTTATTTGGATGGGAGAACCATAAGGACCCGGACCAGCAAAACTAGTGGATACTTTGGACAAATAAGACAATAACCAAAGAAATTTCAATAACATTTTGCTAATTAAAACTAGATTAAGAAGGCATAGAAGACTTTAACACAATAATTTCTTCTTTTGTTTTTGATAATCCAAACAATATATTAATAAAACTCCAATGTTTACTAACAATATATCAAGACCGTATTAATCAAAAGAAAAATATATATCAAGACCGTAGCCATTCAAATTATAGGAACCCAAAAAAAAAAAGAAAAATGAGAAAAAACTATAGGAAGGACAAAAGCTTATTACCCTCGATCTAAATAATTTTGTCTTTTCTTCAATTTTATAAACTTTATTTTATTTTGTTAATGACCCAAAATTAAAGATGCATTTAATTTGTTATTTTTTTTTATAAGCAATGTTAGTGGGGGTGGGGGAATGTTAATTTCCGGGAGTTGAACCCGGGACCTCCTTCTTGCACTCATTTGGTGCACTCCTTCGGTATCCCTTAGGAGGCCAACTGAGCTACCTACTTGGGTGCACTCATTTAATTTGTTATTTGAATGCTCCCTATAAAAATTTAATTTGTTTGTTATTTGAATGCTTTAATATTTGTTACGGTTCTTGGTCAAAAAAAATATTTGTTACGGTTGTGGGTCAATATCATATATGTATGTCACTATGCTAAAAACTCAATTCTTGATGTGTACTAATTTCTTGTCTGCTGCAATCCTACAATATTTCATCTCATTAAGTGATTCTTCCCATTACAATACCATTAAAATGGATATTTTGTCTTCCCATTTTCAATTTTAGACCTTTTTTAAGTTTGGTAGATGATCCAAATCATAGGTATGCACTCACTTTTTGGATTTTTTCATTAAAATGCTGACTATCACTCTAATTTCCTTATAAAATAAACATATACAAGCAAGCTGGTTTACTATTTTTACATGCATTAGTATCAACTACTCACATGCTAGTAGCACTCAAAACTACTATAATCCATTTACTAGTACTGCAGATTCAGAAAACCATGTGCCTCAAATCATATCAATAGTTCAGATCGGAGCAAGACTTAATGCATTAGTTAATAGTGTGATACCGACTATTAGCTAGGGATATTAAGGATTGAAGTTTAGAGAACGACTAATATATATATATATATATATATATATATATATATATATATATATATATATATATCCCATCAAATTGAAATTCATCTACATAGCAATACAAGGCATTAGCATATGTTGATATTTTTTGATGGAATATTTGTTTCTTCTGGTTTGTACCGATCGATCAATTTAATTAAACAACCTCAACATCATCAGCTTCATTCTCAATGACACATGCATTCTCAACATTTAAAATATCTAATTTACTAAAAATGAATCCTCTATATTTATTCCTACACATAATATAGTATTTAATTTGTGTATCTCTTTTTTTACTTACACACACATATATTGTTATTCCAGGCTGGTTTGTCACTGTCACTTTTTTGTGCAGAAAATGAATATCAATGATGGAGGAAATTGTTATGCTTGTTACAGGGAGTAGCAGTAACTAAATGCAAGTAAACAACAAGATGAACATCACATGCATCATTCTAATAAGTTTGGTTTCTTGATGTGACATTCTAATCTAACTCAACAGAAGAGAAGAGGGTGGTATGTGGGATAGTTAAATACACACACTCAATGACAAATTCTTATATCTTTCTCTCACTTCTAATATGCATCGGCATAGAACTTTTATTATTAATAATTTAATTTGCAACTATATTAAAATTTGGGGACCATCACCAGCTATATAATTTCTTTATAAAACATACCTACACAAGCTAGCTAGTTTGCTATTTTTGCATGCATGCAGTTTTGAGTCAATATCACTCGTCTCAGCTCAACTTAATTCTTGAAATGTAGTTTTGAAATGTAGTTTAATTTGATCTGTGAGATACTAATTCTTGAAAAGTGATGTAATAGTTAACAAGATGATGGTGAGGTGTATGAGAGAGAGAATTGGAGGTTCTTATTATTCTTTTTTCCATTGTAATTATTAATTCTCCTCACATCACTTGAAAAACATTAATAAATTAATTTCTACAGTTGTCACACAACCTCCCTACCAATTTACTTAGTCCCAGTTGTATAAAAATCACAAGAAAAGTAATTCCCATCGTTTTGTATGCATGTTATCACAGGCTACCCTCTCCTATATTTTGAGACTACACATTTTAATTTGTTTCTTACTACGTACTGAAACTGAAACCCATGTGCATCTCTTATTTTCGTTTTCATTAATTAAATTAATACACCTTCTGAAGGGGCTGTGTGTGGTGAAGTGGGGGTGTGGAAAGGAACACATATATCTATATAAATAGTAACACTATACTTTTTCTTTCCTGCAATTAACACTGCACTTCTTCTCATCTTCCACTCTCCCTCTCCCTCTCTTAGTACGTTCTAGTTTTTTTCTCCACTTCATAGAGCCTCCCTCTTTCAGCTTCCTCTTCAATTAGCAATATACCCCCATAGCATCTTCATCTCAGTGACTTTTCCCAACTCTCTACTAAATGGCATTTTCTTTTATCGCTTTTAAAGTCGTTCTCTTCATTCTCTTTTTTAAGGTTGACACTCTTGGTTTCTCTATACAGAATAGAGAATTTCATACGAATGTTGTAGTAGCAAAGGACGGGTCTGGGAATTTTACAAAGGTGATGACTGCTGTCCAGTCAGCTCCCGATAACAACTTACGGCATTTTGTGATTTACGTGAAAGCTGGGACATACATTGAGAGAGTTGTTGTGAGTGAACATAAGAAAAATCTTGTGCTTATTGGAGATGGTATGGACACTACCATTATCACCTATAACGTGGGTGTAGGAAACACTAATATGTCTAGCTATGATACAGCCACCTTTGGTAAGAAAACATAATCCCAAATTCTTTTGTTATTTTTTTAAATAGTGGTATCTAGGAATCTTTTCTCCTCTCCAAAAAACATCTATAGTTTTTATGATATATTAATATTTGACAAGTAGTATCATGTTAAAAAATAAAGAAACTTGTTTGTCAACAAAAAAAATAGAAATTTTATAACTTTCTGAAAGAAATTTCAGTTTCTTAATTTAAAATGATAAACAACTAAATACATTATTTGAGAAAAAATATGACTAAGTTATTAAAAATGTCTTTATTTTGGAATAAGAATAACATTCCTTGAAACTTAATTGTGTTAGTAAATATACTATTTTAGAATGCTTTTGTTGTTTTTGTAATAGCGGAAGCTAGGGATCATTTTTTGCTGTCGTAGAAACTTTTACAAGTTTTATAATATATATTTGTGAAGGATCATGTAATAAAATATAGAAATATGTTTGTAAAAAATAGAAATTTCATAATATTCTAAAATACATTTCTGTCTTATAAAATGATAAACAAGTAAATATACTAATATTCTTGAAAAAAATATAACTGATCTATTAACTATGTCTTTATTGGCCCAACGCGCGAGCGCAGATTAGTCCTTCGTTGTCAGCGTTGAGACACTGCGTGGGTAGCCAGCGATGGTCCCGAACCAAAAAAAATGATAAACATCTAAATATACTATTTGAGAAAATATGACTAAGTTATTAACTATGTCTTTATTTTGGAATAAGAATAAAATTCCTAGAAGTTCAATTGTGTTTGTAAATATACTATTTCAAAATGTTTTTATTGTTTGTTGTAGTATAGCGGAAGCAAGGGATCTTTTTTCGCTGTCGTAGAAACTTTTACAAGTTTTAAAATATATATTTGTGAAGTATCATGTAATAAAATATAGAAATAAGTTTGTGAAAAATAGAAATTTGATAAAATTCTAAAATAAGTATCAGTCTTCTAAAATGATAAACAACTAAATAGACTATTATCTCTTGTAAAAAATGACTGAGTTATTAACTATGCTGTCTTTATTGTGAAATAAGAATAAAATTCCAAATTAAATATTATATATATATATATATATATATATATATATATATATAAAATCAACATTTTAATGCTTAATTTTTTTAAAATAAACATTTTAATGCTTAATATATAAATAGGTTGTTGGCAATTTTACAGAAGAAAATAGTGTGGTGTAGCGGCCAAAAGTCCGTTCGTTCATTTGTAAAGTACAATTTTTTTTTTGTTGTTAGAAACTTTTAGATGTTTTAGGATTTTTTTTATATGCAAAAATTATATTATAGGGGTACAAAGGGGAACCCCAACTCTTTCATATTCAAGAGTTTTAGGATATATATTAGTGAAGTATCATCGTAATAATACATAGAAATTTGTTTGTAAAAAAAATAGAAATTGATATTTTTAAAAGAATTGCTGTCTTTGCTGTCCAAAAAAAAAGAATTGCTGTCTTCTTTAATTAAAAGCAACTAAATATACTATTATCTCTTGAGAAAAATATGATAGTTATTAACTATATCTTTACAGGTTTCATAACATATATTTGTGCAGCATGTAAAAAATATAAAAATTTGTTTGTCATAAAAATGAAGAAATTTGATAATTTTCTAAAATAAATTTCAGTCTTTTAAAATAATAACAACTAAATATACTATTATATATCTGTTGAAGAAAATATGACTAAGTTATAACTAAACATATTTTTATTGTGAAATAAAAATAATATTCCTAGAAATTCAGTTTAACTAAATATAGTATTTTTTAAAGTTTATATTTATCTAATCTATTTATATTTATTGAATATACAACTTAACTATTTATCCACCACAGCAAAATATCTGAAGCTCAACCCCAGCCAACTTAGGAAACCAAAAGACTTAACTGATTTATGACCGAAGATGTTCTATTATCTTTTTTTTGGCTTAATTTGTACCATTTTACAGAATTATAACACTTCACCTTCTTTTGATATGTTATGTTATTTTAGATTTTTAAATAAGTTTTTGCTCTAGTTTTATGAAGTTCAAATTTCATGACTCAATTTTCATTACTTTTTTCATTTATGAAGCTGTTTTTGGCAACGGGTTCATTGCGAAGAACATTTCCTTCCGCAACACTGCAGGACCCAGAAAAAATCAGGCTGTAGCATTATATTCGAACTCTGACCGCTCCGTTTTCTACCGATGTGGGATTTTCGGGTACCAAGACAGTTTACTTGCAAACGACAACCTACAGTTTTACAGAGAGTGCAAAATAAGTGGGACGGTAGACTTCATATTTGGATATGCTGCGGTTGTATTCCAAAACTGTCATATACTTGTGAGAAAAGGGTTATGGTATCAAAAGAATGCCATAACAGCACACGGAGGACAAATAGGAAAACCCTATGGTTTTTCCTTTCAGTTTTGCACCATCACTGCTGGTTCAGACCTTATTCCTTTCGTGAATTCCACCCAAACATTCCTTGGAAGGCCATGGAAGCCGCACTCACGTGTCATTTTCATGCAGACTTACTTAAGCGATGTCCTAAGTCTTGAAGGGTGGCTGAAGTGGAATGGGACCGAAAATTTGGATACATTATACTATGCGGAATACCACAACTATGGACGAGGAGCTACTCTTAAGAATAGAGTTAAATGGTCAGGGTACCATATTCTAAACGAATCAAGCCAAGCTATTGAGTTCACAGTGGCGAAACTAATTCTTGGGGAAGAATGGCTACCTTTAACCGGTGTACCATTCACTCTTGGATTTGGTAGGGGTGGACGCCACTGATCCGCACCAACCCATTAAATCTGAAAAAAAAAAAGTGGGGAGATTTAATTGTTAGGTGAGTACGCTTGTAAAAAGCTTCAAGCTAGGTTGTAGATTTATATATGTAAACTTAAAGCTAGGTGAGTACGCTTGTAAAAAGCTTCAAGCTAGGTTGTAGATTTATTATCGAGTCTTTTGAAGATTAATGTAAACTTAAACTGACTGCGACATTTACTATTTGTTGAAATAAATAGTCATCTTTCTCCTCAATACATTATTTATTTGAAAAAAATATTACCCCAACACATATAAAAATTGCTGAAACAAACAACTCTTTAACAATAACTTAAAAATCTCAGAAAAATATATTGAATCATAATTGCCGACGCCTGATTAAATATCTAACTTTACATCTTCTTAATTTAGTTTTTTTCGGTTGCATCCTTAATTTAGTTTTTAATAAAGCCCGCCTTCTTCATTTTTTTAGTTGTTTTTGTTTAGAATGTCTCCACGATTTAAGTATTTTTTTAATATCTGAAAATATAATTTTTGTTGTGAATTTAATTAAATCTTGTAATTGTTACAAAAATAAAAGATTCTTTTTATCAAATCTATATTTAAGAGAAAAATGATTGAATTAAGATTAATAATACTTTTATTTAATTGATGGGATTTTGTCGACTTCACGTGAGCTCTAAGCTAATGTTAAGTAATGTAATATCCTTTTCTACGAGTGTGTGGACCCTTTGGAATGCTATGAGTAATGGGTATTGTGGTTATACTATTCCTTCCACCGGGTGAGTTGTACTTCCCGTGTGGGAGGAGATAATGTTTCTTTTTTTTAACCACAATGTTATATATATATATATATATATATATAAAACAAAACACGCAAAAAACCATAAAAACAAAGTGACAATCCAAGGCAGACTCAGTCCACCCTTTGGGGGCTAGTAGCACCACAAAAACATATTACTATTTCGTAGAAATACACTCCAATAGGTCTACACACCACTTATAGAAAAGACAAAGACTAGACTTAGTCTTCACCAAAAACTAATTCCACGAGTAAAGTTTTGTCTCAAGAAAAGAAATACATCCCAAGAGATCCACAAACCACTTTTTTTTTATTAACAAGAAAGGATCCACACACAATTTGATTACCCGGTTATCCCACCGCTGTTTATTTTTTCCACGCCTAAAGAAAGAAACTAAACTGAGTGCCACACTATGCAGATAAATAAATAACTGAATGAGTGAACCATTCCTTGAAATATATGAATCATGCATGATTCATTATTATTGGGGCTTCTTGAGTTGTAGAGGAAAAGGAAGATTGAAGAGGAGACGATATGTGGGACTTTATCACTTGGTATCCAAAATTGTATAAAACAAAAGTAGATAAAATGTACTCCTTATCCTCCAAACTAAATTTCAAAGGCTGAACAAATGACAACTTAGAAAAAAACAAATAAAACCCAAGAACATTATTCCTTTTACAATTAGCCATCGCTCATCCACTACAAAAAACTCGGCGATTAGCCACGGTCAAAACCGTGGCAAACAGTCCACAGACCCGTGGCAAACGATATTAGCCACGGTTACCGTAACAGTGGGAACCAAGGGCGTCGCCAAATTTTAGCCACGGTTAAAATAGCTTTAGCCACGCCTAGACAAACCGTGGTAACATTCACTTAGCTACGGTTTTGGTTTGGTTTACCACGGCCAAACCGTGGCTAAATCCTCGTTCCAAGCTTTTAATATGCACATATTAGCCACGGTTTCAACAGTGGCTAGATTGGAGGGAAGCGCGCGGGAATTTAGTCACTATTTACCCACGGTTTAACCGTGGCTAACTCAAATCTTTTTTTTTTTTAATAAATTTATTCTTCCTACCAAACCGATAATTATTCTTCCTGCTAAAACAAAGCTTATTTGTTAATGGCAACTTAGTCTTCCATTGACCATATGTAATAAGTAAATAAAAAAGCAAAATTAATAAAGATGTGGTGGAATAAACTTTTGCATATATAGCTAATTAATTACTTAAGATGAAATTCTAACATCCATTAAAAAGTAATATTCAACATATAGTTACCAAAAAACCACAACTACAAAAATACCCAATCACAAGTAATTAGAGATTCTAAATATCTAGACTAAGATGAGGATGAACCTAGGTTGAACATCGATAATTCATCTCCAAATTTATGTTGCAAGAAGTTGTGAAGACCTTCCAATTTATTTGTTGCTTGTGTAAGCTTCTCCTTGGTTTGTGTGTGCTTCTCCTTGGTTTTAGCAAGTTCTTCTTTGGTTTTAGCAAGTTCTTTTTCGACATTCGCTTGGTCAGAGTTACCAACTTGGATAAAATCAGGGAAATGCCTACGATTTCCAAAAACAACAGTTGGACAAACACCTGGACCTAAAACACGAACTCGGCCAGAGTGTTCAGCTCCACATGCTTTTCCAATGGCATCATTAGAATAAGCATTAATCTTTGACGGAACACCTATAGTAGCTGCACGTTCTTGATCTTCAGATAAGCTCTCTGAAATCTTCTCCTATTGGGAAAAATAATCATTAATATTTAGCGAAATCTCCCACATAAAAACTAATTAAGATTCATCATAAACTAAAATATTATATCAGCACACTACATTTTAGTATAAAGCACCCTGTATAAAGCACCAAATCAAACAAATCAGCCCACCAAGGTACTCATACCAATTACTGCTACCGTTTAATTTCTGCTAAACATTGCCACCAACAAGAAATTACTTGTCAACACACAAACACCAAGGTATTGATAAACATTGTCAAGATCCAATTCAGCACCAATTCAGCACAAACACCATGCAGATTCAAGACTATCAATATAATCCAGACACAGAGATCTACATATTTTCAATAAGGTGACCATAGTACTGAAAGCAACTTGTCAAATACAGACACAGAGATCTACATATCACAATTTGATACAATCCAATCCATGTTATATATAGAACCCTGCGCAGCATTAAAATTAGCAAAGGTACATAAAGCTAAACAGCAAAGGTATGAAGAGAAATCACAAAAGAACTTTTTTCACCCAGAAACGACCACAACTTGAATACTGGAGGTCAGAGACAAACAATCAATCTGTTAAGAAACATGCAGCTACTAGTAAATGGCTTAGAAACTTCTTGACAGGGAAGAAGGACAAGGTTTTGGAGCAGCTACTAGTAGCTATATATAGTTAATTGATGTCATCATTTTCACTGCTCCATTATAATGGTCCTACACATACATGCTCCATTATACTGGAACAGTTAAACTATCATTATTGAAATGAAAAATGAAAAATAGAAATAATGTATGAATAGAAAGAAACTCCAATATTGTCAAAAAGAAAACCCAATAATTGATTCTAGCATGTGAGAACTGTTTTGAAAGGCTGGCTTAGATGTGTCTTTGTGTGGGGATGAGAGATAGGGAAAGAGAGATAGAAAGAGTCAAGGAATATTATTCTCTAACATTAAATTCCAATCTCTGGTATCAAATCTGAAATTGATTTTATCAGATTTGTGCTATTCAGAATGGGCAGAAGCAGCATGCTATGGTTGTCGCTGCTGCTACAGCTGCACCAGCTGATTGGGTTAAGGTGTGATATATTATTGTTAATGTTTCTGTCACAGGCAAGAAAGGCATTGTGTGCTTTAAGAGGATTAGTGACAAAATTTAATCGTAAGTATTTTCATTCTGTTAATCAATTTTCCTGTTCAATTTTCATACTGTTAATCAATTTTCCTGTTCAATTTTCATTCTGTTAATCAATTTTCATTCTGTTAATCAATTTTCCTGTTCAATTTTCATTCTGTTAATCAATTTTCATTCTGTTAATCAATTTTCCTGTTCAATTTCCTGCCTCTTATGCACTCTTCAAAAAATTGTCAAACCTAAAAAAAGGTCAAACAAACTAAAAAGATTAATTTGTGAATTTTTGTGTTAAAGTTTCTTATGCTGTCTGTGATTGATTGATTGATTATTTGTCTCGTGCATTCATTCAGAAAACGACAATAATATTACCAAGTCGAGTTTGAATTACAAATATGAAACTCTTGAGAAGGCAACAGATTACTTCAATTCTTCAACAAAAATAGGCGAAGGAGGATCTGGTTCAGTTTTCAAAGGTATTCTCCCTAATGGAAATGTTGTTGCAGTGAAGAGATTGGTCTACAATAACAGGCAATGGGTAGATGAGTTCTTCAATGAAGTCAATTTGATTAGTGGAATTGAACACAAGAATCTTGTTAAACTATTGGGTTGTAGCATTGAAGGCCCTGAGAGCCTCCTTGTGTATGAATACATACCCAACAATAGTTTAGATAAATTTATCTTTGGTAAGCTCTCTCTCTCTCTGGTCTCTACATCTCTTTCTCTTTATGAAACTACACAATCTGCTTTTTATTTCTCTTTGATTAACAGAATGAAAATACATGGAAGAGCATGTGATAGAAAACGTGGGACCATGTGAGAACTGTTTTGAAAGGCTGGCTTAGAAGTGTCTTTGTGTGGGGATGAGAGATAGGGAAAGAGAGATAGAAAGAGTCAATGAATATTATTCTCTAACATTAAATTCCAATCTCTGGTATCAAATCTGAAATTGATTTTATGAGATTTGTGCTATTCAGAATGGGCAGAAGCAGCATGCTATGGTTGCCGCTACTGCTACAGCTGCACCAGCTGATTGGGTTAAGGTGTGATATATTATATGTTAATGTTTCTGTGACAGGCAAGAAAGGCATTGTGTGCTTTAAGAGGATTAGTGACAAAATTTAATCTATAAGAGTAACAAAAACAAATTCATTGTGTAAGATATAAGATGTACTTACAGCCATGGCTTTTCCTTCTCCATTCACATAGCTTCCATCCTTCTTTAGTAATGTTGCCAATTTAACTTCGCTTCGACATACAGGTCTTCCTAATTTTAGCTCCTAACATCATAAATAAAATACAACTAGTTATCATATACTAAAACTTATTTTACTATAAGATAGAAATTCTTTAAAACAACATACCATCTGACGAGCCCTTCTTGCATTGCTCTTACTACCACCAGCATGTGAGACTTTAAGCTTCCCACGATTTGTTGTATTTTGCTGACTTAGTTTCTACAATTTTTAACTAAGATAGTCAATATGTCTCCAAAGTTCTCACTTTATTTCAAACAAGAATAGAAAATAATAAGATAAGTTTATATAGAATACTTATACCTTCATCTCGTCAGTTTGATAGTAATGCACAAATGCAGCCCACTCAACGGGATTAACACCTGGAGGAGGATTGGCAAGTATTTCGGCCTTACTTTTGTTCGGGTAGAAGTATTGACACCTTATCTTATATTTATGGGCCTTCCATCTATCTCCTAATGTGCTCATCACCCATTTAATACCAGCAGCATAATCAAACTCAAAATGATCCTTGAAATGTTATATTTATAGGTCAATATTCAATTATAAAAGTCACAATAAAAGAATAAAAGTGTTAAGAGTTTAGATAGTAACCTCAATACACTTCCATTGCTGCATGCTATTGTCCTCTGACATCAAATCCCATCTTGTAACTGATAAAGGACAGAAGGCGGACCTTTCAGCGACTTGGCCAAGAAACCTCACTAGTAAGTTTGACCCACTATCATTTCCTTGTCCATTACCATTGATTTCCACAAGTACTTTTTTGGTTTTTTCCAAATGCCAAACCTGACTTGCTACCATTTTTCGAGTAATAGTTTCTCCGGTACAAGTATCTACCATTACATAGAAAAACTATAGTTACGTAATATTTTTCTACTAAAAAAATCAGTGAATAAGATTATCAATGATATGTTATTTTTACCTTTGACTATGACAAGTAGAGGGCCCTCCTCTTTCTGTTGTGGTTGAACCTCATTTGGACTTAAGGAAGCGTCAAATGAATCATCATAAGATGGACTATTAGTTATGTCTACATTTTGAAATTGATCATCAAATTGGTTGTTGATACTCTGTTGATGCTGATCTTGAAGGGTCTCCACATCATTTTGATTTTTTTGTCCACGTACCCTTCGCAACACATCTTCTCCCGAAAGCTTTTGTTTTTGCCTCATCTCAAATAAAATATCTGCATGATTTGCAAAAAGCTAACATGTTAGGAACTGAATATTCGAAAACTGAAGAAAGGGACGATGTGTCACAAAGGAGAATACTCCTTTCACAAAAGAAAAACTTCCGGTCACTAACTATTGAAACCTACATGTCTCACCTATACATAGATATCTTCCTTATTACAAGTCCTAGCATACACCATAGATAAAAAAATGTGTCTTAAATAAATCATAAAGTGGTCATGTCATTACAAAAAGCTGAAAAAGGATAAAGTTCTTAAACAACAAATGAATTGTGGCTGAATTACAAAGCTCATAATCAAACTAATCTAACATCATGTTATCATCTTCTTCACTAGAGCTATTGTGATCTTCATCAAAATTTGATTCATCGCGTTCTTGTCCTTGTTCTTGTTCATTGTCATCATCTTGCACTAATTGTAGTTCTTCAATGTTCTGCACATTTTGCTCGCAAAAAGGTATGTCTTCCATTATGATCTCTTCTGAATCCATCAAGTTCACATCTCCCATGTCATATATGTCTCTAGGCTTCATATGACATACACAAGACCAGCCTTCATCAAATGGATCATCAACATAATATACCATTCTAGCATCGGTTGCAAGGATGAAAGGTTCATCTACTTCATTCACACCAGTATGCATCAAGCGAGAAAAATTCACACTTGTTATCCCAAATTGATCTATCTTGATTCCCTTGTTAGGTCTATTGTCTACCCAAATACATTTGAATACTACAACTCTTAGCTTACCAAAGTAATCAAGCTCTATGATGTCAACCAATTTCCCATAGTACCTGTCATCGGTTGATTTTTCAAAAGGTTCCTTTCCGGTTGAAAATCTCTTTGTAATAGCAGACATAACGATACCACTATTTTGGGTTTTCAATCCTTGTTCCTTCTTTTGTGTACGAAACTTAAATCCATGAATGTTATACCCATTAAATCTCCTTGCAATGTCATTTGGCCCTTTTGCGAGCCAATCAATTTCAGCTGTAATATGTGGATCATCCTTTCTTGCAACCTAGTATATTTTGGGAATCATTAGGACAATTATATATATATATATATATATATATATATATATATATATATATATATATATATATATATAGATCACAATACTTTGAGATGAAAAAATTAAGTGAAACTCAATATATGTCCTTACATATTCACTGAACCATTCGTGAAAATGTTTGTGAACATATTCTTCCACAATTTTAGAGGAGTTTCTCTTGCCACGATGCATCCTAGAAACCTCAACTCTACACTTGCTGGATGAAAATTTTCTTAGTTAATAAAAATGTTATTGAAATGGATAATTTAAAATTTTACTTTATATAAAAGCACAAAACTTACTCACGAAATGGATCAACTAATTCACAATTAGTTAACACATAGCGATGAGCTTGTATCTTCTCAAATGGTGAAAGTGAAAATGTCTTGATAGCTCCAATAGGCCTACCTGATGTAGGAAACAAATTTGATAGAATAGCAGACTCACTACTAGAATTGACTCCATTATCATCGTCATTGCGTCTTGGACGATTGAACCTTGTTTCAATCTCACCATCCTCTAAATATCTTGAACAAAACGTAAAACATTCATCCATAATGTATCCTTCAGCTATACATCCTTCTGGTGTAGCCTTGTTACGAACATAGGATTTTAAATGGCCAAGGGTCCTAAAATAAGAGAAAGTGAGCCTAGTAAAAATTAAACCATATAGTTTATCATAAACTTAATGATAAATACAATATACCTTTCAACAGGGTACATCCATCTATAATGCACGGGACCAGCAATCATTGCTTCCTCTCCAAGATGAATAACTAAATGAACCATAACAGTGAAAAAAGAAGGAGGGAATATCATTTCCATATGGCAAAGGGTGAGAGCAATTCGCTGTTGTAGTTTCTCTATATTCTTAACGTCTAGAACCTTGCATGATATTTCTCTAAAGTAGTTACATAACTCAATCAACACTGAAGCAACTTCTTTAGGAAGAGTTTTTCTAAAAGCAATTGGAAAAAGGCGTTCCATTAGGATATGTGAATCATGACTCTTCAGACCAAAGACCTTGCGTTTCTTAGTATCAACACATCTAGAAATATTTGATGCATAACTATCAGGGAAAACCACATTTTTGAGAATTTTTAGGAACATATCTTTCTCCATATTTTTCATTTTAAAACACGATTGAGGAAACTTAGAGGAATTGGGATATGGGTGAAGTCTTTCTCTGATTCCCATTTCCTGCAGGTCTTTGCGAGCTTGAAGATTGTCTTTTGATCGTTTTTTATCGTCAAGCACTGTGAACAATACATTGTCACAAACATTCTTCTCTATGTGCATCATATCAAGGCAATGGCGAATAAGATTATGCTCCCAATAAGGCAAATCCCAGAAGATACTCTTTTTTTTCCATTGTTGTGGGCCAACCGCACTCGTACCCTCATCATGTGGCGTTTTGAGATTGTCATCAATTTGTCTCAATATGTCTGAGCCTGTCATTGGAACAGGGGAAGGTCTAAGCTCTGTTGAGCCATCAAATGACTTTTTATTGTATCTATACTTGTGATCAAGCGGTAAATATCGACGATGTCCCATGAAACAATTTTTCCTACCAAATTTCAGCCTTTTAGATTTTGTATCAAACTTACATGACGGACATGAAAACAATGTATGCGTATTCCACCCAGATAGGTTGTCAAGGCTAGGAAAGTCACTAATTGTACAAAACAATGCAGCTCTCATTCGAAACGTTTCTTTAGCAGAGGAATCATAAGCATCAACACCATTCCACAAGTTTTTTAACTCTGCAACTAGAGGCTGTAAGTAAACATCAATATTATTGCCAGGCATCTTAGGACCAGGAATTATCATTGACATGATAAGAGAAGTTTGCTTCATGCAACACCATGGAGGATAGTTGTAAACATACAACATCACAGGCCAAACACTATTAGAAGAACTTAAAGTCCCAAATGGGTTGAAACCATCCGTAGCTAATGCGAGTCGCACATTACGAGGATCTAAAGCAAAATCGGGATACAACGAATCAAAGTTCTTCCATGCTTTAGTGTCTCTAGGATGCCTTAACAACCCATCTGGATTTGCCTTTGTAGCATGCCATTTCAATAGCTCTGCAGTTTTAGAGGATGTGTACAACCTTTGCAACCTTGGTATAAGTGGGAAGTATCGCAATACTTTTGCTGGTTGGGGCTTCTTTTTCTTTTTGTCGTCCATCACATCGTGTGCCGCACCATCATTTTCATGTGATTTCCATCTAGATTCATTACAAATCTTGCATTTATCTCTCTTCTCATCCTCTAGTGATCCCCAATACAACATGCAGTGTTTCGGGCAAGCATGAATCTTATCATAACTTAAACATAACGTCTTAATCATCTTTTTTGCTTGATAGAAAGATGAAGGTAGTTTAGCATGGGGAAAAGCATCAGATAGAAGCTCAATGATCATTGAAAATGTTTTATCTGTTGCGCCACACAAAACTTTTATGTGGTAGAGACGAACGATGAAGGATAGTTTGCTATATTTGGTGCAACCCTGATAGAGCTCTTGATTTCCGTCTTCCATTAATTCTTTAATTGTTTTCAGCTCCTTATTATTGACGTCATTGATGTCCATTACGTTGTCGGTGTTAGGAATACTTGATGGACCAGAATCTTGATTTCCTTGGTCACCAAAGACGCCAAAGACATCATTTAACATATCTTGCATTGGATGTTGTCTAGCAGACGCTTCTTTTACTTGGCTCACTGATTCAACATTTGGTTGAACATGCTTTTCCCCATGCATGTTCCAAAATGTGTACTTGCTTGGAAAACCCTTTTCAAGGAGATGACTGAACACTTCAACTCTATTACGAGGAAAAAATCGACATGTATTACAAGGACATAATATTTGTCCATTGATTGATGCATTTGAAAAGGCAAAGTCCAAAAATTGGACTACCCCATCTAAGAAGTCTTTTGATTTTATTGGCTTATCAATCCAACTCTTATCAATCATAATTGCATAATCTGTTTGCAAATTGAAATGAAATTATTCAAGCATTTGAGATAGCAAATGACAATAATATAACATAAAAGATAAACGCATAAAAGATAAGTTACAAAATGCATATGCAAGTTCAAATCAATAACAGACACAAACTTTCTTATGAGAGTTTCAGTTTCTAGCTGAAGACAACTTTCCATTAGCCAAACAAACAAGACTACAAGATAAACATCTAAAAGATAAGTTACAAAATGCAGCAAGCAAGGGACAACCTGCCCAAACTGATAATGATGCGGTGAGCATTATATTGCTACTTTTATTAATTGATTACATTTTGACACAATACATCAAACTAATTAAGCTGATCCTATTATTTGAGATTGAATTTACTTAGTTTTATCATTTAGCAACATGTTGCCTTGATAGCAGAAAAATGTTAAATGATTAATAAAAAGCATATTAGCAACATGCTCTTCTAGTCTTTTATTTCATTCGCAATTTATTATACGACTACATACAACAAATAGGAACAATACATAATTAATTCGGGAGAAAAAACACCATATATAGTTAATTAACCGGATGCATTAGAATGTATCAAGGACCTCAAAGAAGTGAAGGAAATTGGAACTTGAAGAGCCAAACCTCAAAGACGATGCTCGTAATTAGAGAAATCGATGAAACCGCCACTGCGTTTGAAATAGACCTTGACGAGAACCACACTTTCGTCCTCGCCGCAACTGAGATCAACGAAACCGCCGCGAGCCAACAAGATGACGCAACTATGAATGCAGCAATCAAGACAACAACAAGAAAGAATGAAAAAAATAAGGAAAACATAATCAAGAAAGAAGGAAAAGACACAACTAAAGAAAAATAAAGAAATTGATGTTTCACCTTGAGAGAGGAACTGATGAAGCAGTTTGCACCTGGAGGGGAACGAAGGGACCAAACAGTGAGGAGCAAATATAATAGAGTATATCAATACAGTAACTTTGTGTGCCTCACTTATGTTCTAAATGTGCCTTTTGATTAATATGTATTTTTTTATGTCCAGCAGCAATTAGTGAGGACCCATATGGTAGAGTATATCAATACAGTCACTTTATTATCGTTTTGGTGCCTTGATAACCCTGTTTGTTTTATTACTGCAAGTTGGTGACTTTGTGTATTTAGTTTTTACTTTTAGCTCTAATATAGCATAAATAGAAGCTCTCTGGTTGAACAATGAGTTAGCAGGTTTGTGGATGGCAGAAGGAGGAAAGGAAAAGGAGCTCAAATCAATGCATTCATGATTTTCCATCATCATAAGGAATCATGCCTGAAGGGTATCCATTAATATATGAAGAAAGATTACATGGACTAATTGATGTCATCAGTGAAAAGCCAGCTGTATCTCTACCTTTTTACTTGAAAAGCTGTATCTCCGACTGAGAGGTGTGGTGGCTTATTTGAATGACAAATATAAGATTATTTATTTGTTACAAGCAAAAACCCAAGATCCATGGCCATTGGTCTCTATTGTGTTGCATGAATTCTACAGTGATATGATCTACATTATTCATCAATATGTATTTAGTTTTTATTAGCAGCATGGGTTTCATTTCAAGAAATATTGATCTGCGCTATGAGTTGATGTGGCATGGCCTTCAGAGTGCACTGTTCTTGGATATGATGCAGATTTAGGAAGAATAGAACTTGGTCCAACCAAGTTATGATGTGTGTGTGTTTTTATTTTCCTACCTTTTCCCTGAGTAAGTTGCACTTCCATGTTGATACAGATTAGCATTTCGATTAATATATCCTTTTGATGAATATTAAGGGGGTCATAGACACTTGAGCTTGTAAGAGCTCACCTACACCTAGCTGTAGGAGATAATTCCCCATAACCCTTTGTAACTAACTAACTGACTTGGTCTCTTAGTAAGATCACTATCAACTCTTTCGATTCTTTGTGACTGATTGTAACAGAACCAACTAATCATTCTAACATACTCAATGAAAAGAATATCATTTCATCTTCTTTGATTCTCTCTAGCTCTAGATTGGTGACTAGAGAGAATTAGAGAAGATGAAAGCATATTCTTCTCAATAATTTTGTTAGAACAATGAGTTGGTTCTGCTACTAACAGTTAAAAGTATTTAACCAGACGGCTATGGGAATGATCTCATAAATCTAATTGAATGCAGCAAAAATCAAATTGAAAGCAGCAAAAATCAAATTGAAAGTGTTGTAACTTTATGTAGCTGAAACAATAATAATGCAACAAACCCAGCCAGAACCATATGAACTTTATGTAGCTGAAATTGAAATTGAACCAAATGAACCAAACCCAGCAAAAATTGAAATTGAAAGTTTGATTGTAACTTTATGTAGCTGAAATACAGCAGAATGTCAACTTCCTTATTCACACACACATTGAGAATGCGAATTAGAAATTACTCAAACCGAATTGCAAGAAATTAAACCCAAACCGAAATTACTCAAACCGAATTGCAAGAAATTAAACCCAAACCGAATTAGAAATTACTCAAACCTTATGAACAGAAATTGAAAAGCGAAATATCAGAGAACTCAGAAATTACTCAAACCGAATTGCAAGAAATTAAACCCAGAAACATTCAAACCGAAACAGCAAATGCAAGAAAGCATTAAAATCAAGAAAGAAGAAAGAAGAAAACATAAAGAAAGAAATAAACTAATCGGTACCTACGATGAGAAGGAAGTTGCGAGAGAGAGCTTTTACCTTCTGGTTTCCCTTCTGGTTTCACCGAGAGAAAGGAAGTTACTAACGAAAGAAGGGGACGAACTGGTCGCTGGTTGCGATTGAAGGGGAAGGGAGGAACCGGTCACTGTTGCGATTGAAGTGGAAGGGACGAAGTGGGTTGGAATGGACGAAGTGGACGAACTGGTCGCTGGTTGCGATTGAAGGGGAAGGGAGGAACCGGTCACTGTTGCGATTGAAGTGGAAGGGACGAAGTGGGTTGGAATCGACGAAGTGGAAGGAAGCGACGAAGTGTGGGTTGGAATCGACGAAGTGGAAGGAAGTGAAGCGACGAAGTGGGTTGGAATCGTGAAGAGAGGGAGACCGAGCGAAGTGGAGCGAATCGCGTGAAGAGAGTCAGCGAAATTAATTAATTTCGCGGTTAATTAGCTACGTGAGTGAGCGTGGCTCATCTAAATATTAGCCACGTGTAAACAAATTGTGCCTAAATTAGTGTGGCAAACAGCCGCTATTTTGGTAGTGATCACTTCTAAATTAGTTTTGTGCCCATTCATTGATCTCCACCTCTATGATGCCACCAAACCTGGGAAGTTCTTTAAGTCAATGTATATCAAATATCAACACGGAAAACATAGTCGAGAAGTAGATTCAAATTCAATATATATCAACCGACTAAATTTCAAATATAGATGACCTGATTTATAATGCACATAAAAAGTCAACAAAGACTTAATAATAACAGCAAAATAGAATCTGTGGCGGACCCAGACCCTGGGGTTAGGGGTGTCAAATTTTTTAAAGCCGGTGTCAAATGTGTGCAAAACTTGGTCTACCAGTACAATTTCAAATTTTCAGGGGTGTCAAAATTAAAATTTCAGGAGATTTAGACTATTTATATAGGGTGTTTAGTGCAAAAAAAAAACTCCAAGGGTTCAGTCCGCCACTGAATAGAATAGACCCGCATAGACTAATTAGAGCATAAATGTGTTAGTAACAGAATCATACAGTTAAGTGTTGTCCCTCTACCAAGACCAGTGAAACAGGTTAAAAAACTTCTTAAAATATAGATAGTAAGCACATTAGTTTGTTACTAAGACTCATTAAATAGTGAGTCTATTAGATAGTAAGGTCCATTAGTTGGTTAGTATATAAAGTAGATGGTAGAGTCATTTGTAATCAAAATACTCTCTTCTCATTTTATAATATTTCACCACTTTCAATATAATAGATTTTAAGGTTTTCTCCTTTCTTCCATGAATGCCATGATTTTATCAGAGTCTTTGAACACTAATTTTGCGTTCTTTTTTTTTACTTTGTTAGTTTCCTTTTCCATTCATTCTTTTTTTTTTGCTACGAGAAAAACCCTTTCTATGTTAACCTTCACCTTCTGGTTACTCTACTCCACTCTAGTAGGTCTTCAATGGCTACTACTTTCGCTCTTCGAAATTCTTCTTCTACTTGCAAACGTCTTTCCCCTTTTCTCGTTTCCTCTCAATTCCATTCCTCCATCTGTCGTTCCCCTCAATTTTCATTTCTCAATGACACTGCTACTTCTCCCCCTTCTTCTTCCAATCCTTGGTGGAGATCCATGGCTACTTTCACCAGAACAAAACCTCATGTTAACGTTGGAACTATTGGACACACAGATTATGTTAAAAATATGATTACAGGAGCTGCTTTTTCAATCCATGAGTTCTTCTTTGATTTCTGGTTGAGCTCGAAAAATGGTATGTTTCGTGCCTTTTATCTCGGACTGTTGATGGAATTGATCTGCTTGTTACCTCTGATTGTTGTTTTACAAGTTCAGTTTGGTGATCTGTGTTGTGCTCAACATGTGTTTGATGAAATTCCCCAACCAAATAAATTCATGCACGCCAGATGTTTGATGAATTGTGTAGTCAAGGGTTTCATGATTTGGCTTCTTGGAATTCTACTGTGTCTGCTTATTACCATGCTTTCTGTTCCAAACACTGCCGTTGAGTCGTATGATGTTTCCAGATGCCGTTAGTCTTGTTAATATGCTTCCTGTTTGTGGATTAAGGTGTGGTGTTTAATGGGGTTTTATTGTTCCCCTGTGCCTGTTGGGAATCATAATTGGATGGATGGTTCTCTTTTTTGCTGGGATTTGTTTGCCTATTGATGTGGCATTCCTGATCTTCCTTGTAATGATGTGGGGTTTATTAATAGATTGATTTTTGGTGAAGATCATATGTGCCAGCATCCGGTCTATAGAAGAAGTATGGAGTGCAGCATCAATTCCCTCAATTATGGTCTCTTGCCTCCAGACTCACCTGGATGGTTCCTTGCACCATTTGAACCAATGCTTCAACTTGCTTTCACTGAGGACCAAATTATAGGAACAAATGATTATATAAGTTCAGGTGCTATGATTTTTGGTGATTTTTACATGGCTGAAAGGTTTGATGTTGATATTGGTGAAGACTTGTTTGAAGTTAATAAAACTGGAGATGAGTATTTGGTTTCTATTGTTGATTGCAAGAATGTTTGGCATGATAATTGCATCTTTATCAGCATGTTGATAAACCTTGACATGCACCTAGTAGTTGTTCACGCCCTCAATCATTCATTAGCTAAAATGAATGTCAATGAAATTGGCTCTGTTGAAAAGGCCCCTAGTCAATGTGTTACTATTTTTTTCCTCTTGCAAAGGGAAGCTTTGATGAGGTTGTAAAAGGCTATAATGGTGTTTTGGTATTGGCCGATTGTGCTAAAGTTTGTTTAACAAGGGGTTTCATGGTAGTTTTGATAATTAGTGGTTCTGCATTTTTTTTGGGACGTATACCTATTCATCACTTTGTAAATGAGGTTTCGTTGAAGACTCTATGATTTGCAATATTGTGGTTTAGAAGACCTTGTTTTGGGAATTAAGCAATACATTGAGAATCTCATTGAAATTAGAATTACTTTGTTGAAATGAGAATTCAGATACGTGTTGAGTGATCCAGTTATCATGCTCCTCAAACATGTGCTGTGGTGGAGAGTTGTTTTTCTTTTCAGCAGCTGATTGTTTGGTCAAGAATGTTGTATTGATAATTGGGATGCATTGAGAAATTGCAATAGAGATTATTTGGTGCTTTTCCCAGTTTGGGAATGTTCTCAGGGAAAGAGCTAGTTTGGAATTTGTTATCTTTGTTTACTTCCTCGGGGATTTTGTTATCTCGGTACTGTCTTTGCTTTTGGATTCAAGGTGCTTCTATTGGATCCTTGATTTATTTGGTTACTTTGATGATTTTTAGTCTTAATTGACTTGTTTTTTAGCTTTTGTTTATGGTGGTTAAGCATGATGCATCTACTATAAATGGTTAAGCATTAGATTGTTGTGCTTCTGCCAAGTGGTTAAACTTTGAGGTATAGTTTTTGCTTGGTGGTTAATCCTTTGGCCCTATGGCCCTGTTGATGTTTGCTTCTGCCCAATGGTGGTTAAGCGTTTTGCTTCCTTCAAGTGATTAGGCCTTGAGTTGTGGCTTTTGCTTGATGGTTAAGCGTTGGATTGTTGCTTCTTCCGAGTGGTTAAACCTTGAGTTGTGGTTTCTCGTTGTTAAGATTTTGTTGACATCTTTGGCACTTGGATGGTTATGGCAAAGAGTGGGGTTTGTTGATTCTTTTTGGAGTAAATGTTGTGGAGATGCTAGAAGAAGATTGAAGGGCCCCAAAAGTTGGTCGAAGACTTCTAGGAGCTATGCACCTCAACTGCTACCAATTTGGATTGTGCTTTATTTTCCTTACTTTGCTAGTATCTTTGTATTGTTTATCCCAAGCTGGAAGTGTTGTGAACACCGTCCAGCTTGCGGGAGGCTATTAAAATATAGATAGTAAGCCCATTAATTTGTTAGTAAGGCCCATTAGATAGTGAGTCCATTAGATAGTAATGTCCATTAGTTGGTTAGTATATAAGATAGATGGTAGAGTCATTTGTAATCAAAAAAATCTCTTCTCATTTTGTAATATTTCACCACTTTCAATATAATAGATTTTAAGGGTTTTCTCCCTTTTTTCCATGGATGCCATGATTTTTAAGAAAACTCAAATAATTTAACCTTTGAGATTGAGACGTACCTATAATCTCAACACATTAAACATCATAGAAAATATTAAAAAAGAAAATATGCAAATAATTAACCTTCTAGAGATGCTGGAACAACTCGCAAGTGGCCACTTTCCACACTATTATAGCAATATTGATAGCCTTGGAGCCATCTTGCACGTAAGGATGGGAATGGGAGCTTTAAGCAAAACTTCAACATAAAATTCTCCCTGTTGATTGATGATTAGTGAAAATTTGCTAAACATGATCCAAATCCGAAAGGAATCCTATTATGATCTTAAATAATACAAAACTAATTGCATGAGGGCATCATCCACTTGAAATAGCTTTCTCAATTTCATGATATTCAAAAACAAATCCAATCAAAAGCAGCGCACTACGTATTACCCTTTTTAACACATATTACCCTTGAAACGACAATATGCTAATACTTAATAAGGAACTTGTGGATACTATCTTAGATCCATAAGAGAAGACACCAAAGCCTTTGATTTTAAATCTACGATCCAAAAGTGGAATTTTAGAGTTTGATGTAGACTTGATCGCTATTCAAACACAATATAGAAAAATTACATCTTTGTTTCAGCTTAAACATCCCTAATTATTTTCATCATTCGATTCTTATCTGAAGCTCGCCTAGCAATGGACCTGGCTCGCCATAAGGAAGTTGTTGTCAGTGTCGATTCTTACCTGAATCTCACCAGGCGATGAGGAAGTAGTTTTTAGTGTTGGTTCTTACCTAAAGCTCATCAAGCGATGGGGCAGTTTCACTAGGCAATGATGAAGCAGTTTTCAGCGATTTTATTGCAGCTCGCCAGGTGATAGGACAGTCTCGCCAGCCATTGCCTCATTGATTCAACACGTATTTAATCCACACACTACAAAAAAATTGGTTATTAGCGACGGAAATTTCCCTCGCAAAATGAACCAAATCCGTCGCTAATGACCGTTAGCGAGGGAATTAGCGAGGGAATTAGCGAGGGGCGTGTCGCTAAATTGCTCGTCGCTAATGGGATTAGCGAGGGAATCTGAGTCCGTCTCTAATTAGCGACGGATCATTCCCTCGCTAATTCCCTCGCTAATGCCTAGCCACGCGTCCAATTTCCTTTGCTAATGCCTAGCCACGTGTCCAATTTCCCTCGCTAATTCCCTCGCTAATGCCTAGCCACGTGTCCAATTTCCCTCGCTAATTCACTCGCTAATGCCTAGCCACGTGTCCAATTCCCCTCGCTAATTCCCTCTAATGCCTAGCCACGTGTCTAATTTCCCTCGCTAATTCCCTCGCTAATGCCTATCTGATTGTATTTTTTTTATTAATCTGCTTTTATACCTGTTTATTTTATTAATAAATAATAAAATCTAAAAAATACATAAAACAGTTTAAAATTAAAATTCTTCAATAAATAAAAATTGCGAGAATAAAATTCTTCTATAACATAAAATTTGAATCCACAACACTTAATCTGAAATGTTATAACAAAAACATTAATCAACAACACTAAAAGCTGCCACCATCAGACTCCTCAGCTTGCTCCTCATCTTGCTCATCATCTTCCTCCTCATCTTGCTCATCATCTTCCTCCTCATCTTTCTCATCATCTTCCTCCTGATCTTGCTGCTGATTTAGCTGATTTTGCTGCATATTCTTAAAATACTTTAACATCATCGCCTGCCTATGGATCACCTTCTCAAAGTTTTGCTGCATCTTTTTCATCGCCTCAGAAGAGGCCCTGACCTCCTGTCGAGTATCGTGCAGCTCCTGTCGAGTAGACTGCAGCTCCTGCTCCATCTGCCTCATATGCTCTGTATCTGCAGGAGTAGAAGTTGGTCGACTGCGTCTTCTGCTGCTCCCGACGCCAGACTGGCCCATACATGGAGCCAAGGGCCCCGTACCATACAGGCGACCCTTAGACCAACCAACTGTCTTCTCCCAATGTTTGTTTGCCAGATCTATCATCTCAGGAGTAAGTTGTCCAAGTGATTCAGGGTCCCAGCTCCCCTGAGTTAGCTGAGTCATGAACTCATTTACTTGCTCCTGTTTTGAATAACAACAAATTAGCGCTCCATTCTGACAAAGCAACATTATATAATACAAATCAATTTGTATATTTACCTGAGTCATCTTGGAGCGCTCATCAACATACTCGCCAGTGCCTTTCCTCACATGGGTGGCTCTATGCAGCTCAGGAGCAGTGATAG
Source organism: Astragalus membranaceus (assembly GCA_039519185.1). NCBI lineage: Eukaryota > Viridiplantae > Streptophyta > Magnoliopsida > Fabales > Fabaceae > Astragalus > Astragalus membranaceus. Next base: position 41,752,692 of record CM076846.1, read on the forward strand.
GGCGTCCTGCCTTCTTACTCTGTAAAATGAAACACGTTTTCAAAAATTGCTAACCAATTAAATAATGTAAAAAAAACACACAGATTTGTAAAATAATTTACCAATCTAGCAGCATGTTGAGCCTGGTTGATGGACCCGCCGCAGTGAAGCGAGCCACCCTTTTTTGAGTTTCTATTATTTTTGGCGCTTGCAGCATTTTTCTTGAAAGTTTCGGTAGCCCAATGGCTCTTGAAGGCATTCCAAATATCATCACCCATGTAGTCAGGCTTTTTATCTTTACAGCGGAGCTTATCAAGCAAATCTGAAATCTGAGCGCCCATCCTTTTGAAAAAAAGTCTCCGCACATTGTCATCTTCTTCTATGTCCCATGTTACCTTGGTCTATATTAAGTAAAATGAAAATATCTATTAGTAATTATATTAAACTTTATTAAACATAAAATTTAAACAAACAATATAAGTAATGACAAAATAATTGACATTTACCCTAAAGAAGTCAAGCAGATCCTTCCTGTCATCTTCTTCGACTTTGCTCCACTTCTTATGGAACTTTTGAAAATATTTTTTCCGGATGACATAGGTGATGCTTGATGAAGCTACCTTTGCAGGAAGAAGCCTGCATAATGAAAGATATACCGAACAATCAAATATATATAAGTCGTTGCATAATTAACTTTAAAAAAACAAACAATTTAATACTTACACGTTACCACGGCTATAAATGACTTTGAGTCTAATACCATTAATAACAACCACCTCCACTCTCTCGTCATCGGTGGATGAATCACCTTCAACATTACCACCACCAACATCATGCTGAATATCATCCCGGGGCTCTGGTGTAGGCATAGATAACCCAGCTGATGGGCCCATATGTCCAGATGATGAGCCTATATGCCCAGCTGGTGTGCCATACCCAGCTGGTGGGCCATACCCAGCTGGTGGGGCATACCCAGCTTGTGGGCCATACCCTGCATACGCATCTGCTGGGCTCATATAATGCCCATGTGATGGTAAATGATACCATCCGGGGCCAGATGGAGACGGAGGTTGTGGGGCAGTAGCTGCTGGGCCGACATACATATGACCACTCATATTCCCAATATTAAGTTCCACCTCACGATTACGCCTCCTCCTAGGAGGTTCATCGTTCATAGTCTGCTTCCCTTTATGAGGACGTCTCGGTGGGTCAGAACCTCCTCCTGGATCCATATCTATGAAAAAATAGAAACGAAATATGATACTAACAACATTAATTATATATATTTATAAACAATTTAAATAAAGTAAATTAACAAGAACAATATTGATATATTAATGATTCTAATAAATTTAAAGACAACATAAGGAGTCAACATAAGTATAAATATATATAAGATTAATCAAATACAACATAAGATTAATCAAATTATTCATCTTGATTCTCTTCTTCATCTTGATTCTGTTCTTCATCTTCATTCTCTTCTTCATCTTCATTCTCTTCTTCATCTTCATCAACTTCTTCAACTAGGAGTCGATCATCACATAATGAGTCAATCGGTTCAAATTCAATTACCTCATCTACTCCTGAAATTTCATCCACCTGATAAGGAACCTCATCCTCCGCATCGGTGGCTTCAATGCGACCCCGTGGTTTTGTCTTAATTGCAACACACCATCATCTCTTAGTTGATGGATATGGAACATAATACACCTGCCTCACATTTTCTGCCATGATAAACGGATCATAAAGGTTATGCCTTCCATTCATTCGAATGTCCACAGTATTACATTTTGGATTCAATTTCATTCCTCTAACCGATGAATCAAATCATCTACAAAAAAACAAAACTATTCTCTTTTCATAGTCTAATAGTGGGTATTCAAGTTCATATATGTGTTCGATCACACCGTAGTAGTCATTTTCACCTCCTCCTGTTTCACCTTTAACATACACCCCATTATTAATTGTTTTTTCCCCTCACTCCATGATTGGGTGTCAAATTTGTAACCGTTAACTAGGTACGTGTGCCACTCGGTCACCTCAAGAAAAGGACCATCGGCTAAGTTCCTCAAGTGTCGGATTTGGGGAGTTGGTTCTGCTTCATAAACCTAAGTAAACCACATATGGAAAAATAAGTCATGTCTCATATCTACTTTAAAGAATTATTCAGCGCCTTGGGGATTTGGTTACTTACTCTATCCTTAAACCAGGATGGAAAACTTTCATGTATACGAATAGAAGATTCTTCAGCGCCTATACCCTCAATTCGTAAGAATGCACTGAAAAAGAATTATTATTACTCTTTAGATTGAAAGTTGATCAAAATCTGATTTAACATCATACAGTATAGATTAACAACTGAATTGGAGCATACTTACTCAAGATATGGTTTAACATCAGTGCAATTGATCAAGACATGAACATGTGCTGATTTATGCTCTTTATCTGATAAGTAGTGGGTTGACTTCTTTCCCGAAGGGCGACCAGGTTTGGTAAACACAGATAAAGTGAGCGGGTGTCTTTCTTCTTCAATCTCCATTTCATTTCTATTATTTGTTGACAAGATAAAGTTGTTGAAATAATGTGAACAAAAATAATTGTTTCACGGTGTAGATAAGCTGTGCAGATCGATCCTTCAACTCTAGCTTTATTCTTCACCGATCGTTTATAATCACCCATTAATCTATTTGTTGAACGAAAAATACTTCATTAAACTAATAATCATACTAATTAAGATAATTTTAATAAAATGTTAAAATAGATAATTACCTCTCAAAAGGATACATCCACCTATAATGAACTGGTCCACCAAGCCTTGCTTCATACGCAAGGTGAACCGGTAGATGCTCCATGGAATCAAAGAAACCGGGAGGAAATATTCTCTCCAACTTACAAATAATGAAAGGAATATTCTGCTCCATCTTAATAAGATCATCCCTTCTCAATGTTGAAGAGCACATATTTTTAAAATATTGACTCACTTCAATAAGTGGTTCCAAAACACACTTTCGTAATGAATTAAAAGCAATTGGAAGCAAACACTCCATGAATACATGACAATCATGACTTTTCATCGCATACATCTTCCCGGTGTTCACATCGGCACATCTTGCAAGGTTAGAAGAATAACCATCTGGCATCCTCAATTCTTTCAACCATCGACAAACATCTTTCGCTTCATCTGGTGTTAGGCAGTATTTGGTTTTGGGTTTTAACATCTTCCCATTAGGCATTTCCACCAAATTCAAATCAGATCGATGTTTGCTACAATAAAGAGCACAATCCAATCTAGCCTTATTATTGTCTTTGGTTTTATCTCTCACATTCATCACAGTGAAAAATATGTTGTCAAAGTAATTCTTCTCGATGTGCATAACATCAAGATTGTGCCTCAACAAATTATCTTTCCAATATGGGAGATTCCGAAATATGCTTTTTTTTTGTCCAATTGTGCACCTGTCCATAACCATCCAGCCGGGTGAGCTCCCCTACCTCTGTGGCTTGTGGAAAATCCATAACTCTGCTTCAGATTTCACCTGATGTCAACATAGGTGGTGGTCCATCTGTTTCAACTGCCCCTTTCTTGAAGGCCTTCTTGTTCTTTCTAAATTTATGATCTTGCGGTAAGAATCTACGATGCGAGTCAAACCAACAACTCTTGCCCCCGTACTTTAGCGTAAACGCCTTTGTGTGTTCCATGCAGTGGGGACATGCCAATTTACCGTGAGTCCCCCAACCAGACAACATACCATAAGCAGAAAGGTCGTTAATTGTCCACATCAATGCGGCTCTCATCATAAAATTTTTCTTTCGTGCTGCATCATACGTCAAAACACCCCCCCACCATCTCTTAAGATCATCAATCAGAGGTTCTAAAAAGATATCAATGTTAGCTTTTGGATTGGATGGACCAGGTATCAGACAAGTCAAAAACATATACGGTTTAGTCATCCACATCTCACGAGGAAGATTGTAAGGGGTAACAATGACTGGCCAACAAGAGTAGGGTGACGCCGATGCTTGGATATATGGAGTAAACCCATTAGAGCACAAGCCAAGCCGAACATTCCGTGGGTTTGAGGCAAAATCTGAATGCACTTGATCAAAGTGCTTCCACGCTTCACCGTCGGATGGGTGGCGTAAAATGTCGTCTGAGGTACGCATATTGTCATAATGCCAAGTCATTTTCTGCGCAATTTCGGTCGATGCAAACATTCTTTGCAACCTTGGAACTATAGGCAAATAGAACATCGACTTTACAGGGATAGGTTTATAATTACGTTTTGCCTCTTTACGATCATGATACCTTGGGTTTCCACAGAATTTGCATTCAAGTAGCTCACCATCATTTTTACCAAATTCGTTGTTGTAAAACAACATGTGCCCTTTCTCACAACAATCAATCTTCTTAAATTTCAATCCCAGCTTCGAAACTAACATCTTTGCTTCATAATAACTTTTTGGCAAATTATCCTTATTAGGTGTCGCTTCCAACATCATTTCAGTCACATAGTCTAAACCCACCTCAGAAATATTACTCATGGACTTGAGAGTTAAAAGTTTCACACACATAGATAATTTTGACTGTGGCGGGCCTTCAAACAACGGTTTGTTTGAATCTCTTAACAAATTATAAAATTTTTGTGCTTCTTCATTTGGAAGTTCATCATGATCGTCATATTGAGGCTCATCAAATGGCACATTCACCTTGAGACCATCACAAATCATGTTTTCCATCGACTCAAAAATTTCATTACGTGGAACACCAACATCAGAACTGCTTGAAGCCCCTACCTCAAAATTTTGACGTCGTTGTTCTCCATGGTCCACCCAAATCCAATAATTAGGCCTAAACCCCCAATGATACAAGTGCTCCCCGATTTCATTATCGGTCCTAATAGGTACACCGTCGCATTTTAAGCATGGACATCTAACCCCCTTTTCCCGTTTAGCCAATTCATGTCGCCACGCTACCACAAGAAACTGTTCAACCCCAATTACAAAAGATTCCTTCAAACTCGCTCTTCTCGGATATAACCGATCATACACCCATTCACGATTAAATTCATACAAAGTCATCTACACGCATTTAAGAAAACGTGTTAGATTCCCTTAACATTCCCAATAATCTATCAAGTTAGTGGCATCGAACGATCACGAAAGACGGAACCCCGATCACTAGCACTAGGATCCCTACTTGAAGTATGATCTCATTGGAGATGATTTCGAGCCGAATATGGGGGTTAAGGACAGATCAGACAAAACCCTTTTCCATATAAGTAGTGAAGGATCGAAGTTATTTCTAACTCCCAACCTTAAAATTGTTAGTATCGCCTCGCAATTATCTCAATGGAGATGATTTCGAGTAAAATATGGGGGTGAGGGACGACATCACCTCACCCTTTTCCATCAACAACACACGTTCATCTAACCTAGGGTTCATGAAAACAACAATTAGTTTATTTTGAAAACTAACCTTTATGAGATTGAGGTCCGGTGAGGTACGTGGTTCGGTGACAATTAAACACTTTTCAATTAAACAACTTCAATTTCAACAAACAATTTCAATTTCAACTTCAAATTTTTATCCTACACAATTTCTATAAATCCTAAACCTAGTCCTAAAACCTAAAACACAATTCCAATTTCTACCCAATTTCAATTTCTAATCCTAAACACAATTTCAATTTCTACCCAAACCTAAAACCCTACCCAAACCACAATCAACAATATCACAAAACCTAATCCTATTTTCTTCTTTCAAAACAACAATATCACAAAACTAAATTCACTAAAATTACTAAACAACAATATCACAAAACTAATTTTATAAATCCTAACAAAACAATATCATAAAAAATAAAAATCGGTAAAAATCAAAACCTCCAAAGGTAGAGCTCCGGTGGTGAAGAGGGAGAACTCCGGTGGTGGTGAAGAGGGCGAGCTCCGGTGGTGGCAAAAAGGGACAGCTCCGGTGAGAGAGAGAGGTTCGCATAGGAGAGAGAGAGGTTCGCGTAGGAGAGAGAGAGAGAGAGGAGAGAGGGCGCGTTCGCGTAGGAGAGAGAGAGAGGAGCGACGACGACAGATGGTTGTGGTGGTGTGGTGATGGTGGAAATGAGAGAAGGGAGTTTGGGTTCGGGAGAGAGAAGAGTGAGGGAGTGAGGAAGAGCAAACGGAGAGAGAAAAATGAGGGATCTGATGCAATTTAATTGGGGTTAGCGACGGAATTTGCGAGGGACCATTCCGTCGCTAATCCCTTCACGCTAACCAAGGCTGGAACGGTCAAAATAGTTAGCGAGGGACCATTATTTCCGTCGCTAATCCCTTCGGTTTCAGTGCTGTTCTAATTTCAGATTCCCGCCTAACAGTTAGCGATGGACTGTTCCGTCGCTAATCCCCACAATTCCGCCGCTAATGCTCAAAACAAACAAGGACCCTTATTCCCTCGCAAATTCCGTCGCTAATGTCAGTTTTAGCGAGGGAACAGTTTTCCCTCGCTAATGTCAGTTTTTTTTGTAGTGACAACTCGAATTTTCAAGTCACTTTAATCATTAGGATTAGTCTTGTTTTTCGCTCTGAAGTCCGTGACGGTAAAGATTCGCACTCCACTAACCTTTGTTGATGATTCAAGCTTGGGAACAAGTCACTGGATCGGAGCATCAATGTTCTTAGCTTCTCCCTCTAGTTTGATCTTTTCCCTTGTTATTTCTATTTCTATGTCTATCTTAACTTCTTATTGTTGGGGATTAGTGACGATTTATGAACCAATTATGTTTTTGAGCTAAACCTTTTTATTTGAATGAATGTTATGAGTTATGTTTCAATCTCTGTCCTTAACGCATTCTATGATTTATAATATGTGATTGTGAATAGAAATTTCAATTACATACACTTGAGAATTGAAATCTGTTTATTTCTAGTCTAGGAATAGTCATTGGTATTCAAAATCAAAGGATAATTGTTAAACTCCAATTTAGTGCGTTTTTAGAGACGTTGTTGAGTCATCTTTTAGAGCAATTATTACTAATTATATAAATTATTTACTTAGTTTGTTATTTATTTTGCAGAGAGGTAGAAACTATAAAATGATAATGAAAACACCATTTGGAGCAATTTAGAGGTTATATATATATATATATATATATATATATATATATATATATATATATATTAAGTGGTAGGCAATTAATGTAATGTGATGAATTGAAAGAAATAAGGCTCACGACCTTTACTTGAAAGAGAAAAAGGGTAGGCTGAACATTGTATTATTGAAGTCCAAACCCAACAACAAAAGGCCCACATTTTAATTAAAGGGCCGTTGGTGAGCAACAACAAAGGAACACGTAACTTGAAGAGAAAGGAACACACAACCCTAGGCTTAAGTTTCAAATAAAAAAGGGTATTGCAGCCGTAAAGAGGAAAAGAAGCCGCATAGAACGTAAATTAAAAGAGCATCGACGGCAACAGTAACGCAGACGGTTAGAGAAGGAAGAATTTGGATACCGTTCTTGACATCGAGAGAGCTTTGGAGCAGAAAAATGAGACTAAAAATGAGCAGAAAAAGGAGACGGAAGAATTCAGATCAGAAATTTCTTTATATTCCAGGTTATTTTTATCTCTGTAATTTATGACTCCTAATTTTATTTCATTGTTTTGATAATTATGGATAGCTAAATCATCTTCTAGAGTGTTAGGTGGATCTTGCAAGTTTAGAGACCTTTATGTTATAGTTTATTATTTGAATTCTAGTTTTTATTTCAATTAATATTATCGTATTGCTTTTATCTCATAACTAGGATTGACACCCTATGCATGTTCATAATCAATTAGTTGATCAGTGACCGTATTGCAATTAGTTGGTGGACCTATAGGATAATTGGGGCTATAATTATTGCATGACCGAACCTTAATTTAGTCTTCAAATCATTCAACCTTTTTGCTCTGTATGCTTTTCTGGAATTTAAATTCTTGAGTGACCAAACAAGGGTTAATTTAGGAAAAAAGAATATTAATCCCGAATGACCAAACAGATTAATAGCTTTAGTAAAGAGGTTAGTAATTAAATAAAATAAAGGAATTCAAGTTGGAATTAGACATAGGGGAATCGAAGCTTGCAAGTGAAACCGTGACCTTGATCTCTCTCTATTTATTAAATCTTGTATTTTAAGTACTGTTATTTATTTCTTTTTATTCGTTTTCATTACAACTCAATTATTAGTTCGTCTAAACAATAGACAATCTTGATTAGTTTGGTACTTGTTATAATCTCTGTGGAGACGATAATCTTTTATACTACTTCTGCAAAAGAGTACACTTGCTCTAAGTGTGTTTTTAAAGCAACAAGTTTTTGGCGCCGTTTCCGGGGATTAATTCGTAATATTAAACGAAAAAGATTTTTATTTCTTTAGACATTTATTTATGCTTTAGTTTTAATTTTGTTTTTTTTTATTAAAAAAAATATACAAAAAAAATTGATAACACTTTCCCAAGAACTCGTTGCAGTTCACTTTGTTTTGCAGAGAAAAATCTAAATCATGTTTAAAACTCGTGGAGATTATATTAGGGAGGCATCGACACAATGGAATTTACAGAAGTTATTTTGGTATATGCCTCAATGTCAAATTCCATTTTCTCCTTCTCCTTATGAGCCTTATTCAGACTATTAGGATGACTATGAGCCACCTCCTTATTCCTCCCATTGGGATAATTATGAGCCACTACAAGTGCAGAGGCAAAGGAGGAAAATCCGGATGCCAATGAGGTCTTGGCCACATTATTGGAGCGAACAAGTGAAAGACTTGATAGATTTGAGAAAAATATGGATGAAAGGTTTGACCGCATGGAGGACCGAATTGTAGCCATGAGTGATCAACTGTCAAGTATCATTGTTTTATTATCTCAAGAGGCCCAAGAAATTCCTTATTCACAAACTGAGCAATACAAAGATAATATTCTTAGTAGTGATGAAGAGACTCCTACTGCAGGGAGTCAAATCAAAATGATGACTCCTATTGTAGGGAGTCAAATTGAAACAACAGATTTCATTGATGAGAGCATTTGTAAGGAGAATGAGAAAGATCCATTGGTTCTTGATTTGGAGAATGAGGAGAAAATCCAAATTTTTGGGCAAATTGTTTTAACCATTGGTGATGTTGCAATTGAGGTTCACAGGGGAAATGTAAGTTTAAGGAGTGCTAAAGAAGATGATGTTATTAAAGCTTTAAATTCCAATGAAATTTTCCCTTCTTTAACTTCTCCTTATTTTGATGATGTGGTTGAAACTAACATTTTTAGTGATTTAAAGATGCAGGACCTTTTGGAAAAAAATATTATTTTACAGGATCCTAGCATAGTGGTGGATGAAAATAAAATAAAAATTTCACCATTCTTTGAAGTTCATCCACCACGTGGAAAAAGAAAGAAAAATGTGAACCACATGGTTAGAAAGCTAAGAAGGTGCACAGTGTTAGATGTTAAATTTTCTCTTGGAGAGCCCCCTGATTAAGCACCAATTATCGTCAGACTCAAGACGTTAAACAAGCGCTTCACCGGAGGCAACCTGTGTTTTATTTTTTGTAATTTTTGTTTTGTATTTGTTTTGTTTTGATTTTAGGAAGAAGCTCAGACTGCAAGCTCTCTCAGGGAAATCACTCTTACTCTCTCTTAGTTACTTATTTTGTGTCTATTTAGTCATTTTGCATTAAGGACCATGCTTCATGCTAGTGTGGGGTAGGATATTATATCTTGTCACTTGATCTCTATTAATGCACATACCCACTACATATGTTGATATCAATTTTTCTGGCTTATTTTTTTTTGAATGAGTTTTAAATTATGCTTAAAGAGAAATAGAGATTATGCCTTTTTGGGCCTCCATAATTAATTTATTTGACAGACTTGCTCTTGATTGTAACTGTGAGGTTCTTCTTAGGAAGCTATAATTAGCATTTGTGCCTGTTGAGTACTTTTTGTGAACTAGCTTCTAAATGTGAGATTTGAGCCTTTATAAGGGGATTGATATTAAATCATAAATACTTACCCATTCTCTTTGTATGAGTGTGTTTCTCAATTTGCTACATTCTTGAATTTGTCTTTTGACCATTTCAAGGCGAAAATTGATTTGCATAATGTAAAAAGATTTGGGGACTTAGGTATTTTTTTGACCTCAGAGTTGTTTGTAAAATTATCCATTAGTTGCCCCCTTAGAGCCTATTTGTTATATATTTCTTTTGTACCCTGATATAAGTTTTTTATTTTTGTGTGGTAACCATTTGAAATTAAATGTGGAGCAACTATTGAAAATTACAATTTTGTCCTATATTTTTGTCGTCTATCTTGTTAGGACTGAAAAAAACAGGAGTGACTCATGTAGTTACAAGTATCTTTTCCTACAAAGGAAACAAAATAGGAGTGATTAACATGCTTACCTTTTCCTCCTAAGAAAAAAAAAGTGAAAAAAAAGAGAGAAAATTTGAAAAAAAAAAAGAGAAAGCAAGAAGGAGGAAAAGACAAATCAAAAAATGAAAGAGCCTAGTCAAGAGAAAAGACAAATCAGAATGAGCTGACTCAATAGAAAAAGGTGAAGAAGGAAGTGAAATTAACTTGGAGTTTGGACAAAATTTGTAAAATAGATAGGAGCTCCATATTTCGTTTCAAATGTTACTATTTGTTTCTTATTTTTAGCCCTTTGATTATCCCTTCTTCTTATTTCCTACCTTGCTCGAATTTACCTTGGTCCCATTACAACCCATAACACCCCATCTTTTGCATGCTTGTGAACTATTTAGTGGAGATTTGGTAAAATTACAAACATATGGTAATATGCATTTTCTGGAAACTTGAGTTTATATTTTCCCTAGTCCCTAAACACTTAGAGAGATTGTGAGCGAGAGCCATTGTTCACAGATATGTATTCTTCAGGGACACGAGCCTCTAATTGGGCAGTTTTTTGACACCTCACATGTGCTATAGAGTCTGTCATTGTTGCTTCTGATTGTGAGTCTCTTATTTGGCGGTCTCTATTGCCTATTTTAAAAAAATTATTGAGCGAGAAAATTTGTTTGAGGACAAGCAAAAACTAAGTGTGGGGGAGTTGATAAACTCCAATTTAATGCGTTTTAAGAGACATTGTTGAGTCATCTTTTAGAGTAATTATTACTAATTATATAAATTATTTACTTAGTTTGCTCTTTATTTTGCAGAGGGGTAGAAACTATAAAAAGATAATGAAAACACCATTTGGAGTAATTTAGAGGTTTTATATATATATATATATATATATATATATATATATATATATATATATATATATATTAAGTGGTAGGCAATGTAATGTAATGTGATGAACATTGTAATGAAGTCCAAACCCAACAACAAAAGGCCCACATTTTAATTGAAGGGCCGTTGGGGAGCAACAACAAAGGAACACGTGACTTGAGGAGAAAGGAACACACAACCCTAGGCTTAAGTTTCAAATATAAAAGAGCATCGACGGCAACAGTAACGGAGACGGTGAGAGAGGGAAGAATTTGGATACCGTTCTTGACACCGAGAGAGCCCTGAAGCAGAAAAATGAGACTAAATACTCAGATCAGAAATTTCTCTATATTTCGGGTTATTTTTATCTCTGTAGTTTATGACTCCAAAATTTATTCCATTGTTCTTGATAATTATGGATAGCTAAATCATCTTCTAGGGTCTTATGTTATAGTTTATTATTTGAATTCCAGTTTTTATTTCAATTAATATTATCGTATTGCTTTTATGCCATAATTAGGATTGACACCCTATGCATGTTCATAATCAATTAGTTGATCAGCGACCGTACTGCAATTAGTTGGTGGACCTATCACTACAAGAATAACTGCTTTTTCCTGCCATTTTTTCCGACGAACTCTTATTCGTCGCAATTTCCGACGGATTTCCGACAAAACAGTCGTCGCAAATGTTCAGGAAAAAAGGCGCTTAATTTCCCGCTTACGTTTCCGACAAAAACGTGTTTCGTCGCAAATTTGCGACGGCTATGTCCGTCGGAAAACGCTAAAATGTCGTCGCAAACTAACAGATCCCAAATTAAAGGGAACTCTTCCCTCGATCCATCTCATTTCACGCCTCCACCATCTCATCTCTTTCAGTCGCGCTCCCTCTCTCTCAGTAGACCTCCCTCTCTCAGTCGCCCTCCCTCTTCCTTCGTAGACCTCTGGATTTCAATCCTCCTCCTTCTACATCAAATCTGAATGTTCACTCTTCTCTCACTCTGAAACCTTTCTTTTTCTTTTTCTTTCAAAAACCATCCTTCGTTCTTTCTCTCATCTCTCAAACCATCAAAACCATCTTCTTTCTCATCATCTTCCCTCTCCATAATCTCTCTTCTTCTCCACTCACCAAACCCTAAACCCCAAAATCGCTGGGTCACTAAAAAACCAGAGCCCAAAATCGCTGGGTCACTGAAAACACGATTTCGGAATGAATATTCAGGTAATTTGGTCTCGATCTCTTCCTCTTCTTAATCCCTTAGAAAAAAATTCGGTTTCTATGGTTGTTTATACTGAAAATTCGGTTCCTATCTTCTCAGCCTCTTCCTTCTACATCGATGGTCCCGTAATCCAAAGCGAGAAGCAACACTGAGAACAGGATTGGAAACGAAAAAGCAGGTATTTTGGTTTCCATCTCTTCATCTTCTCAATCACTTCAATATGATTTTCCCTCTGTATTGTTGTTTACATAAGTTTTTTGATGTTTTTAAGATTTTTTTTGGAGAAATCGATGAAAACTCTAGAACCATTTTCGTTTTCTATTGTTGTTTATACATTTTATTTTTGTTTTTGAGAACATTTCTGGAGAAATCGATGAAAACCCTAAACCCCTAACCTTTGAATTTTGTGTTTGGTTTGACTTGCAAAGCTTCTCAAAATAGCCATGCTTAACGGTTTAGAATTTCAAGTTGTATACCTCCTCTTTAACTGAATTTTTCTGTTTTAAGAGATTTGAATGAGGAAGGATTTGAATATGTTGTTTGGTATATGTTTATCAAGCTTCTAATATTTCTGTTTTTAGGGATTTGATTATTAGTTTCTAATTATCAGTTTCTGTTTTAAGACATTTATGCTATATTTTTGATTATTAGTTTCTAATTATCAGATACAAATTTGTTATTTCAGCTTCAGGAAACTGCATTTCCTCCTAAGCGAACATTGAGGTATTTGTTTGTCCAGCATTCTTCTAAATAATATTATATGGTTTATCCTCTTTGGGGATGGCTGTCCAAAATTTTAAATTTATCATTAGCTTCTTTTATGTACATGTCTAATGTCTAATGCAGTTTGAGAATTTTTTGACAATTTCTTGTTAGTTGCGTTTGCAATGTACCCACAATTTGCTCTTTTTATTGGCTTTTGCGCTGCTTTGTTTACCTTGTCATGCATTTGCCTAATTGCCTTCAATGTGTTTGATACATTATCTGAAATAGTTGTCTGGGCCTTTCCTTAGTAATTTTTAGTTATATTAAAATGCTAAAATTGAGTTGTTATTTATCCTAAGAATGGGGTTGGAAGAAAACCCAAATGGCTAAAATTGAGTTGTTATGTACACCAGTAAAAGTGTTAATTGGAACTTTCCACATAGATGTAGCTTTTAAATTCAAATCATTTTTATTCTCATTTTGGATCATATGAAGACTTAAATTTCTCGTGTGTTGTGTTTTGTAGTTCTGAAGGTGAATTGTTGAAGAGAAAGTGTAGGGAAGATGAATAATTCAGTTTCAGATAACAGTTTTATTATTGAGAGTGATGAGGATGATGAGTTGAGGGATTTGAATAGAGGTGAAGGTGATGGTAATGATTCTGATTCTTCTAATTACTTAAATGAAAACCCTCCACAGAGAAAACCTAGTTCTTACAATCTCTCATGGCCTCAGAGTTACAGGTTAACTAACCCCTTCTCTACTTTGTTTCAATTCCACTCGATTTGTGATTTTCTTGTGTCTGCTTGTTACAACTGTGCTAAGTGTATGCATGGTTAATAATTAGTTTTTTTTTCTTCATTTCTTGACTTTCTATTTTAATTCTTTGTGGAGTAGGAATACTTTCTACACCTTATGCTGGAATCTTGTTCATTTTTGGAATTATTTCCTTTTATACTGGATTGCTCTTGAGATCCTGTTTGGATAGTGAACCTGGGCTTGAGACATATCCTGACATTGGCCAAGCTGCTTTTGGTACTACCGGACGAATTGCCATATCAGTAAGTCTTCATACCAATCTTTACTCTTACTTCAATTCTTTAAAAATCAGTTGTCTCTAATCTCTTTTTTTGTGTGGATGCAGATAATTTTGAACGCACAGGGACACCACTCAATCTTGCAACTCTTCCTGTTGCTATTGGTCTTTATGGTTATTGCTATTCTGGTCATGCTGTCTTCCCAAACATTTATACATCCATGGCTAATCCAAACCAATTCCCTGCAATTCTCTTAGCATGGTAAACCAAGGATAATTCTTCTGAGAAAATTCCTTTTATGAACTATCTAATATAATGAGTATTTAAATCAGAAATTGATCTCTCCCTCTTAAGGGCCTCATCCTATTAGTTCTAATGCTGAGCTTATCATAGCAATATTTGCACTTAGCACCAACAAAGTTGCTGTAGTCAAATATTCTCTCATAGGTTCAATCCTTTCAAATCTTCTTCTAGTTCTTGGAACTTCTCTACTTTGCGGTGCCATTGCAAACATTAGTGTGGAACAAAAATATGATAGAGTAAGATCCTTAAATCCATTTCAAAGTTTTCATTTATGGTGGTATCCAGTGCTTGAATTTTGGATTCTAGAGGCTTCGAGATTTAGCTATATTGGTTCTTCTTTGTGAAGGGGGAGGGGGGAGATGGATGGTGACAAATTTTTTGATCATTCATGATTCATCTGTTAATATGACAAAAGATACACTGGAGGTTTATGCTTTTCGATAATCATTTGATTTTCATTCATTGGCATCAACAACAGAATGAATCACTATTAAGTAAAAGCCATTGTGGATTTGCAATTAGTTTTTGAAACAGACTGCACCAAGAACTAAAACTTATAGTACTGGAATAATGACAAAGGGGATGGAATCTTAAATTTGACATAGGAGGAAACTGAAAACAACATTGAGAGGGAAAAAAAAGTTTATAAAACTTAAAAGGTCTCAAATCAAAACACATGCTAAGGACTAGGGGCTAAAGGATGTGTCAACGAATTCTTGACTAGGAAGGGTGGGGATGCTAGAGACGTGTTTATGTAAGTTTGCGAGAAATGTAACCTGTTTAGGGTTGATCTGCATGAAAATAGTCATCAAATGCATATTTTGTTAGATGGTTTTGTGTGTCCTTGTTTTGTGGTTTCTTTGGATTGGCTTCTTTCATTTAGCTGATATGGTTATTTTTTTCTATCTTAACATGCATTTTGAGGAATCTGAATAGTTTGATATATAGTTTTGCATGCATTTTGCACCGAGTTGATGAAGTATATAATGCAATTGACATACTGAGTAGCTAACCTTGCAAAAGCACTTGCGAAATGTCTGCACTCTGCTCGCATTGGGCATGCATTGCAATTTGGTTGTTTCTTTGTACAGAAAACCTACATATTTGGAGCATGAATTACTTTTAACCTCCTATCTCCAGACCATGAAACATAGCTAGTTCCAAAAATGTGTTATACCCTTTCCTAAATACTAAATGAAATAAAATGTAGAAACAAATCATGCATACCTTTCCAAATGTAATCGTCTGGTAGTGGAGCTCATACCTGCATTCCAGTTGTATATCTGTTAGTTACAAATTCAGCTAGCTAGCATAGTAAAGCAGTTATTTGTATGCAGATTTTGGGGAAGTTATGATATTACAAGGTTCTTTGGTCAAGCTTGCACAATCTGGGCCAGAGAATATTAATATTGATGATAAAAAATTTATGGTTAAGAGGATGCATCAGATTCATGGGGTTTGTCTGTGAGTTTCCTCAGCATAATTTTGCTACCAATAGTGGGGAATGCAGCTGAACATGCAGGAGCAATTATATTTGCTTTCAAGAACAAGCTGGTGAGAATTTAGAGGGTGTTATCATTTTCATGCTTTCTTTCATTTAATTAAATTCATATTGGCTATGCTATAATCAAAATAAGCTGGTGACAATATTTTATGTTGTTCAAATTTGGGTTTGGACACAGATTGCAGACTATTTCCAAAGACCAGGAACTGACCCTGCAGAGTTTGATGTTGGCTTAAATCATGAGTTTCAACCACTGGAAGGCCATGATATTTGACAATTCCCAGGTTTGGGTTCAGAAGAAAAGATGAATGAAGCCCAAATATACGAACTTGCCAAGTAGGCCATGGTGCTCATAAAGCAGGTCCTCTCCTCTAGCAACGGAAAATTCATTTCATACCATGCAAAGGAAATTGGCCCGAAAGTAACATCAATGGGTCTCAGCAGATAATTCAAAAATCAAACTCTGCGTTGAGGGAAAAAGGGCCTTATATCCTCTTAACAGCCACATGATATGACAAGAGCTGTTAGTTTCTAGGGGCTTTTTCTAAATTATTGTTTTCTACAGGTCTGGATCATTGTATAATAGTACAGTATTATGCACAATTCTTGTTTCAGTTGTGTTGTGCCTCTTACTTGATCCAATAATAATAATTACCTATGCTCCATCATATTGTTAAGTGGCTTTATTGATCATTGTATAATAGTATAAGGTAGTGTCTTGTAATGTATTCACTATTCTCTATTATATTCTTTTCTATTAATGTCATCAAAATCTCCTTGTAATTTGCTAATTGATGTACTATTGTTTCCCGTGAAGTGTTAAGTGAAAAGGTTACACTGTGTTAGATGTTTAGCTTGTGGCTTCAAGCCTGCAACAAATATGCTGAAATAAGATCGGTTTTGTATAATTTAAATTTTTTTTTTAATTTTTTTTTTAAAATTTCCGACGGATTTCCGACGAAAATGTGTCAGTATTTGCGACGACTTTGCCACGGATATTTGCGACGGGTTTCCGACGACTTTGCGACGGAGACATTTGCGACGAAATAATCCGTCGGAAACGATTTGCGACGAGCAATTTTGCGACGATTTTTTGTCTGTCGGAAAGTTCGTCGGAAACGCCAATTTCCGACGAAAATCGCTGCATTTGCGACGAAAATTTCCGTCGGAAATCGTCGATTTTCTTGTAGTGTATTGGATAATTGGGGCTATAATTATTGAATGACAAAACCTTAATTTAGTCTTCCAATCTTTCAACCTCTTTGCTCTTTATTATGCTTTTCTTGAATTTAAATTCTTGCATGACCAACCAATGGTTAATTTAGGAAAAATAATATTAATTGCGAATGACCAAACATATTAATATAGTAAAGGGATTGATAATTAATTAAAATAAACGAATTCAAGTAGGAGTTAGACATAGGGGAATCAAAGCTTGCAAGTGAAACCGTGACCCTAGACCTCTCTCTATTTATTAAAGCTAGTATGTTAATTATTGTTATTTATTTCTTTTTATTTGTTTTCATTGCAACTCAATTATTAGTTCGTCTAAACAATAGACAATCTTGACTAGTTTGGACGATAATCTTTTATACTACTTCTGCGAAAGAGTACACTTGCTCTAAGTGTGTTTTTAACGCAACAATAATTTTTGTTATTGTTGCTTATTTCTTTTTAACGTCACCAAAGGAATTAGGGATTTTTATTAGAAATAAATGTTCTTTTTCCTAAGGAATTAGTATTAGAATAATTATAATAATTTGATCATAGCTCATAAAATGAGTTCGATGACACCTTTGATTGCTTAGATATAAGAGTCACTATAGTGTAGAAAAAACATTTAGCATCAGTTATTTTGGACATTTAGCATTGGTTATTTTGAACATTTAGCATTGCCGATTCTAAATCTCGCAGTTCTAAAAGTAAGACATTTAGCATCGATTAAATAACTGATGTTAAATGTCACTTTTAACATCGAGTGTTTAAAAACCGATGCTAAAAAGTGTTTTATCACTGTTTTTGCAATCTGAAAAATGACATTTAGCATCAGTTGTTTAAACACTCGATGCTAAATGTCTTTTTTTTATAAAAAAAAATTGGCACTATTATTTATAAAATCCAGATATACAAATTATTTTCAGACAACGAATTATGATAAATTCATAAAAATACTTCAAATGTTAAATACAATCAAATTTAATAAAACATCATACAGTGCAGCCAATTTCCTGATACCTCAATAAATTGAAATCATTCATATCACCATCATGCTATAGTGGAATATCACCATTTTTATTTTTAACAGAGAAGTAACACAACAATTTTGAAACAGCTACGATAACATCACATTTGTAAGACATAAACTAAATTAAGAGCAACTAAGGCAACATCCTTAAAAACAACTAACAGTGCTGATGCAACTTCCACACTCCACATCATTCTTAAGGTAGTCCAAGTAAAGTTCTAGTCACACCATAAACTTCTGAGATGATACAAACTATATTGTTGATACCCGAATGTCGTTCTATATATGCAATTGCAAGTGGAAGGACACTGGTTGTAGAGCTTGAAAAACTGCAAATAAGAAATGCGAATAAAGTGGGATTGTGGAGAAAGCAAACATTGGAAAATAAACAGATAATGCTTCTTTTAAATCATACTTGACTTTTCCTTTTCCATCAAAATTTTTCTCGTGGATCTTGCTGTCAAGCATTGTTGTTGGTTCTATTTCCATCTGTATCCATTATCTGCAACCATAACTTATCACATTCGTCTAGGATAACTAAGTCTAAATCCTTAGTACCAACAATACCAATGCTCCAATGAGTATATTCTGCAAGGAAAAAGGGAAGAATTAACATTGAAATGGTAATAACAAATCCAATCCAATAGGGTACCAAAAACTAAACTCGTATGCCTTTAATCTCATGCCTCCATAAGTGAAACAAATGAATGAATCATGTTTTGAAAATAGAACCCAATTGGTTGTTTAAGCATGTGAGAATTATTCATAAAATGTGACCCGTTTTAGTCCAAGCCTTTGAAAAAGAGTGATTAAAAATCAAATCTATTTGAAATATCTAATCCAATTCTAGAAGTGGTGAATAATATCTTCTCATCACTTTTAGAAATTCGTCACAAAATGCTGAAAAGATGTTAGAGACGGATTTAGGGAGGAAATGTATCTCTCACTAATAGTGAAGAACCTAGAATTAGTCGCTAACCAACAAATTAAGCAAACACCGCGTTGTTTTTTCGCTTCCCTCCCACTAACTTTCACTCTCCCTTTCATTTTTTAATTTTTTTTAATTCCACTAAACTCTAACTCTCTCTCAGTAAATGCCTCATCTCACTCACGAAGCCTCCTCTCACTCTCGTACTCCATCACCACAACACAAAACCCTCACCACCGCCACTCAAAAAACCCTCACCACCCCCACTAACCATTCGCACAAACCCTACTCTCATCTTCTTCTTGTCTTACTCTTCTTTGGCGTTCTTCTTCTCACTGAATCTCTCCCTGTATCTTTTCCTTTAAGTAGGTTGCGCCAACCACACATCCCATTCCACTTCTTCTCGCTGCCACCTCTCAGTCGCAAACCCTAAGCGATTCATATAACATCACACCTCCAATACCCATAGCCATGGTTCGCCTGCACCACCCCTATTTGCAGTAATAACTCATCCCTCACTATCCTTCAGCTATTTCTGGTTGATAACCTTGAGGTTTGGTTCTTTCCCCTTTTCTTTTTTAGGGATTTTAATTTTAAGAGATAGTGGGTTTGGATAGTTTCCCACCATGAATTGATATTATGTGTTTAGATAATTTCTATTCATTGAAGCTATTTTATGTATTCCATTTGTGCACAGGTTTGGTTCTTGCAAGATTTGGTATTTTCTTTCTTGCACTGAAAACTCTTAGCTCATCTTACTATCGCTGAAACCATCGGTGGTTGATAACCTTCAGGTTCAGGTTCGTAACTTGCCCCTTTCGATTTTTAGGGATTTTAGTTTCCAGAGGTTGTGGGTTTATTGTAGGTTTAGATAATTTCTATTCATGAGTTGGTGGTGTGTGTTTAGATAGAGAAGCTGATTGTTGGATTCCATTTGTTCATAGGTCCGGCTCTAGCAAGATTTGATATTTTCGTTCTTGCACCGATAACTCATGACTTCACTCACCGGTCACTGAAGCAGTTTGTTGTTGATAACCTTCACTAGTTCAATTCATGCTCCTCCTTTTTTATCAGATTTTAGATTTAAGAGATTGTGGATTTAGATGATTTCCATTCATGAATTGATGATGTGTGTTTAGATATTTTCTTTGCAATTGCTCTGTCTGTGTTTGAGCTTTTTCATGTTCTTAATCCAAGATTGGTCTGATATCAAATCTTGAACCCAGTTAAGAAGTGGAAGTTGTTATAGTTCTGGGACATCAATTTTTTTTGATAAGCAATGTTAGTAGGGGTCGGGGGAATGTTTCCCGGGTTTGAACCCGGGACCTCCTTCTTCCACCACCACTTTGGTGCACTACTTCGATATCCCTTAGCTCGCCAACTCAGCTACCTACTTGGGATTCTGGGACATCAACTTACTGTCAAGAAGATAATTTCCCTTCTAATATACACTACAAGAAAATCGAGGATTTCCGACGGCAATTTTCGTCGCAAATGCAGCGATTTTCGTCGGAAATTGACGTTTCCGACGAACTTTCCGACGGACAAAAAGTCGTCGCAGAATCGCTCGTCGCAAATCGTTTCTAACGGATTATTTCGTCGCAAATGTCTCCGTCGCAAAGTCGTCGGAAACCCGTTGCAAATATCCGTGGCAAAGTCGTCGCAAACGCTGGCATATTTTCGTCGGAAATCCGTCGGAAATTTTTAAAAAAAATTAAATTACATCCAACATACTATTTATTAGTTATACCCTATACATACTAGCCTAATTTCAAGCATTCTATTTCAAGCCCAATTTAATCAAAACTAGAAACTAAAACTTTGCAATTTAGTAATATCCACTCTACAAAATCAGATATTACAAGGACATTCAGCAATGGATCAAATATCACAGGGTTATAATCAAAACAGCAACCAAAAGCAACTAGAAATTGAAATCAACAAAAAAATCATAAGGCATAAAACAAAAATAGGTGTATAATACCTGGACTAAAAAGTTATAAAACAATTGGTACATCAATGGTACAAGTTGTTATCTTTTTATGGTGGCACCAAAGCTGCCAAAAGAATTGAAATCACGCACTAATGTAGTATGGAGTCGCAAATACAAACATAACTGTTACACAACAATAAATTATTACTTTATTTAATATACACCTTCAAATCCATCTGAGACAGGCACAGATAGAAACGTGTTGCAACATGGTTACAAGTATTACAAGTAGCACAATCATTCGGCAAGACAAACAATGATTATAGCAGTGTCTAAGATGAAGCCGTGTCACGATTGTGTCTCAGAGAGTCTTCAAGCCTGGAATGTTTTCTTGCACATTCCAAGATAGTTTTATCAGCTGTATTGAAATATGCTGCAATGGTTGCTGTTCACCAACCAGGGACCAGTGTTAATATACATTCAAATACTTCACAAGAACAGTCAACTTAAAGGAGAAATAATAACTCATGCATTGGTTTCAGAAAGCATTTTCTATTCAGTTTTGATTTCAAAAATGCCACTTTGTTTTCGCTTTATTTCCAATTTCCAAAGATACAGAACTTTGAAAACAAGAAACAAAGTGAAAACAAGGTAACATATTATTAGAGCTCAGAGGCTAAAAGAAATACAGGATTAATAAATATCTATAGCAAATAGTTAAAATGAAAATTACTTACTGTGGGCACAGTACTGGCAACACACGCAATGGAAGCTGCCTTGAATCCAGAACGCACACCTTCTGCATATTAAGAAAAGGCTAGCTTAAGGGTATATAATTCATATTTCTCATGATCTCTGGCACCCTTTGACACGATATCACATTAATGTTAAGATAACATGTTACATATATATGCTTTGCTATATTATTGAAACTGAAAATATTGGAAATGAAAAATTTTATCAGATATATGGCCAGGCAAAACATGCATTAGCTCAAACTAGTGCAATAAAGTTTAACATTGAATTTGCCAATTAGCAGACAAGTAAACAAGTGATAGTTCTTTGTTAGATTCCATTGTTCGGATTGTTAAAAATAAGATAAGGTTAAATTGATTCCCTCCATATATCCATTCTATTACTGAATTTTGCAAAGCCTAATATCCATTCTATTACTGAATTTGATTGATTCCTTCCATATATCACTAATAAACCAGCAAGCTCAAACTTCATTGTAGAAGAACATTGAATTCTAGTGCCCCAAATTACTCATACCAATAAACAAGGAACTACTATTATTAGTTGTATAAACAAGGTTCAAAGTTGTTAAACTTCATGAATTGCATCTGCAAATCGAATCTCCAAACTCCAAACAAATGAAGCTCCAATCATCATACATAAGCATAATTCAATGCAGTGCTACTGTAATCAAACTTAGTGTACAAAGGATCACAGCAAAATGAAATGACTTCACCTAATCAAAAGCTAAATTAACCTATTGATAAGTAACAAGTAGCAAGAACACATTCCAACTCATATAATCATGAACTAGAAGCATATACACACCTTGTGGTTTCAGCTCGCACTTCCCACCACGAAATCGAATCTTTACTCAATCAAACAAGCTTCCTGGATGTACAAAGAAACATAACAACAAATCAATTTCGAGAATGAGCAAATCTGGAAAATCAAAAGATAAAAATGGAAGAAAAAATCACGAACCAAAGGAAGTAATGATGAGCATAAATGCTAAAGTCGAACTTGAAACCAAAACCGAAATAAGAGAGATAAGCAAAGGAAGTAATAATGCAGGATTAGCAAAGGAAGTAATGATGAGCATAAATGCTAAAAACATGGTGGAGAAAAAGGAAAAGCTAATATACTCTATAAGCAGATCAATAAAATAATGATCATGCTAAGGCCCATCTTTCTTTTTATATGTCTCCTATAAATCTATATAGTCATGCCACGTCTACGTGACTAGTATTAGTATACTACAATACAAACTCAAAGGTCACCCCACAAGACCAAACATCAGCAACCTATAAGAATATTAGTGTGGCTAATATTAGCTTCAAACTGGGAGGAAGAAGTAAGCAATTTCTGAATTTCTCAAACAACAATTATGTGATGATTTTTGTTCTTCAATTGCTCTCTGTCTTGTTTCTGCATTTACATAACTTTTGTTGTTTATTAGGCAAAGAAAGCTGAAAGCAAGGTTCAGCACTCAATGTAACACCCTAAAATATTTAATTAATTTATTTGATTATGTACTTAGGAATTTAATTTAATTAATTGGATATAATTTAATTATTAGAAATTATATTAATATGTGTAGGTGGTATTAGAAGTTGGAGGTGCTAAATTAGATGGACTTGGGCTTAAGTGAGAAGCCCAAGCCCATGAATCTAGTCATATGCGAAGAGGCGCCTAGAGGGGTTAGGGTTTTTGGTGGCTTTTGCGAAATTGAGAGAAAGAGGATAGAGAGAGGAGAGGCGCGCCGTGGTGAGGAGAAGAGGAGAAGAGCAAGTCGCAAGCTCCAAGGAGAAGAGAGGAAGCGTGATTCGGTTGCCGTGGTCCCGTTCGTGATCGTCTCTAGAGTTCCTATTCTTCAAATTCGAGGTAAGGGGAGTTCTATCGATTTCTATAATAATTCCTATGATAGATCCTAAGTAGTGATAGCCTAAATTAGTCATGACCATGATATGTTTGTGAATTCGTGTCCTTGATTTGTGATGCATGCGTGATGTTCAAGGTTGTGGCTAAAAATCCATTTTTCTCTTGTGTTGTGGGCGCCTAGGGCGCCATGTTTGTGCTTGGGGTGTTGTTGAATTTTGGTGTTGGATAGATGAGGTTGATGATTTTACATGTGTTTCATGAGTTGTGGGAAATTTGGTTGTGAATGGTCTTTTAAAAATTTGAGAACAAAAATTGTTTATGTTGAAATGTGCTGAAACAGTGTTGCTGGTTGTGCTGGGCGCTGGGTGCCCAAGGGCGCTGTGCGCGTGCTGCTGGGCGTTGCGCTGGGCGCTGGGCGCCCGTGTTGCGTGTGTGCGTGTGTAGCGCTGGGCGCTGGGTGCCAGCGCTGGGCGCTGAGCGCCCGTGTGTTGTGTGTGGCGCGCTGCGTGTTGCGCTATGGCGCTGGGTGCCAGCGCTGGGCGCTGAGCGCCCGTGTGTGTGTGTTGCTTGTTGCGCCAAGGCGCTGGGTGCTAGGTGCCTGGGCGCTGGGCGCCCCTGGCGCCAGTTTTTCAGGATGTTCCCAAAACATTTTCGAAAACCGTTTTCGCTATATCTTTCGACTCGGACATCCGTTTTGAACGTTTCAAAAAGCGTTGTGAAGCATTTTCAGTTGTCTACCTGCGTATCCCATTTTTAAAAATAAAGACTTATTGTTTCTGAAGGTTGCTGGGGCGCCCCAAGTGGCTGTTCTCGGTGATCGTTGCTGTGACTGTGAAAAGATGTTTTGGTGTCTTTAAAAACTCTCTTTTGCGTATGATCAGTGGCGTTAACGATTTAGTGTCAAAAATGATGATTTTGACGATGATGCCCCTCGTGGCTAGTTAAATGACTGTTTTGCCCTTAGTGGCTAATATTATTTATAATGACGTGTAAATGACCGTTTTGCCCTTAGTGGCTAATATTACTTATAATGACATGTAAATGACTGTTTTGCCCTTAGTGGCTAGTATTCTTTATAATGACGAGTAAATGACGGTGTTGCCCTTAGTGACCAATATTATTGATAATGTGGTGTAAATGACGAGGATGCCCTTAGTGGCTAGTTAAATGACTGTTTTTCCCTTAGTGGCTGTTATTATTTATAAGGATGTGTAAATGACGATGACGCCCTTGGTGGCTAGTAAATGACGTTTTTGCCCTCAGTGGCTATTGTTTGAGTTGATGATATTTATGTATAAGTGACGATGAAACCCAGTGATGTTTAAGGTCCGAAAGGCTAAGTGATGTTAAGGTCTAAAAGGCCAAGTGACGTTGTGTGTAAGTTGTGAATTGACAGGTGCTGTGCTTCTTGTGAGCAAACCGGTGAGTGACAGGTCACATAGTTGACTATGATTTGGGTATCTGTGTATTTGTGTGTTTGTGAGTGGTGCATGTCATAGTGTCTCATGCCCATATGCATAAACCCAGTGACGTTTTGAGGCCCATGTGGCTAAGTGACGATGAGGCCTTAAGGGCTAAGCGACGTTTGTGAAAAGGTACCTCATGCATATGCCCGCGAGTGGGTTGCATTTCATATGCCTACATGACATAGTGATGAGTTATTGTAGTGATGTGATCGATGATTGTGATGTGATTATTTATGAGTCATTGTAGTGACGTGATTGATGATTGTGATGTGCTTATTTTAGAGCTGTGACTTGACTTATCATTTATCATATGATTTATTATATGAATTGAATTGGACTCACCCTTGTGTTTGAATGTTACCCCTATGTGGTAACGTGCAGGTGATCGCGAGTGAAGGACTAGGTACCTTCACTAATTCGAGTCGGGTCGTCTGCTCTGATTATGTAACACTAGGGGGGAATGATGTTGTTTATGTTACTTAGGATTGTTGTGGTGGTTGGATTTTAGTAATGTAAGCCTTGCATAGTTGCAATGCCCTTATGATTAAACTTGTTAGATTTTCCGCTGTGAAGTTGTACTTTAATTGACGATGACGTTTTGGAAGTATTATAAGGCTGTTTTCCAAAAGCGAGTGATTTTGGCGTGTGATGTTTAACGAAGTAAGTGTGACATCCCTTGTGATGTAACTAAAATTTGAAACTCTGATTTTTACGCTAATAGATTATCGGGTAGAAAAAGGGGTGTTACACTCAACCATATTGCCACCTACTATCATGTTGCCATCTCAAAAACCTGAACAAATCCCCTAATTTAGTTTATTTCTTATTAGTCTTGTCTTATTAGTCTTGCCTTAAGATCAAATTAGAGAGAGTGATCATATAAGTACCAAATTGAGAGTTTACTGGTTAACTTCTTTTAAGCAATTTATGTGATCCTATCTAACTATAAATTTATTAATAAGAAAACAATCAAACGCAAAAGACATAATCCAAAACCCAAGTAAAAAAGAGAAAAAACAATGAACATGTAAATCTTATATTTACTCTTCTAATGGCAATCGAATCTGTGAAATAGCAATGTTAAGTGTTCAGCAAGTGTACTGAAACGTTGCAAGTAATAAAATTACGGTAAGTACCGGTCGATTCCACATGGATTGCGTGTTGTAACAATAGAAAAATTTATTAATTCTAGATTGTGAAAATTGGTTTGATTTGTAATTGCGTAACGCGAAAGTAAAAACTGTTGTTGAAATGATGAGAAAAAGCGATTAGGGGTCGAATCCTCTCCCTTCACCTATGTTATGAACCTTCAGCTAATTACAGATTAATTGTTTGAACTACCAGATTCAATTCACTATAGTAGGTTAAGGACAATCCCTTGCCTCAGAACCCCTATTACCTAATTGAGTTACCCTAATTCCTTAGGTGAATCATGCCAACCGGTAAAGCAATAAACTTAAGAAATAGAGAATTCATGCATCCAACCCCATATTCCTATGGTGATCACAAGTACATGATCTAATACCCCATATCTAGCATGCAACCCATATCCCTATGTGATCACATAACCTAGATCATTATAATTATCATATGTAACTATAAAGCATTACAATCAGAGGCATAGACTTATGATAATTCAAACAACTAATTGTATTAACCATAACAAAGTATCCATAACATAGGTTCGGGGAGAATCATCTCTCCCTAATCTTAGAAAATTAGTTACACATGGTGAATAGAGACATAACTAGAGTAAAAGAAGCAATACAAGTAAAGATAGACATAGGAACCTTCAACCCTCGTTCCCAAGTGGTGAAAAGCTCCAAAATCTCACTTTTCTTTGCTCTATGACCTCTGGCTGCGCTCCAATGACCAAGCTCCCTTGAAAAAACGCAAAACTGAATTAAAAACCCTAACTTCAGCAAGCCATCGCGTTGCGACACGAGCCCGTCGCGACGCGAAATTGGACAGAATCCAATTTTCTCCTGTTTCATGCTTCCTTCGCGACGCGAACCCTCCTGGTCGCGACGCGAAATTGGACAGAACTGAAATCTTCCCAATTGTGCTGCATCTCCGGGCAAGTGTCTGGTTCGCCGAATGATAACACACAGATTGGAGGTCTTCAAGTACAAAATAACTCCAAAAATGCAGGAATGGCTTACAAAAGGATTTCCTACTACAAATTTCTAATACTAAGCTAAATCCCCAGATAACGACTACGATACAATAAAAAAACCGCACAATTGGTCCTAAAATTGGACAACTTACATCATATGACAGAGAGTCAACACAACCCCAAACTTAAACTTTTGCTTGTCCTCAAGCAAACATTCAATTCAGGCTGTGGCTACTTTTTTATTTAGCTGTCACACATTCTACACAAACCAATAACTATACAGTATATCAAAAATCATCATCAAACTAATGCAGTAGCAAGACAACTGAATCGGTAAGACACGAGATCATAAGCAGGCAAGCATTCTCAAGTTATCTCTTTTCCACACATCTCACCAGTGTTTCTCTCTTTGAGGTGTTTAGGGTATGCACTCAATTCACAGTACCTGCATCATCGTTTCATAGGCTTGAGCGAGTACTATACAAATCAATACACAAGAAATACACACACACTTTTTGAGGATTTTCAAAGGTTGTAATGGGGCTTAGGTAAGGGTGGATACATTTGGATGAGTAGGTTACAACTTGGAGTTAGGCCTACTTCTCACTTTGTCAATTTCAACAATCTCACTCACTTACCCATTTTTCCAAAAGCATTCCACAAGAGAAGGAATTACTTACTTATTTATTTATATATAACTTTTTTTTTTGAAATATATATCTGTATATATATTTTTTTTCTTTTTCCTTCTTTTCTTTGTGTGTTCCTTTCTCTTGTATACCACCCCAAACTTAGATTGTTGCTATTCCATGAGCAACCCCAAACTTAGAATATTTCCCCACTCTCGTGCTTTAATCTACCTAACTCCAAGTTAAGAAAAATTAGGCTATGATTTGCAGGAAAATTACAAAAATTAAACAATTAGGCTCAGAGGGGCTAACAAGGGATAGCAATTAGAGGGTTGGCTTGAAAGGCTCAGGTTTTCAAGATTTTGCCTCAGTGTGTATATAAGTCACATGTAAGATAGTTAAGTACAAGCTCAAGTTCTGCAGACTAATGCAAGCAAGGAATAATCACACAATGAATAGAATAAGTGTTTGGGGGCAAACCTCACAGCTGGGAATTTTAAAAGATGTTACTTGAGAGAATGCCCACAGATGATCTTA